>CM043117.1:11877560-13081568 GCA_023701765.1 Hylyphantes graminicola | reverse complement strand
TGGGCTCCTAAGTGTATTTTAACATTTTTAGTTCGAAAGAAATTAAATTTCTTTAACTTTTAATTCCAACTTTTTTAAGTGATAACCATGTGGATCACTAACTGGCAGTCATTACATTAAATCAGTAACTATTAATCATAATAAGCAAATGATAACCCTACCACTCCCTCCACCCATCTTTAAATCATCTAATTGTTATCTTAGTGATCCTTTTTGAAGCAATATTAAACTGCCGTTGGCAGATAAACTGCAGTTATAGCAAACAGTGAGTTGTACCATTTTCGATCTGAAATGAAATAAAAAAAATTCAAGTATTTTTTCTTAATTGTTAGACTAATGAAGTGCTTGCAAAAATGATCCAAGTCATTATGGAAGTTACTGCAGTTTACCTGCTCACGGCAGTAAATCTCTCTACCCTACCCTACATATCATTATAATTATGACATATTAACTGTGTTTGTTGTTACAAAATAAATGTAAACGTCACAGCACTAATGTTTTAATTAGTCTAACAGTACTAACGATCCCCTCCCTCTCCTGTAGGGCCGGTGCAACCGCGAGAAGCCGCCCTGCAAAGTTCCTCCACCCCCCGCAGCACCTGAAGGACCAGCTGCTGATCAACGGCCGCAACCACCTCGCCCTCAAGAACGCCCTCCTGCAGCAGATCCCCTGCAGCCCCTGCAGCTGCCCACCGCAGCCGTGGTAAGTGGCCTTCTCTACAGCCAGCTGCAGCAGCAGCAGTGGCGCAACAGCAGCAGCTGCTAGCAGCAGCAACAACAGCTGCGGCAGCTACGGGACTCATGAACGCCAACGCCATCAAGGTGAGGGACTGGTCGAACGAGGGAAAAGTCAGTTCTTTGGAGAGTGAGGATCTCAACCGACCAGGAGCGAGTAGATCGCGGATCACGTACTCTTGATTTGATGAGGACGTTTTGGTTTGGATCGAGGACATTTTGGTTCGGATTGAGGATTTTGTTTTTCAATTGGTGTGCATTTCAGTTGGGTTTGAGGACATTGAAGAGTTTAGTGAAAGAAGGTGCTAAGTGACAAATATGTGAAAACAAGAAAATGAGTTTTAAAGTTTATTGTCTGTCTTTGGATGTGTTAAAACAGCACTTACAAAAGGTAAAAAATGTACTTAACTTTATGAAAAAATGCTAATCTTGTTATCATTAAAGGAGGGGGTAACGTGTTCTTGACAAAAAAAAATTTAAATGCCACTTAGCACATTCTTCCACTAAGCTCTTCATTTTGGTTTGATTGTGTAATTTCAGTTTGGATTTGGGTACATTTTGTTTAGTATCAAGTACATTTTGGTTTGGATCTTGTAAACTTCAGTTTGGATTGGGTATATTTTTGGTTAGGTTCAAGTAAAATTTCAGTTTGGATTGGATAAATTTTGATTTGAAATGGAATAAATGTCTGTTTGGATGAGGTAAATTTTGATTAGGATCAAGTTAGTTTTTTGTTTGGATTGGGTAAATATAATTTTGAATCAAGTAAATTTCACTTTGGATTGGGTACATTTTGATTAGGATCCAGTATATTTTGGTTTGAATTGGGTAAATTTTTGTTTTTATCATGTAAATTTCAGTTTGGATTGGGTACATTTTATTTAAGATCAATTAAAATTTGTTTGGATGGGGTACATTTTGATTAGGATCAAGTACATTTGGTTTGGATTGGGTACATTTTGGGCTGAATCGTGTAAATTTTGATTTGGAATGTCTAAATTTCAAGGTGGATCATCTAAATTTCGGTTTGAATCGTGTACATTCGGTTTGGATCAGGTAAATTGGCTGTGGGTGAGGTCTTGTTCTCTTACAGTTATTCAAGTTTAGTGAAGATATGACTGTGAGGAATTGTAGAAATTGAATGGTGGATAGGTTGCAAGTTTTGGAACCCAATATTTCACTGCCCAACAGCTGAGAGTTGGTGTTAATTTCTTCAATTTGTGAATCCTGTTGCTATCTGCTCCAACCTTTGCTTTGGCTACTTACCCAGATTTGAGTCCACTAAATGAAAAAGTAGCACACTAATACAAAATTTATTTCTAAAGTAATTGCAATTTAAAATATTAGCACAAAAATACAATTTTAAAAACTTAAACTGAACTTTAAAATTTATCTTAGCATTTTATTGGTCACAGACATTAATTAGGTGAGTATTCATTGAGGATTAGTATTAAGTGTAACTTGATCATACCATTGTCAGTTATTGAGTGTTAAAAAGCCAACTTTTAAAATTAATTAATTTTCATTCAACTAGTTTCATTTATTACTTCATGTGTCTATAAATGTTATGTTACCTTAAAAGTTGCATTCTATACCTATTTTCTAAAACTTTGAGAAATTTATTTAAACTAAAACTTTTTATTGAAACCTTTGTTCAATTACTATTGTTGAAGTTATCCTTTTAATTTTTAAAATGCTTTTATTTAAATTCCTGAATTCTTCTGCTCTATATGTAAGCTTCTTTAAAAGTTATTTATGCCTTTTCTTATTTTATTGAATTTGCTCTAAAAATACTAATATGTTTTTATTGCACTTTTATTTATGTCTTATATGCTTTATTAATTAACATTTTTATTATTTTTCAGTTGCATTGTGTGCTGTCTGTATCTTTCGCTGTTTTGCTTTTTAAGAACTTTTTATAATTAATATTAGAAGTTCCTGTTTTTGGCTTTCTCTGAAAACTTCAGCATGCATGTTTTTATTCCTTTCCCTCCTTTACGTTTGTATATCAATAAGCAGTTGATTTTATATTAGTTTATTGAGTTAATGCAACAAAAAAATGTGCATTTTAAATCTACAATTACACATAACCTGGTTTCATATCCATATTTTAATTAAATATTGAGTTGTCTAATCTGTGTTAATTACAAGGTTGACTAGAAAGAATAATTAATTAGTTATTTAACAAAAATGCTGATTGCTAAAATGTGTGCTGCACTTTATTTTGGGGATGCACCAAGCACATAACTTTTTTTTACTATTTATTTTACCATTGATTAAATTTTTACAAACAGTAAATGGTTGAAAGTTTAATTTCAAGTCTATTATTATTTATTATATAGTTCAAATAATTTGCAACTCATAATTCATTCAAGCACTATTACATTTCAATGGACTCTTTGCAAAGCATCCTCTGTTAACAACTATCATTCATGTACTTAACTAAGCAACAACCAAACATTGATTGACTAGATTTAATATTCAAATCATGTATTTGGTGCATCTCTTCATACTTTGTTTTTCTTGCTTGTAGCTTTTATCATGGAGCTGATCTTGGTGGAAGTTTTTTGGGTTAGACTCGGCTACGGCTCATTTGAAGCATGCTTTTAGCTGGAGATTCCTCTTTTGCCTGGGGTTTTATCATACATGCAAAATGCGTTAACTTTACTTAATAACTGTAACATTACCCAATGGTCCATGTGTTGCTCTTTTGATAGTTTAATTTAATTGATCAGTAATTATTAAAATTACAGTAAAAATCAGTTTGCTTTTTAATTAACATTTTGATAACTGTAGTAAAATTGAAAAAAAAAAATCTAAATATTATTTACTTTTTTTTTTAGAATAAATATGAATTTGTGTTAGATCATAATTTACTTTGAAGCTTAGATAGTTTTAAAACCTTGTAATAATTTTTCAAAAACAATGAACTTTATTCAACCTTTGTATTTAATTTTTTGGTATTTTGCATGTATGGGTTTTATATATAGTGTTACCTAGATACATAACCTTTTTTAATCATGCTTTTAACTCCTGTAGTCCGTTGACACTCACAAGGAACTGACTTTTCTGACATTATTTTCATTTGCTTGTAGTTAGAAATATCGTTAATAATTATACTGATTGTGCTAGATGCTTTTAATCTCCTTTTTCCCATACACCACTTAAGCCCATTGCACCGCTTAATGATCATTGGAGCTTTTAACTGTGCTAAATTCATTGTAATTCATATTGTTCCAGATTTCACATGAGAACTTTTTGTTACTTGTTACCTGTTTGTCTAATTTTGCCCCTAAGAAACAAATATTGGGTGTTAAAGTTTATATTTTAAATGCTACATTTAATTTTTTTTCAAGAAAATATTTATGTTTTGTTTATTTAAAAAAAAAAAACTTTTATATTATTGTTTGTTAATATTTAAGCAAACACTAATGTAAAAGTGACAAACACTAATTTAAAATCTTTATTGACATGATTGCAAGTAACAAAAAGATATTTTGATTGGTATAGCTTTAGTATTCTAAAGTTGTAGGTTTTTGTTTTATTTTCACTGTGCAAATACTTATTAGTTTTTAGAGATTTTATTAGAATTAATAAGAAATCTCTTATGCACTTTTTTTATATAGAATTTCAATATTCACTTATCCAAACTAGTATAGCACTTAAAAACAATTTCTTTTATATGGATAAAATGCATCCAATATTTAATGCATTTGTCCATCAATTGTATGAGGCAGTTTTAAGGATTTGACTTCAAATATTTAAATTAAATGGATTATAAAACTTCATTTACTATTTAGAAATCGGTTAAATACTTTGTTTTTGTTCAATACATTAAGACACATTAAACTAAATCTTACATAAAAATTAAAATTTTGTTGCATGCTTAAAAAATTTCTTTGATTTGAAATTTGCTTTTATTATTATTATTCAAAATTTGGATTTTTTTCTGCATTGCGCTTGAAAGCAAGATTTTGCTTAATATTTGCATAGCAGGTGCCTCAAATAATATTAACTTTAATAAGGTTTAATTTTTGTAAATCGGAGAACAATTTTAAATAGTTATATTTTAACAAAAAAAATTAAATATCCCTTAGTCTGACTTAACATTTTTGTCCATAACTTCTAAAATAATATCAGTTTTGTTCGAATGGGAATCGGATAATTTTCATTCAAATGTGTGAAATGTTATTGATGCATGTAGTTTGATCACTAGTAGTTCTGTTTATAGTGACCAAATAACTATAAAAGTAAGACAAGATATTGTTAAGCCTCAAAATTGTATATCATTAGATAGACAACCAATCGGGAGCAATTAGATTGACTAACCTAACCAATCAGGAGCAGAATAATTCACTGTCAAAACACTGGCCTCTTTTTTTTTTATCAGGTACTAAAATTTAAATAAAAAAAAAAGTAACCATGACATTAAACACAGTGTTGTTCAAAATAATATTAATTTGGATAGGGTAGACTAACCAGTGAAGGAACGTTTAAGACGCTGTGTTCGCCAGTGAATGAACACCAGAATATAGTGACCAGGACAACCAACCATATGTCAGATAGCTTCCTTCTACGTGGGAGGAAGTCAGGGTTGCAAATCCATCTAGTGGAATGATTTTCAATCTTTATTTTTTAATTATATTTACCAAATGTTCATTCACTGGGGCCTGTTCACTCACTGGTCAGTCTACCCTAATCTATGTTTAAATCAAAGAGATTTGACTGTATTCATCAACTACCTAAATTGAATCTCTACTTATACAGGGTGAGGCTAACAAAACCGGCCCCGAGGTGGAGGTAAGAATACAAGAGAAATGTTGCCAAGTCAAAAAACAATACAAAAACAGGTTTGCTAACTGAAGCTTTTGATCGCTTCAATATTAAGCCCAAACAAACACTTGGCGACTTATTTGCCGGCAACTACGCTATGGTTAGAAAAGCTAGTTGAAATGAAATATAAGCAAGGTTTGTAGGGCAGATCAAAAAAGTTCCCGCTGGTGATTATTTCGGTTATTATTTATCCTAGAGAATCGGACCTTTTTGTTTTTGGTAATGCAAAACATTCTAAATTGATTGCAAGACACAAAATTTGCATTATGGGACGTCTTTATACAATACGAACCAAGATCTGAACTCACCACTAGTCTATGAGTAGCTCTAATGTGAAGCTAATCCGATCCAACCAATGCAAAAACAGGCTTCAAGATTTTTTCTCTCCAAGCATTTCTACGTATTCCCATCTCTAGATCGGGGCCGGTTTTGTTTGCCTCGTATTACTTAGTCCCCTTTGACTAAAATCTCTTGCCTCCTTCCTATCCCCAGGCCAGCAGCTCGCCCTACCTGCCAGCCACCTTCAGCCCCTACCTTGGTCAGGGTCATCTCATGACTGGGCTTCTGCCCCCCGAGGCACTCACCTCCCCCTTGTCCTTGGTCGGGGGTCCCCAGCCAATGGTGACGGCCCAGAAGATGCAGAGGACGGACAGACTGGAGGTATGAACCGTGTCGATTGTTTTGAAATTATTTCTTAAACTTGTGACATTCAGGCACAAATATACAAAAGTAGTTTGTGTGATCAAGTTAGTACGTTGTCAACAGGCAAGACTTGTACGGGCTGGCTAGAGGTCTGAAACATGTTGGTTGTCCGAAATGATTTCACAAACTCCTAAACCTACACTCCTTGCCAACCTTAGTTGGGTAATAAATAGAAATATGCTATGGAGAAGATCCTTCCGCGCATGTAAAGAATTCCATAAATTATTTGTGAATCCTTCCAGAAAACATGTTTAATACATAAATTTTGTTTTAGGTCTAACAGATTTGAAATTATATGAGAAAATTTGGCAATTTTATCGGAATGAAAAGCGTATTTTCGCTATATTGTATTCAGATCATTTTGTATGTAAATATTACCTTGCAAGAGTTTCCAACTAACGGACCAATCGCGCTTTTCCCCCTGCCTTTTTACTATTTGTTTTTACCCAAGTTAGGTTGGCACGGAGTTTGGCCACATAACAGAGTAATCACTTTGTCGAAGTCAGCTCAAATACCCAAAACTAGTCATCATGACCGAGTAATTACTTGATCAGCAATCTAAATTAATTGTTAATGGAGGATAATTTTTTGTGGTTCTTCTTCTCTTCTTCTTTTAATTACTATTTAGGAAATGTTTCTTCTTTTTTTTTTAGGAATTTTTATCTGTTACCATACCATTCTTTATTCAAGCTGAACATTAGTAAACTAAAAGCTATAAAATAAAATTAGTTTTTTTGATGCAAACATCTTATAAAATGGTTGTGTATTTTACATCAAATATTCATAAACTTACTTCTAACAAAAAATAGCTAAGAATCAGTGTTTTCCTCCAAAATTTCACTGTGCACACCCCCACTCTTTCCTATGCTACTGCTGTTACGCCTGCATTGTCCTCCTCAATGTCATTAAATGTTTTTTTTTTAACAACAAACAATGAGGGTTTATTTTGCCAGCACCTTATGTCAAAACATTTCGTAGCTTATATTTTAATAAAAAAAATGCAATGTAGCATTATTGTTAAACTAATTATATAGAAATTATTAGTTTAAACATTTGTTTTAACTTTTAATTTTTTATACATTTCAAAATTTTAATTGTTCTTAAAAGTAAATTGTTTTAAATTTATTGTAATCTTATTTCAAACCTAAATGGATGACTTGATTCATATATCATTTACTATTAGGATTTGTTTTATTAATCTATTTATTTGTCATGCTTGGTTTGAACCATTATGGCTCTGTATGATGTATTTGGAAGTTTATTTGGTTTCTCTGTATGTATAGTGTAAGTCATAATTTTTATGTCAATCTGAGACAGGCAAATTAAATGATTTTCATTCAACCATAGTTGCTCTCAAACCAAATAAAAAAAAGTAGAATAATTAATGCCAACACACTGTAGCATGACAAAATTTAAACTGTTATTGTTCTTTCAGTGCTCATGTGAAGAAATGAGCATTCCTAAACTTCCTGTTAGTAATACCTTTTATAAAAATATAGGGATTCGCTTAAGGGATTGCATATTTTAACAATACTAGGTGGAGGGAGGGATGGCATGGTAATAGTCTGCATGGACCACGTCTATGTGGGGTTCTAAATTACGACGCCCATCCCCAATAGCCCTCGTAGTGCGATGATAATTCAAACTAAACGCACTGCATAACCTTCAGGTAGCTTTAGTGTGGTGATAATAAAAACTAAGCGAACCATCATTCTTCCACCAATCCTCTCTTGCCGCTTAAAAGCAGCTTCTCCTGTCTCTAAGTACCCCGCTTCCATTGCGCAGGTGCGTCGCGAGTTCCAGAGTGGGAATTGCAAGCGGAGTGAGGTGGAGTGCCACTTCACCCACCCTCCTGACCATGTAACAGATGGGGGGATGGTCTGCATGGACCACGTCTATGTATGGATCTAAATTACGACGCCCGTCGCCTATAGCCCTCGTAGTGCGATGATAATACAAACTAAACGAACCAGATGCATTGTCGCTCTCTCTAACTAGTGTGGTTCTAAATTACGTCGGCAATATCCCTCGAGTAGCTCCAGTGCGTCGATAACCCCAAACTAACCAAAGCATCGTTCTCGCGCACCAATCCTCTTGCCGCTTGCTTCTCCTCTTCTGAGTACCCCGCTTCCATTCCGCAGGTGTGTCGCTAGTTCCAGCGTGGGAACTGCAAGCGGAGTGAGGGGGAGGGCTCGGTGATGGTCTGCATGGACCACGTCCATGTGTGGTTCTAAATTACGATGCCCATCGCGTCCTTGTAGGGCCATGATAATACAAGCTAAACGACCCAGATCAGTTGTCGCTCTCTCTAACTAGTGTGGTTCTAAATTACGTCGGCAATATCCCTCGAGTAGCTCCAGTGCGTCGATAACCCCAAACTAACCAAACCGTCGTTCTCACGCACCAACCCTCTTGCCGCTTGCTTCTCCTCTTCTGAGTACCCCGCTTCCATTCCGCAGGTGTGTCGTGAGTTCCAGCGTGGGAACTGCAAGCGGAGTGAGGGGGAGTGCCGCTTCGCCCACCCTCCCGACCATGTGGCGGTGGAAAGGGGGGCGGTGACAGTCTGCATGGACCACGTCTATGTGAGGTTCTAAATTATGATGCCTGTTGCGTCCTTGTAGGACAATGATAATACAAGCTAAGCGACCCAGATCAGTTATCAATCTCTCTAAGTAGTGTAGTTCTAAATCAAGTCACCAATATCCCTCAAGTAGCTCCAGTGCGGTGATAACCCCAAACTAACCAAACCACCGTTCTCGCGCACCAATCCTCTTGCCGCTTGCTTCTCCTGTCTCTGAGTACCCCGCTTCCATTCCGCAGGTGTGTCGCGAGTTCCAGCGTGGGAACTGCAAGCGGAGTGAGGGGGAGTGCCGCTTCGCCCACCCTCCCGACCACGTGGCGGTGGAAGGGGGAAGGACGGTCTCCACGGACCACATCGATGTGTGGTTCTAAATTATGACGCCCCTCGCCAATAGACCTTGTAGTGCGATGATAATACAAGCTAAACGAACCAGATCAGTTATCAATCTCTCTAAGTTGTGTGGTTCTAAATTACGTTGCCAATATCCCTCAAGTAGCTCCAGTGCGGTGATCTAAATTACGACGGCCGTCGCCTATAGCCCTCGTAGTGCGATGATAATACAAACTAAACTGAACGGATCAGTTGTCGCTCTCTCTAACTAGTGTGGTTCTAAATTACCTCACCAATATCCCTCTAGTGCGGTGATAACCCCAAACTAACCAAACCACCGTTCTCGCGCACCAATCCTCTTGCCGCTTGCTTCTCCTCTTCTGAGTACCCCGCTTCCATTCTGCAGGTGTGTCGCGAGTTCCAGCGTGGGAACTGCAAGCGGAGTGAGGGGGAGTGCCGCTTCGCCCACCCTCCCGACCACGTGGCGGTGGAAGGGGGGGAGGGCACGGTGACGGTGTGCATGGACCACGTCAAGGGCAGGTGCGCCAGGGACCAGTGCCGCTACTTCCACCCCCCCACGCACCTGCAAGCGCAGCTCAAGGCACAGCAGACCAGGGCGGCAGCGGTAGGCACCTTTTCCTTCCTTCTGTCTCTCCTCTTTCTTTTGGGGGGGGTTGTTGGTTGCCAGGTGGTCTTCTTGCCCAAGTGTGTAGGTTAGGATGATTGTGAAGGTTTGTGTAGAGCAGGATATTATAACCACTTAAATGATTGAATGTTTTTATAGTGTTTCTCTATTAATAAGTTAATTAGTGTAGTGCAGTTCTCAATTTCTGTTCAAGGATTTAAGTTAGAATGATGTGACGATTGCAAATGTTTGTGTAGTGCTGCTCTCCAGGCGTGCCAGGGTTCTTCACAAGCGTGTAGGTTAGGATGATATGATGGTTTGTGTACAGCAAAATATTGAACATTTTTACAGTGTTTCTCTATTAATATGTTAATTTGTGCAGTGCAGCTCTCAATTTCTGTTCAAGCATGCAAGTTAGAATGATGTGACAATTGCAAATGTTTGTGCAGTGCAGCTCTCCAAGCGTGCCAGAGTTCTTCACAAGCGTGTAGGTTAGGATGATGTGATGGTTTCTGTTGTTGTGGTTTTTTAATGCCACTCGGTAACCAAGTCGGGAGTAGAGAGCTACCCTAATGATGGTTGCACTGATTGTGAAAAGTTTGTGTAGTACATCTCTCAATTTCTCTCCAAGTGCTTTAGGATATCGTAATCGTTTCAAAGATTGAAGCCTTTTCAGTGTGTTTTCTTCGACCAGGAGGGATTGTTAGATGCCAGAGATGCCAACAAGTATTGTAGGTTAGGATGATGCAATAATTGAGAATGTTTGTGTAGTGCAGCTCTGGATTTCTGTCCGAGCAGTTTAGGATGTCATGATTGTATACCGTAATTGTATACCATGGTCTTTTCAACATTGACTCCACTTGTTCTTGCCCCAATTGTGAATGTTTTTGTAGGGCAGTTTCGATTTCTGTCCTAGCACTTTAGGATGTCATAATTATATACCATGATGATTTCATCAATTACTATTGGTTGTGTAGTACCGCTCTCATGTATACCATAGTCTTTTCAACATTGACTCCACTTGTTCTTGCCCCAATTGTGAATGTTTTTGTAGGGCAGTTTCGATTTCTGTCCTAGCACTTTAGGATGTCATAATTATATACAGTAAAACCTCTGAATACCGGACACTCGCGGTACCGGACCTTTTGTCCGTTATTTGGAGGTGTCCGTTATTGGGGGGGGGGGGTAAATTTTTAATTTTGCAAAAAAAACATGACTTAACGAAAGGTTAAAATTACTAATTAAACTAAAGAAAATAAATTTAATAACTTTGATTTGTAATACAATTAGTTAATGTTTGATTGTATTTCAAAATCTATGCAACTTAGCAAGATAAACATGCTTTAATTAAACGTTCTTTTTAAATTTTGCCGCCACTATATTTTTCGTTTTTGAAGCACAAAGTCTTGTCCGGAAATGCGGTAAAATAAACCATCCTATAAATGCCTAAAATAACCAGAAAGAAATATCACAGCCTATCTGCGTTTTTCCAACTCTAAAGCGTTATGCAGTAGATCTCACACTTAGCTTTTCTTTTTCAGCAACATCCAAAATATCCATTTTTTCTATCAACGTTAACCTTTTTCTCCTTAAAGACATTATTTTACTTAATCTAAATCAGCTCTCGTTACTCGTTAGCAATTTGACTTTTTTGGATTATGAGCAATTAGAAATCGGACACAGCAACTCCAGGAAAGCAGTCAAACAGGTTCAGTGGACTAAGGGGCGATTGCATTCACTCCCTCTCAATTCTCGGAAAGAGAAGATTTCGCGAATAATGGGGGAAATTGACATGGGGCGTGTCGAAACCATTGTAAAGCTATGGTGGTCATTCTAAGGATTACTAGAAGGTCATACAACAGTCACCAATACGTAGTTTAGCGATAAGAGAATGAGGGTGCAAAAATATTTGGATGCAAAAATGAGTTTTATTGGGATTTATAGCCGAATTAAATTTTAAAAAAAATTAAAAATGCGTCCGCTATTTAGAGGGTCCGTTATTTAGAGGGGATTACATTGAGTAACCTATGTTAAGGGACTGGGACTTGAGAAAATGTCCGTTATTTAGAGGTGTCCGCTTTTTAGAGGTGTCCGTTAGAGGAGGTAACACTGTACCATGATGATTTCATCAATTACTATTGGTTGTGTAGTACCGCTCTCATGTATACCATAGTCTTTTCAACATTGACTCCACTTGTTCTTGCCCCAATTGTGAATGTTTTTGTAGGGCAGTTTCGATTTCTGTCCTAGCACTTTAGGATGTCATAATTATATACCATGATGATTTCATCAATTACTATTGGTTGTGTAGTACCGCTCTCATGTATACCATAGTCTTTTCAACATTGACTCCACTTGTTCTTGCCCCAATTGTGAATGTTTTTGTAGTCCAGCTTTCGATTTCTGTCCGAGCATTTTAGGTTTAATTGGCCAATCCATGAAGATACCTTCCTGGATTCTGTCCTTTTCTTAGCCATCCTATTAATGGATCTTCCTTTACAAAACTAATTTTGCCATTAAATGGCTCAATGTATGTAGGACTTTTACATGTTAAGTCTGCCATGGTCTATATTGTGCTGAGATTGCATTGTATGATGTCAATTATGAGTTTTACTGTGAAGGTAATTGAATCAAACCAAATTTGTTTTCTTTTGTGTACCTTTTGTCAAAACTTGTTTTCTTTTTGTGCACTTGAAATAGGTTTAACATGCTAATGTATCAGTTAGTATAGGAATTCATCTGCAACGAGTTTGCATTCACCAATATTAATTTTGCAAGTCATGTTATTAATTCATCCTAAGCACTGGAGGGGCTGGGGAACCCAGTCGGTTAGGCACTTGCCTAGCATGCGAAAGGTCCCAGGTTCGGGTCCGGGCATCGCCAAATTAACTGCCGACCTATAAACGGCCCGTGCAGCCAAAATGTCCAACGAATAATACCCTGTGTAAGGGAGTGCACATTAAATATCCTCCAAAGTCCTAACGCTGTGTACGATGCCGCCCTTAACGGTTGCGTTGGGTGCCTATTCAGGTGTCGGCTCGTCACTTGACTGTGGTTCTAAAATATGATGCCTGTCGCCAACAGCCCTCATGTAGCTCTAGTACGACGATAATTCAAACCAAACCAAACCTAAACACTGGTGCAGGTAAGACAAAAGTTGGGAGCTGAACTGCACACTAAATTAGCAATTTTCTTATACACATTTCATTCATCGGAAGTGTAGAATCACTAGTATCATTTCTTAATTAAAAATATAGTCAGCTGCAAACAGCTAAATCGAAAGCTTGGCAAGAAAAACCTGGTGATTGATGATTTCCCTGTTCTTCCTTCTTCACTTTTGTTCTTTTCTGTTAATTAACCACCCTTTGGGCTTGTCTTTTCTTGCCAGCGCTTTGTTGCTGCCCTTTTTATATTGCTTAAACTCACACACATTTTGGTCTTTAATTTATTATTGAAATTAGGGGTGAAATAAGTTTCTACTCAATTAGCATTTTATTAGAACAAATTGTAAGATTTTTTTTATTCTTCACAGTTTTTATTATTGTAGATATTAAAATGTTTTACTTTACAGCCATTTTGCAATGATATCATTGATAAGCTTTTTAAGACTTATTCAAAATATTTTTTTATTTATTAGAGTGATTACGAACAGTGAAATTAAACTTAAGGATTTAAGGAAGAAAAACGTATTTCGTGTAGATGTGTTTTGGTACTGTCATTTTTAAACATTTTTAGAAATGTTATGAAGAATAAAATGACAGTAAAACGGTTATTTTCAAACAGACATCATTTTTTCTTTACATAGGTTGAATGTAACATATCCTCTGACTTTTAGCCGTTTTTGAATTAAATTCTTAAAACTTCTCTCTTTATAGTTAGTTAAGACTGTTATAAAATATTTTCTGCCATGAATTTTTTTCTCTTTACTACTTTATATCACTTTTTTATATGCATGCCCTATATTTTAAAATTGTTATTCTTTTTAGGATTTTGGTTATTTATAGTAATTAAATTTGCACAAATTTTTTCTCTGGTGTTTCAATAAAAAAATTTAGCAGTCTATATTAAAAAAAATAATATTAAAAATCATTAAAATTAATCTATGTCTGGCATCTATAAAATCGTCCGTTTTTAGATCACTTTAATTATTTTCAAAATTGATGCAGTTTTGTCGGCACTTTGAAAAAAGTACTAAAATATTGCAAAAAAAATTATTTGGCTGTTAAAGTCGAATAATATATAAAAAGAATTAGGAATTTTTGCACATTTAAACATGGCTGAAACAGGTTGTGTAGTAAAATTTTTGCATACTATATTTGATGTTTCTTTACATACACATTTATTTAGACTTATTCCTTTTTCCTACTTTGTATTATATGCTATGTATTACAAACAGGGTGTCTATAATTTGCCTTATCCTTATATTAATAACTAAAAAAAATTCTAAATATGGGTTACACCTGATTGTTTGGTATGATATATATACGTTAAAAAATTTTGGGTTATCTTTTTTCACAATAATTTGAAATAATTCTATTTTTTATCGAGTGGATAAAGATTTATGCCAAATATTTGATATTTAGTAGGTTGTCTTATGTACTTTAATGTATCTTTCAATAATTCCTCTTGTTAATATAAGAATGTTTATTGACACCCTGTGTGTTACGTCAGGTAAGTATTTTTTTTTAACATTTATTTCAGGTATATTTTTAAGTAGCTTTAGTAGACTTTTTAGATTTCGGTGACGGTGAACGCTTCACTTGCTCAAAGGGATCCACCAATGTTTGTGTACATTGAATGTTGAATGGATACAATCTCTTTTAACCAATAACATTTAATTCTTCATACCATGTGCTTCTTATTAACATTATTTTGATTTGATTTTCCATCTTTTAGCATGCACAATACTAGTGGATTGATTTATTTTTGTGTGACAACGAACCCTGTGTGTGTTTTTTCTAAGTGTGTTTTTGAAAGTGACCTTCAGCCATGTTTATTTGGTTCAAAGCTTTTTTTAATGCTGTTAGTGCACTGCATGACATTAATGGGATACTTTTATTGTCGGACATGTCCTCTTGAGCTGCATGTCCTACCTTCTACCTTATTTTAGACATTTTTTTAGTACCATAACGCTTTTTATATATTTTTTTTAATCTCTTCACTAAAAATAACTTTAATAAGGGGGTTTGTAGGGTTTTTTTGGCTTGTAAATTTGTTTTGAAATTCCTTCCCTCCCTTCTGTTTTAGTTGCTTTTGGTATCTCGTTGTTTTTGGAATTTGGGTTTCTGCAGCGCTGCCCTGGTGCTTTTGTATTGTTTTGCTCCGCGCTAAACTCGATGCTAAGCTGTTTGTTTTTATGAGTGAGTTTAATTCGCAAATAAGGTTTGATAGTTTTTCTATTCAACATTTAAAAGTCGACCAATTACCACTTTTTTTGCACTATCTAGTGCCTGAAAGGAAGCTCATATTCTTGTGGAGGTATTTTTCTCGGCTGAAAAGTTTCTGATTCACTAAAATGTGTGTTCCTTGCAACTCAACTTGGAACATTAGCATAACAAACAAAGCACCAGTTGTAGTTGGCATTAGTAATGCTTGAAGGTTCCTACATTTTTGTAGATTAAATAAAGTTTCAAAATGTTCAAGAGATGTTGTTTTTAATATTTTGTTAAGACTTGGATCTTATACTGATTTAACAAAATCTTTCAATTTCCACCGATTGTTTTCTTGATAACTTGTATGTCTCACTCTATCTAATGTCTAGCACAAAGCTGTCGATTTCAACATTGTAAATTATCAATTAGGTTTTTTCAAATAAGATATGTGACCTGGTTATTTTCAATTGATACCATGATCAATGATTGTCATTTGGGGTTGCATTTTTTCCCATGCATAGAAATGTACTTCTTTCTGGGATTTCTCAGGTGAAATAATGTTACTCTTGAAACACTTAAGCACAAAATTCGGAAATTATCTTCATCTTTGATATTTCTCAGCCAATATAGCCTAGTATAGTGACTAAGGGAGATGGTTTATAATTGGATTGGGTAACTCAAAATTCTTAACCTTTATACTGCTTTTTGAGTTTCTGGCTCTACTCATTCAACTTTTCGTTAGCACTTGGTGTTAAATTTTGTCCATTTTGTCATCCTTAGGCTGTTTTGTTGAGTGAGGATACTGTTGTTCTCAGCTAGTCCAGCCTTTTAAAATCTCTTCCAATTTTCTTTCCATCTTATGTAACATACCACCTTCTAGTGATTTAAAGAATTTTCATTGAATTCCAGTGAGCCCACCTTCTCAGATTTAAGAAATTCACATTATTTAAGTTCCATTTTACAAGTGTTTGATAATTCAAGTACTTTTTTTGTTATTCCATTTACTCGTATCTCTTTCTCCCAATAATTTCCTGAATAGGTGGTTAAACTGGGTTGGCTTTTGAAACCTATATACTAATCTATCCGTTTTACCACCTTTTGGTGATTCAAAGACTTTTCTCAATAACTGGTTGCAATATTTCCTTATTTCTTGAATTAATGGTTTGACCAAATTGGTTCTTGCCTCCTGTAGCTTAGTTATCTATCTTACCAACTTCTGGGGATTTAAGATTATTCTCTATAACTGGTTCCATAATTTCTTGAAACAGAGTTGGCTTTTGGCTTCTGTAAATAAGCTAACAATTTCTTCTGGCGATTCAATGATTTTTCTCAATAACTGGTTACTATCTTCCATAATTTCTTGAATCCATGGTTAAACTGAGTTGGCTTTTGGCTTCTGTAAATAAGCTAACAATTCCTTTTGGCGATTCAATGATTTTTCTCAATAACTGGTTACTGGATTCCATAATTTCTTGAATCCATGGTCAAACTGAGTTGGCTTTTGGCTTCTGTAAATAAGTTAATAATTCCTTTTGGCGATTCAATGATTTTTCTCTATAACTGGTTGCTGGATTCCATAATTTCTTGAATCCATGGTTAAACTGAGTTGGCTTTTGGCTTCTGTAAATAAGCTAACAATTCCTTATGGCGATTCAATGATTTTTCGCAATAACTGGTTACTATCTTCCAAAATTTCTTGAATCCATGGTTAAACTGAGTTGGCTTTTGGCTTCTGTAAATAAGTTGGGTTGGATTCTGGTTACTGGTTGCTGGATTCCATAATTTCTTGAATCGATGGTCAAACTGAGTTGGCTTTTGGCTTCTGTAAAAAAAGTTAACAATTCCTTTTGACGATTCAATGATTTTTCTCTATAACTGGTTGCTGGATTCCATAATTTCTTGAATCCATTGTTAAACTGAGTTGGCTTCTGTAAAAAAATTAACAATTCCTTTTGGCGATTCAATGATTTTTCTCTATAACTGGTTACTGGATTCCATAATTTCTTGAATCCATGAGTTGGCTTTTGGCTTCTGTAAAAAAAGTTGAACGATTTCTTCTGGCGACTCAAAGATTTTTCTCAATAACTGATCTTCCAAAATTCGGTGCGTACAAAAAGGGGGTTAGTCAGTGGAAGGAGGAGGACACTAGAAGCAGGCTCGAGAGGACATTGCATGGGATAAGAAAAAAAACAGAGTTTGGTGCGTTCGCCGGACTCTAATTGTTGCTCTCTATTTTTTATTGCCGCTTGCTGTGTCGTGCTGCTCTCCATCACCCACATTGAACCAAACCTGCTGTGCAATACTAATTAGCCTCCGCACGTGGTTGAGACCCTGGCCGGCAAGAAGCGCAACCGTGAGCCTGCTGACGACCTCATACTGGTACTGGCCTCATACATCCTCCTATACTGCTTTTGCATGACTCCGCTATTTACTCTTGTGGGGGAGGCACACTGCAACCAAATACCCAACCCCCAATAATACATAAGTGTTGTAGGTTAAAAAAGGGCATTGCAAAAAGTCCTCAATTAACCTTAACTGCAGAGAATTTTATATATAACTTGGAAAAACGCAGTGGGATAAAATGTAAGCTTATAATCCAAAATGATCATGGAGACTTCTTTAAAACCAATCTAAAATTTATTCACAAATTAAATTAAAATTAAAACATAATAAACGCCGCACACTACGGCAAACAAACTCAGTCTAACTCATCTAGAGTAGCAAGCAAGTCAGAAGCAGGAAAGTAATAGAATCACATGGTATTTATACATAAATCGACGGGCGCGGTTACAGTGCCCGGTATGCGTGAATACAGAGCAAAAACAACAAATTAGCATAAAAGTCACGTTTACTAAACCAATCCCTCAGAAAAATAACCTATAATATGATTGCGTCGGGATTTAACTTCCATGATAAAAACGTCCTACAAGAGCTACTGGAGATGTACGTTTTTCAAGCCAGCCAAAACAAATGCAACTTAATAGTGATGTTCACTGAATGTTTATAGAATGAAGTGAACGCATGCATTGTTTATGGAGGCGGAATTTTAAATCCATGCAGGTACTACATGAAAAACATTAGAAGTAATTGCTTAGGTGAAATATTTAAAAGACCTAATACAAATAAATGTAGTAAGTTAAGCATTTAATGTATTTTTATAAGTGTATTTTCCTAACAATAAGGTTGATTCCACGGAAATGCGCCATGGACATCATTTTTTAATTTCAACTTTTTTATTTTAAACAAAATCTACTCGGCAAAAATTCGAACATTAAATTTAAAATTTGAGTTTAATATCGAACATCAAAACTTTTTCATCTCTGTAACATTTGTCATGTCAGTCACGCTAATAAATATTTATAATATTTTACTATTTATAAATTTCTTGATTTTTTTTCTTTCTGGTAGGCACATCAGAATCTTATATTGATTCCAAAAAAATTCTAGACTTGAAATGCATATCAGTTAAGAGCAAATGGTAATAATATAAGGTCACTCAAAATATGTGTCTAAATTTTGTCACGTCAGTCACGGCATGATTTAACCCAATTAATTTTAAATATTTTCTCTTGAATGAAAATTTCAGCGTTTTTTATAATCAAGACCTTTATTTGCATCACCCCATGTTAATTTTTTAACATTCAATTAACATTTAGTACTTTTTAAGAGCCAAGAAAGTTGTCTTATGTCATGTCTGTCCCGAATGGAATTAGCCATAATAGTAAAAAAGACATGTTCGGTGGGCTACCAAGTTGTAAGACTGAATTGGGGGGGGGGGGGATAATTGTTGTTTTTGGCGTCTTATCCCTGCTTTCAGAGTAAACATTAAAAGACATTTTCATTAAGTTTATTATACCCTTCTTAACAAGATTTAGTTGTTGACACACTGTCTTAAAAGGGATTCCAATTATTACATGATGTATTTGTGGAAGTTAGGGGGTCGAATGGTCACTCAATGTCATGGGGTCTCTACAATAATTATGTAATTTTTTTCCTAAAAAAAACCCGGTAAAATTGAAAAAATTTGTTATATTTGTTTTCATTTTATTGTTGCAATTGAAAATTATAATCTATGCTACCTCAAAAACCAGTCTTCAATCAAAACCTATACAGCAAATTGTGGTTTTTGAAATAAATCCAGCACATTTACAGTAAAATTATGAATTTTGAAAAATACTGAATTTGGGGGAGGAGGTCAAAACGAATTTCACCAGTTGAAGATAGGCAAAAAAAAAAAAAAAATCGGCAAAACTGATTGACTTAATTAAAGAACGTCCCTTGCAAGTTTTTTTTTTTAACAAACAATCCGACATTGTTATTTATCAACTCAAGTTAATTTTATTTGGAGATTATTCTGCCGATTTCTGGATTCCGATTGACCACCTGGGAACGTATCCTCGATTTAGATTGATTTCTTGCTGGACTTTGAACCCAGACACCCAATCACTGCTGTTCAGAGCTCGAACCCTTACACTAGGTGGGTGACAAACAAAAACACGAATAAAGTAGACTTGCATTCAGAGCTTATTTTTTATTTTGGAAAAGTTTACATTGTACAGTAGAACCCCGATTATCCGAGTTAATGTGGACCGAAACTAACTCGGATAACCGAAAAACTCGGTTAAAGTGAAAAATGTAAATAAATCAATTCTGTATGTCTAAATGTATATTTTAACAAATGCAAATGTTATACAGACCATGTGCAATTCATATGCATGATATTGAAATAGTTCTTTCACTTAAAAAAGTCCTTAATTGTTCTTTGTTTTATGTTATTTTGGCGTTTCTCGGCGGCAATGTAAGAAAAAGTAAAGGGGGTATTATTGTTGGATTTCTCTTTCCTGAAGGTTTGTGAGATCATGTTCGGATCAGAATTTTTTTCGGTAGTAGTCGGAAAAATTCTAGAAATATTTTAAAGCTCGGTTAAAGCGGAAAATCGGATAATCGGGGCTCGGATAATCGGGACTGTACTGTATCCTATTACAAGACCCAAGATTATATAATATGCAAGAATTACAAAGGATTTGAACCTAGACCCCAGATGGTACAGTCCAGAGCTTAATTTATCCCACTAGAAGATAGAAATCTAATGGTAAAAGGGTAAGGTGGGTGGACTACAAAGTTGTTTTACTGAATTGGTGGTTTGGGTTTTCAATTTTGGCATCTTACCTCTGCTATTGATGAAATAATTACGTTATTATAATAGCCAAAAAAAATTAAAAAAAACAGTGCTTTGAATATATTGTCAGTAATTTATTTTGTATGACAGCATTGACAGCCCACCTTTAAAAACAACTGCATTTTGAATTATTTTAACCTGAATGTCGACTTAACATTAAATCCTTAAATTCAGAAATCCTAATAATGTAACTCATGAACTAACATAACTGTTTGCACTCATGGCTTCTGAATTTTCCAGTCACAAAATAGACAGTTTTGCATATTTTTTTTTTTACTTCCTCGTTAACATAGGAGGACACAGTCTTAAATGAAGTAGTGACTATAAGTTTCTGCGGAGTATATCAACCTCGATTGAAATATAGCTAGTATGAACTTGTATTTCCAGGGCTGTAAATATTATTAGATTAATTTTGTCAATGAACAAACTTCAATAATATTAAAATAATCACATATAACTTTTGGAAAGTTTTAATGTTTGGTACAATTCTGTTATAAAATTATCGGGAACCTGAACCACTTCCTTACTTTGGCTAGTTTTAAATTTCTGAAAAAGAATCTAATTAACTACTGCTTAATTTGTTAAATAAACTTAATTTTATAGTTATTATTAATTAAGTGTAATATTTACTTAAGTTTTCCATTCACAAATATCAAATTGCATATTTATAAAGTTTAAATACTTTTTTTCTGAAAATAATACTTATTTATTGAATTCTCAAACATTCAAGGAATAATTAATTAGATTATATATGTAATTTGAAAATATTTTATCTCGTAGAAAAATACTGTGAATTTTATTACCATTTAGGTTTTAGTTTTTTAAAGTAGTTTAATTTTTATTGTACTTCTAACTCTTTGTAGTATTTAATGTAAACCCAAAAAATATTCAACCTAGATTATATTTTATTTGAAGGTAATCATTGTTTAGCTACTTCTTCTCTTATTAAATATTTATTGTAGTATATAAATACTCTAAAACCTACTATTTATCCTCTCTTTTGTATATTTAATGATAGCTATTATTTGCATAAAGGAATTTTATTAAGTATAGTTTTGACGTATTTACAATATAGTTTTACAAGTTTTATTTTATACTAGAAGGGGAAAAAGATTAAATACTTACTTTAATAGCAGACTAGTTTAATACATGTGTTAAAGCCTGTTTGCTGTTTTCAAAAGAGTTTTTAATATTTTGAGTTAACTAACAATTTGCAAATAGTCGATTTCGAAGATCCATATTGAGTACAGCCAACTGAATTATGTCTTGAAATGAAAGAAATGTGACCATGGATTTCACAAAAATGAAGTTTTGAAATTTTATATTAATTATTATTGCTACTAATATGATAGTTTCTGTGTGTTTTTGAAATTGAATGTTAGTTTCTTCACTTATACTCTCGCTTAGCATGCAGAAGGTCCCAGGTTTTGGTCCGAGCATTGCCAAAATAGCTGCCAGCCTATAAACGGCCCGTGCAGCCAAAAATGTCCAACGAATAATACCCCGTGTAAGGGAGTGCGCTTTAAATATCCTTCAAAGTCTTAACGCTGCATACGATGTCGCCCTTAACGGTTGCGTTGGGTGCCTATTCAGGTGTTGGTCCGTCACCTGACTGTGGCTCTAAAATACGACGCCCATTGCCAATAGCCCTCGTGTAGCTCTAGTGCGACGATAATTCAAACCTAACCTAATCACTTATACTCGCCCATAATTGCTATGTCCCAAAATGTTGCAGTTTGCCTCCTTCTTGTCCTACGAAGGCAGGTAATGAATAATCAATAGCACTCATATTAATCAACTGTAGTTCCTGGAATGTTATTAATACCATTGAAAGTGTGATACTTGTATTTTGTTTTTGTGGTGAATATCCCTTTGGTGGCTTATCTTCTACAGTCAAAGCTAGTGTTTGCTTTGTCATTTGTATAATTATATCTAGTTTACTGTGAATATTATTTTTTAAATGCAATTTGTATAGTTTAATTTGCATTCCCTTGGCTTAAGCTTTGAATTTTATATTGATTTATCCTTTGGAATGCACAGAAAATTTTATCATATCAGGTAAATGTAGCTTTTATCGCAATTTTTGAAAGCCTTGAGTTTATTGTTAGCACTTACTTAACAATTGTATTTGAATATTTGTTAACCCCCTCTTACTTAAAGTTCATATTTATATATGAATATATAGTATGAAACACTTGAAGCAATTAAGAGGTTGACAGTTTTTGTATAAATTAAGTACAAAATCAGCATATTACTAACCTGAAGTACATTATCAATTCAAAACTGTGATACAAACTTGAAGAGTTCACTGGAAGAACCGTATGATTTTGTAGAAAAGTTTCCTTAGCAGGCCACTTTGGCGATGATAGCGAGTGATCGCCTAAACTTGTGTAAGGCAACCAGCTGCTACCACAGAGATCATAGTTAAAGTAATAGGGTGGCAGATCACGTGACCTCCAATGCTAACGAAGGGACGCGCAAGGAGCGCCCAGAAGAGCCCCAATGAAGCCAGTGTTGTAGGTCACGTGATCTGCCACTCTAATACTTTTAACTACTATCTCTTTGGTTCCTATATAGCTACCAAGATTCAGGCGATTGACGATCTTGGACCAAGCAAAGAAAAAAGAGAGAAACCGGCTTTCTGCCGCCAAGCAGACAATTACGGGCGTCCGCCTAATAAATCAATCGGTTCTTCCCATGTACTCTTCACTTATATTAACACTGTGTGCCACTATTAATTAACGATATTCTAACTCTTTTCTAATCTGTTTATAATGTGTTGTGGTGTGATTTGTGTTGGAAATACTAACTTGGTGTGAAAACCGTTTGTTTTTTTCAAAAGATGTGTCCGTATTCCACACAGACCTTTCCCGGTATCGTCCCTTATGCCAAGCGAGCTGCTGTGGACAAAAGTGGCCTTCCTGTGTACCAGCCGACCAATGCAGCCTACCAGCAAGCACTTGCAATGCAGGTCCAACAGCCTTTCGTGCCTGTCACCTGTAAGTCCCGCTACTTCGCAACAGTTTAATCATTTCTTTTAATTAATTATTATTGTTATATTTGGGTCATTTTAGAATAATTCATTGCTAATGTTGCATTTGGTCTATTAAATCCCTCAAAAAATATGAAGAATACACAGGAAGAACCGATTCATTCTTTTAGAGTCTTTCCGTAATTGGGTGTGCTTGGCGGACATTGGCAACCGAAAACCGGTTTCTCTTTCTGTTCTTCAATCGCTGTACAAACATGACTCTTGCCCCTGATCTCTGGCGTGAATCAGGGTTGCCGCGAAAGATAAACAAAGCGAGTAACTGGCTTCTTTACACCAGTTTAGGCGATTTCTCGATATCATCTCCAAAGAAGCTATTAAGGAAAGCCTTCTACGAAATCAATCGGTTCTTCTCGTGTACTCTTCATTGCTAATTGTAGTCATTTTAGATTAAATATCTTATTTTTTTTAAAGTGGCAGTATATGATTTTTAAAACCCTTAAAGTATATGCTAATTGTAGTCATTTTAGATTGTTTTTAATGTTGTAATAGGTATGTTTAAACTCTTTAAAAATTATGGCACATGTAGAAAAAATTCAGGGTTTCTAAAAAAATAATTATGCAAAAAGTATTTAGTAAAAAAAGAAATATTAATAATATAAATTTTTCTTGCCATTGTTTTGTTTAGTATGGATACGTTTGTATCTATTACTATAATAAATTTAAAACTGAAAAAGCAGTAATAATTCATTAAATAAGCACCTTGGTTCAGTTATTAAATGTTAACCTAATTAAAATTTATTTTAAATATTACACACTTTGTTGCTTTCTTTGTTGTAGCATTGCTAATTATGATTTAACTGAAATTATTTAATTGTGTATTTAAATTATGTGTACTATTGTGTTTGGTGTCACATGTGTCCTCTCTTTTAAACTAATTTCTACTAAACTTATCTCTTTTTCTCCACTGTAATATAATAAAACTCTACGAGCAAGCTTTTTTTCTGCACTGCTATGTATACATGTAGTTTCACTAAATTATTATTTTCAAAGTTTTTAACAGATTTTTAGAAATAACTGTGTAGAGCAATGAATGCCTTTAAACATTTTGCAGTGCAACATTTTAATTGATAGTTTTACAAACAAAAATACAAAAGTTAATCCATTCAAACCTAAAAATATAAAAATAGTGTTGTTGCACTACATTTTCCATTTTTATTTTTTTATTAACTTAAGAATTATTTTAACACAAATATATTTAATTAAGTAACATTTAATCTCGGTATAACTTAAATTGTAGTTTTGGGGCTATGTATCTTGCAAGATGTTAGTTTATTTAAAATTCATGCATCTCTTTCATTTTAAAAAAAAAATAGTTCAGTTTTGATTAAAAATATATGCATTAATTTGCTTTTAGTGTTAGTCTAAATAATTAGTACTGTACTTTAGATAAAATTTCATTATCTTACAGCAATTACAAAAAAAAAAAAAAATCCTGTTAAGTTAAATGAATCTTGTATCAAAACTTTTTCTTTGAAATTTTCTCCCAACATGAAGTATTATATGTTATGCTTTGTTACAAATTATGCATTCTAATTTTTAAAGACCGAAATAACATAATATTCTAAAAGATAAAAACTTGCCATGGTACTTCTTTTTCTGAGAAATATGGACTTTTGATTACATGTCTCGTCTTCAGTGCCAAAGATTGGGGTTTTGAATTACAGTTGACATTTTTATTGTGGCCATTTAAAATATGCTTTAAAAATAGCATATCTCGAATTATTAGTCCTCATGAAGCTCAAAAACAATTCGTAGTGATCTCAAATACAGACATCCAACTCTCTGGATTTTAATAGGGCAGTACAATAATTTTAACTAACTTTTTGAATTTCTGTGTCATACGTACAGTACCAATTGTGAGATTTTTCAAAAATATTTATTTAATATTTATTTATTTATTATGACACACAGCCTAACAGATTTACACCCAATTACAAGACTGAGATGAGTACAATTTACAACCACGCCTTACCCGGGAATCGAACCCAGACCCCCAGCTCTGCAGTCCAGAGCTATAACCGTTACACTACGAGGGCGACAATTAAAATTACGTTAGAATTAAAAAACTACGAGGGGGAAAATTAAAACATTGTATGTTCTCTTGGTATTCGGAATCCGAAAAATGACTTTCACCTAGTTAAATCCTAAAAATAATAGAGTTGGCAGGTTTGTTGTTGGAATTTACATCGCATTCTAGCCACACTTGGCAGGTCTGCTAATATGTCATCACACTTTCCAATATTTACAAAGGCAATAAAAATCACAATACATTGTACTAACACAGCAAATCAATGTTCTTCTCGACGAGTTATAGTCGGTCTATTTACTATGCAAACCTTGAAAAGACTTTTCTTCCCACATCCCTTCGCTTGGTTTTCTAGGAAACTGGGGGGAGCATCTTTTTTCTAAACCTAATGTGTTTGAGGTTCTGTTGTGAGGTTGACAATCCGAACAATTCAAACCCAAGTGTGGGTGGAAAAACTGAAACCGTGACACTCACGCCTTTCCAAGAAAACCACATGCGGGGATAGGGGAGCAAAATGCATTCTAGGTAGACCTACCATAACATAGCTCAAAGCTATTAGTAAATCCAGACAAGCCAAACCTATTTCTTCAACATCTTGTCGGGTACATGGCCCTCTTAACAAAGCCCCCTTACTGAAGTATGTCTCTCTGTTCCATGGCTGTGCACTTGTGCTTGTTCCCTCTCTCTCTCTGCACTATTCCTCTCTATCTCTCTCTTCCCTCACTACTTCCACTAGTGATGCACTCTGCTGCCACATCCTCCTCTGCTAATGCGCACTCTGTCGCTTACTGTGACGACAAGGGCCAGGTACGGCTGATCACCTCTTCTTAGGGGGCCTTCCTTCGCGGTAAAGGTGGTTGAAGAAAGGCCCTTATTGTAAAGCCTTTGGACTGTGAAATAATCTTAATTGTTTGAATGGCCCCTTTGAAGGATACAGACACATAAACCCCTCACTTGAATGTCGGTTTTCCCAGCAATACACATAATATTTACATATTAAAAAATTAGCTGAATTTTAATAGTTTAAAGTTTGGAGTATTCATTTATTATCCCCTTCTATATAAATGAAGTTTTATAAAATAAAAAATAAATTTTAAGCTTGCACAGTGAAACAAGTCGACACACCAAATTACTTCTTCCAAATTGCTTATCCCTCAAAGGGTTAATTTCATTTCTCTTGCTTAGGGCTCTTTGCTAACCATAATATTTTGCAAAATGGTTTAAAAGGCCTTTAGTTTTTTTATAGAATCTTGAAAAAGATTTAAATTTTGTTCAAAATAATGAAAAGTCTCCCAAGGTTTTTTTTTTCTTCTTTGAATCTTTTAAAGACCCTTCCCATTCAAACACTCAAGTGTAAACTCCTAAGAAGGCCTTAAATTATCATGATGAGACTTGCTGTATAGTTAAATATACTGTTACGAGGTGGGTTCGAATTAAAGTAAAATTATCTGTCCATTTAACTTTAAACGAAGGTATATGAAAATAAATTAAGCTGTAAAAGTGGATGTAAATCGTTTACTATGGTTAGCTTATCTGATAAGGACAATGCAACATGTTAGCAAAACAACACCTTTATTGAATGAAGGCACCTTAACCTCTTCTTTACTCACGGCCCAAGAGGTTCTACCTGGCACCTTTTTTTCCCATTTCACATAAAATTACTCATATAAGGTAATAAGCTAAATGCAATTTAAGAGTATAAGGGAAAAACCACTTGATTCCGTAGAAGGCTTTCCTCAATAGGCCTTTTTGGCAATGATAGCGAGAAATCACCTAAACTGGTATAAAAAAAACGGTTACTCGCTTTGTTTTTCTTTCGCTGCAACCCTGATTCACGCCAGAGATCAGTACACACGAGTAACACATTTGTATCGCAAATAAGAAAAACCGGTTTCCTGTCGCCAATGTCCGCCAAGCAGACACATAAGGTTAGACTCCTAAAAAATCAAGTGGTTCTTACCGTGTACTCCTCAATTAGGGTGACCAGATTATTTAACGTTAATGCACAGCAGTCATCAAGAAAATACCACTTCCCCGTCTTAAAATGTGTATTCCAACCTATTATGGCAGGAATCGTAAAAATTGTATGAAAACAGAAAATTTGGTTGCATGTTTTGTCTAAAATTTACAAATTGAAATGTTTTGAACTGCCGGCAATTTCTTAGATTCCTAGTTTACTAGACATTTATATGTGCTTGAAGTGCAGTATATTTTGCTGGATGGACACAAAAACAAGTATATTGTCAGTATTTTTGGGATCATTGATAAACAGACAAAACACCACTTCAAAAATTAGTACTGTACTTGGAAATGCATTAGATCTGGTCACCCTAAATGCAAGTTAAGTTTCATAATAGTAATGCAAAGTTGGGTATGATTTTTTTAAATTAGAAATTGAACAAAATAAATCTCTTAAATATAATGGAATGATTATATCCAATTTAGAATCTTTCATGCCAACAACAATGGGTAAAAACAAACAGAAAAGGAAAATATTGCTTTCAGAATTATTGTAATTTTAGTCATTGGAATTTAAAAAAAGGATTGGGATAAAACACTTAAGAATTTTTTTTAAAAATTTTTTTCCCCAATGAGCTTTTATATATTTTAAAGCAAATGTTGCATAAGCTTAATTTTTTTTACTGAACTATCTTTTTTTCCAAAGTATAATCATTATTGCTCAAAGAACAGGAAAATTATGTTTCTAACTTTTCTTTAAGATTATACAAAGCTTTGTTGTTTTAAACAAAACTTATTTCTTTCATTAATATTATCCTTAACCTTTCATATTTCATTTATTATTCTTTCAAGCACACTACTTTAAGGCTTCTTTATCGAAACAAAAGTTATACTTTTTATTAAAAAAGGAAGTAACAATGTGTGGGAATGAAATTTTAACTATGACAAGTCTCTAGTTTACTAGTTAAACATGTAGCTATGATAAAGAGGTTATTTAGTTAGAAACTAACAACACCCTAAGCATCATATTGCAGTAGTCACTGCTTCCCCCAGCTGTCAGTATGTAGGTAGCTCTCCTTAGTTCAGTCACAGGTAGAACCTCTAGCCACTCTAGTTGCTTTTGTATTCTGTGCTCTTGAGTCTGTCTCTGTGTGCATAGCATAACATGCAATGTAAAATAAATCTTTGTTATTTGATGTGTCTTGTTGCGAAACTGGCATTCTCCAAAGCATAACTAAAATATAGGGCCCGGTTGGTTCATTGGCGACTTTTGGCAATCATAAATTCAATTAGAAGACAGCGGCAATGAACAGACTAGGCTTTATATATTAGTCATACTTTGAAGAAAATGATATTTACTGAGTATAACTAAGATGTAAGATCCATAATCTGTTCATTGGCGGTGTTTGATGATTGTAAATTTAATTAGAAAAAATCGCCACTAAACAGACTGGGCCTTATATCTTAGTTCCACTTAGTAAAACTCACATTTACCAAAGTGTAACTAAAATATATGGTACGGTTCGTCCATTGGCGACTTTTGACAATCGAAAATTCAATTAGTTGAGGAGCCAATGAATGGTCCGGACCATTTATCCTAGTTATACTTTGGAGGATGTGAGTTTTGCAAGTAGACCTCTTATTGCGTTTAATGATGCAATATAATGTCTGTGTGTGATGTTTTTAGTTGCTGGACACCCTGCCACTGTGCCGAGATTTTAAGTCTGGGCTGTGCAAAAGGCCACAGTGTCGCTATGTTCACCTGTTGGAAGGTAAGTAATTAAATCTGATGAGCCAAAAATTACAAAAATATCAGCAGTCTTACAATCTTAATACTTCGATGATTGTCCATTGAGAACCTATCCTGAAATTAGGAAACTCTATAAGTTTCTTTAACTTATTCTTCAGGGTGAGGCAAACAAAATTGTCCCTGGTCTAGAGATATGAATACGTTGAAATGCTTGGCGAGAAAAACTCTTGAAGCCACCTGAAACCTGTTTTTGCATTGGTTGGATCGAATTAGCTTCATATTAGAGCTACCCATAAACTAGTAGCAAGTTCAGATCTCAGTTCTTATTGTATGAATGTGTCCCATAATGCAAATTTTGTGTTTTGCAATCAATTTAGAATGTTTTTTATTACAAAAACAAAAAGGTCTGATTCTCTAGGATAAATCACAACCAAAATAATCACTAGTGGGAACTTTTCTTGATCAGTTCTATAAACCTTGTTTATATTTCATTTCAATTAAGCTTCTCAAACTATAGCATAGTTGCCAGCAAATAAGTCGCCAAGCGTTTGTTTGGGCTTAATATTGAAGCGATCAATAGCTTCAGTTAGGAAACCTGCTTTTGTATTGGTTTTTAACTTGGCAACATTTCTGTCGTATTCTTATCTCCACTTTGGGGCCACTTTTGTTTGCCTCACCCTGCATAAGTTCATAACTCCGGATATCTCAAAATAACACAGTGGTATTGTAGATTTCTTGAGTTTGTAGATGAATTACAAAATAGTGGATAATTTCTTTTCAATAAATATTTTTCCCAAAAGTGCTCTCTAATAATGTGGTTCAATGATCCTAGTTTAACACCGTTTTGTACACAATGTGTCTTTGTCTTACCCTCTTATTTTTTTTCCTCTATGCACAGATTATGTGGAAGTTGTGGACGGAAAGGTGACCGTATGTCGCGACGCTGTGAAGGGGAAGTGCGGCCGCCCCCTCTGCAAGTACTACCACATCCCCCCCTCCCCCTTGCTCCTCAGCTCCCCCCTCTGACACCCCCCTCCACCCCCACTGCCCCCCTCACAAACTGAACTACTATAAAAATGAGGGGGGCCAGGGAAAGAGCAAGCACCAGATTATTATTAATGATGAAAAGGTCGTCTCGTTGGTCGGACCAAGCTCTTAACTGTCGAGATTGTCGCCATTAAATGGGTTTGGAAGATAATGGCTTAAGGTATAACTACCACAATGTCTTAAAAAAGGAGGATTGACATAAATATACAATCCATTGTGACGCAAGCGTCTGTTCTGTCATTCAACGGTCATCTTCATTCGGTCATCTTACCGAATTCTGTTATTCAAACGAACATGTCGTTACGAATTTCTATAAAAAAAGTTAGCTTCCTACCAAGCTAAGACCTCAGAAAAGTGTATTGCCACAAACGTTATTAAACCCATTTCAACTCAATTGTTACGTTAACTACTAAACTGTGTCCTCAAAAGGGACTCATTAAAACCCATTTACGACATGAATGTCAGTTAGACCTCTGTCGAACCAACTCCTACGATGTGTCTCCTTCTGTGATAAACAGATTTATTTTCTCTCTGGTGGAGGGGGGAGGAACAATGAATCGATGACTCGCTTGGGACTCCAGTCAAGCGCCCCTTGCACGTGCCATGACACCCGAAGTTACACCCCCTCTACCCCTACTCCCCCTTTCCCTCTCCAAGTGACATTTCGACCCAACGAAATGCCTTGTATTTCGATTCTTTGATGTTAACAAATGGCCCAATGTATAAGAAGAAGAAAAAAAAGACTCGGTGGTCAAGCCACTTAGTTGTTTGAAGAGGAAAGGTAAAAAAAAAAAGATTATATGACGACTGTGTGGATATATTATGAGTTTATGAAGTCCTAAAAAAAACTTACAGAGTTGCCTTCATTGGTTTTTTTATGGAAATATTTAAGAATTATTTTTCATTTGTATGCATAAAACTTGTTTTTAATATTTTTGTTACAATTATATATTTTAGTATGTTCAATTATTATGTTTAGGTGAGCCACTTGCCTTACTCTTCTTGAACCTTGTTCCTAAGTTTACTGCCAATTGGCTTAATTTCGTCAATAAACGTCGTCAATCAACCCTGCATGAAAACAAAGGTAGTTTTATCATACTCATTTACTATACTCTCTCATCAAGTTATGCATTTAAAAATGTTATGGTAGTTTTAGTTTGAACTACGCTGTTTTTAAACACACATTATTTTAAACTATATATGTATAAATAAAAATAATTTGGGATGAAATCGAGAAAATAGATTTTAAGTAAGGCAAGTGGTTGACATTATAAACCTCGTTACTATTATATATTTTAGTATTTTAACTTTTTTTTAGATTGAAATGTATTAGAAATGTTACTCTATTTCACAAATCGTCTTTTGTTGTTATTAGAATGAATTATAGCTAAGTGGTAAATGAAATAATTTTATCAACATGTTAATCTTGACATCAAAATTTCGTTACATAAAAATATTATAATCATACTGTTTATTTTAACTATCTCTATAGAGTTTATTTGGGTAAAATTCCCTGAAAAAAATCAAAATTATTTTATATGAATTTGACAGTTATTGTGTTTTGTGCAATATGCTCACTTATGATATTTTTAAATACTTAAAGGAATAGTCTTAAAATTTGTTCATATAAATGTTTGTACTACATTCTGATTAAAATACGAGACTAGTCAAAGTATTTGCATGAACTGTGTAGTTTTTAAAACTTTAATTATTGTTTCAATTGATCATGCTTTTATATGCTTTGTATAGGATCTATTAAGATATTAGGCTTGTAGGTTGACAATGTATCTATATTCATTTCAAAATGTTGTCTGCGCTATCATGCTTAGATTTTAAACCATCATTATCTGTCATATGCATTTTTTTATTGTTACAACCATAGGCAGGGTATTGCAGTACAGAAAAATATGTTAAGTAAATTTCTTTCCTAAGTAAATATTGTTTAACCACGATATGGATGTTTCCTAACAATACGAGTAAGAAAAATGCTTTAAGTGTTTATTTAGCCATATTATTTATACAGCATATTTTTTATTTAATCCATACTATTTATGCTAAAGGCATTCTTTTCATCTCAATATACTAAAAAACCTATTTTACTCTTACAATAACCATTAAGTAATATTTTTGTGTTCCAAGCCCCCATAACCTTCCATTTAAAACTGTCTAATGTAGTTAGTCAGCTTTATCATTGCTTATCGTGTTCTATCTCTGCCTCTGGTTGCGTTTTGCTTTTGGTTTTCCCTCGCCAAATGGATTGTGCGTTCATGAACACATTTTCTATTTAACTATATCGTCTCATTCTGCTGCTATCACGGTGTCACTTAGTACGCGATCTTGATGTATAAGATGTTAGTGTTATTATTTTTCCCTAAATGGCTAGAAAGTTGTAATTGCTTCACTCAAATTCCTTCTACCAATTTTAAATCAAAAATTAAGTTTGACAAGCCTTATTTAGGTGGTGCTGGAACTTTTTCTTTCACTACAGCATTTAGAATTCTTGGGTTATTTTAGTTACAAGAATTAAAATTAAAAAAATTTTCTTTCATATCCGATTTTATGTTTCATATTTGAATCGTTTTTTTAAGTTAACAAAAATTTTACTGCTATTGATTGTTTAGTTTTAATTTATTCCAAATTCAGTACATAATACCTTCGTTTTTAATAATGCGTACAATACTTAATCAATATTCACTTGCTCGATTTTTAGTTCAATTCAAACTTAAAATGTTCCAGTACAACTTACAAAAATTATTAAATTGTTCCACATTTTAGAAAAACTATAATTTATGAATATCCATGCAAATTATATCTGTTTTGTTTGTTTTGTAATGTCCGAATGGTATGTCAACGAATTATTCGTGAATTTGTGTTCATTTTTATGGAATCCAATGTTTGTATGATATTGAAGCCCTTCCTGAAAGTTTTATCGTAAGTAAAGTGAAGAACTGTGTGCAGCAGGGACCAATCAATTATTAGAACTGGTCAATCGATTTAGAAGATGTGTATCAAAGAACCTTATTGTCTCTTAGGTTTAGGTTTTTGAAACACTAGTTTGGAAAAGTAATTGAATTTTATCATATTCCAAAAATGATTACATATACCTGAATTGTCTTTAGATTTGCTGTTGTAAAACTGTAGTGGGTCACTGACAAGATTTTCCAAAGTTTTGTTTTATGATACTCATTAAACAAAACTAATTGAGAAATAAATCACAATTTTATTTCTGTTTGGAGATAATAAGTAGCAAGGGTTTGTAAAACCCAGATGGAAATAGAAGCTTTTTAGCCCTATTAACTTGTCGATGACCCAGTGCAAAATAGCACTCTTGTATATGAAAAAAGATACCTTTTGCGTCCTCTTACATCAAGTTAATCCTAACTTTCGCAGCACAAACATGCTTGTTCAAATTCATTTTTGATATAAAAAAGAGTAATAAAAACAGGGTTCCTACTTAAACCTCCTGGAAAATAAAATTATTTTTCTATAACTTTGAAAAAAACTATTAGAAATTGTGATTCACGGAAATTTGTCTTCTGAAAATACCTAACTGCTGTTATGCAACAAATAATCAGAATTACTAAACCTTTGTATCTTAAAAAAATGATTAATTTTCAAAAATATTTCCTCTTTTGGAACACTCTTGAAATTTATTTTTCCGATACCTGTAGGAACCCTGTATTTAGTCATGGCAGGAATTCTATTGACGTCCAGCGAATACTTTAAATACTCTTTTCACCGCATTGTTAAAGTACGAGTTTTCAAATTAGGATGATTAATAATGAATCACTCTTTAAAAAGGAAATTGTAATTTTTTATATTCTTGATATACACCATGAAATCTCATCCAACATGTGCCTCTTTTTAAATGCTTTCAGAGTTTGGTTAGAAAGAAATTTTCTCCCTTGTGGACTAAAAAAAAAACTAACTAGACTTTGTTCGAGTTTTAAAAAATTTCTTATGATTCATGCTTACCACTGGGCACTTGCTTTACTTTTCCCATCCATATTAAATTGGATTTAATGTAATCTAGTTCTGTAAAAATCATAGTACGAGTTATTTGATTGGATTTTTGGAAGAGTACTGTCCAAATTACAAAGAATCAAAAATTGTTTTACTCTAACCCTATAATTTCACTTCAGACACATGTTCCTGCATTTGTTATTAAAAAAACATTTTAACTAAGTTGCCATATTAGTATTGTCATTAACTATCTGGGAATGTCAAGAAAAGCAAGTGATTCATACACAGCAAAGGCATTCATGTAGACATTTATTTCTTCATACGCTTTCTCATACGATGTCTCTATATACTCACCAAATTCGTCCTTCTTCACCGCTCCCTATGCTGTTGCGCATGCGTACTACATCAAACTCCACAGGACACACTTAGCAAACAGGACTACATAAAAGACGTCCAAAAAAGTGCGACCCCTAAAATAAAGGCACTTTATTGGGACGGCATTTAACCTGGATATATAAACAAGTACATAAAGTAATAATAAATCAAGGTGGCAATAACAAACTGTACATGTTGTTTCATATATTATAAAACAGAATGGATAAGCTGGTAGTTTTTTACGCTTCCTTTCTCTTTCGAGGAGTAACGATCCTAATATGACAGCCCATGAATCGTAAACACCGGTTTACGCTGCCTTTTCTTCGTGTGTGTAGGATGACGTAGATGCGACATTTATAATAAGTAAATGCACTGAACTACCGCACCCTCCACATCTTGTACCTTTGCAGTTTGGTCGATCGAAACGCGGCATTAAAGTTGATTTTAAAAGGAGACCCAGGATTTCAGCATAACTATAAAAATGATTTTTTTTAAAGTTATGTTTTTTTTTTTGTAAATTATGTTTAATGTGTAAATCTTGCGTTTATGATTTGTAATATTTGAAGTGATTTCGAGGCGTAAACTATTTAAAACATTTACCTGTTCGTTTACCTAAACAAAGTTTCATTGAGTTAACTATAATAAATTATTTACTAGGTACAATTTTAAAATGTAATGACTGGAAATGAAATGTAAATGGATTAATTTGGCATTTTTCAAACATATTTAATAAATTATAGGATAATTGTAAAATTTAAAATAGGTTTACCTTTCGGAATTGACTATAACTTAAAAAAAAAGGCAATGATTAAAAAAAAAGATAAAAAACTAAGCACCAAAAGCACATGGTAAAACTATAATAGTGTTAAAAATCCAAAATTGAGCAACATTACCTTTGAATTTCGAATTAAGTCATTTGGCCTCTATTAAATAACATTTTTGATTATATCAGTGCTTTTGGGGTGGCTATGTTATTTCATCTCTTCTTTTGCATGCTTTCTAACAACGTCCAAACTGCATAAAGAAACTACCTTCAAATATCACCTTTCTCAACCTGGACTGGATCCAAAAACCGTCTCCATTGCACCTTGCTAAAAAAAATATTACTGTATGTTGCGTCGCAGATCAGTTTCCTCTGCAGCAGCAGAGAACCTGTGATCCCCACACACAGTGACGCGAACCTTCGAGTTAAAAAGTTATTCGATGTTGAATGTATGTTGCGATTTTCGATTGTTTGTTCGTTGGAAGAATATTTTTACTAATGTTTCTTTTTGTATCTCTGTAACTATTTCATTGTTTTATTGCAAAGCGCGCATCTCTTCGATTTGCTGTGTGTCGGATTTTCTCTCTTCACTTTCGTTTTTTGAACTTTATATAAAGGCGGAATAAATAAAAGGCATTTCTATTGATATGAAAATAAAAGTTTATTGTAGGAGAAGAAGAACGTGACTGTGTTATCACGGAGGCCTGTCCGGTGATTTGAAAATGATATATATCTATATATGTATATTGTATAAGATGGAAAATAAATTGTTATATATATAAGCTTTTTCACACTATGATTTACTTCAAAGTGGCGACTTCATGTTTCTTTATATATATATAATGCTAAACATAGTTGAATAGTAGTAAAAACATCACAGTAACATGTTGGAATGGAGAGGTAACAGAAACAAAAATGAACTGCTGCTTGAAATTAATCTCTCGATTGGGGGATGAACTTTCTTGGCAAATGCCTTTACTTGGTCTTATGTTAAATTAAAAAAAATATTTCCTTCATTTACCCGGTTTAAGATAGTTTTGCTGACAATGTAAGCTTTACATTAAAAAATGGCTGTTAACTTTGATAAGTATCTAACGAGGTATCCTTGAAATAGTGCTGCTTATTTTTGCATGACTAACTATGATAAATTTTTTAGAAACTTTAAAAATAACATGCTAAAATACACCACATTGTTCTAGTCGTTTTTGCCATTTAAACCCTAGCCAAGAATAAACGTTCCCTAAATAACGGGAGATTTTATACAATCTGTTTGGAAAAAAGACCTCCTAATGTCCGGTTAAAAAAAAATTATAAGCGAAATTAAAGTAGCATATAAATTTTACCATGGAATCCGCAGTAGTTCGTAATTGATTACTTTTCAATCTGGAAGTCGAACTGAAATAAGTTGATTTTGTCCACTTGGTTTGTCAACCAAATACTGTAACCTAAACAAAAAAAAAGTTAGTATCATGCATGAAAAGTTACAAGTAAAAATATACCATAGCTGATTCTTTGTATATAAAACATTCATTAGTACATCATAACCGAAAGCAGGTTATCTATGAAATACGAGGTGAAATTCGCCTTTCCAACAAAAATATCAAACAACTTCAAATTAACTATTATCACCAAATTTTTTATTATGTAAAGCATATTTTAAAACTTAATAAATCTAATGCAAATTATTTAAGTAGTTACATACTGCTAAAGTAATGCACTTTTATTACGACACAAAGAAATTTTTATGCCCATTACTTAATCGACATTTTACTGTGATCTTAAAATAATGTTGGTACATTTATGAATGAGGACCACTCTGCAATGTTTGTGATGAAACCAAGTACTGTAACTTTAATTTTGTAATATGTAGTATCCAGAATATTTAGCTTAATGCTCAATATTCATATAAATAACATTCTTTAACGTTATAACTTCAACTAAAAAATTGGTACTAAACAATGTAACTAGAAATTTTCTATTGCAACACAATTGCTCTACTAAATTTCCCTTACAAACATTGTTTAAAATGTGTATTACAAAATTCCATATTATGTTATGACACTCTTTGGTATTAATCTACCAACTCAGCCCCGGCCAAGTCTGTAGATTTTCAGAATAAGAAAATCTTTGGCATTTATGTCATATGACTATGTGGCATATTAAAGATCCCCGAGTACCAATTTGACAGAGAGCTCAGAGATTCAATGTAATCTATGCATCAAAATTGGCCGCATAGGCTCTTGGTTATGAGGAATATGCATAGTCTGCAAAAGGATTTATACGACTAAAAAATCAGTCCCGTTGGAATAAAAATAATTAATTATAAGACCTGGGGTCAAAATCAAAGAATTCAAATGTAGTGGGTTTTTTTCTTTCGGATAACATTAATATGTACTTTAAATCACGCAATAATATCTAATAATTTAAGATAACATAATAAAATTGAACAACAAGTTGCAAAAATAATGTGTTCGTGTACTTGAGTTCCAACAAACATTGCAAGAGTGTGTCTGGATTGTTACCGGAGACTTGTTGTGTGATGTTGGAATGTGCAATTTTTGAAAGCAGCATTTTTTAGGCCCTAACGGCCGCCCCCATTGTATAGACTATTATCAATCTCTATTGCAAAAATGATGTACGACTATGCAGTAAATATATATACATGTGTCTGTTATTATCATGCAGTATATACCTTTATATATATATTATGATAATACAAAGAGATGCCACTGCTTTTTCCGCAGTGCCATATACCATATTCTCTTGAATGATGTTGCAACTTCAATTCCTTATCAAAGTATTGTTAAATAATATGGATTTAAGACGTGTGTATCATAACTATGTGCTATTTGTAGTAAGTAATATTGTTTTGTGTTCTTTGGATATTTTGTTTGAAACTGTTTTTCTATACAATTTTATCGCCAACCCCCACCCTACCCTCTCTATATTTCTTTTATTGACTAATTTGGTATGGGTACGGATTTAATAATATTCTAAGTTTTCGTTAAATGAAAGCTTTTAACGAAAGGTCAGTAGAAAGGATAACAATAGCTATTTGTTTTTGGGCAAAATTTACCAAAATCACATAAAAAATTTGTTCTAAATAATGTTAACAAAAGATAACTTATATAACATTTTTTTTTTTAAATAACTTGATCTTGTTCCATTGGAATTAGTAATTTGTTTAAATTTATTTTTATCCATCACTAAATGCAATTAATTCTGCAAATGGCATGTAGTACCCATACCTGAAAATTCACCAAAAAAAATCTAAAATTGTTTCAGTCGAATAGAACTAATTCAAATATTGCATGCGTCCAGAACTAATTCATTCATATTGCATGCTTCCTTAATCAGTTGTGTTTGATATCTTTTTCTAAACCCTTTCATAATCTTCACACACATGGATACTCCTACCTTTGAAGTTTGATTTGAAGTGTGTTGGTTGTACTGATTCAAATATGAATACTTAAACACACACACAAAAAAAATTTGAATCAGCAATTTGCCTTAATAATCGGGTTTCATTATCCATTGGCTTTAAATCAAAAGATTGTTTCAAAGTGTCACCTTATTTTGTTACTGATGCAATTAAATCTCTCGTGTTTTTAGATTGTAGAAACTGTATTTTTTTTATTACTACAACATTAATTTTTACAAAATAAAATTCGATGTGTTTCTGATGTCTCTTATTTTGTGTTTATCCACACACACTGCCGAATTGAAGAACTATCACACAAATGAAGAGTACTCGGGAAGAACCGATTGATTTTGTAGAGAAGTTTCCTTAGCAGGCCACTTTGGCGATGATAGCAAGTGATCGCCTAAACTTGTGTAAGGAAACCAGTTCCTACCACAGAGAATCATAGTTAAAGTAATAGAGTTGCTAAAGACAAGGAGCTCTCAGAAGAGCCCCAATTAAGCCAGTGTTTTAGGTCACGTGATCTTCCACTCTGATAATTTAACTACTATCTCTGTGGTTCCTAGCTACCAAGATTCAGACGATCGACGATCCCGACGCTTGGATCAGCGAAGAAGAAAGAGATAAACCGGTTTTCGGCCGCCAAGCAGACAATTGCGGGCGTCCGCCTAATAAATCAATCGGTTCTTCCCGTGTACTCTTCAAATACACTCATAAAAGCCATACAAAAAGTAGTCATATGCTCCAAGAGTTATTTCTTTTGCATGATAATTTAGCAAGTTTCTTTAACTATCAGCTTTCAATAAACAGAAAATAAATATTTAAAGGATAAAAAAAATTCTGAATCCTGAAAGATGTAAAACAAGTTTGAATATCTTGAAATCAGTGATGAGTGTTATTGTTTTATTGTTCTTGAGCGACATCAATTCAAAGAAGGACTTATTTTAGGCTAAATGCAAAGTTGTTCGATTGTTATAGATTTTGTCTGACATTGATGTGGTCAGTCATATGAAGTAAATGATTAATGTGAATAACTAGAAAACCCACAATCTGATTTTTTTAAAAATTAAATAGTGAGTCATTACTATTAATTAATATCTAATGTTGTAAGGAAGTTCAACACACGAGTTAAATATAGGGAAGAGGGAGGGCTAATTGGACAAGGACCCTAAATATATTTCTTTACAAATTTTTCTACATTGTAGCAGTTAAATCACATTTTAACAACCAAAGATCAGCCATTAAAAGCATGTGTTGAAGTGGAAAGAAGAATTGTTGTTTTGGAGAATTCAAAGTTAGTTGAAAGTGTACCTTTTTTTTCAATTTTGAAGTATTAAATAAAAACTTTCTATAAATTAAACTATAGTTTTAGGTAGATGACATATCCTAGATTAAGATAGTATAAGTCAAATATTGTGGTGAAATACATGTGCTTCTGTGTTGGGTTATTTATAAAAACAACATTGTGGGGTCGAATGGGACAGAAACAGTGGGGTCAAATGGGACATGAATTAACCTAGCTTTGTATGTTTCTCTCGGATAATCTATATAATATGTTAAATTTAAGAAAAAGGATAAATGGGTTATCTTTAAAGGATGGAATAATATGTTCATTAGACATAAATTTTTTTTTTTTTTTCAAAACTGTCACTTGGCATGTTCTTCCACTAAGCTCTTCAATTGTCAAATAATTAAATTAATAATTAAATGTTTAGTTTAAAAAATAAATTAAGTGGGTATTAAATGCAATTGATATTTCGCATCAACAATCTGTTTATTGCTTAGTAAACGATGTAAAACGGCCAAAGTAGGGGGATGTCGGAAGAGAATCATCTCCTCTTAAGGGGTTACCTAAAAATCCAAGAAAACCCCAAACACCCAACATTTGAACTGCACCCGCATACACCAATGACATCAATTTAGACTTATTTTCTTAAGACTGTTCACAGCAGAATTTGTCACTCATGCAGTTAGATCATTTTTAAAAGACTATATGCTTAACTATTTTGTTAACCCTCTAATGCAGGTGTTCCCAACCTTTTTGCACCTACGTACCACTTGAGTTTTTAAGAAATTTTGACGTACCACCAGACCTAAATATTCTAATAAACATATAATATTTGCTCCAGTGTTAAAAGGCTTTTTTAATTAAATTCCTGAAAAAACTTCATAATTAATGGCGAGAAATTTGTTTATTAATAGCATGCTTATAATGAATTAAAAAAGGAAAAATAAAAAGATTAAAATGGTATTAAATTGCAATTTTATTTATTACCATAGGTCTAAGATCATAGAAATAAAAAAAAAATGGTTCAATCTCAGCAAAATATTAATCATCATACAAACTATACTTTTATAGTGTTTAGCGCGAAAATTGTCGTTTGCCTGTGATTAAAATATCAACGTTAGGAGCACGGAACTTATCTTCACTCCTCGTCAACACTTATTCTGCTTCTATATTTATATTTTATGTACAAGAATTCGGAAAATTCCCTATCACATAAGTAACTCGTTACAAATGGGATTGAAAATAACACAGCTTGCCGTTAGATCAAAGGGTACTAGGTTTTACATCCGACCAAGAAGTTAATTAAAGATTTCTCTTAAAATTAATTTTGATGTTAAAATAATTATTAATATGTTTGAGCACTTGCTGCTCAGGCGTACGTAAGTTATAAATAGCCAGCATGTTGCTCAAAATGACTCAAGCGTACCACCTGAAATTTTCTCACGTACCACCAGTGGTACGCGTACCACCGGTTGGGAACCCCTGCTCTAATGCATGAATTTTTTATTTTCATCCCAAAAAAATATATATGTATCTTTAATACTCACACATTATGGGAAAAATACAAAAAAAAATTAACTGCATTAGAATTTAAATAATTTCAATTTTTTACATTTTTTCCATAATACAAAAACCAACTGCAAAATTCCAATTTTGATAAGAATGACTAGAAAACTACTAAAATTATTTCAAAATAACCCTTTTTAACTATGATTAATTTTTCAAAACAATTTATTAGTATTTAGTACTAATATTATTATTCTTTGAATACTACCAAAAACGCAATTTCACAAAAGTTAATAACCCCACTCTTTAATTTTGAATACATTTTTACTTACTGTCATCTATGAAGATTATTAGTAACTAAAACAGAAAAATGAAATATAATAGATGAAAAAACCAAAGATTTGTCTAGGAGGAGCTCTCTAATTTAATAGAATAAAGTGAGCTCTCTAATTTAGTAGAATAAAGTGGGTTATGTTACTTGTTACCAAACGGTAATAGTATGCATTAGAGGGTTAATGTAATAATTCGGGTTCCACATTTTAACAATGAAATGGCAATACTTTTAGATAATGGTACATGTTTGCACATTTCTTACATATTGATTATTTTTCTCAGACTTGCAGTCTAATGATAACCTTAAATTGACACAAAATGGCTTTGAAAAATGAATCAAAGAAAGAATTTAATTGGAATTTAGCTGTGTATGATAAAAAAAATATATATATTCAAGAAATTTTTTAATCATACATACCCACAAATTAAAATCTTAACCCTTCAATGATAATATTCTAGTTTTTGAGTTCAATCAACAAAACATTTCTCCTTGATACATATTGGATGATATGTACCTGTAAAAATTAAATAAGTTTAAACTCTATTATATTTACTTCCTAACTTTCTATACCTTTATAAATATGGTAGCAGAAAATTTTTACCCAAAGAATGGAATTCACCATGGAAAGAGTGCAATATTAAATTAAGTTACTATAGTTTCATTAAACTGTTACAAAAGAAATCTCTCAAATGCATTTTGCTAATTAAAAAATGAAATAAATTATAACTAGAACAATTTATAATTAAAATACGTCACTTTATAACTAGATGAGGATTTTTATAGTTGAACAAAAATTTATATTTAAATTACAAAACTATATAAAGTATTTTCCATTAAAACAATACCAACTTAGAAATATAATATATTACATTTTTTATACTTTAGTTTCAGTACTAATAAAATCAAATCCATCCCTGCTGGATTTTAGTTTTAGAAACAAAAACATATAACTATTTGAAATCTCGAAACATTGTTTCTAATTTCTAACAACAGTGAAGAAAGCATTTAAGTTACAAGGTCATGTACATTTTACTGCAATGAACTAATTAAGTAGTTAACATAGAAGCAAAACTCAAAACCAAATTCTTAAATAAATGAAACCATCAAATTGAGAGAAATATTTTTATTAACACATAAAATCAACAATCACACAAAGAGAAAAAAACACACTGCAAAAACGTACACAGTAAAACATGCTTTGAAAAGTAGAAGGCTGTGCAAAAAAAATATTAACAATTGTGTCCTGGAAAAAAAAATGCTTGCAAGTACTTTCACAAACAAATCAAATTAAAAATACAATTATTAATCAAGTTCAATAATAACCAAGTTAAAAAAAGTTCTTTTTTTTCCCCTATCTTAAACTATTCTTAAGGCTGCTCATCACCCCCATACCCCGTCCTAATTCGATCGGGCTTGCTAATGGTAAGTCTATGGGGGAAAATGGTTTTTGTTCCAAAAAAAGCAAAGGAATTATCGGAATATTTTGATGCGTTTTTTTTTTAATTCATAAAACTCCAATAAAGTAGTGCTTTTAGAGCTTATTTTTTTTTTAAACGTTACTTGCCTTTTTTTAATAGAAAAAAATTTAGATTAAAAAAAAGTAGATAACGTTTTTAAAAAAATAACCTCTAAAAGCACTACTTTATTGGATTTTTATGAATTAAAAAAAACTGCATCAAAATATTCCTATAATTCCTTTGCTTTTTTGGAACAAAAACCATTTTTTCCCCATAAACTTACCATTAGCAAGCCCGATCGAAGGAGGACGGGGTATGGGGGTGATTAGCAGCCTTAAGGTCATGGTAGAGTACAAAACAGCCTAATAAAACCCAACAATTTTACGAAACAAAAATTAACATTCATGTCTTAAGAATCTTGGCTGCTTATTTTCTTTTATAAAAATTTAAGCTACAAACAGAATAAAGAGGTTCTCTAGATTAGGCTGTTGGAAATTAGCAATCTATATACTTTAGGAATTTATATACATTATACATAATTATCAATACGTTATTATTGGATAGGAGGTTTGTAAAGTAACATACTATTTTTCTAAATACAATTAAAATTGATCATTAATTATTGATCTGCAGTTACACAATCTTCATAAAAACCGAATGACATACAAATTGCCTAAAATAACATTAATTTTTCAAGGGTATAAACCGAAATTAAAAAAAATGCTAGAGCATTTTAATTAGCATTCTTGACAATTACATCAAATGCCAAATTTACTATGATATGGTAAAGTGTTAATATTGGGTAATTAGTTACTACAAAGAACCAATGGAAATAGAAATAATCGTATCAGATATCTGGTTTCCATAAGAGAGAATTTTCTAAAGAACATACAAACACTATAAAATAAAACACCTTCGATGAGAGGAGAAATATGCGGAGCATCTAATAAGCTGAAATCTTAAAAACTATTCTGACATAAGACAACACAATATAAGTGGTACAAAGAAACTAAAAATATTTCTCAACCGCGTAAAAAATAAATTCTGGTAAATTTGGGAAATGAATTAATGTTGCTACCTGAAATTATTCTGTTAAATTTTATCATTGGAACATGCAAAATACTCTTATAACTACTATTTATAAAAGTTGAACAAGACTTCAATTTGACAATGAAATAACCAACATTCAAATTAATATTCTATAATTAAGAAAAGTTTTGTTCACCTTTTTATTTTACTGTCATAAGTCAAACAATGTCAGATAAAAAAAAAATAAGTAAAAATAAGAAAATGTTATAAATTTATTTTAAAAAGTTCGCTAAATATAAACCTAAATCAAAATGGCTAAGGGTAAATTACCTCATAATGTCTCCTGTGCAAAATCTATATGGGAGTTTTTAGTTCACACTGCCTTTAGTTTAAAGTTTATCATATTGCGTTTTCTTTTTTGCATAATTAATCCCCAAAAAAATTTTCAGGATTCTATGTCACACTTTTTTCATTTTTTCCGGACATTTTTTATTTAAAGTATGGCAGGATGAAATGTAAAAGAGTAAACTAAGACCGAAAGAAAGGTTTCTGTTCTTTCAAATGCAAAAAAAATAATAATAACACTACTTGATGGACTTAAAAACCAAAGGTAGAGCAGATTGAAAACTGCCACATGACTAAACTTTTGAAGTGAGAGAAGGACAGGATATAATTACCTTCCCTTTTAACTTAATTTTGACTTTGTTAGTCTCAATAAATTAAAATTAAGTTAGATTTAATTTAAACATTAAGTATAAGTATGCTACATTTTAAATAATATTCGGCAAGAGTAGTATCAGCTGGTATGAAAGCAGGTATTTACTCAAATTAAATTAAGTCTTTAGGATTTTATACATAACATAGCGAAAAAAAGTAATTACTAGAATATCAAACTTTTATCAACGGTACAGTTGACAAAGTCATTGAAGTAATCACCTTAAATTAAAAACTGGGATGAATTAAAAATAAAAAGAACCCTGTTAGAGGACAGTAAACTTTGGGTGACAAATAGTTTAATGATGCATAAAAACAATCAGTTCACACATGAATTGAGACAAGTTATTTTTTATGTTGCAAACCTTACAAAACAATGTACTTCTTATAATTTTTAGTTTCTTTGAAACACCATTACATAATTGAAAGACGATATACAAGGATAGGGGGGAAAAATCTATCCTATTACTTGCTACACTTATTTTAATGAGTTTAGGCAGGAAGTTATCTTGGCAAAAAGAGCTACAGGAAAAATACATTGAAAAACGCTTCTCCAGCAAAAGTTCTTTGATAGTTTGACTTCATCAAAAATTCAGATGTTCAAAAATACTGTCCTCTCTTGTTACTCTAATCTTTATGAATGCAAAAATTTCCACTCTTCTACGTGTACAGAGTTCCCTTGAATTGCCCAACACCTTGCAATTCGTTCACCGATAAGTGTTAGTAGAGAGAAAGTCGCGTTTAAGAAATAAAATTTAACTCAAAGATAACCTTACTTTTATTAGCTTTATAAAACAGATATTAAAATTAAAATAACTTTGTTTCATAAAATACAGTAGAATGCTACAGAATATTTAAATAAATGCTGTAATGCATGTTCAATTCTTACTAAAAAAGCTTATGTTTAGTCATTTTATAAGTAAGTTATTTTCTTTTTATTAGCCTTCATTATTCTGTCGATGAAATATCTCATCATTTTATATTTACAGGGTAAGCAACCTGAAAAATGTCAAAACCTGTAACAGGCTTGAACCTGCGCTGGTTTGCTATTCGGTGATGCTTTACAACAAAGAATTACTTTTTGTAGCAAAAAAAATAAAAGTTACGAGTTAATTTGCGGCATTCTACTGTAGACATTAAAAAATAAGAAGTAGTTAGTAAAACAAAATTTAGCATACAGGAAAAAAAAATATGTAAGAGAAAACCACTTATTACCAAAAAACAAAAGCCAAGCAAAAACCCATTCAATTGAAATCTATTACTTTCCAATAAAACACTGCAAACCCGACAAAAAAAACACCCATATTAAAAAAAAAACTGAAAAAAGCCAGATGTAACAAACGCTGCATTCCTTTACAAGATCTTTTTTTTAAAACCTCGTACGCTGTGGTACGGCCGCAAAACAGTCTGTTGTTGGTTGGAATACCGATCGTGCTGAAATGACGACACCGTTGAAATTGACCCCCCAAAGACGCTGCTTCTTCAACGAAAGGGGCACTTTTTTAAGACCCCGCCTTTTGTTTGGGGGGTGCCGGGGGTCGTGTTAGGGGTCGTGGTAGACCTCTAGGGGGTGGTGGAGAGAGGACCCCGCACAGGGGGTTTACGGATGGGAGAGTCACACCCACGGGGTCCAGCCCTCGTATAAAACAGCGAGGTTTTCCATGTGGGTCGCCTCCCGGATCACAAAGTCCACCTGGAAAGAGAGAAAGTTGGTTTGTTACAGAATCTGTCACTTACACGGCTTCCACACAACATTTTACACTCAACAGGAAACACTAACACCTCAAAAAGAAATTCGCCAAACAGGGCCTATGGCTAATTCTAATTCAAACTTTTATAAGCAAAAACTAATAACTTTCTTTAATCTTCTTTTGCAGATTTGGTAATTAATCTTTATCATTTGCTAATTTTTTTTTGAACTTAGAAGAACAGTGATGATTTTTTTTAAATAAATATCTTTTTGCAGTCACAAGTTTACATTTGGAAAATAAATTGGTAAAATTGTTGCTTTAAAAATAAAAGCCAAAATTTGAATATTTTTATGCAAATTTCGAATTTCTTATGCATCTTTCTTCCCAAAAATATAACGAACCATCAAAATAACTTTATTGTGCTATTACAACAATCCAAATTGAATTATTACACAACAATAAATATTTTTTTCAAGTATTTTATTTTTATTTTAAATAAAGTTTCTCATACGTTTGATGTGATGGCAACAGTGAAAATATTGAATAAAAATGGAATTCGCATGTTATTTCAATGCAGATAAAATTTTTAGTTATTTAAATTTTAAATAAACTTCTAATTAAAATTTTCTAATGAAATTTGGAATGTAGCCTAAACTGATTTTTTGCTTCAAAATGACGTATCCCACTTGTTTGTGAGACTTGCGGTTCGTTCTGTGAAAGTGGGTGACGGACGGACAGACAGACAGAACGATTATAAAACCTTCCACTTTTTACGTTATAAACGTAGTGTGGAAGCTAAAAGCATTTAGGTTAGGTTAGGTTAGGTTTGAATTATCGTCGCACTAGAGCTACACGAGGGCTATTGGCGACCGGCGTCGTATTTTAGAACCACAGTCAGGTGACAAGCCAACACCTGAATTGGCACCCAACGAACCGTTAAGGGCGACATCGGACGCAGCGTTAGGACTTTGAAGGATATTTAACGAGCACTCCCTTACACAGGGTACTATTTGTCGGACATTTTTGGCTGCACAAGCTGTTTATAGGTCGGCAGCTATTTTGGCAATGCCCGGACCCGAACCTGGGACCTTCCGCATGCTAAGCGAGTGCTTAACCGACTGAGCTCCCCAGCCCCGAAAAGAGAGAAAGCATTTAGAAACAGTACAACTCAGTTATGCAGGATGTCCAGCATAATTTCTGGTTAATCGAGAATCTTTGAAAATCAGCAAGCGAAGTGTAAACCTTAAAAACCTACGTAACAAATAACTTAAATTCTAGTGAAATTCTAAATCTTAGAAAAATAGACAAATAGCTTAACTTCGAAGGAATTGGACATCTGCCAAAAAATCGAAAGCCCTTGAAAATTACCGAATCTGAAATTTACAAAGGGGGATTATTTTTTAAATCGGTCGATTGCTAAACCTCGAAATAAACGGTGCAAAAGGTGTCTGCATAAATCTATAAAATTTGAAAAGTTCATAAAGTGGCAAAATGTCCCCAGCTCACACAGGAATTTTCAAAAATTTAAAGCATAACTCTTTATTTTCCTAACTGCTGGACACCCTGTTATAGCATCAATCAAAGACCTTAATGCTTAAGACATATAGGAGTAATATTATAAACAAGGTCAAATATTAAGTTTAGTAAATCATATAAAATATATTTTGAACTCATATTATTAATTAAAGTTATAATACGACATCTATTCAATAATAGGACATCCTTCCTTAATCAAACCAACAATTTTTTTTATTTAAAGTCCAAAAAAAGGCCAAGAATGATGACCAAAAACACTTATGTCTGACACATATAATTTGAAGAATGAAGATATTACCAATTATGATGGATAACACTTATGACACGCCAAAAAAATTAATTAAATGCATAATTGTCTAAGCAATTAAAGTACTATATATTTATCAGACACTTTTGATGTGTTAAGTGGTAATTAAAAACCAATAACTTGTAACTAATGAAATTATTTTTTAGTGGACAAACCTGCTCAGGAATGGTGGACTTTTTGCTCGGCTCTGGATCTTTTCCATCCAATTTCATCTTTATCCTCTTCCAGATGTTAGTCGCATAGGTGTTTTTTTCTTGAACCGCTGATAGAAAAATAAAATTTTCAATAATAAGTAAACAAGCATAGAAAGTAAAGGGTTCGTTTTGATATTTTTTTCTTTTGCTTCAAAGGGAATTTACAATTTTTAAATATTATAATTATACTTTAGCAATGTTACGTAAGCCAAATAGAACAAAAAGCATTAAAAAGAATATTTGAAAAATTGTTAAAAATAGCCTATACTAATCAAAGATATAAATAAAAAAGTATGCAAGGATCAATGGTTCAGGGAGAGCAGCCAATTAAAAAAAATAGTAGTAAAAATAGGAGTATTATCTTAAAAAATTGGAAATAATAGTAACATAAACCTACTAAAAAGGAAAAATACGAATGACTTAAGACATTTTTTCTGTTATAACAAACTTTTTCTAAATGTGGAACAATATATGTACAATAGACAATGTAAGTCATGATGTCACAAACCAACACCAGTTTAAACAAACAGTTGCCTTATTTTGTAGCAATTACTGCTGGGAAAAATAGGAATAATAGGAGCTCTTGGCTCACTGGTGGCTATAATACAGGTATTTATAGCCACATAAATACCTGTATGTAGATTGTATATTTATATACACTCTATGAATAAAAAATTATTAAAATAATAAATAAATACAATATACTATTTGTTAGTTATTCAGAACTAGAATAAAAATAGAATTGTTACCCTTTCCTGTCCTAGGATCCCTTGTAATATTGCATTTCTTTGGAGTTCCTGAACGTGAAGTCCTGGAACGTTGAAGGGCAGAATCACAAACGGGAGCCATTAGACCCTTCTTCATTTGACCTGTTAACAAAAATATTGCAAATACTTTTTAACACTTTGAAGAAACAGCTAAATTTATAAGCAAATACTATCGACAATAATTAATACAGAAACTTGTATGCAAAAGAAAACTTATTTAAAAATCACTGTGCATAACATAGTTCTGTAAATTATTATTTAACAGCATTGTAATATTTAACGGCATTCAATCAATAACACCATAAAAACATAAAATTGACACACACAAAATTTAACTTAAAACTATAGATTATGCAAGAAAATGTCAAGCATTTTAACATTCTTGGGGATAGGCAAATTGAACGAAACCTGGTTTTCACTGCATGATATTAAAATTTAAATGTTCAACTAAAAAATTCTATTTCTTTAACGTATTTTGAACTTATATTTCTGTAACAGACGAGTACAAATGACTATTCCATAGTTCATAATTTTGAAATTTGGCAGACCTTAAAAATTATGCGTGTTGCTCTACAGGGTTCCCACTCTTCTTTCAAAATAAAAATCAAGGACTTTTTAAGGACTTTTCAAGGACCCCCCAAAAAATTTCAAGGACCCTTAATCATATGACGCCATTTTAACAAATAAAACAAAATTTATAAAATAACTAATATAAACAGAATTTTAAAAAAAAAACAATGTTGTCGTTAGTTTGAATTTTTAAGCACAATAAAACAACCTAAATTAACTCTCCACAAAAAACACACACACACAAGATCCTAAACAACGGGAAATGACGTCACAATGTCAAGGGTCATCGTAAATTTTTAAAGTAACAAAACACATAATGTTTGGTTGACTAATCTGTCATGAACTAATACTATGAAAGAAATGAGACCCTGATTCCACGGCGATCATGACGGCGATAACGCTGCAAATTAGCGATTATTACGAGGAGTTGTGGTTTGATTAAATGATTTTTTTTCAAAAAGAAAACTTAACTAAAAACAAGACCCTATCGGGATTAAGTCGCTAACTAGCAAATATTTCAAAGGGCACCTGAAGCTGGCTGACCGATTAATCAGACCTAGTAATGTAAAAAAGAAAACTAACATAATATGATTCAGTCGACTTTATTTTCTGCACAAATATTTTTTTAAAAATGTGATCCGCAATCATCTAATTTGAACCTTTAATTTCCGAAAATAAAATATAAAAAAGTTAGGATTTTTTTTAAACAAAAATATCTGCATCGTTTTTCAAAGCTGAAGAACCGATTTTTTTTCTTTGAAATTGACGTAGGACGCTATACCAAGGCGGAAAAAAAAGTTAAGTCGAATAAATAAATTTAAAAATATATATTTGAAGCTTATTCGTAGATTTTGAATGCATTTTCCTAACTATGTAGTTCGATAACCACGCCCGTATAAACTACGGACTATCCATAGTAGTAGTTGGCAGTTATGCATTGAATAACCAACCGTAAAAAAATAATAGGGCTATTGGCGACAGGCGTCACAATTTAGAACCACAGTCAAGTGTGGAGCCGACACCTGAATAGGCGCCCAATGCAATCATTAAGTGTGACATTGTACGCAGCGTCGGGACTTGAGCATATTTAATGTACCCTCCCTCTGCACGTGGTATTATTCGTTTGGCTGCATAGGCCGTTTATAGGCCGGCAGTTATTTTGGTGATGCCCGACGCGGACCTAGGACCTTCCGCATGCAAGGCGAACACCTTAACCGACTGGGCTCTCCAACCCCAAGAAGAAGAAAAGACACTCTACTTCACGGAAAAGTACTCATAATTTTATTCAGATGTCCAAAGATATATGAATAACAAAAGAAAAATAAACCTGCGTCAGCAGTTTTAACATTAAAACAAAACATCGTTCGAAATATCGCCAACGCCACATGTTATAGCAACCATATCAGAGGGAAAAAGGATTTGGCGAAAATACTACTGGTTCCTCTGTCTAATGACGTTTTGTTCGCGGAAGTGCTAGACGCGCAATTTATCACTGCGTTGGCAGTGTTTTAGAAGATGAGTTCCCGTATTTCGAACGGTTGCGCGGATGCGCGCCATCACTGAAGAAAAAAAAAATCAAGGACTCTCGATGATTGTTGATGAAAATCAAGGGGTACTTAGAGTGTCCTTGAAATCAAAAATAAAAATCAAGGACTTTTCAATGATTTTTGGTCAAAATCAAGGAGTATAAAGGGGTCCTTGAAAACGAAAATCACAATCAAGGACTTCTTAAGGACTTTCAAGGGGGCGTGGGAACCCTGCTCTAAAACCCGACAGTCAAGTGACAGTGGTCAACATTGCACCCCCAATCAAGAATTTCTATTTTCCTTTAATTTGAATAGACAAAATCAATCTTCATGCCTTTATTAAAAATAAATACAAAGACTTTAATCCCCTTTACCTTCTAAATCAGTAACAGTCACTACACCTCCCTTTCTATTACCCAGGGGACCGGCAAGACTAACAAGCCGCTCGTAGATATCTTTTGCAGCCAAGCTCAGATCTGGGATCTCCCGCTCAAGCGAGCTCACTTCAGCATCTTGAGCATTTGCGAGCAGCTTGCTCACCAATGCAGAGAGCCGCTCGGAGAACTCTCGGTAAGAAGAAGTGTATTGGTGGATCGGCCCCTCGGATTTGTGCTCGGATCCGTATTCTTGTTCTTCGTGCTAGAAAAAAATTCAGTTTGATGTAAAAAGAACTATCTATAGATAATACAGGTAAACTGCAGCAACCACAACATTGAATTATGCTATTTTTGTATTGAAATAAATAGATAATCTTTCAGTATATTTTCTTATCGGTTAGTTTAGTTTAGTTTGAATTATCGTCACACTAGAGCTACATGAGGGTTATTGGCAAAGGAGTGGTATTTTAGAGCCACAGTCAAGTGATGAGCTGACACCCAAGTAGGCAAACAGCACAATCATTAACCTTTTGCCCTCTGATGGTACAACATGTGTACCAGCAAAGGACATTCCTTTGACTACGGACCTGGTACAACATCTGTACCACTCGCTGCGACCCCTTTTTCGCCAAGCGAGTTGTCAATTTTGATGAATTGTAGTAACGCCTTCGTGGGTTCATGACAATGCGATCTTTGTGAAAGATGAGTGTGTCCTGTTCTGGACAAGCCTTGGTGTTGAAATCTATAAAATTTCGATGGACTGTTGCCAAACATGTCGCCAATGCTAAGTAGTTTGTAAATTGTAAGTGGTTAATGACTGGTTTGAGCATATTTAAAAAAATATTTAAACAGATCATTTTAAAATATCATTTTTCAAAAATCGAATCTAACATAACAAACTAACAAAACCTTTCACAATTTGAAAAGGTTTCCTTTACTTGTATGTATGATGATCTTGAATGTTGTATGCATGATGACTTTTATGTATGATGATCTTGAATTTTAAAATAACTTTCAAAACATAGTTTTATTCCAACGAATCATCAATTGTTTGAAGTTTTATATATGACGGAAGTAACTCAAGCAATAGTCTAACACTTAGTTTTAAGGAACTATGGTATGGAATTTAAAAATAAAAATGAATATTTTTGTGGTAAGTCACTAGGTAATAACTCGATTAATTACGTTAAATTATTAATTATTATTTTATGTATTAAATGCAAATTTTGTGCTTCAATTAGTATTTAATATTCTACCGAAGTTTCCAAGGTACACGCGGTGTTAAATTCTAATCCTGCCCCATTTCATAAAATTGAGTGTATTTTGTATTATTTGAATTATATTATAATATCACATATTTTAAGATTTAAATGAAAAATTAAAGATCTTGTTGAGTAACAAGTATGCCGATTCTGAATTAAATGCTAGATACTACCAAATTACTTTGAAAATGAAAAATTGTGTAGTGTTCTATTTCATTGCTATAGAATTATTTGAAAAGTCAGACACAACTGAGAGAGAATGTCCTCTTATAAATAATCCTTCATTCATTTCTCTCAAATATCAAGCTAAAACTATAACTGTAGTTTATATTTGCAACTTTGGATTTTGAGTGTTTGGGGAAAGGGGGGATAACAAAGAAGGTATGGTCAATAGGGATTATTCTGAAGCTCAATGCTCAAACTACTAGGAAGGAACCTCTTTTTTGTTATACGTGACAGGTTCAAATCATCAGTAATCCGTATCAATTAGAACTATACTGTGGCCGTTTATGAATTAGTCACGCACAATAATTCCTCATTAAGAATAGGCTTTGTATGTTGCTTGCACTTTTCGAGGACATCTTTTAGAAACTGTCATAACGCCTTCAATCCATCAATATAATTACATACTAAGAATAACTTGGTAGTATAAGCTTTTTTTCCACGGACTGTGCAATAACAGTTTCAGTATTGCAACCTTTCAAAGCCAGATCATAACTACATAGTAAACATAACGATCGCATGTCAAAGGGTTGAAAGGGGCTTGGCAGTTGAAAGGGGTTTCTCTGTGGGGTCTTCTATTATGGCGAGAAACAGATAGGGGATGGGAGTCTTGAAACATCCCCGTAGTCAAGGGAAATTTTACTCAACCCAAGACCGCAGGCTAAAGGTTAAGGCAACATCATATGCAGGGTTAGGACTTTGAAGGATGTTTAAAGAGCACTCCCTCCACACGGGGTATTATTCGGACATTTTTGGCTACACGGGTCGTTTATAAGTCAGTAGTTATTTAGGCAATGCCTGGACCCAAACCTGGGACCTTTCGCATACTAGGTGAATGCCTAACTGATAGTCACATGACTGGGCTCCCCAGCCCCTCTTATCGGCTAGAGTTGTTAAGTTACTTTAAATAACAATTTAAGCCATTAGTCCAGATAATGCAGTTAACTGTCCACAGTCGAATTATAGAAACACAGTTTCCAAACACCTATTAATAAATGCCAAATTATATATTCTTTAATCAAACCAGCAATTTTTTTTATTTAAAGAAAATAATCCCATAAACATTGAAGATTGCTTACCTTAGCCAAATTCCTGAGGATATGCCTGACTTCTGACATGAGTTTATGATGTACAGAAATCAATTCATGCATATGGGCTACTAAAAGGTGGAGCGAATCCTACAAGGATGAAAAATAGTTGTTAATGGCTTTCCTACTTGGAAAATTCCATGAAAAAGAAACAAAAAACAATTCGTCCCTTAAGTTCCCACATGAGGTATCTCACTTTGCACAACGGATCAGATTTACTGTACAGTAACCCTTGGCGCAATTTTTTTGGATTTATGATAAATAGTTTTTGCAGCAACCTGTCTGATTTGACTGATGACTTGAATTCTTTGACTTCGCAACAATGACGTTTTCCAGCAACCCTATCTGACCATTATTTATTAGCACAGTATAGAGAGCGTGACGTCAAAAGTCGCCAGAATACGGACTTTTGACGCAATTTTGGAAAGTTCGCTAAATGTTACCATACAGTAAATCTGATCCGTTGTGCAAAGAGAGATGGCACATGTGGGAACTTAAATGACGAATTAGTTCTTAATTGGTTAATTTTTAAAAAGTCAGGTAACAATTGACAATAATTTTGCTTTTATTTAATAATAACAAAAGAGGAAAACTCACCCAACATGCATTCGTAACACCCTTTTGATGTTCCAGCTTTTCTCTGCTGGAGCCCAGAGCCAAGCTTACTCTCTGCATGATAGTAGTCAGCCAGTCCTGTGTCACACCATCCTTGTCTAGAGGCTGAAAGGCCACAGAAGATCAATAAAACAATAATCGATCACTTAAAATTCAATTGATATTTTCCATAAATATCTCAAGATATAAAAGGCAATATATTTTTTAAGATCCCTCAAATAAAATATCATGAAACTGAGCATGAAAATTTAGAGAAACTTTAAACTGGTTCTTCCTCTTTATATATAATTTGTGATTTATGGGGGCATATTGCAGGATAGTATTGTATGTTTCAAAAAGTAGTGTATACCATCTGATTTGTTTGAAAGTTTAAAGAGTATTCAGTCTCATTTTTCATGAACTTTATGTGCAGTAGTAGAAATATCTTATGCTACTTTTATAAATGCAGCACTAATTATTTCTGCAGTTTCACAAAAACTATTTAATTAAATTTAAAAACAGTTTATAGTTGCTAGCTTATTAAGTGCTCCTTGTATACATCTCTTCAGAGGAGACCATGTATTTACTTTCGGGAAAATATCAACATAAAGAAATATTTAAAATTTAATAGTTTTTCAAATGTAATGGAAATTTAAACTGAAATCTTTCTTATGAATGCATCTAAGCACTCACCTTAAAAGAAATAAGATGTTCTTCGGTGTTGGTGATTTGACTCTGACAGCTTTCAGCCAACTCACAAGTTTCTTTACACCTAAAAAATAAAATAAAATTTTACATCCACTAGTCAGTTATCATAGATAATAGTTTGGCCTATATGCAATAATTAGAATGAATGCTCTTTCAACAGTCAATTGGGCATTCAATAATCTTTTCTATAATAATGAATTAATTCTGCCTATTCCTCTGTTGCTGAATACCTCATTCCCTTAAATAACAAAGATTAGTTTCTTACCTGGTAATCAGAGCCAAAAAGACAGTGTCTGAGGAGAGAGCTTCAGTGGTTCTAGTTCGCAGCGCCTCAAAGTGCAAGATAGAATTGCACACATTCACTAGTTCTTGTGACACTTGGTTGGCAGTCTGAAAACACAGAAAATTACTTTTTAAAAATGGAACTTCAATTAAGAAATACTTTGGTTTAAGTTAAAAAAAAAATATTTCCCTTAATTTGCTTGAAAATGTGTTGATGCAGTAACTTTAACACGTTCTTAACATAAACTCATTTAATTTTGTAACTAACCTAACGCACAAAACCAAAATATTATACATTTCTAACTTAATTAAACTACTAAGGAATTTTAACCAAGATTTTAGAAAACCAAATATCCAACTTTACAATGAGGTCCAAGAAACTATAGTATTTTTAATGGGTACTTAAACAATCAAACACCATCCCATGATAGAGTTGAGTCAAATTATCATTCAGGGTGGTTAAAAAATTCTAGAAAAAAAAGTTCCCTGATATTTTCCTGATACCTTTACAAAAAATTCCCTGATTTTACAATTACCTAGAAAATATGCAATACACACAATATTCAATGCAGCACAGAAATTTTAATCCAGACATTGCAGAAATTAAGACTTTCCGGATTATGGGTTAGAGTACCTAACTTTTCTAGATTTCCGAAAATCAGAGTTTAAATTAATCATGTGATCAGAGAATGTTATAGCATGATTTGAGAGAGCGATTGATCCTTCTTTGAAGATCGGTCTTTCAGGCAAATCGAATCAACCAGAATATACTTCTTTTCATCAAGTGTCCGTTAGTAGTGATAACAAGAACCTTACAGTGCTTTTTAAGTAATCCAAAATGGAAAAAATTCCCTGATATTTTTCAAAATTTTTTTATAGCGACACCTTTCTCAAAGTAGGTACTTTGGAGGATAGCTAACAAACACTCCCTCTTCACAGGACACTCTTCATACTTATTTGGTTGCACAAGCAGTTTATAGGAGGGCAGTTATTTTAGCAATGCCCCAGCCCAAACTTGGGTCCTTTCACATGCAACCTTATCGACTGCCCCCTCTCATGATAGTAATATTTAGGCACTATAAAACAATTTCGAAAATTTTATAGCAAAACTTTGAATATTCAACTTACAGCACACATCTCGGTCTTTGCAGCAATGGCAGCTTCAAACTCTTCCTGAACTGCAGCAAGTGATGGGTTGGCCCCAGCTGCCCATTTTAACCGCTGTTCGATACCAGCTGTCAGGTTGAGATAGCGCTCCTGGGCAGAGTTTACAACACAGTCCAATGCCACCAAACCACTAACAGTCTACGGACAGAAAAGGTTAGATGTGTAATACATACAATAAGCATTGATGACAATGAAATTAGTTTAACACTTAAAAGGCAAGTTAAAACAGAAAGGAGTAAAAATGTCTTCATCCCATTATTAATAAATGAAACAAATAAAGGATAAGGCCTTCAGGAAATTTAATAGTAATTTACAAATTTAGAGACGTCTTAAGTTTTTTAAAGAGAGTTAAAATTTTGTAAAAGAGTAGTGAAACTATACCTTTCGTATCTCTGACATGATGGATGCTCTGGACGATGAAGTAGGACTCTGCACTGCATTACCGACCAACAAAAGATCCTCATTGAGCCACTGAAAACGAGCTAACTGCAACTGTGCCCTCTGCTGGCTGCCGCGATGCAACACCAGGTACTGATCCAAACGCCTTGCCATATCATCCTTGCGCCATGCACCATCTAGCGCCCCTAGAAGCGTTGTGAGTGGTGGAACCTGGGCTTCAAGAAAATGTCGACTGATGCACCCCTTGCAGGCCTCTAAAAAGAGCTCCTCCGAGGGGTGGTCTGGCCTGCGTTCCAGTTCAGAAGAGAGGTCGAAGCCAAGGTGGCAGACCAGGTGGCAGAGAGCAAGCCCTAGCGCTTGGGAAGGCAGACCTAGGACAATGTGTCTGACGTACTCGACAGAGAACTGCCTGATGGGCTTGACCAGCAGAGTGTCTGGGTCCAGGAGGTGTTGGGGATGCTGAGGTTGTAGCGAGTTCACAAAGGTCTGGCAACCGTGGAAGGCTTGCTGAATCGCAGAGAGCTTATGGACAAAGTATATGTCTCTGAGGATGGGCCTGGCTAATGGGTGGTGGATGGCCGGGGCGAGAGCGATGGTATCAGAGTAGAAGTCCATTTTCTTCCATGATGGTGGAAATTGCTCCAGATGGGCCAGAAGAGCCTCTAGGTCAGAGTCCACCTTTGTAAAAAGTCCATTAAAACCCATTAACAACATCTGCCCTTGGTTAAGACCGATAATGTTGGGTTCTGATCTTTGCATCAATGATTCAAATTCATTTCTTAGCTTTTTGACTATGTCTGACCCCCGATTGTCAACTACCGGTGTCCCAGAAAGAAGGTGGGTGATGTTAGTCTGCAGTTCGGCCACCAGTTTGTCAAGTGGCATGCCACATCTGGCAATGATCCTGTCCAGCTTGGCTACCATTTCCACAACAGAGGGCTCCAAAGCACTCTGCAGGGCTTCAGGCAATATAATATTCTGAAAGTGAAGCCCTAGATCCTCCAAAGCGGTGAATACAAAATGAGCCAACTTCACTCCTAACAGGGCCTGTTTCAATTCTGCATTAATAGCTACAGGACTGTCAAGCAGCAGCTGAGCATACTGTGCAATATTTCTACACGTGCCAGAAATTTCATCCAGAAACCAATCTGCATTCCACGAAGTCAAGTCTATTAGTCTGTCACTAGAGGCACCAGCTGCAGCAGTTTCCATTAAGAAAAATTGCTTTCGGTTGGTACACAATGCTTCTACCATTACACAAAGGAAAGCCAGATGGCATGACTCACCGCATTCTGTTAAGTAATGCAAAACAGCCATATTAGTTTCTTTGGCAAATGTATTCTTGTCATCAGCCCCTTCCGCTCTCATTCTGTCCAGAACTGCTAAGACTTTTGTGCTGGCATCATTCACAAACGTTTGAAACTGCAAGTTGTAAGAAATGGCTGTCTGGATGGCTTCAGGGGTCTCTCTTCCGTAATGATTTCTAAAATCTGCAAGAATCTCCAAGCATTTCAGTGAAGAAAAGTCCTGTAGAAGCCCTTCAAGCCATTGCTGCCATCTGAAACTTCGATTCTGCTCTCTGTATCCTGGGCCAAACTGCAGAATGATGGTGGCATAGGTGGTGAGTAGATCAACACAGTTCCTCATGTTGAGCTTTCGTTGCTGGATCACACTGGCCAGCTCACTTTCTGCATGCTCACACTGCTGCACCAGTTGCCCCTGCCCAGCTGACTGCAAGAACTCTACCACAGGTTCCACAGACAGTGACTCACAAATCTGGTCACCAGACACGTCCAATACTTTGCTCAACTCAGACCCGCACACTGCAGAGAGGGCGTCAGAGTGCAGCTTATGCCACTTCCGGCATTCACTCAACTTCTCAACCACTGTCTCTTTTGTGGCAGCCACGGTTGTCTTCACGATGATCGCTTCATCGTATCGGTTTGGAAGGGTGTAAAGATTGTGGTGTGGGTTGGATAGGGCCTCTTCCAAAAGAGCTTTTTCCTGGCAGGCCTCTTGCAGTTCTGTTTCTGCCTCCTGTAACTGCAACTGTGCCCCACGCCATTCGCACAGCAGCCGCTCTAGCTGAGGGAATGCAGACAAGAGGTCATCCCTAATAGAAGACAGACAAGCAGTGTTATGTTCTAGTACAGGATTAAACCATACACAAAATTACAAAATTGATATTGTTGCTAATAAAGTGTATTAACAAACAAAGACAAATAAATTTTTTTGTTAGTTTGGTATAATAATTTGGTTCCAGTGGATAATCAGTCTTAGTATTTATTTAACTAATGGATTTTCAGCTTAAAATTTAATATAATTGTAAATCAGATATTATAAATTCGTTGGCATTACTATTGACAATAAAAAATGAATTAAAACCAGAAAACTAAAACAATTTTTTTACTAGTACAAGGTTTCCCAACAACGAAACCCATTCATTACAACAAACCTAAACCAAACTCACCTATTCTTAGTCCACTCTCCCTTCATCTCAGTGACCCTAATAGCAAACATAGAGAGTGCAATGTCGACTTCCATTCCCTGCCGTGTCTGCTTCTGTCCTTGGGCTCCCCAAGCCCTTCTCCCCCCATACACTGCTCCAGTGTAGCCCCCCTCAGAACCAGGGGTCCATTCGACTAGGGGGTCGTACACAAATGCCTCCAGAAGTGTCAGGAGGGTTTCTCGGCCGCGACGTAGAACCTTGAGAACGTGTTCGCATGAGGTACGGAAGACACCCTGAAAAATAAAAAGTTGGTTTGTTACAGAATCTGTCACTTACACCGCTTCCACACAGGTACTTATGCTTACAGGAAACACACTATTTATACAACTCAGAAAGAAATTTACCTAAAAGGGACTTCTAATTCAAAATTTCAAAAGTCAAAATTAACTATTTTCATTATTTTTTATTCGCAAATCAAAAATTACTCATTATTGTTTGCTAAATTTGTTTGAAAATCGTAGAATAATGATGCAATTTCTTTAATAACTATCTTTTAGTCATCGCAATTTAATTTACAGTTCGAAAATATATAATTAGTAAAATTGATGCTTTAAAATTAAAAGCAAAACCTAGCATATTTTTATGCAAAATTATAATTCTGTATACATTTTTCTTCATACATATAACGAACCATCAAAAAGAACTCTATTGTGATATTACAACAATCCAAACCGAATTATATCACATAAATAAATATTATTTCAAAGGTTTTATTTTTATTTAAAATAAAGTTTCTCGTACGTTTGACGAAGTGGCAACAGTGAAAATATTGAATAAAAATGGAATTTGCATGTTATTTCAATGTAGATTAAATTTTTAGTTATTTAAAATTTTAAATAAACTTCTAGTAATTAAAAATTTTTAATGAAATTTGGAATGTACCCTAAACTGATTTTTTGCTTCAAAATGACGTATCCCACTTGTTTGTGAGACTTGCGGTTCGTTCTGTGAAAGTGGGTGACAGGCGGATGGACAGACTGAACGATTATAAAACCTTCCACTTTTACGTTATAAACGTAGTGTGGAAGCTAAAAGTGGGTTGGTTGTTTAACTTTGTTGAGCAGTGCCATGATAAGATAAACTGCAGTATGTAGACTAATGACTTGGATCATTGTTGTAAGCACTCAATAATAGGGTTACCAAGTCAAAAAAGTAAAAAACAGGACACTTGCTTTTAAAAAGCAGGACAAAAACAGGGAAAGCAGGACACATTTAAAATTGAGACAAAACCTTATTATTAGCACCTTAAACGTTATTACATTAATTACTTAAACATTATTATTGCCATATTTTTCTACAGAACCATCGCAGCTAACTAAATGCATTGTAATTTAGAGCAATGCATAAGACACGTTTTGGAGTAAATTAAAAAAAGATTAAGCACTTTGAAATAATACAAACTTCTTTAAAGATCTTCAGAATTAATTAAATTTTCAAAAATACGGACATTTAGGATTTTTTTAAAAAAAAATACGGACAGCAGCAGAGAGCCTCTAAATACGGACGTGTCCTGCTAAATACGGACGTCTGGTAACCCTACTCAATAATAATTCTAATCTATTGAAAAACTGATTATTCAGAGCAAATATGGTCTAATTTATTGTTGTGGTTACTGCAATTTACCTGCCCATGGCAGAGTTATATTTCCATCATCATAAATTTGTATATATTATTTAGGATACTGTAGTTTAAAAACACTAACAATGTGATCAGTTTGCAAACATTCTATAGAATACTATCTTATGGAGTGTTTTCAACAGCATTCAAGTCTTAATTTATAAAATGTTTTCATATATTTTTTAATACAGTTTGTACATTTCTTATGAAAAGAGTTCTCGGTTATTTTGTGCGACCAACACATTTAAGACTAGCCACTACTTTGGACAAAATAGCTTGTAAGAATAAGAACATCATACACAATGGTTCTTATTGATGATGATGGTGATGATCTTATTGATGATACAATTAGGTGCAGTGTACTTTTCTTCTAGAAAAGTACACTGCACCTCATTTACCAGCACTCAATGGCAACTTAACTTATGTTTAAAGTTAGTAAATGTAAAAGTACAAAACAGCTTAATGTAGTTGAGGATCAACTACATTAAGTGTTTACTAGCTATCTTTTAAAATATGTGAGTTTAGGTAATAAATAAGAAAAATTTTCAAGAACAAATAATTAAAAAAATACTAAACTTACTTCTATTCCAGTAATCCCCAAAGCAGTTTTTATATTGGGTGTCATTCGAAAGGGAACCTTTTCAGGAACACGCAAATTCTTTCCTTTTTCAAAGCAAACATTGTAATCTATGTGCACAACCTGAAATAGTACAAGGTATGAAAGAGGTAGGTAGGTGTAACAAGATATTTATTAAATACCCAATTTTTATTAATATTAATAAAAAATTACTTTTAAATGTTTTGATACAATTTAATCAAAGCATAGTTTTAGGACAAATAAAACCCTAAGAAATTGTCTTCTTACTAAATTTACTATTTGGCCCGCAGGAGCCAAATGTAAAACTTTGATAATTTAATTCAAATAAGGTAATCATCCTAATCCATTTAATAAAAATAAATACATAGTTATTAAATTTAAGTATGGAATTTCGGCAAATAACTAATGACAATTTTAAAAAAATAACATTTCTGTCATTCTCTAACAAAATCAGTTTTAATTTCCAAAAATGCATTAATACTCTAGTTTTCCTACCTCTCCGGTGGCAAGATCCACCAGTACATTATCCAGATGCCTGTCCCCTAAGCCAATGATGTATCCAATAATGGACATCACAGCTGTGGAGTGGTTATAAGTGAGAGTGACATTCCACCACTCCTGGGCACTGCTACATGAACACCATAGTTCCCTGAAAAATTTCATGATCATGATTGAAGTTTTGTGTGTAGATAAATAATAATCATGGAATAATTACGGAGTGGATTGGCTAAAACATTTAAAACTGAAGAATTTGGTCATTTAAAATGAAATAAACTAAACACAATAATATACAACTTATTTCTGTAAAATATATTAAGGAATGTATAACTTACAAGAACATGTTACTGCCTTTTTTTTACAAATAAATGTTATTTGTAAAATACAGGCAGATTAATCTAATTTTACAAATAACATTTCTAATTTTACAAATAACATTTATTTTACAAATAAATGTTATTTGTAAAACTTAAACAACAATTTTACAAAGTTACTTCATCAAAGGTTGACTCGCTTCGGAATACCATAAGAAACATTCACTTTAAACGAGCACTACTACTTTTGCGTGGCTTAAACAGTGGTCAAGGCTGAAAGTTTGGGATGCTTTATCTAACATTCAATTTTTTTTGTCTTAAATTGAATAGCTATTTTTTTTTAAATAAATATTTGTGACCAAGAAGATAATTGACTATAATGCTTCCAATCACAATGTAGTCTTTGAGTGAAATTCTAGGAAATGGTGTGAAAATTACTGTTAATCCCACCTTACTTGGGTTTGGGGCTGGGAAGGAAGCAGAGATGATTTTTTTTTTGTTTTGTTAAAGTACATGCATAATTTCAGATAGAGTTGATAAAAATAGCTTAAAATATAATTATTTTTAAATTTTCAATTAAGAACAGATAATTTTCAATACCACAGCAACAAAATGTTGGGAAATAAATACCGAAAGAAAATAGTAACTATAGACATTTTTAGGACTTCAAAGTTTTATCAAAAATCATGCCTCAAACCCTTACAAAAAAAAAAAACTACACTTACTTAGCAAGTAGATTATCAGAAGTCTCATCCATTAACTGTTTTAGCACATCCAATAAAACAGACAAAGGCCACTCTTTGCGATTGTCCAGGGAATTTATATTCTGAAATGATATAGTATGTTTAACTTAAGGGGTAAATTTTAAAAACCATTACTAAACCATTTGAGAAATTTGCCTTTAAGTATTATATTTTCATACATAAAATTAAATATTTGTTTTAAGCATAATTGAAAATATACAATATTAAAGATCAAGTATATTTTCAATTTAATTATTTTTCACAAAAAGGATTGATAAAAAATGTTCTTACTTTTTCTTTTAGGAGCGGCGTCAATTTGTTATAAAATATTTCAGAAGGTCTAAGGACGGTTGCTATGTTTCCACTTGTATTCTGAAATAAAAGATTTAAAGTTTACAAATAGAGTAAGAAACATATTTTAGGATAAAAATATTTCAAGTGAGCACATCTACATTTCTAAAACTTGATGCTATATAAAATAAAAAAGACAGAGGAAAAGTGTGTGAATTATTGAAATAATACATATAAATGAAATAAATATAAGCAATGGGGTTGTTTCATGGAGGATCTGGCAATAGCTATACGGTCTTGTTTTCCTTACTCTCTAACAACCCTCTAAATGTCTCTGCTATCTATACTTTTGATTTGGTTAGTTGGTTGGTAGAGATTATCAGGCTTGTGTGCTGACCAAGCACACTAACCTTAATATAGGTCTACCAACCAAGCAACTTAAACAAAACAAAAGTAATTAGAAAGTATGGAAAACAACACTATGTCATATTGCCAGATTCTCTGTAAAACAACCCCATTGTACATTATCCCTAAATAAATAACTACAGTAGAATATCCGAAATCCGGAACCCTAAAATCCGGAAATACCTAAAATCCGGACTTTTTTCATTTTTCTCAATAAAAAAAAATCGATTTTCTTGAATGAAAGGGAATTTAAAACAAAAATATTCCGATTTCCCAATTTTTTTTATCTCTTATCTTATTTTCATTCTCTACTTCTTTTTTATTTCTTTCCATAAGAAAATTTCCATCAAGTAACGATACGAATCGGACATGTTGGAAACCGAACCTTGTGGAGAGGGGAGAAAGCCTTCTTAGAAGAACACGAAGCTTCACTCCTTATAGCGCATGCGTGGTTCGCCACGTGTCGTGGAATGCAAGAAATTCCGGATCGACTGGCGACCTTCAGAAGGTCGGGCTTTGTTAACTTTGGGGATGAATGAAAGGGGTTTGATGACTTCCGTCACTCAAGTGCGACGGTCGCGAAGTTATCCCGCCCCTTGGCGAGTAGGCGAAATTGTTTGGCTACTTTAGATAATTTCAGCAGCCGAAAGATGATTGCGGAGGGTCGAGGAAATTCAATTCCTTACTTGCTTTTGCGAATTCCACACTGCTGTTTTGATCTCTGGTTTACAAATGTTTTCCCTAACTTTATCAATTTCAACTTTTAATTAATTTTTGACTTGATTTCTTTAAAATTTTAATTAACTTTTAAATATTGAATGATATATTTTTATTGATTATCGGTATGCCGAAACGCACTTCGAGTGTTTCTGGTGCGGCTGGTGGACCGGCCAAACGAACAACACTGCAATTAAAGGACTAGAACAGCGCGATTTTATTTTGGAATCAGAAGTAATGGCAGTGCATAAAATTCGAGAAAAATTAATTGCCCAAAAACCTAAACTACTAAAACAATTAACCTTAAGTGAGATGTATTTTAAAAGAAAATAAACTAATATTTAGTCCTATTTCCTTGGTTTATTCTGTTTACATTGTGTATTTTTGTCATTATTTTTAAAGAATAATTAAATTTTATCTGGAATCCGGAATTTTCCGAAATCCGGAATCGCCGAATTCCCGGCGATTCCGGATTTGAGATATTCTACTGTAATAATAAATCCCGAAATAGATAACTAATAGCTAACTAAATAACTAAGTTTACTTAAATCAAAGCAAGCTTTAGAATATAAAGTAGAAAAAAGTATTATCAGTTCCAATCCAACTATATTATATTACAAAAGGCTCTTTATAATGATAGTAACTAAATAAACTTTATAGTTATGGAATAAGTTTTTTTATACCTTGGCTGAAATAGCCTCTCTCTGCTGCCACCGCTTGTAGAGGCCAAACAGGGGAGTGGCGCCATCTACCCACTGGATAAGGCCAGAGCGTGGGCCTAGGGGAGTTACTGAGTAATGGCGGGCATAGAACACCTGCTTTCCATGCCTAAAAGGAAAAGTATTTAAATTACAATAAGATTAAGCTTATGGACTTTTTAAGAAAAGTTAATATGTTTATTATATTATTTTTATAATTAAAAGACAAAAAAAAATGATTCTTTTAAAATTTGTTTAAAAAAAAAATACACAATTTGACAAATATACAGAATAAATTCTGAAGGTAGCATGCCAATCAATAACTATCTAGTGTTTAATCAAAATTTGTAGTAAACTGAACATATTTTAGCAAGAAATTAAGGCAGTACTAGAGAAATTATTAAACTACAAATTGATGGCTAATGCTAAACATAACTGAAGCTAAGTATTTAAATATTAAGAGATCGATAAAACTAGCTCTCCAGAAGCAACACATATTTTACTCTAATAATTAATAGTAAATGTGGTAAAGTCAGAAACAATATTTGATTGAAATAAACAGCATGTCATACCTTTTACTCTTGGCAAACATATTATTTACAATTGAAAGGAATTGCATAATTCTTTCATCTAAGTGAAGATCTTCCAAGCCTTTAAACAGGTAAGTGTACCTATGAATGAAGAAGTAAATTATAAATTGATCAAGAAATATACATACATTTAAATAGAAACTAAAATGTTTGGACAACTTTCAATTTTTTAAACAAGAGCACATTTGACAAACTTCAAACCTTTTTTTCTTTTCTTGTTTAAAAAAAACACTACATTTTTTGCAAGAAGTAAGTATAATTTACAATCGGCGATAGGGCAAGCTTTAAAAAGATTTTGCCTCAAGGTTAAAAAATAATTAAAAATCTGATATTTTTAGAATAAAAAATATAATCATTTCCAATCCAACTATATTAGATTACAAAAGGCTCTTTAACTTTAAAATGCATATTTTAATATTTAACATACTAAAATATGCATACAATAAAGAATTTTTTAGAGTGTCTAAGTTACAGAGCGTATTATAAAGGTTTTTAAGATCAATAATTTAAGCTACATTCATAATATTTTAGAAGTAAACAGTAAATAAAGAATACAGGTAATTTCTTTGCTTCTATTGATTAGAACCAATTTGTCTTACATTTCATAAAATTTTTACAATTTCAGGATCATGCTCAAGTTTTGAACAACATATAAACCAGCCAAAGGAAATAAAAAGTAAAACATGTTTTATGACAAGGCAAACCAATAATTGAAATACAACTTCAAACATAGTATAAACACAAAACCAATAGCTTAAATCGAAAAACCAGAATCAATAGCTACTAAACTTCATGAAAACCTAACTTGGGTAAAAACAAATAGTAGAAAGGCAGGGGGAAAACACGATTGGTCCGTTAGTTGGAAACTCTTGTAAAGTAATATTTACATACAAAATGATCTGAATACAATTTAGCCAAAATACACTTTTCACTCCGATAAAATTGCCAAACTTCCTCATATAATATTCAAATCTGTTAGATCTAAACGAAACTAATGTTTTAAACATGTTTTCCGGATGGATTCGCAAATAATTTATGGAACTCTTTACATCCGCGGAAGGATCTTCTCTATAGCATATTTCTATTTACCCAACTTAGAGAGGCAAGGATTGTAAAACGAAATCTAAATTACCTGTGTCCATCAGATCCCAAGAAAGCCAGTTTCTTCGGCTTGGTTTTTGTTGGGAGAATAGAAACTGCATTGTGGACGGACTGTATGCAAACTCCTCCCCCTCCAGCCTTGTTGATTCCTGGCATAGGAATGACTGTAGATTTAAGATTGGCGAGCAATGGGCTGATTTGATCCATGCTCAGGTGGGAGCGAGACTGCTGCTGTTGGACTTTTTGTTGGAGATGGTGATGGAGCTGGTAAATGAATAAAATACTTATATTGAATAAGTTATTTGCAAAGGGGGAGCAATTACAAATTTGATATTTTCAGAGCTTTTGTGTTTTCAAGCTTAAGATGTACATTAGTTTTAAACAATATAGACTGATCTTCGATGGAACATAGGCTAAAATAATATATCACACAAGATTCTATAAGTTACTGCTTGTATTTTGCAAATAAATGCTATTAGTAAAATTGCAATAGAAATATTTTACAAAGTTACTTCATCAAAAGTTAACTTTTTTTGGAATACCATAAGAAACATTCATTTTAAACAAACACTAATACTTTTGCATGGCTTAAAAAGTGGTCAAGGCAGAAAGTTTGCAAGGCTTTATCTAACATTCAAGGTTTTCTTTGTCTTAAGTTGAATAGCTATTTTTTTAAATAAATAGTTGTGACCAAGAAGATAATTGACAATGGTGCTTCCAATCACAATGTAGTCTTTGGGTGATATTCCAAGATATGGTGTGAAAATCACTGTTTACCCCACCTTACTTGAGTTTGGGTAGGAAGCAATTGATATTAACCTCACACAGCAGAACCCCAAACAAGGTAGGTTTAGAACAGTGATGCTCACAATGTTTCCTGGAAAATCACACAAGGTGGTAGATTAAGAAAGTGTTTTCAAAACTTGTGTTGCAATCAGAAGTACTATATAAAGATGCAATTTTAAAAACTAAAATACTGTACCTGCTTGAACACTTGCCAGCTCTCCTGAGGTCTGGATGGGTCTTCTGGGCATCTCAGTTTGGCAATAGCTTCTTCAATGACTTTTTCAAACGTCTTCTGAAACCATTGTTCATGTGGTGTTTCGGCAGGCTGGCTGGAAATGGTCTGAAGTTGTTCCAGTAGGAATAAAGTCTAAAATGTACACAGAGTAAATGTTTAGTTAGACGCTGGAATTTGATTTTTGAAAATATTTAATGAAACACACTTAATGTTACATAAAATGTTGACGCACAAAATGATTTTTTAAAAATATACATATGTACTTACAGGTTTCACATAGACAGAGTGTTTCTCTTTAATAATTTCTCTCTTTTCGTCTTTACTTAAATGGGCATTGCCAAAGACCTTTGAAATTTCTTTCTCCAAATTCAAAAATCGCCTAAAAAGAAAGTAAAAGTTTAATATACTATAATTATTAACATTTCAATTTCTTGAACTGGTGTTCTTTCTTTAGGGTCTGATGTCATTTTCTGTGGAATAGGTTGATAAGCCCAGAGACAAATGCCAACCCTTTAGATTCAGATATGGTTCTGCTGGTTATCTCCCGTGTTTCTAAAAGAGCAATGAAACAGTGGTGCATCGCAACTGTGTTCTGCCTGTGCAGGTGTTTTTCCTTGGGATCTGCAGCCATGTCAGATCCTAAGACGTGTGGAGAGAGCAATTTGCTATTTGGAAGGTTGCAAGTAAGACCAAAGTTGTGTCTTTTTTTGCAATAACAAAAGCACAAAAATTTTCCTTCAAACTCCTAAATTTCCCCTGAGCATTTGAAATTTCATAACTTTCCCAAGTCCCCAGTGTCCAAATGTATGCATACCTATTAACCTCCCCTTGATGCATGCCAAGGGTACCCAGCCACAGCTCATCCCACAGCAGAGTAACCCGGTGCAGCTCATGTACAAGGCCCTTTGCCTCAGATATGGTCTGTTAGTCATGGGCCTTTAACCTGCTTCTTTATCAGACAATAAAGGGTCTGGTTGGTTGATGAAATGGAATTATCACCGCACAAGGGTCTTCATATTAATTTAGAACGGGGTCTGGCAAGAGCAAGGGGTAATTGAAAGAGGTTGCCTGTGAGGGCATTGCCGTACCCTTGTTTTTTTTTGCACAAGGTTAAGTAAAAGCATAATATTAATAATAATACAAAGGCTTCCAGAGGAGGTTGCCTGTGATGATGTTGCTGGGTCTTTTTTTCTTTTGCACCAATAAAAACACTAGGCTTTTCCTTCAAACTCTAAAATTTCCCCTGAGCATTTGAAATTTCCTAACTTCCCCAAGTCCCCAGTGTCCAAACGTATACATACCTATTAACCTCCCCCTGATGCATCCCGAGGGTACCCAGCCACAGCTCGTCCCACAGCAGAGTAACCCGGTGCAGCTCGTGCACCAGCCCTTTGGCTTCAGATATCGTCTGCTGGTCATGGGCCCCCAGCGTCTCGACCAGGGCGCTGAAGCAGTTCTGCATCACTGCGGTCTTCTGCCTGCGCAGGTGCTCCTCCTCGGGATCGGCGGCCATTGTTCCTGCGCCTGTTTCTTTGTCAGACCCTGAGGAGTCTGGGGATAGTAAGGGGTCGGTTGGGGAAGTTGCCTGCGAGGGGGTTGTTGGGTCATCGGGGCTGTCGGGGAAGTAGGCGCCCAGGAGACCTGGAATGAGAGAAAATTACAAAAGGCTCGCAAGTTGTATATTGAAAATATGCGGATAATATTTTGGATCATGAAGTTTTCCCATTAACAAAGAGAAATAACATTACTGGAGATTCTGTTTCGCGAACATTCTATTTCATGCGTAAACGTACACTTGTTCAACATCGTGATATCGTTTAGCTCCAGGAAAATGACTGCCCTCTCCTCATAAGCGACCACACCACTATGTCACAAAGTATAACTCAACTTGAATTATAGCCATGTACTTTTATAACTGTCTGTGACACCAACAATAAATTAGAAATTTGTCTAAATCTCTGGACATACAATGATTAGTATAGTATCAAACTAGAAAATGGTGATAGCAATACATCAAATCACTTGTGTCTGTTGTCCAGCTGTGTATACACCCCAGATTTTGGATGACATAGCAAATTGAATTTACAGCAACATTACAAGAACTTTCTAAATGCTTTAGATTTTGTAATATTTTATTAACTTAAGTGCTCACCTGCAACAGCCTCTTCTTGTAACTGAGGTTCCATCTTGAGTGTAAGCGACCCTACCACTGCAGGAAAAACAATGAGGTGGGGAGCTGCTATTGCAACACGACTGAGTAGGTCGGAGATGCTACGTCGGACATATGGCTCAGGGTGGTTGAGCCGAGAGAACAGCTGGGGAATGATACCTACAGGAAAATATAGACAAGTTACCATGTGAACATTATATTTAGACATAGTTGAAAGTCATGCAATATTTCTCTTGTGAAACAATGAAAATGGGTTTATGTTTGAAACAGTCTCTGCATAGGTCACAAAGCTTTTGACTTTGTTGAATTACACCTGTCCCTCTAACAAAAACAAACATTAATTTACTACTTTTTACACAATATGAATTTAGAATTTTGAATGTCTTTTCAACATCTTTGTTGAAAGGGTGGCCTGGAAATGTAGAAAAGGTGGAGACCAGAAAATGTAGCAATAAGGTAAATTTTTACCTTTTCAGGCTCTCAAATAAATATTTCCATTAACTACTAACTTACTATTTATGATACAGACATAGAGCATTTGTCTTTAAGTTACAAGACCTACAATATAAGATAAAAGTAAAACAATAGCATGGACAGCAGTCCTAGCTTTTCTGCAGAAAGTTATTTAAATTGAAATTTTACAACTGACTCAGTTGTCAACTACAAATCTTATTTTTGACGAGAAAGGAGTTTCCTCCCATTACTTTACATGAGGATGGGATGGTATAGTTCTATCTAATAGGATTACACCCTATTTATCATGATATAACTTCAAATTTTCCTTAAGAGAACCATAATTGTTTTAAAATCAAGTATCAATATATTGCAAACTGCAAGACATGTACCTCTCCATGGGGCTGTGGGTGTTTCAGCCAAGCCTTCCTCCAGAACATCTCTCAACTCTGACGCATGCTTTACAACCAAACGAAGGAGGCGCAAAGTAGCTGTAACATTGTCATCTTCTTTATGGACAGCCTTGAAAAGAAATATATCTATATACATAAAAGGCGACTTTTGTTTGTCTGTTTGTATAGGACGCAAAAACTTAAGAACCACGCAACATATTGTCACGAAATTTGGCACAAAAATTCATCTCATCTCCAGAACAAACATAGGCTAAGAATTTTTCCAATCGACCATTCCTTCTATCGTTTTAGAACGTTTTAAGGGAAAAAATACACCACTTTCGCTCAAATCCGATCATTTTTTCTCTTTCGTGATGCCATCAGGCAGTAAAATTTAAATAAAACTTTTTAGAAAACAATTGAAATTGAAAATGTTTAATTTATTTATTGTTCATTGCCTTCAGAAACAAAAATTAATAATTTTAAAAAATAGTTGGATATGTTTCAAGTTACGAAATCCTACCAGTCTCCATTCTATTATTTTATTGTGTACACATGATTTTAATTATGAATTTTTTAAAAGCATAGTTAAGCTTTTACCGAACTACGTTGTTTTTTGAAGACCGTTGCACTACAGATGCATATTAGGGTTTCATGTCTTCCTTTTTTCGCCAATTACTTTGCCAAACTCACCAAATTATTGCAAAGAACATATTAGGGTTTCTTTATGTTAGAGATGCATATTAGGGTTTCATGTCTTCCTTTTTTCGCCAATTACTTTGCCAAACTCACCAAATTATTGCAAAGAACGTGCAAAAAAGAATTTTTTTTAAATAGCTGGTGGTTGTGTGATGTTCTTTGTGCCAGAGCTGAATGGGTGTAATGGTAGCTATATATTTTCCTCGCCAAATTTTCCTCGCCAAATGAGCTAAAATGTTTTTATTCGGGAAATTTATGACGATTATCTGTTAATTTTATACCATTTTTTAAAATTTTGAATTTTTAATGCAATATAAGTAGCGGGATTTTGTACTTTAATAACGAATGGTATCAGCAACATAAGCTTATTAAAAAGCAAATAAACTTATAAAAAATGCAATTCGTTTGCTGTTTGCTGGAGTAGCTTATTTTTAATTCTTACTGATTATTTTTTTACTTAAATATGTATTCTCTTTAATTTGAGCTTCTTATCAAAGGTATTTTTGAAATTAATATTAATCATTACTATATTCAAGATGGGTAATTAAATGGAAAATTACTGTGTAATCTTCATATCTTATGTAACTCAAATGAAAGAAAAAAATAGTTAACTTGACTATTAAATTATTTTTTCACCTCTACCCGTGCAACGTCGGGTATAACAGCTAGTTAATTACATACAGTATAAATTTTTTTGAAAGAAAAAAATGATTATCATGGAAATTAAAAGATGAAAAAAATTAGCAAGTTACACAGATACAACAATATTTTTCCAAATAATCCTAAAGAATGTTGATGTAATTTCTACAGTTGTGAAAATCCCTTAGCATCATAATCTGTACTGCAGCAAATGTTTTGCAATATGTATATAGACACACATTGCTACCTTGATGTCATGCCAGAAATTTAGATAAAAAAAAACATAGTTTTGACAAAGCATAATAAAACTTAACAAATAGTCTATAAATTAGTAAAGAAACAGCTGCTATATAGGGGCTGGTCTTTTCATTGACAGCTTTTGTCGATCATGAAAAACTTATGTATCTTTGCTCAACTTTTTGAATTGTGTTGCAGTTGAACTTAATTTAATCACTGATCGGCAATACAACCAAGATCATTAAAACAAGATCCATCCTTTATATCCCACTTAATCATGAATTAGATATTTACTACAATCACAAACATTTGCTCACCTGCCCATTGAGCTTGAGGTACCTAAGATACGAAGCAGCCGCCATCCGATAGTACGAATAGAGTCTACCAACAACTCCCTTCCAGACATCTACAACCCCTTCTGCAACGTCCTCAACTCTCTGTAAGGAGGGACAGGAAGTGGCTAGTTGCCACCTGACTTCCTCTGCCCCGCTCTCCACACAGTCCTAGATAACGGGAAAAGAATTATTTTGCATTCATGGTCGGAAGACATTTTTAGTATTAGGGTTAAAATAATCACTCAATTCAGCAATAAACATAGATAAATAAAAATTACATTAGCTCTTATAAATAAGCATAGTTTAACGGTTGTAAAAGAGCGAACACGTTACAGCCCCCTGTTTATATACAGACTTGCCAAACATAGCCCTAGTTCAACATTATTTCAACCAACCTACAAACTAATTTAATTAGGTCACTCTGAATTTAAGTTGGTTAATAATTTTACGGATTCCAGGCGCCAAGAGAAAGTTGAATAGTTCCCCTTATAAAATCCATCAATTTGTACAGGGCACTACATTGAGGAAGTAAGTTAACTAATTCTGTATTATGGAGTTAAATCTGGAGAGTTGGCAAGTCCGTATACAGCTCAGCCATTATTAAAATCGTAAATAATACAGTTAAACCAGACTGTTTTTTGATATTCATAGTTTATGTTCAAGAGTAGAAAAAAGTGTAGACAAGCTCATAGTTACTTTAAAACACTAAGAAATTCCCGATTTCATTAACTTAAAACCTGTTTGCTCTAACCTTTATGCATGTCATAGAAATTTATTGATGATGTTAAGACAGAGATATTGAAGAATTGAGTAATTTCCATTCTAAAGTAGCAAATACTTTTGTCAATGCACATTAAGTAAGGGTGGTTAATGCATATTACGTTGGAAATTTATGATTTTTTTTATCATTTTATAAAACAAGTAAACCAAGTCTCAAAATAGGAGTTTCCAAAAAATAATTTTATGTAAAGCCTACGACAAATTACCATTTCTTGATTATCCCATTCACCGTTCGATGAATTATGAAGACTTGTGACAATATTCAAAAGGATTCCCATGTCTTCTTTATTATTCTGGAAAAAGATATTTACTTTAGATTCATGAAATAAAAAAATCATTATGTACTAATAGATAAGATGTAAATAAAAAACAAGATGTAGGTCTACATGATTTTAAAATAACAGATGTTTGATGCACAAGAAATTGCACAAAAAGGATTTTGCTTTTCAACAATACTTTTAAAACATAACAAGTTATATAGCTGCTACTCTTTGTGTATATCTTATGTGTGTATTTCAAAACCTCTACGACATCCAACAAGTACTAGGAACTCATATACTGCTTTTTGAAGTCTAAAGCAAAACTTATTTTTTCACAAATAATAAAATAATTTAAAATTGCACAAAATGTATACTTACATCAGGGAGTAGTTCAAATAGCCTAGCTTTTTCTTCAGGAAGTATACTCAAAGATCCATTGCTAAAAAAATATAAGTACTTGTAACTTTCAATCTTCAATAAATTAACATTCAACATGCAATTATTAAAACTGACTTTGTACTTTTAGGTTAAGTTTACAGAAGAAAGAAATTGAAGACTTAATAAATTAAGGGTATATAACACTACATGACTCTCAATTACCACTCAATGACAATAAATCAATATATTTAAAGGAAACTGCATACCCTATCAGGTAATTTCAATAACTTTAAAACAAAAAGTTTTATGGCAGCTATCATTTGTGCAAACATGGTTTTACTATGACTTATACGTCGCTCTATATATATGTCACCTTACAATAACGTTTGTCAGGCAATAAGAAAATTTTAACTTTGTAGATCTTTCACTTCGAGCTGTAGAGTGGAATCAGACCGACAGAATGTTTTTTAAAATAAAATTTCTTTTAAGAAGAGGGAACCTTCAAACATGTAGAAAACACTAAATCTTCATTTCAGATTTGACCCCATTGCAATTCTTTCATTACCTCATCTTTCACATTGGGTAATTGGAAGTAAAAAAAAATTAACTTAAAATAATGCACTTTGCAATTGCTGTTGCACTTTTCAATTACTGTAATTTTATCAACCAGTTATTTTCAATTATTCATAAAATATTTACCATGCAGTGTTGATGACTTTTCTTCCATTTGAGTAACACCATGCAGCAAAGTTACACCATGATTTTGCAAGTAGGGGACACTGATGAACACTTAGCTGCAGAATTTGGCCTTGTAGAAAATCCGAGTCGCTAACGACCTTTTCTTGTTGGAGACCTTTAAAATAAAGGAAATCTTATATTCATATCTGTAAGTAATCTTGACACAGCCGGTATATTTAAAAGGGAAAATACTGATATTGTAGCAGATGTCTTAATTGGTTCACAATATCTTGTGTACAAAAACATGACAAAATTATAATTTTTTACTTATACAGTTGAAAGCAGCTTATCTATATATTTCTATTCAAAACAAGCATCAAAATCAGTTATAAATGCCTGACGAATCCTGATAAAATAATTAACATTTTGATAAACACTATAAAAAAGGTAAAACAAAATTACAATAAAATATTTGAATACATATATACAGAAATGCTTACCATTCTCAAAATGCCTATCTAAGCCAAATGCTGAATCAAACTTTACTGTGTTGTTTAGTAAAGAAGTCATTTCTTTTGATGCACCCATGTCTGTGTAACAAGGCTTTGGCTCTATCAACATGTACTTGACAAGATTTAACATGGATCTATAAATCGGGAGAAAATTCAAGCAATAAGCAAAAAAAAAATTCAAAAATTTAAGTTAGGTAGACTTACATTGACTTTAAATTACAGATAGAGTAAGATATTAAATAGAATGATTCACAACAAAATATATCAATAAGTTATGGAAAAAGATAAAGTCAATAGAGTAAGATGAAGAACAGCGACAAATTGCTCTAGGTAGAGTTCGTGTTTAAGTATATTAATTGTATTAGATATATTAATTACAATATTTTTAATGGTATATTAAATATGTTTTGCTTTTATTTTTTATATTACTGCTAAAAAACTTTATATTCACCATTGCATTGTTTTCAAATTTAAAGCTAAATATTTCTTACCGAGAGTTCAATTCAGACATTGGATCAGTGGAAGAATTTTTAAGATGGTCGGACACAACTGAAATGCTGTTCAAAAGTAAATCGCATGCTTTATCCTTCTCACCAAAGCTACAAGGAACCAAAAAACAGGGTTAATACAGTTGTGTAACTATACAGCTTTTTAACAAAATAACATTTTAATTTCATATTGTACTGATTTACATAGCCTTAAATATGTAAAACCAAAGACACCTACAACTTATAGTTATGTGTTAAAGGGAAATTAAGTCAGGCTTTACATCCATAGAATTAATAATATTATAATAAGTGGAAATTATTTCCACTGAAACTAGTTTCCTTCATTTTGATATGATAGGTTCAGAACAGTTTTATAACTATTTTTAAAGGATTTGGAAACCAGTGATAAAACTAAAATATAATGGACCAGTGGTTGATGCACTCCACTATTGAAAATTGGGCTCTCATTCGAGACAAAACCAGTTTTTCCATCTTGCAAAAAGTTGTACACCTTTCCCAACAGCATGATGTCCACTTCCAATGGATCCCATCCCATGTTGACATCCACGGTATTGAGTTGGCAGACACTCTAGCAAAGCTAGACAACTTAGTCCCCTCCACCTCAGAGCTCACATCTCTTGAATTTTTTGCAAGGCAAAAATCTCAAAACAAACAAAATTGGCTTCAACCTCCTACTCACTACTGGTACAAAGCAAAAAGGACTCTCTCCTTCTCTTCCTGATGACAGACCAATACCTACTTGTCCAGACTAGCCAGTGGACACCATTAAAGTTTTAAGTTTTCTGCTAATCAAAATCACCTGAACATATCCTAAACTGCTTAGTACTGGACTGGGACGACATACATTCTTTTCCACTTTTGGTTTCGGACTTCCTAAATGTCAATGAATTTATTGATCCGTTACTCTTTGTCCCTTACGGCACATTATTTCTGCAGCACTTTTACTTTTTGTAGCTTAATCTAATTCTAGTTGTTTTTACCGTAATAAATTTGACTTGGTTTTTAACTCTTTTTTTCCTTTCGTCCTAATTCATTTTGAACTTTACGAGGGTCCACACGTTGAACAACCAGTGATAAAATTATTGCGGAACAAATTATTACTCACCTATAGAAGAGCTTGGCAGTTTCCCTCTGCACTCTGATTAGCTTTTCTGTAGGCGGCCATGATAAAGTTGTTCTTACGCAACTAGCAAGAGTATCTTCTGTAACGTGAAGGTCACGACCTCTACCCAAGTGACCAAGGGCTTTGGAGATCCACTTCCGACACAACTTCAGGTTGTGCTGTTTTCTCGCCAGCCTTGCAGCAGCCAAGTGAAGGTCAAAGAAACCACCTGCAATGAATGATGCTTTTACAACTTGTATGAAATTTCATAATCAAGTCTAATTTAATAATAGTGTACATAGTTGTATTAGAAGCAAAATTCTAAAAATAAATTTTATTGCAATTTTCATGTTGTAAAAGAATGTTTGTTTTTACAGTTTTATTTGACTAGAATTAAAATAGTAATATTTTGTACTCTTTGATTAAATAACCCTAACAACAAGAAGCAACATTAACTTTGAGGAACAAATTTTTGGTTACATCCATGAATAATTTAAAAGGAGCTTGCACTCTTGGAGAATTATTAAAACTAATTTTTGTACAGTTCTTTTATACAGCCCGGGATATTTCATTTTGTATAAAAATCAATTAAAAATGACGCACAACCAATCACAGAGGGCATAAGTTTTAACACTTTAAAGTAATTGCAACCATATTTAACACTTAAAAAAATTAAATATTAAAGTCTCATAATTTTGAAGATTATCAACATTTTAAAGAAGTTGAAAGCTAACATGGGTGCATAAAAAAGAATACTTATAACACACAACTTTATAAATTAAAAACAATATCAGTGACAAAAGTAAATAGGGTATAACTAGGAAAACAAAACAAATTATAGAATTCAATCTAACATCCATTTATATAATTCATTCTAATAATAATTTCTTCACCATAAATCATAACATTCAATCTGACATCCCAAAAAACAAGTTTTAAAAAAGCTTTGTGAATGTTACCATTAACAGCTGCAGTCGTTGATCCGGGATTCACACGTAACCAGATGTTTTCCCAGGTTAAAAGGGATCCCAAAACAGAACTGTAGCAATCAGATGGATCTAGTTTGACATTTTCTTGAAGCAAATTAGATGTTCCCTGAAATAAAACAAGTAAAATAATAAGTTAATTTCACAGATTACAGATAAAACTAGTAGAGGAGTGAAACACTATTATTCAATAAACAAATACATTGGAAGGAAATTATATACCCTATAAGGTAATTGCAATAACTTCAAAACCTAAAAAGTTAAATGGCAGCTACCCTTTGAGCAAAGACGATTTTCTCAAAAACCTTATTATGACAGGTACTGGGAAATTGTGTAGCAAATTTAAAAGTCTGTAGCTCATTTAGTTTGAGCTGTAGAGTGGTTTCAAACAGGCCAAAATTCAAAAGTCACTTTTTTAGAATCAGCACCATCCAAATCATGTACATAAAAATCTTCATTTCAAGAAGATTTTCCAGCCCAGAGCAATACTGTTACATTACCTTACATTTCATAGTAGGTAATAAATTTCTTTTTAAAAAAATAGGTCAATATTAAAAAGTTGGTTACCTTCAACTGGAAAGCTGAAGCAGATAGGAATAGACTAGCCTGGACTGAATCAATTTGAAGAGGCCAATCAAGAGTTGATATCTTCATTAATTTTAAGATGCCAGACTTGGCTTCGTTTATCTGATCTTTCCTGCAATAAAAAAAGTTACTTAATCACAAGAAATAAGGGCTTCGAATGGAAAAGGATTAAATACTTAATGAAATTTATTAAATCCTTTTTCATAATTAAATTCACTTTGGATCTGTTGTAAATGGTATCATTGAAATATTCATAATACTCCCTGAAGAAGCACTCTGATATATTTAAGATTTCATTAACTTTTCATTCAGCATTTTAGACCTGGTACCCACGTTCAATTTAGCCCATTCCACGTTAAATTTAGCTGTTTTGCAATGAACAGTTACATAATGCTGATCATTAAAATTTGGGATCATAAGCTCTAAAAATACACCTTGTTTTCGCTGCTATGAATGCAAAAACAAAGTTGCATCATCATCTTTTTTTTGCAATTTTATTTCATTCGAACATTGTATGAATACAAAACTCTTAAATTTTACGTCTGAATTTTTTTTGCAAGAACTCTGAAAACATGTTCCTATTCATACATACATCACATTTTAACGCAACAAAACAACCGATACCTGTAACCAAAAGCTGAAAACCTTTTCAGTTCTTCCATTGAACCAAGTACTTCAGAATTTAAAGCACACTTCAATACTTAAAAAGTACTTCAGTACTTAAAATCTAAACTACATTACAGGAACTTAAACCATTCAAAATGGATATCAGGTCTCAGACTAATATTACAATCCGCTTCGGCACTTACATCTGCTCAGGCGACTTTGCCTTGGCTTCCATCTGAATGGCTGCAGACATGAAAGTCCTCTGTGCCTTCCCAAACTGCTCATCCATTGTCCAATGGCAGATCACCTGTGACTCAGAGTTGGTGAGATTGTTGAGCCAGGTGGAGGCATCTTTCTTGCTGAAAGTGGCTGAGGCTTCTTCGAAGGAGCTCAGGCATCTGTGGAAAAGTAGAAATATTAAAACGTATTATAGTATAGTATAAATGTATATAAACATAGTATAAACGAATTATAGTAACGTAGTATATTATAATCTCAAGATTATGATGTGAATACAGTCAAGTGAGATAGCGAGATCATGTAATTTTTTTGTGCAGTGAAAAACTAATGTTTATTTTTAGTTGAATGAAACTTCATAGAATTGGTATTATTGATTTTTTTAAAAAATTATCTTTTAATTCTAAACACAACAAAAATAAGAACAGCTGAATGAGTTAACTTTTATTTTAGTACATCCAAATATATTTTACCAATGCATAAAAGAAAATAAATAATAGTAAAAAGAGCAGTTAAAGCTTTTTAACATAAAAAGTACTAAATTATTGAGCAAACTAGAATAAATATTATAAGTTTTAAAACTATCTTAAATTCGGTTCAAATTTTTGAATAATTTTAATTTGATCAGTAAAATGCAAAAAAATAAAACAAAATGCTAGTTACCTTAAATATGGCAAATTGTTATTGTAGCTTGTCACTTGCATACTCAATCCATTTTGGTTTAACTTTTTATTTTCTAACATTTCAGACCACTGCACTGCTTGAGACCAGTTTTGCAATTTCGCATAGCAATCAATCACCTAAAGATATATTTCATTATTCAATTAAAGGAAATGATGATGTGGATTAGAAGAAATTGTATTATGTACGTCTAAACCAATGGCAGACTAGTTCAAAATTAACTAGTATATCAACTAGTTAGGAAGGTCATGCAGTTTTATTTAGATCAGGGTTACACTTTTTTAATTTATTATGTCATCTGTTAATAGATGTTTTTTATTTAAAAATCAGACAACTAATATGAAAAATGTAACATGGATTTTAGAAAACTTTTTGGAAACATAAATATCTTGCAAGTTGATAAACAATATTACAATCAAAGACAGGGTGCATTAGGAATTGTGCCTTAGACTAAACCAGTAATTAAGGGAAATGTAGGTACGGTAATTAAGGGAGATGGCTTAATTCAAAAATACCGCGTTAAAAAGGGTTCGTTGTGATATTTATAACAAAAAAATATATTTTTAAAATAATTAGAGAACCTTCTCGTAGCAGACAGAATACTGCAGAAATCATCATCAGCATTGGCACGACAGCCCATTGTGGGCCTTGGCCTTCTTCAGAAGACTCTGCCATTCCGCCCTCTTTTTAGAAATCGACCTCCAGTTCCTGACTTTAAGTACACCGAAGTCTTCCTCCAGGCAGTCTTTCCATCTCTTTTTTGGTCTTCCTCTTGGTCTACTTCCAAAGGGAGTGGTGTTGAAAACCTTAAGAGGTGTTCTCTCTGCATTCATTCTCAGAAGGTGGCCTGCCCATCTCATTCTAGACAGTTTTATCGATTTAATAATGTCGTCCTCTCTATAAATTTTGTACAGTTCAAAGTTATATCTTTTTCGCCAGGTATTATTTTCCAGTACAGCACCAAAAATAGCTCTCAGGACCTTTCTCTCAAAAATTGCTAATGTCCTCTCTTCCCTCATTGTCAAGGTCCATGTCTCTGAGGCGTATGTTAAGACTGGTTTAATTAATGTTTTGTATAACATAATCTTTGTCCTTCTCTTGATTAGGTGGGATTTCAGAAGAGGTCTTAATCCAAAGAAACAGCGATTTGCAGCAATGATCCTCCTTCTGATTTCAGGATTGATGTCATTTTGGTGGTCAATCTCTGAGCCCAAATAGCTGAAGTTCTTCACCGACTGAAATTGAAATGTTCCGATCTCAAAAGTTTCAGACTGGTGTTCTTTTTTACCACAAAACATATATTTTGTTTTTTCCATGTTTACCCTGAGCTTCATCTTCCTAGCTGTTTCTTCTAATGCCAAAAAAGCTGCCCTCAGGTCAGTTTCAGATCTTGAAATTATGTCAATGTCATCGGCATATGCTAAAATTTGTACCGATTTATTGAATATAGTGCCTCTTGTATTAATGCCAGCATCTTTTATCACTTTCTCAAGAGCTATATTAAAAAGGAGGCAAGCCAATGAATCCCCTTGCCTAACTCCATTGTAGACCTCAAAGGGAGTAGATATTTCTCCCTGGACTCGTACCGCAGAATAAGTTCTTGTGAGAGTGAGCTTTATGAGCCTAATTAGCTTTGTAGGAACTTTAAATTCAAAAAGTGCATTTAGTAGCTCAGTTCTATCGATACTGTCATAAGCTGCTTTGAAGTCTACAAATAGATGATGGGTGTCAATTCCATATTCTTTACATTTCTCCAAAGTTTGTCTCAAAGTGAAGATTTGGTCAGTGGTGGATCTTCCTTTTCTAAAGCCACATTGATACTCGCCAACAACAGTATCAATGATAGGAGACAAACGACTAAATAAAATATTTGAAAACACTTTATAAGCAACAGGAAGTAAACTTATTCCTCTATAATTCTCACAGTTCAATACATCCCCTTTTTTGTGAATTGGGCAGAGGATACTTAATTGCCAGTCCAATGGTAGGATTTCATTCTCCCAAATCAATATTATAATTTCCCAGATAATACTGCAGAAAAGTTCTTCCAAAACACCAAAATTGCTAGCTATTATCCAATTTACATGTACTTTAAAAACTAAAAAGGATAATTATATTTACCTGATTCATTAGAAAAGCATTTAGATGGCTTTCACTCTGAGATTTTGCTTCAGTTTCACTGCCACTAAGCTTGAGTGCTTCTGATGCCTTGATGATTTTTAACTTGTTGTCTTTTTCTTCAATATTGGTGTCTGCATCAGATAACCGCTTCTCAGTGGTGTCAGATATTGATTGAAGAATGCACTGATACTCCTTCACAGCATTCTCAAGTCTGTTTAAATGAGACAACAAAAATACACTGATGATTGAAAGGTGCATAAAAGGAAATAAAATATATAATGTCTTATGATACAAAATTATCTTTTTAGAATTAACGGTTTCAGAGAAATCATTCATCTGAAGTAAATTTTACCATCAATATAAAAAAAATGATTAAGACGGAATGACAGATGATTGTATAAAACCTACCGTAGACTAGGTAAGCAATATCGAAAGCTATTTAAGCAGAACTGAGGGTTTTCTTCAGAATTAAAATAATAAAATTAAGATTTCTTTTAGTTACCAATTCAATTTAATTTAAGTTCTTCTTAAGGGTCAGAATAACTTTTTTTTAAGTATACATCTACAGTAGAATCATCAAATTATAACTTACTTTCCAGCAGCGCAATCTACAGAAGCCTTAATCCAGGTGTACTTGCGATTCAGATTCTCCTTACACCATATATACAAACCAAGCATTGCCTCTGGGCAGCGCAACATAATAAGAGCCCTCACAACAGCGTACAAGGTGCCCTCTAGTTCAGGGCCCTAAAAGGAAAAAATATATATACTTATAAGGAATCACTTAAAATGTAACCATGTAACTAAACTGTGATATGTCTTTACGTAGTGCAATTTCAATAACTAAAAAAATCTGTAATATTTCTTGTATGCAACCCCCAATGTACTGTGATATATAAATACCAGAATGTAAATTATCTTTCAGTGTGGTGGGATTTTAAAATGCTTTTAGAGTTTTAATTGAAGTTTTGAAACGCTGTTAAGAGTGCCTGCATTCTTCCCTTTTGGATAAGTGCATACACTAAGCTAACCAAGAATAAACTATTTTTAGTAGGATCCAGAGGAGGTGCTTTAGCCCCTTTCAAAAACCCCCATGTTAGTCAATCCCTGATTGCCTGTTAGCCTGACCTGAAATCAACATTGTAGGAATTTGAGTAACATAACTTATAACAGTTACTTTTATAGGTAACAAGAGCCCTTCCTGGGCTTTTAGGTAACAGTCACTGCCAAGAGCTGTTAGATTTTTCAGAAAGTAACAGTAACTTTCTTTTAGCGTTTTTGAAAAACAACAAATTGCGTTACTTTTCAAAGTCTGTCAATTAACAATTTTGGAATAAAACTTCCTTTAAATTATTTTTTAAATTAAAACTAATTGCAGTGTTTGGTTCGTGCTTATGTTTCTTTAATCTTGTTTCACTGTGGTAAGGGGAAAGAAGGTTAAATTAAAACTTTTCATATTAACTGTAACTAAAACTTCATATTAACTGTAACCAGAGTTAACATCTTTAATAAAGAACTGTCACAGTTACGTTTTAAAAGTAACTTTTCAATTTCAGACATATTGCTTGTTCCTAAGCTATCAATAAGTAAAGCCTTACCTGTGTGTTTCCCGAGTTCTTCAGTTCCTGAAGAAGCTCAAATCCATGCCTCAGAGCAGCAGCAGGCGATCCAGAGTTGAGAGCAACAATGACTGCAGTCGAACGAACCCTGCCAATCCATTCCAGACATGTGGATTTGTTTGTGCGGAAAAAGGTGCGGACATTCTGGAAAAGAGTAGGTGGCATTACACTTTTAAATATACTTCATAAAAAAGGGGAAAAATTGACAAAAGAAAAAATTTCAAGTTAACTATCACAGGGTTTGTACTCCATCTATGATAACGAAATTCAGGAGTTTATAAGGAGTTTTTCAGGAGTGCAGCTATGTCAATTCAGAAGGTAATGCAAAATAAATTTGAATATGTGGAATTATTATTGTATTGATCTAGTGACTTAGACCGAGAATGAAGGAAACAAGGGTGTAAATGTTGGAAAATTTGAGGCTTTGGCGTAAAAGCCAGCCCCCATTTTTGGGGGGAAATCGCCTTTTTTGGCGATTATTTAAATTTTTATGACCTTTGTTTCAATTCATGACTTTTTCTGACCGGTAGACATCCTGATAAAGTAGAGAGAAACCGACTGAGAAAGGAGAAAAATGATTCATGTCAATTTTTCAGAAGAATGGGAAATATCAGGAGATGATACAAATTTCAGAAGTTAAAAGGGCCCTTAAAAAAATAAAAATGAAATTCAGGAGTTTTTCAGGAATTTCAGGAGCCATACGAACCCTGCTATTATTTCTATTTACTGTGTGAATTAACAATAAGGAATGTCAGAAATTTAATTAAGGCAAAATACTTTTATATTAAATAATATTCTGATATACACACCCTTTAAAAAAAACCATATTTTGGTTGGAACATTGCATATATTTTTTTAAGAATTACAATTACATTGCAATACAGTCGAACCCCGCTATAGTGAACCCTCTACGGAACCAACAATTGGTTCACTATATCCGAGGGTTCACTATATCCAATTTTTCAGGAATAAAGTATTATATGATATATTTATATATCGCTATAATTTTATACGCTTTTATAAGAATGATTATGGTTTTGCATACCTTGAATTAATTGAATTAATATTTTAATTATTTAATAAATTTTCAGAAAAAAATATTAATTAATTTTTAAAATTTTCTCAAAATAATTTTTGGTACAAAAGAATGTAAATACATAAAATTAAGTAATGATGAATTTAATTTGTTACCTCTACATGCCTACATTCTGTGAAAGAAGTTGGGGATTTTGGATTGTTTACGATTAGAGTTCATAAGGAAATAACAGAGAAGTGCAAGTAAATTGGACAGTTCCACTTACCCCCAGTTTTCAATGGGTATTAGAAAAAAAAAAGAATTATAGGTGGGAAGACGAATGGCTTCATTTAGCGGAGGGGGAGAAGTTGCAACACCAGTGCGTATTGTCGTACAAGCCGAGACTAATCGTCCATTAAAGGGTAGGGCATTGTCGTACTATGGACACAAGCCTTCCAAGAAAAGTGTGTATGAGTGGGATGTGGAATATGAATAATGGTTCGAAAAGAAATTGTGGTTCCTGGAACCCAGGGGAGTGGGGGAAGAAAAGGAATGTTTACTTTTAAACAGGTCAAGTTTTGAAAACTTGGGTACAATAAGATGGGAAGGACGGGTTGAAAAATGACACATTGTTAAAGATTGCTATCTCGCTGCCACTTCCCATTTATAGTGTATCGCAAAATATGGAGAACTGAACAAAAAAATATTAAGGAAAGGAAAATTAAGTTCACTATAAGCAAACTCCCATTTTCTAAGTAGTTCACTATATCCCTATAAAATAACATTAGTTTAATAGGAGTTCGGAAGGGACCACTAAAAAGGTTCATTATAAGCGAGGGTTCACTATATCCCGGGTTCACTATAGCGGGGTTCGACTGTATAACTTTATTTTTTATAAAACTACTACTCTACACATAACAGATTTATTATAATTTTATTTACGTTAATATTTAAAATTTATTGCAAACAAATTCTATTTTTTTAACAGATTTTTAATGGTTATTTTGTAAAAAGTTCAAAAATATATGAAAACACATTCCAGAGACAGTGTGATTATGTGAATTAAGTAGTCAGTGGTCTTAAATACCTTTGGAGGTGAAATTAAGGCAGAAGCACAACCCTCATAAGCATTGTACATTTGCTTCTCAAGGTGCTCCAAAAGAGAAAGAAGCAGGTGGTGCCTCAATAGGGTGACATGCTTGGCTTCACCTGAAAGATATTGGAAAACATTACACTATTATAATAATCAGAAAATAAGCTCAGGCTTTTAATGTTGACCCAAGAATTACAGCTTGTATTTTATAAATTTAATATTTTAATCCATTAAAAAAAATTGAGAATTTTATAAATAATTTTCTAATAGAATGAAATAGTTAACATTAAGCTGTTAAACTTTTTTTTTAAATATGATTTGACTTGTCCTAAGTATATTATTCATTACTCTTTTCTTTGCATGTCTTGTATTGTTTACTTCGATGAACTAAAGCTGAAAACATTATGGACTGGCTTGTTTCTGTGCCTTTTTCTTTAATGAGTTGACGTTATACATTTGTTTAAACCTACAAAATTTTCATTAAAAATAGATACAACCATACTTACTATACAAACTATCCTGACTTTTGGATGGCTTAGCAGCAGATTTTAAAGCAGCTGTAAGAAATTGAAAAGACAATATAAATTTTAAAAAAAAAAGTGTATAGACATTACACTCTGTTTAAGACTGTGTCTTTTTAAATGTGTAAGATTTTATTATAGTGTTGCATCAATTTAAAAAATACATATAGAATTTTTTTTACTTCAAAAATTGTCAGTAAAATACTTTTTACTTATTCAGCATTATTTTGCTTCTAAAAATATAAAATTAAATTTTATTTACCATAGTTATTTTGAAAAATAAAGCAGGGCAAAAAATAACAGGGAATCGACAAGTTGAATAATGATCTCTGATAGTAGGATTAGTTATTCCTCAGTATATTAAAATGCTTACCCTCTATGGCCATGAACGTCTCCTGTGGTTTTCCTAATGGGGTTCTCAACTTAGAAGCCACACAGGCCTGTGCTACTTCCCACACACCCCAGAACCACAAGAGAGGAGTGGAGTTCTGAACCAGATGACACACCAAGGGGTCGATACGACTGGCACGATCAGGAGGGGGACAGCTGGAGTATAGCCGAAGAAGCCAGTTTTTCTCCCTTAAAAGAATAGAAATAAATACTTCAGAGTTCCCACTCTTATTTCAAAATAAAAATCAAGGAGTTTTTAAGGACTTTTCAAGGACTCCTAATTTTTTTTCAAGGACCCTTAATCATAATGCGTCCATTACCATACCTATTAAATTGACCAAATATTAAAATAAAATAACGTTCGAAATACCGCAAACGCTTGGTGTTATGGCAACTATATCAGAGGAAAACGCAAAAGAATTTGGCAAAAATATAAGTGTTTATACATACGCAAAGTTTTGTACCGAATGTCAGTGTTATGTGCGCCATTTTGTATTGACTTTAGCAGTGTTTTAAGAACTGACTTCTCGAAATTTAAAGGTTGCGAACTAAGAAAATCAAGGACTTTTCAACAATTGTTTGTCAAAATCAAGGAGTACTAAGGGATACTTTCTATCAAAAATCAAAATCAAGGACTTTTAAACAATATTTGGTAAAAATCAAGGAGTATTAATTTTTCCTGGAAATTTAAAATAAAAATCAAGGACTTTCAAGGAGCCGTGGGAACCCTGTATTTATTGGGTAAAAATAACGTAAGAAATTATGTTTTTGTAATCGAATAAATGATACAATTGTTAATTGACGTAAATAACTTCAAATGCATACCATTAATTAGAAGGTTATTACACATTAGCAAAAAATATCAGAAACAATAGCAATCAGTACATTACACATTAGCAATGAATTTTAGGACAATATCTCAATAAAATGTCATAGTTCAAGATTTTTTTAAATTTGCATAATTGCTTAAAATAAACAAAGGAATTTGAATATACTGTATCAAAAAGCATTAAAGGTGATTGGAGAAAACACTTATTGTCAAGACAATAAATTTTTCTGGAATTTTGTCAGTTAAATGCAAGTTTTTATTACAACATTTGGCGAAGCTGAAAATCAGAAATGTGAGGAGTATAGAATCAAAAGTCACTAAATCCAAAAAGTAAAAATATGGGAAATTGCAAAAAACTACTTTTAATACTGTACTATTGTATAGAGTAAAGGTGAATACATGTAGTTTGTGTACTTATTTACATGTATTAACCTTTACTCTATACAATAGTAAGGTATTAAAAACAGTTTTTTGCAATTTCCCATAATTTTACTTTTTGGATTTAGTGACTTTTGATTCTATACCCCTCATGTAACTTTTTTTTTCCTTATTTAAAGAGACCCAAAAGATTAATCCTTCTCTTGCAATATCCAAGAACAACAAATCCAATTCTACAACTCAGTTTAATGTGGCAGACATTTTAACAACTTATATCAAGTCCCATGCCTTTAAAAAAAGCTAAAAATATAAAATACACTTACTGAGGTTCTTTCCCTTGCAGTATGAAGCCAGTAATGGCTCTAAAATGCTGGCTGAAGAAGTTGCCAGAAGCAGACCTCCCCATAAAACCCCGATAAGCTGTCCAGGTATCTTGTACAGAGTTTGGCAATCTTGTATTGGAGTCCTGGTCTCGGGACTGCAAATAGCTATCACCTTTGGAGATGTTGCAAGCATTGCCCCTGGAAAGATAGTTTAAAATGTTATAATGAAACAATACATTACACTTAATTTCATATTGGGGACAGGACTCATGATTCAGACTTGTAATGCAAGCTTATATAGGAACATCAGGAATTTGGACTAAAAAGGATATAACTTGCACCACTTAATGATAGGATCGCCAATCCGGCAGCATAAGGGTTAGGGAGCTAGCCTTTCGAGCTTCTGGGTTCGAATCCCTGTAAGGCATAGATGTTTGCGTTTGTCAATAAATGTTGTTTTTTGTCAAGTGTGTTGTATCGTCCTTTCTATGTGTGTTTCGTGTGATTGTGTCACTTCTGGCGAGTAGTGTAGCGGGCTATAGAGTTGTTGCAACCATGTGACCTATTCTTAACTGGATCACAGTTATTGCATCTGGCAACCCCTGCAACCGGATCGTTAGTGCATACAAATCCGTTCTTCTATTGCGTTTCTATTGGATCTTTCTTTTAATTACTCTAAATAATCTTTGGGACAACATTCAATCATTAGAAAGACATTTTCGATCTCCTCTATTTCTAGTACAATTTACAATGCAGCAAAACGATGGCATTTTTAATATTAAAAAGAGAAAACTAGCAACCTATGTACACTTTTTCACAGTATTTTGCCGAAGCACGTGCGTTTGTATGTTCCAAGAAAAATTGGCCACATCCGTGCAACCGATTTCATCCAATCAGCGATCGTCAGGGTGCAGAGGAAAAAAGGTGAGGAAGAGGGGTGCAACAGCTCTATAAAGCCTATTCTCCTCATCTAGAGGGCGCATTCCAAGTTATTTTATTATGTTAATGATAGGATCATTTTTTATCTGCACAATCCATTCATAGGAGGCTCAGGTGAGGGCAGAACCCAGGAACCTATGGCATGAGCCCTCAATACATCAACCTGACGCTTTGGTTCCAATTTAGTTGTTATAAAAACAATATTTTAACCGACACATCCAACATATTTTTGAAAAATTGCTAAAATTAAATACAAAATAATTTAATATCGCTCATAAATTAACTTCTGTGTTAAAGATAATATTTTATCAGTGTATAATGAAATTAATTTACAAAGAAGTTATTAACCAATACAAACTGCAATATCAGAATCATATATTTATTATTTAGTGTCAATCTGTAATTTAATAGTCCCAGAATCAAACGCAAACAACACTCTTAAACCTAAATCAAAATGGAAAAACACTCACAGAAGAAAAATCTAATCAAAAATGAATACCTCAAAATAATATCAAGTGGGATAAGAGCCAACAATGAAGCAAACTGCTCTTGTAAGTCAGGGTCATGGCTGTTTAATCTCAAGATGCACAAATCATAGTACCTGTTAAACACAAGATAAAAACAAAGCTTAATTAAATTTACACTATTAGAGGAAAGGAGCACAAATTATTCATTTTCAAAACTAATAAAGTTGTTTCTAAAATTGCCAAATGAAAATTGTTCTATTCCATTTCATCAGCAAGGCATTTCTTTACTTGATAACAGTGACAATAAGCACATTACTAAAACAAATAAACACGATAAAAGAATAAACATTTTGGCCGCCTTAAGTTTAAATAAAATTATCACATACAAATTTATTTACATATTTTTAACTCTTACAAGCACTAAGAAATATAACAAATGGCAACAATATGCAAAAATAGTTTGAAGATCTTTTAACTTAACAGATAACTGGGTGACTTGCAAAAAAATTAAATTTAGAAAACTAATATTTAAAACTCACTTTTGCAAAATGGTATCAGATAAAGCAGAACTGCAGGACTTTAAAAAGATGTGCAGGCTTTTACAACACAGCTTGCATATGGAATTATAATGAGAGAATCCTAAAAACCAACAAAAAAAAATTAATGTCATAAAACTTTTCAGTAACATATTAAGTCAGCTGCATATTTTAAACAGTTGGAACCTATCAACACAGCATTAATTTTAACACCAAATCAATGAGTTCGAGAGTCAAATCTTTGATATATTGAAGAAAATAAAAATAAAAAAATTAAATTTAATATATTCAATCTTCCCTTGAAGATATATACAGTGGTGGCCAAAAGTGTGGACACTTTTTTTTTTAAGCTTCATGTAACTTTGTGTGCTTGAAAAATATATTAATTTTCACTTAAATACAATCGTTTACACATTAAGTTGAAGGTAATTTAATGTAGAATTTAGTAATAAAAATTGTCAAAATAGAAAATTACTATATTATACAAGCACACAATGTTGAAAAACAAGAAACTTTCCAAAAGTGTCCACACTATTGGCCACCACCGTACAGTTTCGTAAGAAAAAACTTTTAAAATAACTATTTTTAACAAATTGACAGTAATAAAATAATTATAATAATGAATATTAGTACAGAAAGGCTTCCCTACCTGTATTTAAAGTTGCTTGTAACAAAGCACTGAATGGATGAGTTTGAACTAAACGAGGCAGATATCGTTCCATACTTTCCAGAATCTCGATGCTCCACTTCAATGTTAAGAGCCTGAAATGCAAAAGGAAGGTGTTTGAGCAAGAAATTATAAGAGTGTAAAAAAATTAATTACGTTTTTAACTCACCTAGATAAAGTAAAATGCTAACTATACAGAAGCTAAAATCTTATCTATTACTATTAAAATTAAAAGAGGGAGTTTGCATTCAAAATATCAACAAAATTTATAAAATTATAATTTAAACATTAGTAACCCACCGTCAACCACACTAAACAATAATCAAAACAATTAACCAAGCATATTTTTCGGGGTTTTAATGACTCAAATCCACACTCCCATCGATTGTAAGGTAAAACAACAACAAAAATCAGGGTGGCTACAGAATCTGTGAAAACAAATTCCCTGACTTTTCCCTGATTTTCCAGGCTAAATGTAAAAAATTTCCCTGATTAACGGCAATGAACTATATTAGCATGCTGGTTACCTCCTGGTATTAGTAAAACCCCTTTCTAGTATATTTAACATTAAAGAAAGATTTAAAAAAAAAAAGAAATTTAATGAATGAATTACAATAAGCTTTTTAAAACAAATCTATAAAAAAAGCAAGCGTTAAAGCCCATATAATAAAAATTTTTAGCTATGATGAGATTTATCAAGATTATCAAGCTATGTTATAAAAATAAAGTATTATTAGGTGTTTGATCTCATTGGTGGATTTAAAAAAAATTACTAGGCAGCAAAATAAGTTCAATGAGGACGCATTGCTGGATTGCACTAAAAGTTAGTTGGCCAATATTTGAAGAGATCCTAATGCATTTAAAATCTTAATTAATCTTCAAATTTTAATTAGATTTCTCCTATCTCAAATTATCTTAATTATCATTTAAACTTGTTTTTTACTGAAATTTAAGTTTAGTATTTATTGATACGGGCCGAGAATGGTGGAGTTGAATATCGTTGCACTAGACTTGGGAGAAGGGCAAGGCACTTAAAACGAAAGATTAATACGCAGTAACTCAACCACTTAAGTGAAAGCCTTTTCAGGATTAAACTTTTTTTATCCTGTCTTTTACCGGTTAAAATGGCACTTTTGGAAATTTTCCCTGATTTTTAAAAAAATCACCCAAATTCCCTGACTTTTCCATGATTCCTTGATTCTGTAGCCACCCTGAAAAAATATGAATCTTTTAAAAATCATCTTAGAAATCAACAATAGTTTATTTTTTCTGAAGAGACATGGATGGAGAAGGAGAATGTATATTTGCATGTTGTGATAAACCGCTGTTAAGATTTTTTGGGAGTCCATGTTGATAAACTGTTATTTGTACACATTTATGCAATTCCATAAAAAACAGCATATATTTTTATGATTATTCACCAGAAATGCTGTTGAATGCCTGCATTACTTTTTAAGCTCATAAAGATGAATGCAACTTCACTGTTTAAACATATATTTTAAAACATTTAAATAACAAACAGTATAATAATTCAAAATTTCTCAGTTAAATACCACCAAACTTATAACAAACGACAGCATTTTTTATCCCTTCTTGATAAATTTTCATAACGTCATACCTGCTGAAAAATGAATTGCTTGATACTTCCAAATAACTAAAAAGCTTTTAAAATCTACCTTAAGAGGCATTTTCAGTCCCATAGAGCTAATCCATTAGTTTTGAAATCACAACTTTTGCAAAAGAATTGCTTCGCCATGTTATATTATTTCCACCAGGTGGGATTCATCATAACATTAATTTAAAACAAAATTTAAAAGAAAATAACATCCGATTATACAGTTATTAATTGATAAAGTTTTTAAAAAGTGTCGCCATCGGCTGTATACTTCTGGCATTTTAAAACTACAAAAATATATAATTAAATAAATAGATAAACTTTTTGCTTCAAATTTGTTTCATTTTGATGATATGTTGATTCCCATAACTGGGAAAAAAAGAGATAACATAGCAATGCTTCTGCAGAAGTTGTGATTCCAAAACTAATGCATTGGGCTCTATACGACTGAAAACCTCTTAAAAATCCCCATACCTGCTGTCGAATGAATTCTGTGGTCCCTCCAAGAGGTCTACCAGTAGCTGGACCACCCTTTCAAGATGGCCACTGCTGGGTGAAGGTGGGGTAATAGGAGAGTTGTGGCCAGAGCTAGGAACGGGAGAGCCAGAACTCACCAGTGAGCTGCTGCTCACAAAGTGGGAGTGCCTGGAAAAGAAAGAAATTTAATGGGGTTGTTGTAGATGATGTAACTCTCCTGGTTCCATTTTTGCACTACCTGTGATTTAATTGGTTGTTTTGAATTCCATTTCTAAATATAAAAAAATTTCATCAGCTGTGTTATAATTTAGAGTTTGGTTTATTGATTTTATATGATTAAATGAAATTAAATCACATAAAGCATGCTTGGGAACAAACACGGAGGGTTCCATGTGAGACTGACCACCTTACTGGGACATATGCCTAGCACCCCAGATCCCTAGGTCACGAAAGCTGAAATGGGCACGGCAGGCCTTGGCCCAGTAATGGTCTGTTGTGCCGGGGAATTTAGTTTATGATTAAATGTCAAGAATGGAAAGCATTACCAATACATCAATGCTGTTGGGAAACTTTGGTTTAGATGATGCTCTGTGTTATGCAGAGAAATGAAGCGAAATTGTGGAACAGAAATTTGATGCAAACAAACAAAAAAGAGCTTTAGTTCTACTGAAAGAAAAGTTTGCACACAACATTCACTTCAGGAATGGAATTTTGTAGTTGGCTTTTTCCATATGTCAAAATTGTTAAAATATGAAATTATTTAAATTCCAATGCAGTTAATTTTTTTTTCAGTGTTTTTCCCATGATGTATTAAACATACAAATATTTTTTTTTTTTTTTTTGGAATGAAAAAAATTCATGCATTACAGGGTTAATATTATAGTTAATGCATGTCTAGTAAGGAGGAGGGGCAGTAAAGAAGAAAGCAACTCTTTAGTGTAGAAATATCCATTTAATGAAGTGCAGCTCTGAAGAATTACATCCTCTCTCCACCCTTACCGCCTTTACTAGTGACAAAAAGATGGCGGTTCAGGGCAGAGTTTCAATAAGTGGCCGCTAGATGGCGCTGATACAACACTCTGCTATCCTGACGTTTGTCGTCCCGACAAATAGCAATTGAATAAAATAAAAACATGCTATCTAAATATTAAAAGTAAACATGTAGTAAGATAAAAATTAAACGTAAACACTTAGCAAATAATACACATAAATTCACTACTAATACTGAAAAGAACTATAAAAATTAGCATAAACAAATAAAATACTTTTAAGCATTTCTCTAGAAAATTATTCTAAAGTCACTTTAAAATTCTCTTTTGAAAATTATGAAATAGAAGAAAACACTTATATAACATTAACTTAGTATCTAAGTAAAAATAAATTTTAAAGTCTGTGCAAAAAGTTCTTAGCACAATTTGGGAGAAAAAAAATAAAGTTCTGGACTTCAGAAAGTTTGTAAAATAAAAGTCAAAGTTCAGGTTTTTGCCCAACTCTTCATTTGGTCGGCAGATGTGGATGTGCATATTGGTCCTTCACCTGTACCGGTCTTGCGTACATCATATCTGTCGTTTGGGCGAACTTTAGTCACGACGTATGGGCCAAAAAACTTTTGACGAAGTTTTAAGCCTGTCCCGAACTGAGTACGTTTGATGGCGACTATATCATCAAGTTTGTATTTGGTAGCAGTCTTGCGACGAGTGTTATAGTTGTGCCTACTCTGTTCTTGTTGCTGCAATATATTTGCTTTGGCTTCTTTGCGAATTTGTTGTTGATGTTGGACGACTGAGTGTATATGTTGTTCTTCTAAAATTTTCTTGATGTTTAGATCTTCTTTATTTTTCATTTTAACTCCTGTTAGAAGCTCGAAGGGTGTGTACTTAGTAGCTGAAGAAATAGTGCTGTTAATTACACGTTGTACAGCTGGTATGTGCTTGAACCATTTGTTCGGATCATCAAGGGATAACTTGGAGATAACTGGAATTAAAGTTCCATGGAATTTTTCAACCTGACCGTTTCCTCTTGGCTGACCTGTAGTGATTGTGATATGTTCAATCTTCTCATCTTCGCAGTATTTCTTAAATTCTGTTGCAGTAAAAGCTGATCCACGATCTGAGACTATTCTTCGAGGATTTCCAAAGGTGGTTTGCTGAAGTTGAAGTTTGTCTAAAGCGTCTTTTGCAGATGTTGACTTGACAGGATATATCCAAAGGAATTTTGTAAAGGCGTCTACCACAGTGAATATGTACTTGTAGTTTTTGTTTGTGCTTGGCAGTGGCCCTAGAAAATCTACATGGTATGTGTCTAATGGAACGTCACCTTTAGGAATGGGATGGAGAAATCCTTCTTGTTTTCCTGTTTTTCGTGAGGCAAGTATGCATGGTACACAGCTGGATATTACGCTTTCGACAGTCTTACGTATGTTTGGAAAGTCAAATTGTTGTTTAACTAAAGCTTCAGTTTTATTGATTCCAAAATGTCCTTTATTGTGTTCAATTTGTACTATTTGTTTTTGCATGTCTTGTGGTATTACTAAAAGCTCTTGGTCATTGACTATTTTGTAAAGAATATTATTTTTGTATTTGTATTCTGATGTTGGAGAGTGTTCTAGTAGTTGTTTAATACTTAGTGTGAACTCATCTTTTGACTGAGCCTCGCAGATTTTCCTGGTTGTGTCATCAACTTGTATTGTCATGACAGGATAACGGCTAAGTGCGTCAACATGTTTCATCTGCTGTCCTGGTCTGTGAATTAGTTCATAGTCGAAATCTTCTAGCAACATTGCCCATCTGGCAACTCTAGGAGGCAGTTCTTTTTTGGACATTGTTTTTTGAAACGCTTGGCAGTCAGTGAAGATTTTGAATTTTGTGCCTACAAGATAATGTCGAAATTTCTTTAATGATTCTACTATTGCTAAAACTTCTAATTCATATGATGTATACTTTTCTTCTTGTGGTGATGTTTTACGACTCATATAGTGAATGGGATGCAGGTTGTTCTCGTTGTCAGCTTGAAGCAAAATAGCACCAAAACCTTTTGATGAAGCATCACAGTGTAATTGTAATGGTGAGCCCTGTTTGTACAAGTGTAACACAGGTTCTGTGGAGAGTGCTTGTTTTAGTTGTAGAAAAGCTTGCTGTTGTTCTGTGCCAGAGTGAAAAGGTGTGTTGTTCCGTAAAAGATCACTTAGTGGCCTTACAATGGCTGCATAGTTCTTTATGAATTTTCTAAAGAACGAAGTCAGACCTAAAAAGGATTGAATATCTTTCGTCGTTTTAAGCTGAGGGAAACTTAAAACAGCATTTGTTTTGTGTGACTATGGTCAAATTGTACCTTTTTCCAAGATATGTCCGAGAAAAGTTATTTTTCGTTGTAGAAAATTGCACTTTTTGAAATTAAACTCAAGTCCATAGTCCGAAGCAACTTGTAAAACTTTTTTGAGCTTTTGTAGACCTTCAAACTCATCAGATGAGGGTACAATCAAATCATCAAGATAGAGAATCAGAGTTCCATCTTCTAAAAGATCTCGAAAAACAATTTGGATAAATCTTTGAAAAACAGATGGTGCGTTGCATAGTCCAAAAGGCATCTTTGTGAACTCGTACTGTCCGTCTGGTGTTACAAAAGAAGTGTATTTACGACTATCTTCATGAACATCAACGTGATAGAAACCATTTTTTAAGTCAAGGTTTGAATAGACAGATGCACCTTGTAATTTGTCAAAAACGTCTTCGATAAGGGGTAAAGGAAATCTTTCTTTTACTATATTCTTATTAATCAATCTAAAATCTATGGCTAAGCGCGTTGAACCATCTTTCTTCTTACACAAAACTATTGGTGCACAAAAATCTGAAAAACTTTCTCGAATTATTCCACTTTGTAACATTTCCTTAATTTGTTTATTTACCTCAATTTTTTCTGACAATGCAAGACGGCGTGGTCTTTGAAATATAGGTGTGTCATCTGACAGAATTAATTTCATTTGATAATTAGTACTTTTAATTTTATTCGGTTTATAAGTTTTAACCATCTTCATAATAGTGTTTCGTATATTTGCATCAGATATGTGAGAAAATTCATCTTCAAAAAGCGTATCATCACTTACAATACTAAATATTGGGTTGGTCCCCGTAGTGTCTAATGGTTTGTTTACATTTTGCAATATGGGCTTGTCCCCTTGTACGTCTGAAGCGAAAATTTGGTGTTCGTAAGTTCCCAAATCTGTTAATTTGTTCGAGTTATATTCTTCAATTAAATGTGAAAAACGTTTCTTCATATCCGTATTATGAACGTGTGTGAAATATAAGTCATTACCGTAGTCACAATCCATTGTGGACGTAAACTCATTCGCCGAAGCGTGTTTTACGGGAAAGTAGGCTAAACTTTTACCGGTGGCGTTATCCAAATTTAATCGGTTCGACACATCATCTCGTTCCGCTAAAAAAAATCTACTCTCTTCGTACTCGAAGTGAGCGGGCGAATTTGCATTCGATAGCTCCTCCTTTGCCTCTGATTGGCTTTGGCTTGCTTGAGGCTCCACCTTAATGTCTGGTTGAGAGGCGATTGGCGCGTCGTCTCTTACGCTCTCTTGCTGCGGCGACACAGAGTCGGCGATGGGTTTCGGTGTTGTAGACATTTTGGAGCCGAGATTCGAAGCGGTGTGAATAGTACTTTGACATTTGTTTTTTATTTCTTTGATTTCGGGTTGCGTGGTATTATTTGTTTTTGGAGGGTCGACTGCATTTTCATTTTGTGATCTTTTTAGCTCATGGAAAATTGAAGGGGGGATTATTAGATTTGAAAATAAACTCTCGCAAATAGCGGCATCGTATGTTTTCGGTTGTCTTTGTGGCAACGAGAGTTTTACCTTGGCGGATTTGGCGGTGTACGTGTCGCCGAATGCAGATTCTAATGTGATATTTTCATCATCATATGTTGTTGTTTTGGGTAAACAATCGGCTTTGACACAAATATGAGTGCATCTACTGTCAATAATAGCGCGCGTAATTTTATTGTTAAGTAGTACATTTTCATATTGAAGGGAACCGTGATCACGTGGTTTGGGTGTTGTTGGAGCTATTTGTAATACTGGACTGTTATTCTCGTGTGACTCGTTTTCAGATCGTTGGTTGTTTACATTGCGTTGATTGAAGCGAGTATTATTTGTTCCACGGGAATTTTGATTTTGTGGTCTACGAAAGTTATTGTATGGTTGCCTATTATTGTATGGTGGTCTGTTGTTTTGTTGTTGTTGATAGGTATTATTGTTGTGTTGGCGACGGTTTACTTCGCTTAGAGATTTACGCTGTGAGGTATAAAAAATATCAACTTTTTGTGCAAGATCATTTGGCTTTAGCCATTCTTCGCCTTGTGTGACAGCTATGTATGACTGAGTCTCTCGGTCAAGTGTAGAATACAATTTATCTGAAACCATTAATTGGCATAAAGTATCAAAGTCACTGACTTTTCTAATCTTGCAATAATATGCGAAAGTTGTTTGCAATCGTGAAGCAAACTGCGTGTGTGACTCATCTGCGAGTCTTTGCATACGGCGAAAATTAATTAGGCAATCCTGTGCGGTTGGTTGGAACTGACGTAGCACTGTATTTTTGACTTTTTCGTAGTCTTGGATATCATTATCCGAAATATTTAATAAAATGTGATTTGCTTTTTCGCCTAACATATTTATAAGTATTTCTGACTTTAATAACTCATCCGATATATTCTTCGTATTAAATGCTCGTTCTAACGATGCGAAAAATAAGCTGTAATTTTCTGGACGGCTAGGGATTGGCATTGAAAGAGTTTTAACAGAACGAATAAGATTTTCGATGTTAGGTGAATCATCGGTTTCGGAACTTTTCGAAATATTATGCTGAGTTTCGGCATTGTTTTGAAGGGAAGCTAGTTCTATATTTCGTTCGATTTGTGCGAGTTTTACTTTTTCGACTTCTAATTTATTTCTTTCGACTTCTACTTTATTTCTTTCAACTTCTACTTTATTTCTTTCGATTTCTAGTTTAACATTTATTTCATCTACCGTTTGTGCAATTAAATTTTTAACGAATTCGTTATCTTTCGTGTAGGTCTCACTGGACTCAATTAGCTCTTTAATTTTAGTTAACGTGGAATTTTCTGGAAGTACGATGTCCAATTCAAAAGCAACTTTCACTAAATCTTCTTTTTTTGTATTTTTATACATCTTGAATAAAAAATAAGAAAACTTTTACCTTTTTGGTCGTTTTTGGTTTTGTTTCGTCGGCGATGTAGTAGAATTTCTTACGTGCTCTGAAGACGATGTATTCCGTTTTATGGAGGGTAGTTTTGTTTTTCGGATTGACGTGCTGTGGACCTCGTCGTCGTGTGTCGTCTTCTGCTTAGCGGCTGAAGATGGCTGACTCACGGGTGGCGTCTTCTGCTTAACGGCTGGAAAAATACCACTGTACGATGGGGTCGACGATGGCGACTGCGATGGCGACTTCGGCTTGGCGGCTGAAGAAGGAATCGCTTGACGATGGCGTAGGAAGTTCTTTTTGAAGCGGGAGTTTTCACTTTGGCGATTTTGGCATCGCTGATTTATTGCAGTGTAGATAAAAGTTCGTTTTTGTGCATGAGTTCGTGATTGCCCACCGTGGAGAGGAACTTTATGTCTGAACCTCGTGGGACTAGAACTTTCGTTTTGTAAAAGTTTAAATTAAATTTTTTTTTTTTTTTAAAAAATATCGATTTTTGCGACGAGAGGCGGGTGGCAATGCGGCGGTGAGCCCCCATGTCTAGTAAGGAGGAGGGGCAGTAAAGAAGAAAGCAACTCTTTAGTGTAGAAATATCCATTTAATGAAGTGCAGCTCTGAAGAATTACATCCTCTCTCCACCCTTACCGCCTTTACTAGTGACAAAAAGATGGCGGTTCAGGGCAGAGTTTCAATAAGTGGCCGCTAGATGGCGCTGATACAACATGCATCAATTTTATTTAATTTCTAACATAATACAATTAACCAAAAAATACATATCAACCTTCTTACTAATATTTCAATAACTCACCGTTGACAATGGGAATACAAAGTAAAGAGAATGGCAGACTGTAAAGCTGGGAACTTTTTAGCAAAATCCGGATTTGTAGGCTGCAGATGAGTAGTCATCAATTCAAAGTAACTGGGCTTGAGAGCAAACATCTAAAAGGAAAATAAAATATTTTAGAAAACTTTATAAAATCGTCATCATAGTCAACACACATTTTGCAATAAAGATACTTAATTGAATATTTCTAATTGATAGAACCAAATATATACTATTTTCATTAAAGTTTATGCTAAGCATTTAGTTGAGAATAAATTTTTCTGAAAAAAAAATTGAATACTTTTCAAGTGATAATAAATTCATTGAGACTCGGAATTCAGCTGTAAACTTTTTAAAGGAAAATTTGGAAATGCATACAACAAGACTGAAAATCTTTGTTAAGCGCGCATATTCAAATTAGCTAAGACCTAGTAGTTACATCTAAATAAAATGCCATAATTTTAAATTTGTTAGGAAAAAATTGGGAGAAACAAAAAAACAACAAATAACATTCAACAAAACTATGCTTTATATTTAATACAAAAGAGGTTATGATCCAAGAAGTAACTGAAAGGCAAAGGTCAATACGGGCTGTACAAAACTTCCAACTACTTCCTAATTGTCTACACTAGAACTCACTATTACAAACAAAACAAAAACCCATTTTGGACCTGTCAAGAGTAATTATCTGTCAACAAAAGTAATCTTTCCTATAAGTCATAAGATATATAAATGCAAGTCGTGCTTAACTGGCTGTTCAAAATCCACAAAGTTCTCAAGTTAAATACATAAAATGAGGGTTCATATCTGGTTTAAGGTACTGTCTAACAGAAGAGCATATACCAGCTGCAAAAAGTGTGACAACACAAAATTAAGTCCTGAACATGTCCTCACTTGGGCCATCTTGAAAAGAATTAATAAATCCCTGACTATAGCTCCAAGGATCTTTTAACTTGTCTAACCACAAACACGACAACAAGTGCTATCTAACTGTTTGTTGTTTTGACCATTGATATACACTCCTTGCCAACATAAGTTGAGTAAATAGCAATATGCCATGAAGAAGATCCTTCCGCACATGTAAAGAGTTCCATAAATTATTTGTGAATCCATCCTGAAAACATGTTTAAAACATTAATTTCGTTTAAGGTCTAACAGATTTGAATATTATTTGAGAAAATTTGGCAATTTCATCAGAATGAAAAGTGTATTATTGTTAAATTGTATTAAGATTATTTTGTATATAAATATAAACACTAACAAGAGTTTACAACTAACGGACCAATTGTGCTTTTCCCTATGCCGTTTTACTCTTTGCTTTTATCCAAGTTAGGTTGGCATGGAGTGCAGTTCACTCATATTGATCAAGAACATTACTTAGAGCCTTCACTATATGATCTCAAAAATGTAAAAAGTTAATAAATTCACTATGGTTTATGATAATACAATGCATATGTATCCAAACCGTGTAAGGAACCACAAAACCAGTACTGACTCGTATGAGAGAGTGCTTGACGTTCCCAATCTGCACCAAAGCACAAATACCCAGCAAGAGTGCAGCTTGGCACCCTTCTGGAGGGGTGCCACTGGAAAGGAGCTGGGAGTGGGCCTGGGTTATGTCCAATACTAGGCACCGGTAGAATTCCTCGACTACTTGGACACTCTTTACAGATAGCACCACATGGTAGAGCTCGATTAGCAGTTTCTGTACCTGGTGGGAGAAAAGGGAAAGGTTAGATCCGATATTTATGAATGTTGAATTAAACAAATAAAAATTTATAAGTTATTTATGTGCAACTATTGTGTTGCATTAGTCTTTGAAACAAAGAGAAATTATAATTGTTTTACAAGAAATTACAATTGTTTTACAAGAACCACGTCTCGTTCGTACATAGTTCTAAGATAAGCTAACGAGTTACTTTTAATCATTAAAAAATCATTACGTCAAATGACAAAGCACTGAAAATGGAGGGGGTGAGGACTTTTTTGCCACAATTATTCAACTTATTACTCGGCAGAATAGTGATATCGTTAAGGCAAGATTAAACAGCCCCTTTTATATCAAAAATTATAGATACTAAAAGCATTTTAAATAATCCATAAAGGCATGACATTCTTAGGGTTCTTTTTGTAATTCTGTGCGAACCATAATTATATTTGATACACAAAAGTTCACATTCCCATAATAATACACCCAAGTTTGATTGGTTTAACGTTACACAAGAACTATACATGAACAATTCTATCGTGGGCAGTTGAGCTGCAGTAACTATAACAATGGATCGTACCACTTTTGCCCTGAAAAATCAGACTTGCGTATACTTCTTGCTGTATAATGTTATTGAGGGCTTTCAAAGGTTTGAGTCATTAGTCTAGATGCAGCATTATACGACCTTTTTATTTAAAACCACAGTCAAGTGACGAGACTGACTGCCCAAACTATACAATTATCTAAAGCAGGGGTTCCCAACCGGTGATATGCGTACCACTGGTGGTATGTGTGAATATTTCAGGTGGTACATGTGAGGGATGTGAGCAACATGATGCTATCAATAACTTCTGTACGAATAGGCAGTGAGCAAGCAAACATATTACTCATTATTTAAAACATTAACATTACTTTAAAGAAAAATCTTTAATTGACTTCCTGATCGGATTTTGCCGAGTTTGTACTATTTTTATTTAATTTTTTTTAGACCTATAGGTAATACACAAAACTGTAAATTAATACCATTTTAATATTTTTATTTCTCCTTTATTATAAGCATGTTATAAATAAACAAATACCTAACCATTAAATACGAAGTTTTCTCAGGAATTTTACTCAAAAACCTTGGAACACTTTTAGAGGATTAAATATTATACGTTTATTAAAATAATTAGGTCTGGTGGTATGCCAAAATTTCTCAAAAAGTCAAGTGGCACGACGGTGCAAAAAGGTTGGGAACCCCTGATCTAAAGCAAACTAATTGCAACAACAATACACCCAAGATTAGATTTAGTAAGAAATAAACTTGTACTTAAATATCCAAATCCACATTTCTGGTAAAAAAAAACATACAACAAAGACTCACTCTAATAGACGGTGAATGCCGGAGGCGATGTGTCACAGAAGTGATAGCAAACAACCTGCTCACAAACTCCAGTGGTATATGTGTGTCAGCTGCCTTCACAAAAGCCACCAGAACGGACAGGAGTGACGCCAGATGGTGCTGGGGTAATAGTTCTAGGTGCTCCACGGACTGAAGAAGCTCCACATAGCCTACCAGTTGATCTAGGGAGTCTTTGGTGTGTGACTGGGCTAGTCGTAGAAGCAGGACTAGGCATTCGTTAGCTGGAGACGATAAATGGCATGATAAATGTTGTTAATATTCAAAGTGTAAAAGATAATTAGTAAAAGAACTGTCGACTTACCAGATGTCATCAAATCAGAATAGTAGCAGTATTCCATGGTTATTTTAACATACTTCAAAAACCCTTTTAGCATCTGTAACACATCAAGAAAATTGTATTTAGAAAAGCTAAATATATAGAGGAAAAGGGCACATGATTATGGTTGAAAGGCTATATAAATATATGATTGCCCTGAATAATATAATGAATTGAGGAATTTACATAGGACCTAATGCTTTGATATTTATTAAAGAAAAACATTTTATTTACCAAGTACATTTCAAAGTTCATGATTCCTATAGCTGTTAAATCAATGTTAGGCTTTTTGTACTTGCTAGAAAAATATAGTGTGGTGTAACTGGATACAAAATATGGTTACACAAAACACGACAAAGATAATAGCAGGTTGCTAAAGCCTCATATTCATTTACACAAAAACTAAAATATATGCAAGTTTACCTTACATACAAACTAAGTTATTAAAAAAATTGAATTAGAAAAATTGACAATAACACCGAAATTTCAAACCAAATTACTTTACAAGGAAAAACAAACATACCTGCAAGACAAATCTGGGTGATATGGGTCCATTTTCTTCTAATGCAACAAGATCCCCAATGCTTCTGAGGACAGTTATCAATACCCTACAAATAATAAAATGTTAAGGCAACACATTAACATGTTGCAACTAACTTTTTGACAAGAAATACATATGACATTTTGAAAAACGAAGCAATGGATAAAACAAATAATTTTGTGAATTTTATAGATTTCTGAAATGGAGTTAAGTAGACATTTCTGATGCAATGAGCTATTCATGTGTGGTCTGAAAAAAGTGAAAAACAAACTTCTTTATGCCAGGGTTGAGTTTTTACCGGTTTAAAACTAGTTTTTATCAAGGCATGGTAAAAACTAGGTATTTACCCGTAAAAGCCAGGTATTTACTGGGAAAAACCATTATATTTCGTATGCTTAGAAATAAATATTTGACAATCTTTTTTTAGTTTATATTTATAACACACTCACACCTATATAGACACACATGTGTGTATAATTGAAATTTTTTTTCTTTCTATTGTGGTATTAATATTTTTGAAAAAAAGAATAATATATAATAATTTGTATTGAATATTTATCCTTCAAACATATCACTGCCATAACATAAAGAAACCTAGAATTCATGATCAACAAGAGCATAAATTATTGATTTATCTGGTTTTTTTGGGGGGGAATGTAATGTTATTTCAGATGGTGGGAAAAACATGTTTTCACCAAGAATGGTAATATCCATGCAAAAACATGTTTTTTCCAAGCGTGGTAAAAACCATGGGGAAAACATGTTTTTACCAAGGCGGTACAAACCATGGCAAATACCTCATATGGTAAATACTGTGTCAACCCTGCTTTATGCTGATCTACAGCTGAGGAGAAATTGAAAAATTTAGACTACCACCACCAGAGAGACACACTTGTTAACTTAAATACTACAGGGACAAACGGTGGACCTTATGTACCTCAAATACAATACACACCAATTGTTTACTGAGCATCAACTCGCCTACACGCCTTGCCAGCCACGTTGGGTAAATAGAAATATGCTATGCAGAAGATCCTTCCGCAGATGTAAAGAGTTCTATACATTATTTGTGAATCCATCCAGAAAACATTAATTTCATTTAAGGTCTGGCAGATTTGAATATTTGATAAAATTTTGCAATTTTATCAGAATGAAAAGTGTATTTTGGTTAAATTGTACTCCGATCATTTTGTATCTAAATATTACCTTACACGAATTTCCGACTAACGGACCAATCATGCTTTTTCCTCTTTGTTTTTACCCAATTTAGGTTGGCACAGAGTTTTTCGAATTGGACAAGGGGAATCTATTCAAGAACCCTGCACTGGATCAAGACCTTATGCAGATGAACAGTCTTTTGGACATTGTCTTGTCAAGTACTACACTCCTTGCCAACCTAACTTGGGTAAAAACAATGAGTAAAATGGTAGAGGGAAAAGCTTGGTTGGACCGTTAATTGGAAACTCTTGTACGGTAATAATTACATACAAAATGATCTGAAAGCAATTTAACTAAAAGCCACTTTTCATTCTGATAAAACTGACCAATTTTCTCAAATAATATTCAAATCTGTTAGAACCTAAACGAAATTAATGTTTTAAGCATGTTTTCTGGATGGATTCACAAATAATGTATGGAACTCTTTACATGCGAGGAAGGATCTTCTCCATAGCATATTTATATTTACCCAACTTAGGTTGGCAAGGAATGTAGTATCAAATGGAATTTAAAACAAAAAACGACTATTTGCTTTTAGCAGTAAGCGCAACTATTGTTTTAAGAAGCATTGTTGCCTCAATTTTTATTGAAAGAACTTAATTTAAAACCTTTACTCACTTAATGAGGCTTTTTATCTTTGCAATATTTTCTTCAGGGGAACTTAGCTGGCTTTCAGTGCTACCAGACAAGCTAAGCTTAGACTGAGCGAGCTCCTAAAAGTAAAAAAAAAAAAGAATTTATGAAAAAATTTATAATAATTTATCAACTAAAATAAGCAATAGAATAAAGTGTACTTTATCTTAAATCTATAGCACTAAAATTACAAAGCAAAGTGTATTTGGATTTACAAAGTGTATTTATTGTGTATTTGTATTTATTTGGAATTACAAAGTAAAATAAAACACTGAATTTTAAATAAAATAGTAGAAAAATGTTATGCAAGACATGCTAATTGGAGTGGTCAAGTATCTTCCTGGTTATTACAGTTATGGGAATACAATCATTACCATGGATACATGCAAATAAAATACATAAAAAAAATATTGAATTAGTAGTTGTAATGAAAAATGTATAATAAAAAATGTAATTTTTTTATCTAAATCTAATGAACAGTTATAAAAGGAAATTTAAACCAAACATGCACTGCATTCGATAAAAAGTATACAAAATTTTATTACATTGTGAAAAAAGTTGAAAAATCAATAATTAAAAGTTAGAAAAAAAAGGAATTTTCTCAAAGTGTAGTTTCCTATATATAAAAAAAGGAACTTTCGGAGGTGGAAACATGCGTGGATTGGAGAAAATTATTTCAAAAGCATTCCACAAATTCCAATTTTTTGATAAATTACCTTCAGATACATAATAGACTTTTTAGACTTTGATTTAGGCTTAGGTAAACCCTAAAAAAAAAGATTAATGAAGCAAAAATATACCTTCAGAGGAATATGAATTACAAGTTTAACCTTTCAGTCACAATGATGTCCTTAGCTTAGGCATCATCATGTTTCTGATCATAACTTAAAAAATAATAAGGCCGACATCTATTGGATTAATAAAAAAAAATTATAATGGAAAAAAAGATTTGAATTAGAAGCTCTTTGATGTCATAAATTGCTATAGACGATCAGAAAAAAAATTCTAAAATTATGCCAAATTGTCATTGGGACTGAAAGGGTTAAAAGACAAAGTTCATTATAATACAGTACAGTTTGTAAACTACCTAATTGTATTAATTGAATATACATGATTAAAAATATTTCTAGATAAAATTTTGCAACAAAAAAATACAAGTGCCATTGTTTGCCAATGTTGCTTTACAAATGAGTTCTCTTCTCATACTGATAACACATTCTAACACTACAATTAGTAAATAGTTTGAGATATATGTATACGAAGGCTGTACTGTTCAGTGGCAATCGTAAAAGTATACATAGTATGCTTTCCCATTTCAAGATTTCAAGTTGCATCGAAGTTGAAGCAAAAATTTTATCAAATTCGTACATCTATGGTGCTTAGCAGCAACATAAAAGAAATCAGTAAATCAACAACGGGTCCTACATCACAGCTGTTCCCAAAACAGCCCATGGAGAATGTGACTTTCTCCCTTAAAGCCCTCATGTCGTATGAGTTGTGAAGATTGAACACAAAACTAATAAATAATTTCAACATTTCTAAATATTTATTTTCTTACCTCTGCATAAGATTCCATGTCTTCTAGAAACTGGCCAAGAAGGGTGACAGTAAAGTGTATGTCTGCAATCCAAAATTGCTGAAAGCCAATAAGAGTACTCGATGTGAACTCGATAACTGACTGCTGCTGAGTTGCATCAATGTGCCAGCCTATTAAAATGTCCACTGTGTCCTGCAATCCAAGGGGAAATGTATAGTTGTAAATTAACAAAAGGAGATTACAATAAAACAAAGTAGGGAAAAAACATCAATAAAAAGTTAACCATAGTGAAACAATATGAAGGTATAGCAATTTCAGATAAAAAAAATTATTTGAAAATTAAAGGATAGTGGATTAGTAAAAATAGGCATTTTCCTCCCTTAACTAGTCTCTTGACCAGATTTTCCCATAAACAAATAAAAAGTTAATACCAAACAATATAATGTTAAAAAATGTTTGAGAAAAGCTGTTTGACAATTTAAAACCAGCAGAAATACCACACATACTTTTTTAATTTCATTTTTTATCATATAGGATAATTTCTTAATTTGATTAGTTTTCTTTCTTTCTTTTTTTTTTTTTTAGCATGGGCAAGTTATTTTTACTGCATAGTTAGTTTCAAGTTATTTTATTGCTTAACTTGAAACTAACTAAGCAGTAAAAATAACTTTACTCTGCTAAAAAAAAAAAACCAGAAAGGAAGTCAAGAAAATTAATACATTTTCCCATATGACATAGGAACTATTTACCATAGTTATGAATTTTAATGGTTTATAAGAAAATAACAACATGGCAATCAAGAAAATAAAATAAGTTTAAAAAAATCAAAATTTATAAACTTACGCTAAAATGATTTGAAAAGACTGAAGGATATCTATTGGCAATCTCAGAAATAACATTCACAATGGCAACCAGCAAATCTGGGATATCAGCTACCTCTAAAGCAGACTGAAGCTTGCTCATAATAAACTGAAAGGCAAAAAATAATAATAAGTTTAAATAAAAGAGGCATCGAATTAATAGCCAGTTCCCAGAACTGTTTAAAAGAAGCTACAATAAGAATTTTAGCAATTTAAACTAAATAGAGAGAAAACGTAAACCTCACAGGGCCCAGTTTTGCAAAGCATTTTTATCTTATGTTTTCTGAACAATAAAGCTTGAATAAAATCATTAGCAAGGGTTTGATGACGTGTAAAATATGATGTACTTTTACACTAGTGGACATAACTAGTTCATAGATTTCGTATTTACTTCAGTAGAGAGAGCATTTACAAGTAACCATATAATCCATTCTAGGAAGATATTTTATTTTTCAGTTTTTTACTTAAAAACTTAATTAAAAAATCTTGTAAAAATATCATTTAAAAAATTTATTATACATATAAATAAAACTGAAGTTATTTTTTAAGCAAAGGAAAATAAAACAACATAAATTTGTATGCAATAATAACTGAAACTTACTGGTACAAGGTCCGATAAATTCTTTTTATCAGCATCAAGCTTTAACATCTAAAATACAGACAATAATTAGAACATTACAAATAAGTACTCAGATCCCTTTAATTTTTTTTCTACATTTATTTAGCTATCAAAATGAAATGAATTTGAAAATACTGCTATAACTAAGAGGATAATCTTTCAACTAGTGTTCAATTCATCTAAAAATTAGATAGGCATTGAATTGTCAAGCGTACAACGCAAAAAATGACATGTTATAACATACCTCTAATACAGACTTCAAAATTATAATTCTTATGTCTTCACATTTGGATGTACTAATGACTGTGAATTCCCAATCAAGTAAACTATAACAAACAATACATGAATTAATTTTAATTCTAAAATTTCAACACAAAAAAGTTAGACGTACATCTACGAACAAAATACTGATACCTTTTAGCTTTGTGGCCTAAAGTAGCACCTAGTGCTCCAACTGCTAAAACAAACTCGTGCCTCAATTCTGTATTCAACCTTTAAAAAAAATCCAAAATTTATCACAAATGATTTATAACTAAATTTAAAACATTTTTATTTGAATATTTACTAAACTTTTAAAACAAAGATGCAATTAGCATAGTACATAAGAATTAAGAAAGTCACTAAACTATAAAACATAATAAATACATATATATATTATAACATTTATAATGCCTACCCAAGTTGGATAAAATCCTCAAACGTTGAAATAATGTCATCTTTGTTAACGTGAATAATCTGGAGAGGAAAAAAAATCAATGAAATAAAATTCATAGCATAAAATTTAATAGTTATATGTATTTCAGTAACATTTATGTAAACCAATAAATATTATCAAAGCATTTTATGAATTAATTGAGCATTGTGCATTGTTAAGTTGTAGTACAAAGCACTTAAATAATATTTTAAACACAAAAATTAGACCCTCTTTGTAATTGTTACCAAGGCTTGATCAGCAAAATTTCTCTTAGAGACCCTCAATATCAATTTGTATTATTAGGTAAAAAAAAGATTTATAACAAGTAGGCTTTTTTTTTACATTTGTATACATTGGTTTCATATGTTTTTTTCTCTAAGTAAACATAGTACAGCTATGATATAATGGTCAATCTGTTCATTGGCGACTTTTGGCTAGCTAGAAAATTAAACCTAGGGTTGCTATACATATTGAGTTGCAAGAAATATTTACCAATTTGGGCATTTTCATTACTTGGCAATGTAACACAAATAGCCAACTCAAGACCAGCCATTATATCACATTCTCTAAAAATTGTAAATCGTAGGTACCTCATATTGGTATTGTTAAATATTCAATACTATAAGCAGAAGCATATAAAGTTCTCGTAAATTAAAGGTTCTCATTTTTTAATATAAAATTAAACAAGAAGAAAGATTAATGTAAACTATATTAATGTTCCCTTAATGTTAAATTAAGGACTCTCTTGGGAATTTCACATCTTGAAAATCGTAATGTTATTCTTATAAAAATATTCGCACAACAATTACTGCCACAATTTTATTAAAAGGTTACTAGTTTCTTGTGTCATTGTATAGTAAAGAATGAAAGGAGTAGATTTCATAAAACTAATTTGTTGTGTGAAAATCACATATTTAGTATTTTTAATAATTGGAGCTTAATGTGTGACTCCATTTTTTACTTCAAAAATCATTAAAAATACTAAATATGTGATTTTCACAAAACAAATTAGTTTTATGAAATCTAGTCCTTTGGTTCTTACAATGATATGAAAAAACTAGTAAACTTTTTTTTAAAATTGTGGCGGTAATGGACTTGCTAATGTTTTCCTATAGGAACAACATTACGATTTTCAAGATGTGGAATTCCCAAGAGAGTCCTCTTAACAAGGTTTGACTACAATGAGGATCAATGGGTAACCTTGTAGTTATCGGGGTGCTCAAACACAGCCCTGAGTTGTCGAATAAGGCTGGCCTGTCTCTCTTTGTCCTCATCTCTCAAAAGACGGTGGAGAAAGCTCTTCAGGCGGCTCTCATCCACCACATTGCTGTTGTCCAGGTAACCTGCAAGGAAACACAATTTAAAAGGTATTATAGATTGTATTTAATTTTATTCTTTGTTTTAGGGTCGTGAATTGTAACAGATCTACACTCCTTGCCAACCTAAGTTGAGCAAATAGAAATATGCTATGGAGAAGATAATTCTGCTCATGTAAAGAGCTCCATAAACTATTTGTGAATCCATCCAGAAAACATGTTTGAAACATTAATTTTGTTTAAGGTGTAACAGATTTGAATATTATTTGAGAAAATTTGGCCATTTTATCAGAATGAAAAGTGTATTCAGATCATTTTGTATGTAAATATTACCTTACAAGAGTTTCCAACGGACCAACCGAGCTTTTCCGCCTGCCTTTTTAAACTTTGTTTTTCCCAAGTTAGGTTGGCAAGAAATGTATAGAAGTCCATGAGTTTTAGTTGTTTTTTGTTCAAACTCATGACTTCCTGTGGCAAAATTTACCCAATGTCTAAATTCATTACTTTCTGTATGCATGGAAACCCTATGGATCAGGATACGTTTACAGAGCCTGTTACTAGCCTTTTGCAACGCATGGTCTACCAAAAGGATCATCAAGGTATAAATAGGTTACTTCGGCCTTTATGCTACTTTGTTAGTTGTTAACTAGATTACTCATGGCAACTTGCAACGCTATCTGATGGTGGTCTTTCTGTAGTATTCCTATATTACAACACTACATTTCACCGGCTTTGGTAAATGAGGACCAAGCTAGCTTGCGAACAAAAGGATAAAAGCTTCATGCGACTCCAACCACATCATCTGCTGAAACACATGCTAAAGATTCTAGTCCCACTTTAAGATGAAATGGGCACTGAACACCTTGAGTTTGTCATAATTTTAAAATTCAAAACAATAGTTGAACCGTGACAGAAAGTGGAATATCATACCACACATTAAGGGAGTATTTATACCGCATGAAATCTACACACATTGATGAAAACGGCAGTGTAATTTATGTCCTAACCATGAACATGTTTTTCACGAAACGAACCTAAAAAAAACCACAAAACAACTCAAAACTCCCCAGAAGACTAGTTACCTGGTCTCTTGTGGCCATAGTCACGGCTGATGCCTCTGCTGTAACTGGAAATATAGTTTGAACGGCCAGAACCATCGTTCCTCACTGAATCGGACTGTGGTGCACGGCAAGGCGAGACCTCCCCGCTTTTCGGGAAGGCTCCGTGAAGCTTGCCCCGCTCCTGCCGCCGAAAGACCATTGGTTCGCGGCTGTTGGTCCGGAATTTGTCGGCGAAACCGTCTTTGAATCGCGGGTAAGAAGAGGCATTGGGTCGCTCGGAAGAGCTTCGCCGAGAGGGAGGATCATCTTCGGGAAAGCGATCGCCGTCGTCGCGTCTGGAGCGGATGATTTTTTCTCGCCTCGACTCTTTGGTTCGGCTGAAGGCGGGTCTTTGATTCATTACCCTGTCATAAGGACATCTCTAAAAATTCACAACTGAACGTTATCAGGTGAAAACTTCGAACAAGGTTGGTTGGTTGGTTGGTTTGACATATATTTTCAGGCTTGTGTGCTTGGTCTCAAGGACCCGCTTATAAGCCATCGTCAAGTAGGACAACACAAGACACACACATACACATATGACAGATGTTGCCATCTGTCGCCACCTCCACAATTTAGACATGTCCCTGAAGGGGAGGGAAATTTTCTCCAGGAACCTGTACCCATGGTGAACTGCGCAATGACCGACCACAGGACTTTCGGACCCAACAGATTTTACGAGCACGTACTCCGCATATACTCGGTAGGTCTTCAGTGGCGACCGGGTCTCGAACTCTCAACCTTCGGATCTCAAGCTGAGACCCTTTGACCACTAGGCTCCCTACAGCCCAAACTTCGAACAACCTTCGAATACTCGCCATGTTGTTGAGGTATGTGTCGTTGCCAAAAATGGAAATCTTGTGTCAAAATTGTTAAGTAAATAAAAAATAAGTTTTGGTTTTCAGTTACTACAACTTTTATCGAAGTGAGTTTATTTTAAACAAATTATTATTTTTAATAAAATAAATAAGTGAATGATACATTTCTTCATTAAAAATGATGGATTTTAGACAAAAAAATTAAAACTAGGCTTAATAGGCTTGGTTTGGTTTGTAGAACTGGAATGGTCTACTAGCTTTGGTGACCAACCCCGTAACTTTGAACCATCAGAGATGATGAAATAAATAGAATATAATTAACTTTTTTTTAATCGGATTGATATCGCATAGAATTCATTATTGGTGAATATAAAAGTTGGAATAGAAGTTACATCAAGTTTGATTATCTTCTCCTAATCATTCCCCACATTGAATCAAATAACTACGAGGCGTTTACTGGCTAAAAAATAAGCCAGAAGTCAAGGAGGAAATAGGGATCTGAAAATTTTATGAAAAATATATCGAAACCTCTGTGATCGAAACTAAAAATTTCTATTTGACTAAAAAAAAAAATCCTTTTAAATTTTAACGTTTGTGTCCACCTTAGCTATTTTAAACTTTTATGGAAACAAAAAAGTAAGTATGCACCTTGAATAAGTTATATGCGATATGGTTTCTGTTTCTAAATACTAAACTTCAATATTAATTAAAGTTTATTAGGATTGCTGCATTGTTTGAAAAAAAAAAACAGCATTCTGACTTTAGCATCATATCCAGAAAAAAATTTATTAAGAATACAATTTTTTTTTCAGTTGATAAAAGTTACTATCCATTTTTTAAAAAGCAAATATTAAATGTTTTTGAATCTTATCTACAATAAGCCAAGTTTTTTTTTTTACCCCGTATTAAAGCTATCATATATTTTTACATCAATAAAATACATATTTTTACTGGAAGCTTTGTTTTCACAAGTATTTTACCACCATACTTCATTTTCATACTTGCCTTTCATTTATACTTAGTTACATGTACGATCCATGTCGGGCGTTTAGCAAAGAACTAATCGAAGGTGGTTTCGTAAACGCTTTCGAGGAGACTCTTCAGATAGTAAACTATCATCCAGCTGAGTCAGGAGAGAGACAGCAAAATCTCCAAGATGACTTGGTAATGATGCAATCATTTGTCGGCAAGCTCAAAAACTTGGAAGATTTAGAAAGAACAGGTAAAAAATATGGACATCTGATTCTAATTATTAAATCTAAATCTTCTTATTTTAAATAATTATATTATTTCATAGCTATTTAATGTTTTTGTCCTTATTTTCCTTGCTTCAATCAGAGTTCCTGAGATGAGTTAAAATACATGGAATTAAAAAAAAAATTGGAATTTAAAAGGATTTATTAGGGAACAGCTTTTCAAGTCTTCTATAACTTTTTTTGAAAATAGCAAAATATATACAGCCATTAAAAATTTATTTAATCTAAATTACAGAGAAGAGCTGCAATGCACTAACAAGTACTTTTTTACTAACTACTTTTGCAACAAATCAGTTAAGGCTTTTATTATAAATTGAAATTCTTCAGGAATACTTACTAAAATTTTTATGTAGGACTTATATACAATTTTATATTATGTTTAATATATTTTTATTACTTGAATTTTTAAAAGACATACTATAGTACCAAGTACATTGTCACTTAAGTTACCACAGGTGATATCTTATTTTGCACAACGGATCCGATTTACTGTACGGTAACCCTTGGCGAACTTTCCAAAATATCGCCAAAAGTCCGTATTATGGCGACTTTTGACGTCACGTAGTATGTACTGTGCTAATAAATAATAGTCATATAGGGTTGCCGGAAATTGTCATTTTTGCGAAGTCAAAGAATTATTTATTTATTGCACCAAGGGTTACCGTACTGTAAATCTGATCCGTTGTGCAAAGTGAGATAGCACATGTGAGCTTATTAAGTGACGATATGCAGATTTGATATTTAAACTTCAGGTTCTGTTAAAGACAGCTTTCGAGCCAGAATAGAAATAGCTGACCAATTCAGAGAGGAGAAGGGTTACCACTGGCTTGCTGAGTACATTTATAAATCCTGCTGCCAGATTCTTGAAAAAGGAAAAGTTCATGACACTGAGTTGGAGATAGATGTATTGGAGAGACTGGCTTTGTTGGAAGAAAGGAGGAGTATGTAGGAAAATTAATTTTCCCATTGTTCGTGTAATGTACGAATAGGAGGAAAGTAAAACCTCTCCTGTAACTGTTACATAGGATAATTTTTCCCCCAAGGGTAACTTGATTCAGATATAAACTTTTCAACACATGTTGTGCTTATAATGTGAAGTCAGAGTTACCAAATAAAAAAAAGCTTTAAAAATAATCATATTTTGTTTAAAAACAAGCTCTCGATAAAAGTTACTGTAAGTAAGGGAATCAAGTGGCCCAGTTAGCAGATTGTTCGTTTAATTTACCTGATGTTAAATTCTTAACTAACCCAGCCTTTTTTATTTATTATAAACTAGTGCTGTTGCTTTTAACATAGGAAAGATCCAAAATTATCTTTAGATAATAGGCTTCTTTATTTTTTGTTCTAGATTTTTTTTCGCTAAATAATTTTTTATTCATACAATATAGAATTTGTTTACACAAGAACTGGAGACAAATAAAATTATTTACAGATAGTACATATTTATTGTGTAATGTTTTGTTGTATTTATCCATCTTTTCAATTTCTCTCTCATTTCTAGATAATATTGACTCTGCAATGGTGTACACGGAGAAAGCTTTTAAAATGTCAAAAGAAAGTTCTCTTGAAGAACAAGATCCAAAGAGAAAAGAGTTGATTCAACATCTAATTCATGTTTATCATCTCCTGGGAATTAAGTACTTAGAAGAACAAAATGTTTCAGAAATAAAAAACTCCAAGTGTGTTATGTACGCTAAAAAGGCAGCTAAATTGGCTAGATTAAGTGAGTTAGAGGTTTCTGCAACTAACAACGAAACTTAATATTAAGTTCGGTCTGGTTTAATTTAAATTAGCAAGAGGGCTATTGGCAACAGGCCTTGCAACTTTGAAATGTCGAGGCCAACGTTAACAACATTATAAGCAAGGTCAACTAACAACGAAACTTAATCTAAAGTTCAGTCTGATTTTTAATTTAAGTTAGCAAAGAGGGCTATTGGCAACAGGCCTTGCAATTTTGAAATGCCAATATTAACAACATTGTAAGCAAGGTCAAGACTTTAAATTTTGAACAACAACAGATTTAACCATGCACCAGTCCCATATAAGAGAGGCAGTGATTAGAAAGACATTTTGGGTACAGCACAATTTGTTTAATAGGACAGTTAAGACAAAGACCATTCCCTGTAGGATATTCTCTGCAACATACTTTAATCTACTGTGTCAAATTAATCTAAGGCAGGAGTTCTCAACCCGGGGTACGTGTACCACTAGTGTTAAGCGGGGAAATTTCAGGTGGTACCCGTGAAAGTTTTATTGATCGTACATATTTATGCACATTTTTATCAACTTCTGGAACGGATTTAAATCCGAGTACCCTTTGATCTTCCGACAAGCTGTGCTATTTTTGATGCCATTTGTATGTGAGACACAGAGCATAGGTGTGAGAATGGATTTTCTGACGCTTGTACATTAAAAACATCAATTTTTTTTAAAAAGGTCAAGTGGTAAGCGAGTGCAAAAAGGTTGGGAATCCCTGCGTAAAGGTATTGTATTAATTTGGACTATCCTATAAATGCAATCTAAATTTAAATATATTAAAATAACTTTTTTTTTTCAAACACTTAGTGTTGACAATTCTTATATGTTAAATTAATTTGGTGTTTGTTTTCTAGGTGGTGCTGATATGAAAATAAAAGCCACTTGCTATGCCCTCTTGGGAAGAGCTGCAATGAAGTTTAATGACACAAAAAGAGCACTAAAAGTAGGATTTCATTTTAGTTTCTGGTGCAAAGTTTAGGTATTAGTTTTAATTTAAGCATTGATCATAGATTTTTTTGAGTTAAACTTAATATTTAGCTTTAATAAGTTAACCCTCTAATGCATACTGTTACCGTTTGGTAACAAGTAACATAATCCACTTTATTAAATTAGAGCTCCTCCAAGACAAATCTGTGTTTTTTCATCTATTACATTTCATTTTAAAGTTTTAGTTACTAATAATCCTCATAGATGACAGTAGTAAAAGTGTATTCAAAATTAAAGAGTGAGGTGAAACTACATTTGTGAAATGAACTTTTGTGAAATTACGTTTTTGGCAATATTCAAAGAATAATAATATTAGTACTAAATACTAAAAAATTGTTTTGAATAATTAATCATAGTTACAAAGGGTTATTTTGAAATATTTTTAGTAGTTTTCCAGTCATTATTATCAAAATTAGAATTTTGCAGTTGGTTTTTGTCATATAGAATTTTTAAAAAAAAATTTAAGTTATTTAAATTCTAATGCAGTTAAATTTTTTTTAGTATTTTTCCCATAATGTGTGAGTATTAAAGACACATATATATTTTTTTGGGGGATGAAAATAAAAATTCATGCATTAGAGGGTTAAAATTGTATGGTTTAGTGATTTGCTGACATACAGTAATTTTGCAACTAAAGAGAGAGAGAAAATGTAAAAATCAATATTTCACATCAATAATGATGTTTTCATATTATCACCCTTCCATAACTTATTAGGGATTTTATTGCTTCTATTGCAGAATTTTCAATCATATTTAAAGTTTAGCCAAAAATGCAATGATGTGTATGAAAGTTGCATTGCTTATTATGCTTTGTCAGAGACATTTAACAGCATTGGTGATCTTCAGAGTTCTAAAGAAGCAGCTTTGAAATGTCAAGAACTAGCAAAGAAAAACAACTTTTTGGTTCCAGCTATTTTCTCTTCAATAAGAATTGGGCAGCTGGAAACTGCTAAGGTAAATTAATTTTCTTAATATACATAACATATTACTTAAATATAATAGAAACTTTATGTGAAATTTTAAACTTTGTGTTAAAATTAGTTAAATTTCAATGTTTGCCAATTAAAAGAAAATGATTTTAAATGCCCCATAAATAGTAAGTATTTCCAGAACAATTTATACAGTGTTATATATGCTCCTCTAATCTAAGTTAGTTTGAAAATGCTATTTAAATATGGCTATGTTAGTCGCCTTGCAAGCAGTTTAAGCAATGAGGCCGTTGCTAGATTTCTGGGGAAAACTTGGTTATAACCTTGTGAGTTTGGTATATATACAATATAAAAGCTTGTTATGACTAACAGAATCCAGTAAAACCGAACTGCGACTAACCTAACAACCATGGTCTAATAACCAGAAACTGAAAGCAAAAATATGTCACTAAAATTTTTGACAATAATTTCTGAAAAATATATTGCCGCCGGCTTATTAGAGTGATTTCCTAAAAAATATAAGCAAAACCTTTCGATATCTTCTCATCTACACACAACTCGCCATAATGATGACTTGTACATTTAACCCATTCAGTCCCAAAAATTTACTACACTACAGAAACATCCGACATTCACAAAATAAGCTTATTTTAGGTCAAAAATAAGAGTTCCATAAGAAAAATAATTCATGAAAATTTTTTATATGGTTTTTGAAATAATGCCAAAATTTTTTAACTGTGGAAAACAACAAAATAAATATATATTACCTAAAAACACTTCGAGTTATATATTTTAAGGTATCTGATCATATTATTAAAAAAAAATTAGCAATTATTTTAACCGAAATAGTTTAAATTGTGTTTTAAATGTGGAACTGAAGTGAACTTTTCAAAAATCAGGTGAAACGCTTGTTTCAAATTTTCTAAATAAAAAAAAATAGTTCTAACTTCTATTGAGATTAATGTAAAATATTGTCGAATAGAACAAAGTGTGAAGAATCTATGTGTTTGGATGTCATAACAGACAAACATTTGGGGGAAAAATATTGAAAGGGGTGATTCCAAATGGCATCACTGGGACTGAAAGGGTTAAATTTAGATCAAGAATTGCCATAACACTATTTGGATGTTTGTGGACATTGTACACAAAAGGGTTAATGTATGTTTAAAAACTATGACTAATCATATATTTTTCAGAGAAACTTTGCTGAAGCCCACTACCATTTCGAAGATGCCTTTCATACCTTCCTATCATCTCGGAAACATTCTTTACAACTCCATAACTTGTGCAGCGTCATGTGTGGAATTGGCAGGGCTCACCTTGTTATGAAAAAACACATTGTAAACCTGCAAACACCTGATCCAGCATCCCACTTGCTAAACAAGAGAATTGTATTCAAGGAGGATATTAACATGGAAGAAGAGCAGGGTACCAAAGACAGTCTTGTAAATAGGCTAGTTGAAGAGGAACTGTCAACAGATTTAAACTGATGCGATTAAGTTTGTGGAAAGAAAAATGTGTAGACATTATATGTAACATGAAATAAAAGGACACTTAGAAGGAAATAATTTTCTTCCCTTGTAATTAAATTTTTTTACATCCTAAGTCATTAGTTTTCAGTTTTGTTGTCTATTAAATCATCTAATAAGAATTTTGTAAAGTTTTGGTACTTTTGTTACATATATAAAACCATTTTAGTCTTGTGGTTAAGGTAGATGTTTAAGCCCAACGCTCTAGAATTATACAAAACATACTATTTTCTAACATTTGTTCAATATAAAAAATATCATAAAATTCAATTGCTTTGCTTACTTTGAAACTGCATGATTTATGTGCTTACCACGTATTTAAAATGATAAATAAGCATTATCCAAATGCAAAATAAATATTTTACAAAAAATAAGATATCATGAAAGATATTAAGTTCTATTTGTTTGCCAATTTCATGTATTTACAACATCTACTTTTAAAAGGTATACTGAATAGAGGTAATACTATTAATTATTTCATGTTCTAAATTGCAAAAAGTCCCTTACATTTAAAAAAAATGAAAAATAAAATAAGTCAAATTATTAAAATTTATTAGAAAAAAATATTTGACAAGTAAGATGTACAATAGCTGAACATTCTCAAAAGAAGAGAACATAAAAAAAATGATATATACAAATGGAATAGGATATTATTTACGACTCAGCATCTTCAAATTGTTCATCTTCATCCTCCTCATCCTCATATTCATCTGGAAATGGAAATAAAATTAGGAACCAGAGAATAATTTTCTTATAAATAAACCCATAATAAGAGGTAAAAAGAGATGAGCAGCATATGATATAGTAAGTGTCAAATTAAGTTAAAATTTAATTCACAATGGCTATATCCATTTGAAAGAATTTTCATACTTCTGTCTCAGGGGCAAGAGAAATTTATGCCACCTCCCACTGCAATCACAATTTTTATTAAATTATTTTTGGTTAAGCCAAACTTTTTTTTGTCTCCCATGAAATCTTTTTCGAAATGTGGCTTTACCCTTTTTTACATTTAACGAATCACGCAAAATTGGGATATTTTGAAAATGATTATTATTTCACAGTTAAACTATAAAATCTCGCTTTAAACAGTAAAAGGAAACAGAGCTTAAAATATATTAGTGGAATTATTTTGGCACTAGAGCTACATAAGGAATATTGGCCACGGTCAAGTGACTAGGCTGGACCCAGATTCAAATGTAGTGACCTATATTTAAAGTAATAAAGCAGTGGATACTATAAAACAAATTGCTATCATATAAACTGATTACTCGATATAAAAGCATTTTTCATTGATTTGTAGATCTTACCTTCAAAATCTTCTATGTTGCCATTGGAAACTTCAATATTAAATGGAGGTGCAATCATTGCATCGTCTAAACCTGAAAATTTAAGTTTTAAAATTGAAAAAAGAGGAGAATAATATAAATTTTAATACAAGGAAAGTAAATAAAAATATACAGCAAATAGAATCATAATGCCATTATAATACTGTTATCTACAAATACATGCGAAAATCGTTAACACAAACTCGCTTTTAACATGAACTGAAAGCATTTCCCCGAACTGAAAAGCTTTAAGCTAATGTTAAAATATCTTAACGCGAAATCACTCTAGGCTGAATACACTTAACAAGAACAAAAATTCATGATTTGTCTTTTTCAAGGTTTCTAATAACAAATCAAACAAAACATGAAAAAAAACCAGCAGCGGAACATCCTAAAAATAAATTGTTCTCTACTTCTGGTTCTGAGAAAATCAAGATATCATACATGATTTGTCAATTTTAATCCAATGGGCAAGTGCAGGATGAACCATTATGTCAAGAAAAGCGTAGGTGTTTCTATACAGAGGTTTAAGTTAAGAACATATGAAATTAGAATTGTTACACATTTAAACTTATTAATTTTCATTCAAAATGAATCGTGAGCAGCAGAATATTTCTTTCGAAATAAAAATTGTAAATGATATTAAGGACAAATGTTTAAAAAAAAAACGAAATTTTTTTTCTAAATATGGAGTAGCAACGTTTTAATGATTTTAAAAAATGGGATAAAATAAGCGATTTATGCAGTAAACCAATTTGAACCTGCAAGAAAAAGAATTTTCCAAATTTTTCTGTACTATGTACTATTTCAAATGAACTATATCAATGGAATTACTAATATGCTTGAATTGTTAGTGAATTATATTATATAATAAGAATATTTGTTTTATTTAATTCTTTTTTAACTATTTACTGGTTCAATGTAAAAAAAACTCCTGGCCGTTAACACGAAGTGTTTCGGTGATCCCTACGAGTTCGTGTGATCTGGGTTTGACTGTAATACTGTCGTTGGCAGTTAAATTGCAGTTTAACAACAACAAAAATTTAACATTATCGTCAGCTCCTAATAATTACAACTGATAAGAAAGTACACTAAAGGATTATCTCAGGAATGATCCAATGTATTGCTGTAGATACAGTAAATTATTTTGCTTAAGACAGAATATTATTTTAATTGTAAGTATTTTGAATAAAGAACAATCAAAACCATTTAAAAATATTTCTAATAAACTTACCATCATCTTCTGGTTCATTTGGGTCAGGATTCAACGCTTGACAGTCCAGCATTGCTTTGAACATTACATCCACTGCAAAATAATAACAGTTAATAAATTGTAACAATTAACAAACATTGGTACATCAGTATAAAGGATGCGGAAAAACTTAATTTTATATTGAGCAAGACATAGACAGAGTAGCATTAAAACAAAAAAATAAACGTTTGAATAAGCATTAATTTATAAAAGCAATGGATAATACACAGCCTTTGTTTGGTTCACAGAATTGAATATTATAATAAATACAGTTACAACTGCTTATACCAACATTCAAGGTATTGCAAGGACATGACAAAATCAAATGCAGACTGAAAATTTCTTTCATAGACATGAACCTGTTTTTAGATTTTATTTAACTAAAAATGTGTTGTTTTTTCAATTATTATGCAATGTAGGCATTTATTTCGGCACACTGTGCAATATTTGCAGGGTCACTAATAAATGCTAAAGTTATGTGAAAAAACTTCTTCTAATAAATACCCAAGTTAATATTGCAATTCTTCTACACTTTAATTTTTGGTGCAATAAAATTTGTATGCGGTTTACAATCTAAAATTCCATTATTTTTGTATAAATCATTACTGCAACACCATTACAAACTATCCAGAAATCAAGAAACATTATATAACTTATTAAATTTCATTTGAAAAATACAAAGAAAAGTAATTAAACATAATATAGTCTGTAAACATACACATATTTCTATTATCCGGAACAAAACGCAACTCGTTTGGTCTTTCTTCCCCTTCTACTTCATCTTCCTCTTCCAAATTCATGTCACCCACAGCTTCTGACAGATCTCCATGTCCATTATTTTGAACTTGATCTTCACCTAAAGCTACAAAAGAAAAAGGAGATAACTTAAGTTCCCAAGTTTTGAAATTCTATAATTTTTGCATGTTTTACAATCATTTATACCAGGGGTTCCAAACCGTTTTGGACTTGCGTACCACTCGACTTTTTGAGAAATTTTGGCGTACCACCAGACATAAATATTTTAATAAAGGTATAATATTTACTCTTCTTAATCAATGTGTTCAAAGACTTTTTGAATTAAATTCCCAAGAAAACTTCATATTTAATAGTTAGATATTTGTTTATTTATAACATGCATATAATAAAGAAAAATAAAACAAAATAAAATGGTATTAACTATTAATTAATTTACAGTTTTATTTATTACCCGTAGGTCTAAAAACATTCAATTAAAAATAATGGTACAAACTAGTCGAAAAATTAATCATCATACAAAATATACTTTTTAAGAGTCTTTAGTGCGAAACTTGTTGTTTCCCTGCGATTGAAATATAAACATTAGGAGTAATGGAACTTATCTTCACTCTTAAGTCCTCTTTAACACTTATTCTGCCTCTATGTTTTTTTTTGTGTGCAAAAGTTCTGAAAATCCACTCTCATCACCTGGCATAAAAAATAGCAGAGCTTTCCGAGAGATCAAAGGGTACTAGTTTATTTTTATCAGATCCAAAAGCTTAAAATAATAAGGATTATTTGTGTGCAAATTGCTCATGCCTGCAGAAGCTATTAATATCATCATGTTGCATGAAGCTATTAATGTCTCGCATTACTCAGACGTACCACCAGAAATTTGTCCGTGTTACCTCGGGTTAGGAGTCCCTGATTTATACTATTAGTGTAAACCCTATTGCATTATGTCACACTACAAGTTTTCTCAACTCTTTTAGATAGAAATTAAATGTAAGGAGTTTTAGAAACCTCATGAAGCCTTAACTAACATTGGCATATTCTGACAAGGGTTGTCTGACTGCCCAGATTCGCAAGTCACAAGCTTTTGGAAGGATTGTCATGAATAATATTCTGCCCCAAAATAGAAAAACATACTTGAATAAAAAAATCTTCCCCAAAATTAATCAACATTCAATCTATCTTATTAAATGAAGGGGTATACAGAATATTTTTCAGGTGCGATAAACGGAGGCTTTGGTGATATTGTCACAAGACTGACAACTAAAAAGTAGACAACTCAGAATGGGTCACACATTTATTTTGTTTAGATAACTTGTCCTTACGGGAACACATGTATAAGATGATAAAATATCTCCTCTTTAGTTTGGTTTTAATTAACATCAATATAATCTCCCCTGCACCCCCATTTTCACAATATTATTAAACATTATTGAAAAAATTATAATATCAATAATCAAATATAATATTTTCAGAAAATTAAAAATCGCAATGTCAATTTCCAAATGCCCTTGGGTTATTCTTGTGCCATGTTAATTCAACCACCCAAACAAAATTAAAAGAAGTAGTTCAATATGGCCAATCATTGCCCTAGTTGAGTAATCAAACTGAAACCCTGGGGCGCAACTAGAAAAAAATTCTGGGGGGGGGGGTTCAATTTTTTTAATACTATTTTTTAATTAAAATAATTTTAATTGAAAAATATTTAATCAAAATTATTTTTAATTAAAAGATAATTTATTAAAATGTTCAATTAAAATTATTTTTAATTAATTTTTTCCATTAAATTTATTTTAATTAAATATCTTAATTAAATTTTTTAATTAATATTTAATTTCATATATTTTTAAGTGAAATTGTTTCTTAATTTTAAAATTCTCCAAAGAAATACATATTTTTACTATTATTATTTTTTACTAATTACTATTTACCACTTACTATTTACTTATTTTTTACTACTTACAAACATTACCTTTTATTTAACTTAGTAATGTTTTTGTAACAACGTGCAAAAAAGTTCACTTTTTATATCATATTCATTCATAAATCGTTACGAAAATGACACTTTACGTGCTTACGTCACAGACAGTGCCGAAAGTAAAACTAAACTAGTGCGGTAAAAGTAAATAAGAGTATCTGATTGGTAGAAAAACAAAATAATGTCATGAATATCTCCATGGAAACTAAATGGTCATGAAACTCACTTATTTTTATTTTTACATTATTTTGCAATTTCTAATATCTCCAAGGAAACTACAAGTACAACAAAAATTATTAAAGGAAATAAATAAGACAAAAGTAAAAACACAAATTTCACGCTTTTGCACGTTATTATAAAAATATTATAAGCAAGCACGTGCCAAATAATACTTTATTAAGCTCTTGTCATTATTTCACTCGACCTACGGTCTCGTGAAATAAAAGCCACTCGCTTAGTAAAATTCATTTTTTGGCACTAGTTGCTTAAATAACTATTGTATTGTTAAATAGATAATTAATGCTTTTTTTAATAAAAATTAAGTGTAATAAATAAAATAAAATCATTGATTATAGAATGTTTTTATTGAAAATTCAACTGCTTAAAAAATTTAAATCACTTTATTTGCTGTACAGAAATTAAACGATTAGCTTCTAGAATATTAAATTAAAAATTATTTAACTTGTAAAAATTAAAATGATTAAAATATACTAATTACAAAACTTGTTGCACAAAACTTATTTTTTAAGAATTAGTGTTTCCATTTCCATAAACAGATTTGGAAAAGGTATTAGAAAATATTTCACGAAAAAATATTTTTGAAGATGCAAAGTAGCTTACATATAAACAAGGCAGACAATGATTGTATATTTTGAAAAGTATTTTGCAGAAACTAATAAATTAAATACAACATGCTAAAGCTCACCAATAAAACAATTAAGTAATTTAATATTTTAAACATTACCGAAGAGATTCATATTTTTATTCATTTCACGACATCGTACAGGCGCGAATCGCCGATGTGAAATAATTTTAAAATTGTGTGCATTTATGTCGGCAAATAATTTTCATAAGACATGGTTAAAATATTGAACAGCAATTAAAATTAAATGAAAAGAGAACTAAACAGCTCTTCCTAGAATTGTATCAATCACTAAGACAAAACAGTAAAAAGACTGGAAAAAAACTCAAGTTCCTAACAATCCATAAGTGCTGATCGCCAAAGAGCTAAAGATGCCCCCCACCCACTTTAAAAAGCGGCCTCCGAATCCTCCGATTGCTTCCCTTAATTTTTAAATTAATGTGTGAAAATGCTTCCCTTCGCATAGTTTTTTTTTTATAAGAGTAACATATTTGACATTATAAACAAATCAACAAATAAATCATTTTGTAATGTAAACAGCCATTGTTCCACTTAAACAGTTACTTTTTTTTTAATATATATTAAAATGAAACAAGATTCTTACCAAAAACTTGAAATTGAGAACTTCTTTCAATCACACAAGTATATTTCTTATCCCTACTGCTTCTGAAGCAATTGTCGAATTTGGCGGGAAAAAGCCAGAAATATTTTCCGAAGGTCATTAATTTATCGAAATGTATAAACTGCATGATATTTATGTCTATGATTCAACAAGCTGTAATCGTTTTTAGAAGAGGGATGGGATTATTTATGGGAAAATAACAGAAAACTAAGTCTATGGCCCTGAGTAGACGCCATCATACAAAATTTTTATTCTCTTCTTGTTTCCTTGTGTTTCGGGATTTATGGTTATTGGTTACTCATTCTAAGTTTAAAAAACATACAAAAATTGGAGCCACTTTCGATTTAAACATCGCAAAAATAACTGCCGATCCAACCTATTATCTGACAGTGCAGCCAAAAAATATCCGACGAAAAATACAGGGAGTACACATTAAATATAGTCCCAACGCAGCGTATGATGTGGCCCTTAACAGTGGCGTTGGGTGCTTACTCGGGTGACGGCTCGTCACCTGACTGGTCACTTAACTTACGTCGCCCGTCCCCAAGTCCATTATGTATGCTTTAGAGCGATGATAATTTAATCTAAACTAACCCCATAAATATAAAATAAACGTTTAAAATGCCACCTGCACAAATATTATAAGTCAGTCAACAAAAATTTTAACCTATTTTTTTTTTTTTTTTTTTTTGTCATTGAGGCAATTGCAAGTTTAGTTAAGATAGAATGATCGTCGCACAAGAGCTACACGAGGGCTATTTACGACGTGCGTCGTATTTTAGAACCACAGTCGAGTGACGATCCAACACTTGAGTAGGCGCCATCCAACGCCATCGTTAAGGGAAACATCGTAGCAGCGATGGGGCATAATTCAAGTGCACCCCGGGGGTATTATTCGTCGGAAATTTTTGCTTGCACGGGCCCTTTATAGGTCGGCAGTTATTTTGGCGTTGCCCGAACCCGAACCTGGGACCTTTCGCATGCTAGGTGAACGCCTAACCGATTGGGCTCCCCAGCCAAGGTAATTGCAAGAAAATGTTATGAATAACGTACTTATCAATTCAATATAGAGGCGAATAATTTACTCTAAGATCTAATCATTCTCTTATGAAAGGCTCGAAAAACTCCCTAAGTTTAAGTACACTTATTTTTACTTGGACAATAAAAGATAACTAAAAACTTTAAAAATAAACCGTTTACAGAAACATTCATCCTTAGACAGCACGTGTGGAATATAAGCGGCACCTCCCAACAAATAAATAAAAATAAAAAAATCATTTCCGAGATCTTATGAGCGGTATTTTTTTATTGACTAGTTTTTGTTCTTTCTTTTTTTAAAACATTGCCACAATACAATAACCTTTACAGATTTGCGAACCCCCCCCCCCCCAAAAAAAAAAAACCGTTAAAAATAAAAGGAAAAAAATCGGCTCCAGACATCATATCATCAGATTTGGCACGCTTCTTTTTAAATCCCACTACGAAGATTTAAAGGGTTTCGTTTTTGTTTTACGCAGATTTAAAAAATGATCATTCCTTATGGATTTTTTTTTCACTTAGGACTTTTTTTATCCTTAATGTAATAAATTTTTTACTATAATACGGGTTCTGGGGGGGGTTCTGACCCTAACCCCCCCCCCCCCCCCCCCCGTGGTTGCGCGCCTGCTGAAACCACGTTCAGTTTTTAAGCTTTCTTCTAACAACCAATATAAACACAGTTCCCTTCATCATTGTTCCTGTACCTGTAGGCAAAATACTCACTTATCTTTCCATCCACCATGAGATAGAGGCAAGGTTCAGGAAAATTGGTTATGTCGGTTGAGACGGCGTGTATAAAGATGGAGGGATACTGCAGAGAAAATCCTTTACCTTCGCTTGATATCCAACAGAGAACACTGAAATAAGGTGTAGGTCATATTAGTTAAAAAGAAGTGTTGCTCACATCCTGCAGGGTGGTTACAAAATTCTAGAAAAAAAGTTCCCTGACACTTTCAGAAAAATTTCCCTGATTTTCCATATTACCTAGAAAACATGCAATACACACAATTTAATACAGATATTGCAAGAATTAAAATTTCCGAATTATGAGTTAGCTTACATTGCTACATTTCCGAAAAATCTGAATAAGTTTAGAGGAATCATGTGATCAGAAAATCCTTTTATAACATGATTTCGTGAGAGATCGATCCTTCTTCCAAAATTGGTTCTTCAGGCAAATCGGACAAACAAGAACCTTTTTTTTTTATCAAGTGCCTGATAGTAGTGATCACAAGAACCTAAACCTACTGTTTAAGAAATCCAAAACAGAAAAAATTCCCCGATATTTTGCAAAATTAAAAAAATTCCATGAGAATTCCCTGATATTTCCAGAATTAAAAAGCTCCCTGAGAATTCCCAGATTTCCAGGTTCTGTTACCACCCTGTCCTGGATCGGCCTATGCTCACTCAATTATCATATTCCTGAAGGGGTTAGTTAAAATGAGGACAAAGCAGGCTGGAGAACAAACACTGGATTAAGAAAGATTTACACTATTTAGTATGGACAAATACTTAGCACCTTGGAGCCCTGATTGGTACTAAGTATAGTTAAAATTAAAACGCAAGTACTGGTCCAGCAGAAGTTCACTCAGCCTTTCATTCCTAAGGAGTTGATAAAATGAATATTAAGCAAACTAAAAAGCAAAAACTGTGTGGTTAAAATTGATGTAGACTACTTAGCAGGGACATATGCTGAGCACCTCGGAACCCTCAGTGGCGCTGAGTTTAGTTAAAATTAAAATGGCATTTTTTTATTGTTTAATTTACAGGAAACTTATACATGGCTTTTAATGCTAACTATAAGGTGTAAGAAAATGAAGTCCCATTTTTAGATGGACATCTATTTATTGAGAAACATACAATTCGTATAGCATACAAGAATTTTGGAGAAGGAAAAAAAATATCATTGCAAGGTCGCAATGCTGTGTGCTGCTTCGATCATGAGCCGAAACATCCAAACAACCCCAAGCATGTACACTCAGCAACTTCTTTTAACAAAACCATAATATCATTTAGCAAATACTGTAATAATAAGTTTAACTTCTCTTGAATATACTAAGCCCCAGTAGCCAAGCGGTCAAGTGCTGCGTTGTTCTTAATTGCTAGAGGACGAGTTTATAAATTTAATATTATTAGTAAAAATAATAAATTTAATAATAACTGATTTAACAGATTTTACTTGCCTCTCAGAAATATAAAGTGTTCCTTTCCCTAACTCTTCATTGTTCCAAAAAGCTTTCGTGTTGAGTTCAGAATGATGAACTCCTTCACTGGGAGCGGGAAAATTGAGCAATAAAACCATTGTATCTGAAAAAAAAAATGCTTGCATAGTTTGGACACATAATACCTCCAATGCTCTTCATTGATCAATTGAATCTCATTCTTAATAGATAATTTTTGGTTTAATTAATTTTGCACTAGAGCTACATGTTAGCAATATGCTAATGTGATCAATGCCTTGTTTTTGGAGGGACAGACAAACGCTTTGTCTCATAGTCCGGCATACAGAATGTCCCGCTTTTCTGTTACAGTCTCGAAAAATATAAAATATAAATTTAACTTTTTTTTTCCAATTACCTTTGCTGAAGACATTAAAATAATTTTAAACACCTACTTCTTCACCTTTAATAACCATAAGGATGATGTTAACTATTTATCATTTATTGTTAGTCATTTTTTGAATTTTAAGGAAGAATTATACAAAAAAAAAAAATTAAGGGGGAAGGGGAGGAAATTAATGTTAAGATTTGGGGTTTTGAAATTCATACACATTACTATATAGAATTTCAAACCAATACATGAATAAATAGCTTGATTTGATATGCAGGACTTTCACAAAATAGCTGTTTATCCTTAATGCCAATTTTTTTTAAAAAATAACTTTAAAATATACTCATTAGCACTTTTTCTTTCTTATTGGCTTGTATTGCTGGAAAAGATATTACTAAGGGTGGGTTTGAGTTATATATGATATTTTCAGTTAAAATGAATACAATTATTAAGCGGACAACTGTTAATTAGTAGTGTCCTTATGTTCAGGAACATTTGGGAATTTATTCAGAATATGTGCACATTTTTTTTGTGGGAAATATTTCTAATGATTTAATTTAAGGACTTTCGGCAACACAATTTTTCAATTCCGTTTTTGATCCCTAGTATAATGTAGTGTAATTTGAGTGTGTTAATATCAGTTTTGGTTAAGAATTTCAGAAAATCCCAACATTAAGTTTCGAAACTGAGGCAAAGAAATTAGTATTCATTACGGAATAATAATAATTATTCCTTAAGCATGTATTGCAAAAGATAATTATCGTTCTTGTATGTGTCATTCATAATCACATTTCCGCGAGTTCTACTAAACAAAACTTTTTAAATATTACTACATTAGTTACAGAAATTGAGAATGCACTGAAAAGGCGAATACAAAAGAATATAATAATGCACACAAAAAGTGTCATCTAAAAACAGCATGTGCCTGCCAAACTTATTTGTAACGTAATTTGAGTAGAACGAAAGTTTAATTAAATTAAAGAAAATCTTAATATTACCTGCGTTTCAATACAAATTTTACTAACCGGATAACTTTATTTATTTTAATGTTTAATACAGATTACAGAACACGAACAACATGGGGTTTAGGTTTGTTTACCGGTGGCGGGAATGGGAAGGGAAGGGAACCAGAAACTTGTAATGATATTGCCAGATGCACCCAAGGCTATCAACTCCGAATTGGCTTGTTTTAAAAGACGCATTTTTTCGCCTTTCATTCCCTGCGTTCGGTTTTCCAATTGGTGCTCTGTTAACAAGTGACGTTAGTTTAACTTGTTTCAGAAGAACTTTGAACTTCAGTTTTCAATCTGTACATCCATGTGTTTCATTAATTGATTGCTTCGGTTTCCTTCATAATAAGCGATATTTTCGTCTGCTGCGTTTCGTTTTAGAGTTCTCTAAGTGCAAATTGTGTTTATACTTGCCATTTTTCAACATATTAAAACTTCTTTTATAATGAAAAACGGAGATATATTATAGGAAAATGTTTACGGATTAGATGTACCCAAAAGTGTTAGGTAGAAGTACATAGCCCTTTCAATTGTTAACTCCTTGCTGAGAGGACATAACCCCACCATTGAAATTGAAACTTCTAAAACGGCCCAGACCAGACGGACCTACAACTAAGGTTTCCATAATGTTATTCCTATAACAAGTCACGCGACAACAAAGTGCTTAGGTAGCGTTAGTGTTAAGGGATCTGTATTTGAACCTCAGAGCCTCGGAGACGGCTGTTGACGTGGTGTAACAGAATAGCAGCATAGGTTGATAGGTGTAACAGAATAGCAATGGACTAATTGGTTTGATCAGCTGCAGCTTTCCCCCCCCCCCCCTGAAAAAAAACCAACTCCAATTAATATGTAGAAAACTACATATTAAGCATTTTGCAAGCATATCGATTGTTCTAGCATATTAATTACTAGCAGTATGGTCCCGCCTTTCTGTTAACCCATTAACTTCGCATTGCTTCTTTTTAGAGGCATGCTTACTTGTGAAAATGGGGGACATTCACGGTCATATCCACCTGAGCTTCAATTTCAAATGGCTGTGGTAAAAAAAGCGGTTAGACAGGTTAAAGCAGTAGGAAAACATTAGCACGTGGTTCGAGAGCTGTATAGAATAACATTAGCACGTGTTTCGAGAGGTGTAGGGTAACAAACCGCGTGACATCACATGAATGTTACCCATACACTCAATATCTAAACTAAATTCAATTCGTGTTGGCGCATGCGCAAGAAAAAAGCAAACAATTACTGAGAATGGTGTCCAGCCCCTGTTACGGCCCGGTCGTTGTGTTTTGAAGCCTTGTTATGGTCTGCCTACTTATTAAAATGCAATCAAAATCAAATTCGTGTTGGTTCCTTCCTCACTTAAAAAGCAAACACTAATAGAGGATGGCGTCAAGCCCCCGTTTCGGCCCGGTCCATATATCAATCCATATCAGTCCATCCACTCAAATATGAAAAACTAATCCTCAGGTGCACACGTATATTAAAAGTAATTCGAATTTTTTAGAGCAGTCTAAGTAGGTCTTTTGCGATCCATAGACATTCACACAGACAGACAGGTAGACTCTTCCTTTTATTATTATAGATTAAAGGGAGAAGAATGTTGCAAAAGATTTATATCTATTTGGAGCATACATTTTTGGATGACAAAAGTCAAACTTTTGAAGGAATAATACCCAAAGTTTATGCTTCTCCCCAACTTCCCCCTAGACAATACAATAAAATGGCACATGCAAAATGGCATTTTGAAAAGAAAAGTGCCTCTGTGTTAATCTAATAAAAAAAACCCAATTTTCTACGCCAAATTTTTCCGGCGGTATTTAATATTTAATTTTTTTAATATGATAAATGAAGCTAATTTACACGGCTTTAAAATCCCACTTTTATAAGCTCCATGAATGTATTTTAATTTCAATAAATAATTTTACAATGAAATATTCTAACCAATTTAAACAAGAAGGATCATAGAATCCTGTACAATTATCATATCAAAAATTATTCTCTTTAAAACAAATTATCTAATAAAATGTAGCACTTTGTAAGAATAAAACCTACAAGTTTGTGGTAGTGACATGAATCATGATTGAGAGATGAGGACTAATGGCTATGGCTAAATAATAATTGTTAAGCTATCCTCCATAAATGTTATCTTTGTTTTTTGTAATTTGTATGCTGTGTATAAATAATTTACTTTTGCAATATTAACTTTCTAGACTTTTTATTCAAAAAAAGAGGAAGGAATATGTTACATCAACATAAACCATGCATATAAAGTAATATCAACAAAAAAGCCATATTAATTATTAAGGTAACAAAGATGGCCTTATTAAGAAATATTAAGATGTCCATTTTAATTCAGGCATTGAATTCTTAGGAAACTTGAAAAACGACATAGGTATTGTTAATACACAATGAAAAGTGTTCAAAGAACAGAAATTAAAACTGGATTTGTATAATCATTTTGTTACCTGGTCACTGTTTTACCTGATTGGCATACTTTAAGTGTATTAAAAAGATTACTATACCTTAAGACATTCAAAAAACAAAACAAAGATTAAATTTTTATCACATTGATTGAAGCTATCTTTGATATATTAAAGATGAGAAATAGGCAATGTATGGCAAAATTGTTTTACCAGGTTCTAAAAATTTTATGTTCTAGTTCTACCTACAAAAAGAAATAAAAAAATTCAATCCCACTTAAACTATCTTTAAGCTAAGATAGTGTGCAGAATAAACGGACAATTTATATCAAAATTAGGTTTTCTTGTTCGAAAACAATGCAACTGAACAGATATCCATGCAATCCATATTACTGTACAGGTAAACTGCAATATCTAGACTAATGACTTGGACCATTGTTGTAAAAATTGAATAACTTTGACTTACAAAAAAGTAGATTAAATGACTGATTATTTCGTAGGAAAAATGGTTCATTTCATCGTTGCATTTACTGCAGTTTATCTGCCCATAACAGAGTAGCTTGAAATCACACACATTTTTCCAATAAACACTAAATACAATCATTAATCTAAAGGTAAGCTAAATATGTTCTGTCATTTCTTTAACTATGCTTGTTAAATTAGAGTATTTTCATTTCAACCTGACTTTAATCTAAAGTTTAAATCCAACTAGCAAAACTACCTTTTTGTATAACTAAGCACAGGCATTTTAAATCAATTTTGGATATTTTTGTCAAGGTGTAAAACTTCAAATCTTAAAAAACTTTCAGGAATTCTTTATCATTATGGAAGAAAATGCTATTTGATAAATTAAAATCAAAGATAATGTGAACTTAAACATGCCCACAGACTTAGGTTGAATGTAAAAGAAGGACAAGAGATATTTAGCTTCCCGATCCTTATTTGTGTGTGTGAAAGCCCGTAAGTTATTCAAAAAGTTTACTGCTTAAATCAACAAGAAAATAAGCGACATCTTAGAAAAAAACAGCATCACTTATTTTTTTTCAGAATGAGTCAAGAGGTGTGTCCTTAGACCAACCTCCTGAATATACTCCTTATTACAAACAACACATCTGTAAGGCTTCTCTTTGGTATGTTGTAATAGATGTGTCTGGAGTGTGGATTTAAGCCTAAATGTCTTATTGCACACTATGCAGCAATGAGGCTTTTTACCGGAGTGAACTGACATATGCCGTTTGAGGTCCGAGTTACGGGAAAACGCTTTGGGGCATATGTCACATGAAAATGGCTTCTCCCCGGAATGTATCGTAAGATGAGTCACAAGCTGTGACCTCTGGCCAAAAGCTTTAGAACAGATGTCGCAGACATGAGGTTTCTCTCCAGTATGGGTTAAGAGATGCTCCTTGAGGCTGTAATTTGCTGCGAAGGTCTTGTTGCACAACTCACATTTATAAGGCTTCTCCCCACTGTGCGTTCGCACATGCTTTTGAAGAACCCCTTTGGTAAGAAACGACTTGTCACAGACCTGGCATCGATGATTCTTCTCACCAACGTGCGTCAACCCATGTGCTCGAAGGTTGGACATTTTGCTGAAAGTCTTATTGCACACTCCACAGTCGTATGGCTTTTCCCCAGAGTGTAACTTCACATGTGCTCGGAGGTGGTTCTTGGAATAAAAGGCTTTTTGACATTCGTCACAGCTGTAAGGTTTCACACCTGTGTGGGTTAAGATGTGATTGGTGAGGCTTCTTTTCTGCTTGAATGACATGTTACATTCTGCACATGCATATGGTTTTTCTCCTGTGTGCTGTAACATGTGGTCTTTGAGTTGGCACATTTGGGCAAAGGTATTGTTGCACATGCCACAGCTAAGAGGTTTTTCTTCAGACTGAGCCATGGTTTTTTTAGTTTGGTTGAATTAACATCACAGAAGGGGTATTTGTGACATACCTCGTTACTTTGAGCCAAGGCCAAGTGTAAGAATACTTTTTACTTCAATGTTGAAATAGTACCACTTAATTTCATTCTTTAAAGAAGGTTATTTGCATATTTATCTCTTAAAATTTAGAGATAAAAAATAACGTACATTTTTGTTTAAGGCTGTGCTAAAAACCATTTACTCCTAGCATTAAGATTTAATTCATGCAAAAATATTACAAGTATTTTATAATTGTAAAATATTAACTTCGATTTTTGATTATATGAAGGAAATAGTAAACACACTTACGAGAAATCACACTTAGTTTTAAATTTTACTGATTAAATAATAATATATATACGAAATAGCTGAAAGATAGTAAAGGCTTTTGTGCCTGGGTTGGTTGGTTGGTTGATATACATATATTTTCAGGCTTGTGTGCTTGCTCAGAGAGCCGCTTCTAAACCTTCGTCAAGTAAGACAGTCACAACACACACACTCACACACACATGCACACATATACGTGACAGATGCTGCCATCTATCACGCGCCACCTCCACAATTTAGACATGTCCCTGAAGGGGAGGGAAATTTTCTCCAGGAACCTGTACCCATGGTAAACTGAGCAATGACCGACCACAGGACTTTCGGACCCAACAGATTTTACGAGCACGTACTCCGCATATACTCGGTAGGTCTTCAGTGGCGACCGGGTCTCGAACTCTCAACCTTCCGATCTCAAGTTCGAGATCCTTTGACCACTAGGCTCCCTACAGCCTTGTGCCTGGGTTTTGTTTTGGTTCATTACTTCGCTGGAGTTTGTATATGCGTCACAATCCTATTTTACTAACAGCCAATACATGCTTCGTAACTTAAAAAATCCGGTCAAAATACGGAGTCGACGCGGCACCAACGGATCGTGTAGTACTCTAGAGATCAGTACGCACACAAAAGATCTTTTCTTGAGTTTGGAACATAGATTTATAAATTTATGGTTTGGAACCCTTGCATCGAAACGCTATTTCGACTTTTATTTTAATTTACTTTCTGGTTTTTAATGATTTATTTTTTAAAAAACCTAACCAAAACGCAGATTTGAGCTGAAGAGAAGACAGTGTTTGCATCTTTGCGATCAGAAACCAGAACGTAATTGCAGTGGAAACTGGAAATTGTAAATGTAAAAAAATGGAATTTATCCATGTAAATATATTTTAACCTTTACGTGTTTTTTATAATTTATATAAAAATTGAGGATTATATAAAGAATGAAAAACTGAAAGCCAGAAAAAAAAGTTTGAGACGATTAAAATAGGTAGTTTTCCGATTGGTTGCAAAACATTAATTTTGGTATGAACATATAATTAGATTTTGTTTCATATGCGATCATGAATTTTAAATCCTATATTAGATTGTTCCACTTGCTCCTCCAAATCTTTGAGTTATTTGTAAATATGTATGCAAAGGCCACTTGAACTTGCACGGCCAGTGGGTTACCTAGTCGATTTTTTTTTAAAATCAGTATTTGCTGATTTGTTTTAAGGTTGCAATGGGCACAATAAAATACAATATATATGAACAAAAAATTAAATATTAGTCCTATTTCTTCCAGTGCTATGTGCAGCTTAAGTCTAAGCTGGTAAAGGGATCCCACTTACCTTAAATAGAAGCTACATAGCGTAAAACTAGTTCACCATTACAAATATATGGCATTAATCTCTTATACTATAATTTTAGGTTCCTTCTTATTGACACTGGGTTGGTGTCTTTCCTTTTTCCGGGCAGTTTCCGTATTCTGGTGGCACCTTGCCGACATGTCAATAACTTTTTTCTCGGAGAAGTTCCAAACTCAGAATTTATTTTGTCTACACTCTTCTCAAACACAACCATTGAAAATAGAGTAACTTTTTAATTAGACCTTGACATGCGAGGTGGCACGCTTTTTGGCGGCCAAGCTTCGGCTCCCGACTCGGGCGTTTTAAATACTTTAAAATGATTTCTTACAAGTAAATTATGTTTTGACGTCCAACCTACCTTCCTTCATTGCTGAAGTTAACTAAAGAATAAGTATGCGATTCTGTGAGATGAAAGTTAACTTGTAAAAAACCTCATTTGAATCAATTTTTGACCAAGGGTCTGGAAGGATTTGATTGCGGATTCTCATTCGATTACATTTTGTTGTTTACATTTTAAATCATGTGGCTACGTAATAAAAAATATTTTTAAAAAGTTAACGTTCTTTTTTCCTAGAAAATCAGTTACTTTCTTAAACAATATTTTTTTTTCCATTACAGATCATTCATCAAACTCCAAAGATACACAAACAACCTTCAAGTATATGAATATATTTTACATCATTTTTACCTTATTGACATTTCGTATGACCTTCAGGGTTGCCACACTTTTTGGTTATCAAAAATCAAGGACTATTTAAGGACTTTTCAAGGCTATATTTCTCCATTTTCAAGTACTGTATATTCGAACATGCAACACCTAAATTTCACGACAGTTTATAAAAATTCAAATAGAAAATGACCAAGAGCTCTCTAACTTTTAAATGAACTTAACTAAGTATTATAAAATTTCCATTTAGTTATTAAAAAATCAACCTAAAATCACTTGCTCTGCCTTCTTGGATTATGCAAACAATAAATCAGAAAAATATAATAGGAACTGATTCACATTAAAAAAGTGATTTCAATGAAGCTAAAATTAACTTTTGCAGCACTTAAAAGATAAATTCTTCATCCCAAAAAAATTAAGGACTTTTCAAGGTGGATGTTTTTCTAGACCTTGAAAATCAATGTTTTTTTAAAGAACTTTTTAAGGACTGTGACAACTCTGAACCTTTTCAACACTGAAAGCAAAGTACTCATTTAGATGCCCTAAAAATTGAAGGAACTGCAATGTTACATGTCGAAACAAACAATCCACCCCGCTGCGGTATGTGTAACAAGGCGTTCACGCACATTTCCCACCTGAAAAACCACATTATAACCCACACAGGCGAAAAACCACACACCTGCGAGGTGTGCAAAAGGGCATTCACCAGAAAGTCCAACCTGATGAGACACCTAATAGGTCACACTGGCGAAAAACCACACCCATGCGAAATCTGCAACAGGCGATTCACCGCCAAATCTAGCCTGAAGATGCACCTACTCACCCACTCGGGGGAGAAGCCCCATAACTGTCAAGTGTGCAATAAGAAGTTCACGCAGAAGTCCGAGCTTACGAAGCATTCGTTGATCCACACGGGCGAGAAGCCTCATAAATGTGAAACATGCAACAAGGCTTTTAGCGACAAGTCCAGCTTGCGGAGGCATGTGTTTGTGCACTCTGGAGAGAAGAAGTATAGCTGTGAGGTGTGCAATAAGAGGTTCAGTGATAGGTCGAACCTTAGATCGCATATGGTGAAGCATACAGGCGAGAAGAACCATGCGTGTGATATATGCGGCAAAGCCTTCACCTCTCGCCAGAATCTTAGAAAGCACCTTTTGTCCCATTCTAGTGCAAAACAATACGATAGTTTACAGGAGGAGGAAAGATATCCAGGTTTAAAGGAGGTGGAACCATATCCTGGTTTACAGGAGGCAACACCTAAAAAACATATCCGTGAGAAGATCCATGCATGTGATATATGCGACAAAGCATTCACCTCTCGCCAGAATCTTAGAAAGCACCTTTTGTCCCATTCTAGTGCAAAACAATACGATAGTTTACAGGAGGTGGAACCATATCCAGGTTTACAGGAAGGGACACCTAAAAAACATATCTGCGAGAAGAACCATGCATGCGATATATGCGACAAAGCGTTCACTTCACGTCAGAATCTTAACAAACATCTCCTGTCACATACTAGTGTGAAACCATATTCAAGTTTACAGGATGTGGAAGTATATCCTGATTTAAAGGAGGTGGTACCCAAAAAACTAATTTAATTTATTCAATTGTGAATCCGTAAAAAAATGTATATATACCTTTGGGGATTTTTAACTATTACAAAATATATTGCTTTTAGTTCTTTTTTTAATTTGACGCTTTTTATCGGAGTGTTTGACAAAAGGCTTGATTTCCTCATATTATGAAGCAAGTTTCTTTTTAATAATTGAGAATAAATGCTTGCACCACAGAGCCCTTTATCTCAAATGCACACTCTACTATAGGACTGGCTTCCATACCAGGAGTAGTGCTGAAGTTTTTTTTTACCAATACTATAATATTATGTTTTTAAAAATTTATACCTGTATTTTTAATTTATCATTTAGACTGGTTTAGTACAAAAAAAAAGTCCAATATAAAATTTAATGTTTTGCTTTTTTAATTCTTCAGAATGACCATTTCATTGTTCTCATATGTACTTACTGAATGGGATAACTCTGGTCCAAGCTGAAAACAATAGTACTGTCATTCTTGACTATATTTTTACTTATAGGTCAAGGCAGATTTGCGTCGAATCGGAAAAGACAAGAAATTTTTTAAAGATTTTATTTAATGAGAAGTTATAGCTTGGGCCAAAGTTACCCCATTCAACAGTACTCAACTACGCAACTCTTATTCAAAATGAACATTTTCTTTTCGAAGAAAATTTGCCACTGGCTAAGTTTTATTGCCTATACTAGTATTTATGTGTGACTGTATCTGTTTGTCTGAAATTTATCTCTGTTAAAACTGTAAGATGTGGGGAAGGTGTCAAAATATGCAGATTGCAACTAGAAAGCTATTGTTATTTTAAAAGCTTCTGGTTCTTTTGTTCATAAGTTATTTTTTTTAAGTTCGTAAAATTTGACTTGCGAAAACACATTTTTGAAATATTAGAATAGGTAATGTTGAATTATTGTTGCACTAGAGCTACACGGGGTCTATTGACATCGTAATTTAACTTGAAATATTAATGAAAATAAAAGATGTAGATTTGCTATGGTTTTTTTTCTAGCATCAAATTTATTTGATGCTATTACACAAAGTTGAATTTAGTTGTAATAGTTTTTTGTGGGTTTAAGAGCAGTTTTCTTATGCTATTCCTACTCTTACATATAGGGTTTCATTTCAACTTATTACACTGTAATATTTCGAAGCAATGGCAAAACATAAAACTCGTATCGAGCAACTTGGATAACATTTTCATTCATTTTTACTAAATTTTAAATTCTATTAAGATACATTGCTATAATCTGATTTTCATTTGGAGCAAGTTGGATAGTCGGCGATTGTTTTCCTGATTGGATACAGCTATGATATAATGTGAGGATTCAATCTGTTATTGACGCCGTTAGGCAATGGTAAAAAAAATATAAAATAAAGTTTGCTATATGCATAAAGCTTTGTTCAAGTTGAATGTTTGCCTAATGTATATGGTTTCAATACTTGGCAACATAGCACAAGTAATCAAATTAAGACCAGTAATTATTTTATAGGTGTTTGGTGCATTATTTAAGGTGTACCGTTAATAAAACTAGTACTAAAATGAATGGGAGGAAGAAGCTTAGGTTAATTTTTTGTAAAAAAAAAACGAGTTTCTGTATGAATGCACAAATAACACTTTATACAAGTAAAGATTTGACTAGTATTAAGTTTATAAATCTCTTTTAAAGATAATTGTTGCTTGTAAGAATTGCAAAGATAAAATACAATTTTCCTAAAAGCTAAATTGGATATATTAGAGGGTGTTTTTTTTTAACCTGTCTCCTTTATAAAAGTATGTGGCACAAACGATTTTAAATAAAATAAAAATGCAAATAGAACAAACATTATTTTCTGATTGCACCTGTTCAGATACTCAGTTTCTTAATCTTAAATCAGAAGACTTCTAGTGAAAGATCAGTGTTACAAGCACTTTATGAAAATGTTTCAATAAAAAAATTTGATAATGTTCCTTTCAATTAAAAATATACACTACTCAGTTCTTTAATTTTTATACATATTTGAAATTGCTTTAAATTATCAATATCTGTAGATAAATTTAGGCCAATGATGAATTTTGTTTCAACTAAACTTACAAACAATACATTAGGCTCACATCTGACTAACCTAAAAAACCCTACAATATAGAAGTGGGAAAATGTTAGTAAGTTTTCTTATTTTTCAGTTTCACAATCTAATCAATACATACTACAGATAAGAGCCAAAGATAAATTTCGATCAAAAATTTTGATGCATTAAACATTTAAAATTTATTATGCCAACATTTAAATAGTATTCAATACACAGTGGACGTTTAAAAAAATTATTTTTACTTCAAACTTGCCAATATTTATTTTCAGTTAGTAAAATTTCAACTTTGAACATTTTATTTAGGGAATTAAATAAAAAAGTATTTAACCCTCTAATGCATACTGTTGCCATATGGCAACAAAATAATCCATTTATTAAAGTAGAGCTCCCTCTCGACAAATCTGGTTTTTTTCCATCCATTAGATTCTATTTTGAAGTTATAGTTACTAATAACTCTCATGGATGACAGTAGTAAAAGTGTATTCAGAATTAAAGAGTGAAGTTATTAACTGTTGTGAAATTACCTCTTTGGCAGTAATGTATTCAAAGTATAATAATATTAGTAGTAAATATAAATAAATTGTTTTGAAAAAAAAAGTTATAGTTCAGAGGGTTATTTTAAAACATATTTAGTAGTTTTAAAATCGTTCTTATCAAAATTGGAATTTTGTAGTTGGTTTTTGCCATATGGCAATTTTTTTAAAAATTTAAATTATTTGAATTCCAATGCAGTTAATTTTTTTCAGTATTTTTCCCATAATGTATGAGTATTTAAGTTAAATATATTTTTCAGGATGAAAAAAAAAATCATTCATTACAGGGTTTAAAAATGTTTTAATAACTGTACTTACTTTTTAGCTTAAAAAACTTAAATTTGAAAGTTACTCTTAAAAGTATAAATTAATTAGCAGATGTTTTTAAATTATTAAGCTTGCGAAAGATATTTAAGTAGCTGAATTAGTACGAGTGAATGCATTAACTTTATCCTTCTAATTTTTGAGGCTTTAAAATTTGATGTGAAAGTAGTTCTAAGATAGTTTTAACATATATCTACTAGATATTGTTTAGGAATGATACAAATCCGATGTAGCACCGGTTTTTTATTATTTATTTTTTACATGTATAAAAGTAACGAAGAAATGTTTTATACACCCTTCACAATCGAAGAACAAAAATGTAAATAGGAATATTCAAATGTAATGACTCAGCACATCTAAAATGTGCACTTCCACTTGTATATTATTCTTTATCATATCTTCACTGACCCTCTGAAAAACAGTTTAACATTGTTTCACAACTCTATAATATAAATAAAGTTATATGACTGCATAAAATTTAAAAATCATCAAGTTACACAGAATCAAATTCTTTCTTTTAGCATACTAGAATAGTATACACATTAAATTATTAATATAAAATTATTTTTAAAAACTATATCCTTATAATAATAATATTTGGTAGTTATCCAATAGACTAATGTAAGTATATGTACAGGGTGTCAGTAAATGAAGGTCTGAGTTTTCCTGGTATATTACAGGAGTTTATTTTACACTAAATATGACAAATCATACATGAAATTGAAGGAAAACTAACATAGTTTTTCCTATGAATGCTCAATATGTGCGCTTTAGTGATAAGGCACACATCCAAACAAAAATGCAATTCTTCCCATACTGTCTGCAGCAAGTCTGGAGTAATGGAAGCAACAGCCTGTGCAAGTGTGAAAAGGATGTAGGTGTACAAGCGCATGAGCTTATCTGAAATTGTTGGAGTTCTTTATTTGTCACCTTCAACCACAACTGTTGAACGTTTACAGCTGATACTATTACAATTTGAAACTCGGACATTGTTTTACGGACACCCTGTACTAAAAGTTTTGGGAACATTAAAATGCTAATATATTTACTTTCAAGAGGATCCTTGTCGCCATTATAAGGTATAATTGGAAATGAGGGAAGTAACATTGCTTGATCAAAACCTGCAAAATTGAAAATTTTGGTACAAATAAAAATTGGGCAATTTGTGAATCTCTATAATTTGGATTTCCTCTTTAAAGGAAACCAAAACCATTACCCACAATTAATACAGGCAAATATTCATCTGTTTTCAAATTGAACAATAAACTTCTGATGTCTCATAACTACAAAAGTTACGAAGCATTTTTGCAGTAAAAAACATATGATGGGCGCACATGTAAATCATGTAAAATATTTTCAGAATTTAGAGGGTATTATAATATTCAATGCATAAATTTAATTATTTTTTTTAATCATGCACCTTTAGAATAAAAAGAAGCCAGCAAGCCAAGAAATTAATCATTGAGAAAATTATTATTTAATAGAATCCAACAGTAGGGAATTTTGTTTTCCTTGAAAACAAACATTTTATGGGTTAAGTTAAAGGAGTAACTATGAGTACTTAATGGGAAAAAAAAGTTGATAAAAACTAACAAGATGCTTACTACTCAACTATAATTCAAATAAAACATTCTAAGCATTGCAGATTATTTAACCTTTTTTAATTATTTTAGAATTTAAGCTCAATTTATGAAATTGTACTTTTAATGGGCCAACAATTATATGCATCAAACTTATTTATGTTTGTCATATCCTACAATTTTAAAAAAAATACATTTTAGGCTTTTAAAATTTCATATACAATCTAAATATTGCATACGGTATTTTTATATTGGAATTATGTATTGTCTACCTCCGTTTGCATGCTCGTTTGGGCTTGGATTCAGGGCTTGGCATTCTGATAAGGCTCTAAACATAACATCCACTGTGAAAGAAAACATTAGTTAACCTAACAGCTTGAACAAATGTTGATTGAAAAAATATAGGGAGAACAAAGCTCAATAAAAAGCAACAGTCCTAAATAACACGCCTCAATGTATGAAATAAGAAAAGAGTTAGCTAAACTTTGAATTCAGATACATTTGAACATCATCAACAGGAAAGATATACTGATTAAGGGGGTTCAGTACCTCAAAATCCTTGAAAAAATAAAAATTATTGGCCTAAAATACTATTACAACCTTTATTAATAATGTCACAAAGTAGCAAGACGATTGGAAAAATATTTTTGACATTAAAAGCCATTTTATTTAACCCCTTTACTGAAACGGCCCAGAACGGCCGAACGACTAAGGATTCAATATGTTATTCCGATAAAATATTATGAGGAAGCAAAAATCCTTCGTAAGGAAATGGGTTAACAATGAAAACTTTAAACGCATTTTTCTCAGAACTTGATTTTTCGAAGAAAAATTTCATGATTTTTTGGGTACTTTAAAACTTATTTTATTTAAAAAAAATCTAACAGTTATTTCAAAAAAACTTTTAACCTCAGATCAATGTATAAGGTTGGTATAACACACACAGAAGATGTTAAGATGATCTGATCAGTAGTTATTGTGAAAAGGTACATTGCAATTGACCAATTTAACATTACCGATATACAACATAATGAACCCAACCCCCTCAAGCTTTGGCTGCCCATGTTAAGTTTACAAGATAATTTTGATGTTTAGTTTATCAACTAGAATTTTTTTTTTTTTGAAAATGGAAGCCCAGGATGCTTACTAGGCAGATTAGTAGGCAAGGCACTTTCTCATTTTATATTACCAAATTTTGCAGAAACTAAAACTTTTAAGTTGAATTTCTTGTTAAAGTCTAGCTTTTTTAAAAAAATAAGTGTCAACAAGTATTTTTAAGAAACATCCAAGACTTTCTGATGAAAAAAGATAGTTGATAAACTTAACATCAAATACAGTAGCCTTAAAAACAGTTCCTTTGACTTAACATGGGAAGTGTAAGAAGGAGGGGGAGCGTTTGATTTTTCTTAAAGCTGAACCGTATAAATACTTTCTTAGTTTCTAAGGCCATTCTTGGAAGAAAATGCATATTTTTAAAAAATAATCATTACTCCTAAATACACATTATAAATTGTTCCTGACAATAATATTACATTTGAATTATTTTATTTAAAGTATTCAATAATTAAATGGAAAAATTTCCCTGACGGTTAACAGGAAATATATATACAGATATACATAATTAATTCCCTAATACACAGTTTATACACTAATGGCTTATTATAATATTTTTAAATTAAAATCTTAGCCAATAGCAAAATGCAGAAAATTTCATTGTAAATAACAATAAGTCTTCCGTATTTAGATGAAGTTTAACCATATTTATACCCTGTACAGCCATTTAAAAAAATAGTAGGACTCATTTAATAAAAATAAGGGCTATTGTTACCAGCGTGTAAAATAAGCGGTATCGCTTCGCGAAACGCGACACCAAACTGAAAAATTGCGATAGCGATGTAGCTTTGTATCGCAACTAAATGCGACACAAAGTTAAATCGAAAAGTCGCGGATCGCCGTAGTTTCGCAATTTTCGGATCGCCGTAGTTTCGCGATTTTCGGATCGCCGTAGTTTCGCTACTTTCGGATCGCCGTAGTTTCGAGACTTTCGGATCCACGTAGTTTTGCAACTTTCAGATCCCCGGAATTCCGCAATTTTCGGATCCCCGGAGTTCCGCGACTTTCGGATCGCCGTAATTCCGCTACTTTCGGATCCCCGTAGTTCTGCGATATTTGAATCTCCCGAGTTCTGCAACTTTCGGATCTCCGTAGTTTCGCGACTTTCGGATCCTTACATTTTTTTCAAAAGTGCTATGCATTAATTAAAAATTGCTACACACAAATACTTTGGTGTAGCAAAACTGCTATTCACACACAAAAAAGTATTTTACACGCTGATTGTTACATAAGTATGCAGTTGCAGTCCAACAGGGTGGTTACGAAATCCTAGAAAAAAAATTAACTGATATTTCCCTGATACTTTAAAAAAAATTTCCCTGATTTTACTATTACCTAGATAACAAGCAACACACAATTCAATACAGTACAGAAAATTTAATCCAGACATCGCGGGAATTAAGACTTTACAGATTGATTGTGGGTTAGTCTACTTAACTTTTCCACATTTCCAAAAATCTGAATGAGTTTAGAGGAATCATGTGATCAGAAAACCTTTTTATAACTTAACATGATTCGTGAGAGAGATTGATCCTTCCTCCAAGATCGGTCGTTCAGACAAATCGGATCAACCAGAATATATATATTTTTTAATAATAAGTCCATTAATAGTGATCACAAGAACCTAAACTTGCTGTTTGAGTAATCCGAAAAGGAAAAAAATTACCTGAGAATTCCCCGATATTTGCAGAATTAAAAAGTTCCCCGAGAATTCCCCGATTTCAAGGTTCTGTTACCACCCTGTCTAAACTTACGCATAGCAGAATTTTCCGGAACAAAGCGCAATTCCTTTGACTCTATGACATCATCTTCATCACTTTCACCCTCTTCGCAGCTTAAGCCCATGTCTTCTACAGCCTCTACCAGATCTCCATTAGATACATCTGCTGCGTCGTCCAAAGCTGAAAGAAAAAGCCAAACTATGATCAAATAAAAAGAACAATAAATATTAAATAATTTAAAAACAACAAAGCACCAGTAACCACATTTCATCAAAAAATGTTGTAACCTTTTAGTTGAAAATTTTGAATGATAGACCAGTGGTCGCAGTGCTTGGTTGTCCTACTCAAATCATCCAGTCAATAATACTGTTTGATTCCGATAAAATTTCATTTCTAAATATGTCAAGCTTTTAAATGTAAAAAAAAAAATGCACAGATAAATTCAACATTTAACTTTTGATATAAAAAAAATATTTTGGTTTTGTCAAAAAATATTAATGAATTCATTTATTAGAAACTAGCAGTATGGTCCCGCCTTACTGGGAACCCGTTAACTTCGCATTGCTTCCTTTTAGAGGCATGCTTACTTGTGAAAATACACTCAAAAACAAAATTTAATTCGTGTTGGCGCATGCGCACTTAAAAAAAGCAATCACTAATAGAGGATGAAGCAGCCTTAGGGCGAGCGCATATCTCAACCAAACTCAATCAATCAAACTAATAGAGGATGGCGTCAAGCCCCCGTTTCGGCCCGGTCCATGTATTTTCAAGCCCTGTTATGGTCTGGCAATCCCTCATGGATGACGTTTTTTAAAACTAATTATATTAATTAAAAATCACAATTAAATATGAAAAAACTAAGCCTCAGGTGCACACAAAGGTATTAAAAGGAATGTTTATTAAAAATTTCGAATTTTTTAGAGCAGTTTAAGTAGGTCTTTTGCGATCCACAGACATATACACAGACAGACAGACTCTTTCTTTTATTATTATAGACTAAGACAATTTAGTTTGGCTTTGTTTTGTAAAAAGGTGTCAAAATCAACACAATTAAAGCTAACTTGAATTAAATTTTAGTCAAAATGTTTAAAACCTTATTCTGCATTCTCCTATTTTTAATGAAATTTAATTAAACTGTTAATTAATATAAACAGTCCTCAGCGCTAGCAATAACTGAAGCACTGAATACTTGTTAAAAAAAAGAGATTAATAAAAAGGAGGGGGAAAAAAAGCTGAGTATAACCTAGCTATTACAATAAAGAAGCAGCAACACAAGAACAAATAAAACCAAGCTACAATACATGGTATCCGTAAAAGAATGTCCGAGTTTCAAATTGTAATAGTAACAGCTATAATCGCTCGACAGTTGTGGTTGAAGGTGACGAATAAAGAATAACTCCAACAGTTTCAGATAAGCGCACATGCGCTCTTGTACCGCTACATCGTTTTTACAATTGTCATATCACCCATTCCATTACTCCGGACAGTATGGGAAGAATTGCATTTTCATTTGGATGTGTGCTGTATCACTAAAGGCGCACACATTGAGCAATTATAGGAAAAACTAGGTTAGTTTTCCTTAAATATCATGTATGATTTGTTACATTTAGTATAAAATGAACTCCTATAATATACCATTAAAACTTGGACATTCTTTTACGGACACACTGTATTAAATAATTTAAACAACCCGGCATCAGTAATCATATATCATTTCAGAAAAAAATTGTTGCAATCTTTTAGTTGAAAATTGTATACGATAGACCAGTGGTCATAGTGCTTGGTGGTCTTACTCAAGTCATCCAGTCAATAATACTATTTGATTTTGATAAAAATCTCTTTTCAATACATGTCAAGCTTTTAAAAAGTAAAAAAAAAAAAAAAAAAAAAAAAAAAACGCACTAACACATTCAACATCTGTTATAATTTTTTTTTTGTTTTGTCAAAAAATGATTGATAAATTCATTTATTAAAAAGACATTTTAGTTTGGCTTCGTTTCGTAAAAAGGTGACAAAATTTACACAATTAAAGTTAACTTGAATTAAATTTTAGTCCAAAAATGTTTTAAACCTTATTCTGCATTCTCCTATTTTTGATGAAATTTAATTAAACTTTTAATTAAAATAAGCAGTCCTCAGCACTAGCAGTAACTTAAGCACTGAATACTTATTTAAATAAAACAAATACAGGGTGGTAGCAAAATCCTTGAAAAAAAGTTCCCTGATATTTCCACGATTTCCCTGATACTTTCGTAAAAAAATCCCTGATTTTACAATTACTGTTTAGTTTGAATTTACTAGAGCTACACGGGGCTATTGGTGACGAGTGTAGTAATTTAGAATCAGTCAAGTGACGAGCCGACAACTGAGTAGGCACCCAACGCAACAGTTAAGGGTGACATCGTACACAGCTTTTGGACTTTGGAGCATATTAGTTGTTTCCTAATAATTGACAGTTTTTTTTTGCCTCTGTATGATAGGAAGAGAGTCAAGTTTTCTTTTGTAGCTCCGGTTGAGGCCAATGGGACTAACAGAATATTTCAAGAAGCGTCCACTAGTATAGTGATCACAAAAACAACCTAAACCTTCTGTTTAAATAATCCGAAATGGAAATATTCCCTGATATTTTGCAAAATTTGAAAACTTCCCTGAGAATTCCCTGATATTTCCAGAATTAAAAAGTTCTCTAAGAATTCCTTGATTTCCAGGTTCTGTTACCACTCTGAAATATTAATAAAAAGGAGGGACAAAAAAAAAAAGCTAAGTATAATCTAGTTATTAATTATGATACTGAAACAACATTACAAGATCATATTATGAAACCGAGCCCAGGGCCGGATTTAGATTTCATGCGCCCCTAGGCCCGTGTTTTTTTGTCACCCCCTCTTCACACCATCGTAAAGGAGGGAGAAATGTGACCTCGGAAAGGTCTTTGTGAAGATAATTTGTAATTTATTCTAATTCACCGTGAAGTAAAATTAATTAAATAAAATAATGAGAAAATCGCTGTTTCTAAATTTTGGTAAATAATTAGGACAACGAGTTATTTTAAGATTAGTTTAGTACTCATTATAAACTTACATATATAAACTATATTTCACTCAAGTTATATATAAACTGATATTATACAAACTTAAATTTTCTATTGATAAATCATAAATTTATACGAAATTGGATTAAAAAAAATCATAAGTAGTAACTGTTTTTGAACTCTAAGAACTTTTTAAAGTGCAACTGGATTATAAAAGAGCGGGCAACAACAACAACAAAAAAAAAAAAAATACGGAAAGCCACTTGATAAAAACATAGGACTTGTAGGGATATTTTTTTATAAGTGATGTGTTATAGTTTTTCTTCAGACATGTATTGTGGTCTATAACATTTTATGGAAATTTTCTGACCAAAAAAATGCGGAATAATTTTGCGCCCCTCATCATGGTGCGCCCCTAGGCCCGGGCCTATTGGTAAATCCGGCCCTGAGTCCGAGCCACAATATAAAACCAGCCTCTACCTTTGGTGCTCTGGTCTTTTTTTGGTGCTTTTGGTCTTTTTAGACAATAGAAGCTGCCACTTTACCCTATCAAGATCATTGATATAAAACAACAAAAAGGAATTCCCAATTTTGTAAAAAAAGGTTCCAAAGGCCAAGCCACTACAGAGCACATCTTTTGATTGCTTGGGACTCAATAAAGATCTTCTGGAGCGACCATTATTGGTTATTGATTTCTTGAGAGTGTGCAATATCATAGACCTAGTCTAGCTCTGCTAGGCATGAGTGATCAGCAACAACAACATAAAACCAGCGAGAAACCGAAGAGGATCGCCTGACTTACCGATCTTTCCATCAATCTTGAGATACAGGCAAGGCTCAGGAAAGTTATTGGCATCAGCAGAAACTGCATGAATGAAGATGGAGGGATACTTCAGAGAAAACCCACTTCCCTCGCTTGATATCCAGCACAACACACTGCAATATAATGGAAAACTATTAATAAAAAAATGCAAAAGTTCATGCCTACATTTAGAAAATATTAAAGGGCTGTTAACCTTTTTGGTTAAAAAAAATTAAGGACTATTTTAAGGACTTTTCAAGGATATATTTCTCCACTTTCAAGGACTGTTTATTCAAACATGCAACACCTAAATTTCAAGAAAATTTTTAGAAATTCATTTAGAAAAAGACTAAGAGCTCTCTAACTTTCAAATGAACTTAAATATGTGTTGTAAAATAACCATTTAGTTATTAAAAAAATCAACCTAAAATCACTAACTCTACCTTCTTGGATTATACAAACAATAAATCAAAAAATAAAATAGGAACCGATTTATATTGAAAAAGTGTTTTTAATAAAGCCAAAATTAACATTTGCAACACTTTAAGATAAATTCATCAGCCCAAAAAATTAAGGACTTTTCAAGGTGGATAAATTTTTTCAAGCACTTTCAAGACCTTGAAAATCAATAGTTATTTCAAGCACTTTTCAAGGACCGAGGCGACCCTGTATTCTGATATTGACAAACAATGGATAGTAGGTGAGAGAGTAAATAAGAGAACATCAACAAGTATTAGATAGTAACATAGAGAAGAGAGTTTTGATAAATCCAAATTATCTACACTCTGGGGATTAAATTTTGCCAAAAAATTCTTAACATGAAGATCAAGTTATCTATATACATAAATGGCGACTTCTGTTTGTTTGTTTGTATAGGACGCAAAAACTTAAGAACCACGCAACAGATTGTCACGAAATTTGGCACAAAAATCCATCTCATCTCCAGAACAAACATAGGCTAAGAATTTTTCGAATCAGACCATTTCTTCTATTGTTTTCGAACGTTTTAAGGGGAAAAATACACCACTTTCGCTAAAATCCGATCATTTTTTTTCTCTTTCGTGATGCCATCAGGCAGAAAAATTTAATTAAAACTTTTTAGAAAACAATTGAAATTGAAAATGTTTAATTTATTTAATATTTGTTCATTGCCTTCAGAAACAAAATTAATAATTTGAAAAAATAGTTGGATATGTTTCAAGTTACGTAATCCTACCAGTCTCCATTCTATTATTTTATTGTGTATATATGATTTTAATTATGAATTTTTTAAAGGCATAGTTAAGCTTCTACTGAACTATGTTGTTTTTTGAAGACCGTTGCACTACAGATGCATATTAGGATTTCATGTCTTCCTTTTTTCTCCAATTAATTTGCCAAACTCGCCAAATTATTACAAAGAGCGTACAAAAGAGCATTTTTTTAATACCTGGTTGGTTGTGCGATGGTCTTTGCGCCAGAGCTGAATGGGTGTAATGGTAGCTATATATTTTCCTCCCCAAATTTTTTAAACACGCCAAATGAGCTAAAATGTTTTTATTCGGGAAATTACTATGACATTATCTGTTAATTTTATAGCCTTTTTTAAATTTTGAATGTTATATAAATAGCGGGATTTTGTACATTAATAACGAACGGTATCAGCAACATAAGCTTATTAAAAAGCAAATAAACTTATAAAAAAATGCAAATCGTTTGCTGTTTGCTGGAGTAGCTTATTTTTAATTCTTACTGATTATTTTTTTACTTAAATATGTATTCTCTTTAATTTTTTGAGCTTCTTTTCAAAGGTATGTTTAAAATTAAGATTAATTATTACTATATCCAAGATGGGTAATTAAATGAAAAAAATTACTGGGTAATCTTCATATCTTATGTCACTCAAATGAAAGAAAAATTAGTTAAAGTGACTATTAAATTATTTTTTCACCTCTACCCGTGCAACGTGGGGTATTACAGCTAGTTAATAATATAATGCAATCTCCATCAACATGTTTAATTTGGTTTGGGTATTATTTTGGGTATTTCAATAATTTAGTAAGGCCTCAGTCCTGATTACATACATATTTTCTTAACTAATCAAAGTAGGAATTCCTGTTGGATAATCTTTGATACCAAGTCTGGGTAGAAATTTACTGTACGGTAACTATTGGCGAACTTTAGGAAATAGCGCCAAAAGTCCGTATTCTGGTGACTTTTGACGTCATGCTCTCTTCACAATGATGATGTTTTCCGGCAACCCTATCTGGCCGTTATGGGTTTCGGTTGAAGTCAGACAGGTTGCCACAAAAACTATTCATCGCCAAATCTGAAAATCGCACCAATAGTTACCGTACAGTAAAGGTGATCCCAAGTATAAATAGGATCAGGGGATAAAAAAATTTGAGGATTCATTTTATACAAAGATAGGGTTGATTCTGTGGGAGCCAAATTGGACTGTTTGCAATCAAGTCAAATTTTAGAAGGTGAAATTAGCAGTTATAGTTAAAGCTTTATTCTACAAGGTTCTATAAGATTATGGCGATATATTCAAATTCCTTTTATATAGGACCCAGATTATACAAAAAGTAAGTATTTTACCTCTCAGTAATGTACAGCGTTCCATTGCCCAACTCATCATCGTCCCAGAACACTCTTGTGTTGAATTCGGTGTGACGAACTCCTTCACAGGGAACCGAGAGCTTGGCAACCATTCTATTTGAAAAATATAAAAATACCTAGAAACTATAAAAAAAACAAGGAACAGAACTTTTTAGTTTTCTAAAATTGAACATTTAAAAAGCTAAACGATAATATAATTTATTCTTATTGATTTTTACGTTTACTATACTCCAGAAGAACTGACAGAACATTATGTAGCATATTAAAAGAATATTACTTTAACATATTCACAGCTCAACATTTTAAAGATAATAGTCAAAATATATATAAAACATTTCTTATGTGTCAGTAAAAAGAGCAGAAAGAGAAGAGATAAGATTGCACAGAGCAATTCCAAATCATGGAAGATTTCTAAAACAAAACTGAGTTGACAGTATGTCACTTTCACTTATTATGAAAAGCGATTTTAAAAACATTAAAAAGGTGCATTTACTTACCTAACCTACTAAAAGCTAATATTTTCTAATATATAAAAAACGATTAAATCCCGAATAAAGAAGCAATAACACTAATTACTAAGTTACAAAATTATAATAACCGGCAAACAGAACAAGAACATGCACGCGCGCGAGTTCTTGTTATGAATTTGTCAATTTGTGTTGCCAACACAGATGCTAAAAGTTCAGTATTTTAAAATGATAAAACAGGAATAGGAATGCTTCAGATGATGTATCCTGGTTTTAATTTTTCCGTGTCCTGCGATTTCATTGGTTGTTTCGGTTTCCTTCCCCCCAAAAAAATGTCATGGATGAAAAGGAATTTTTCCCACAATGAGAGGTTTTTTTTTAAGGGTTTGAACACCCAAAAGCACAGCAAGAAATTGGTTGTTGCAAATTTAATAAGTTAAATTTCTTTAGAAAAGTAATTTTCGAATAACAAAACGAAAGTAATTTCAGACGAAAAATGAAAACAAAACCACAGAAGATGTTGCTTTTCATGACGAGAAACAACAGAGTAAAGTTTATTTTTCTAAATCAAAATAAATAGTATAAGACTTGAAGCTCTATGAGTTGAGCAAATATATATATTTTTAAAACTTCTTCTATAAAACAGCAAATCAATCCTAGTTTCGCAAATTCTAAAAAAGAAATAACTATGGCTTCAATCAGAAAGGTCCACTTTTACGCGTTCTTTTCTCATGAAAAATTTCCTTTCAATATAGTAACAGTTTGAAGATAGATAAGTGGATTAAAAAATAGTTTCATAAAAAATTCTCCTTGAGGATCAGCCCATCAGGATTTTAGTTTATTAATTATTTTTCCAATGACATGAATTCAAATTTAAGTATTATAAAAGGTAAATATGTAAAGGTCTCTATAAGCGTGTCAATTTAAAAATTTCTGCATTATAAATTCAAAAAGAGAACTCCATTGTACTAGTTGAAAAAACATTATGAAATATGATGTGACTGGATGCCGATTGGACAGAGATCGACTAACTTTGATAAGTGTCTACCCATTACGTTATCTGGAAGAAAATGTTAACAGCATTATAAGGAACTATACACCACATAGAAACAAACAAGCTAATAATAAAAAAATCGTGCAACAAATAATTGCATTACACAAACAGAAAAATTGTGATACAAATAAATATCATACAAAAAATACAAACAGATATAATAATAATAATAAAAAAACCCTGGCGTTAGACCAGACACTTTCCGTATTTTATGCATCAGTCTTTCTTGCAATAAGCATGCATTTCAAAATTATATGAATAATGAACTTTGATTATTATGGGGGGGGGGGGGGGGGGTTACTTTATTCCCTTGAAAAAGATTGAATTGAGATCATCTCTTCAAAAACGAACCTTGTTCGGATTTTCTAAACAAATGTTTAATTTATTAATAATAAATTAAAAAAAACTTATGTAGGGAAAACAACCGTACACTTTTGCCCATTTTCAGGCATTTCGAAAGGTTAAAGACAAATATAATTAAAAATAATATTAAATGCAATAAAAAATAAAAACAAATAAATATAGTAAAAATACATTTAATAAAAAAATAAATATTATACCAGACAAATAAATATTACAAGCAAAATAAAAAGCAAAGTCTCTTTAGTGTTTGCTTGTCAGCCAAAAAATGAATTACAAGAAAACAAGTCCTACAGGTTCAAAAAGAGTGATACTACAGGATTGTACTGGGGCCTCCATGGCACGGAGGATTGAGGCGTCATATAGTAGAGACGTCGTAGACTACTATTTTAGCGTTAATTTAAAACAAATACCAACTTTTTTTCCAAGTAATTTTGTGAAAAGTGCGTTGATAAATGTTTGGATTTCAATAAAACAAAATAATCTCAATGCTGGGAAGTCCAAATTTTAAAGATCTTAATATATTTTTTTTAAATATCGCACACATTGGCACTTAGTCAGACAGTTATACATTCATTCTTAAGACCATTCTTCTTAACCTGAGCACTTTTTGTAACATTTTATGTATTCTGCCAATCACTTTAATACTCACAGAAATTCTTATGGAATAAACGGACAAATAGACATAAGTATAAATTATAGCTATCTTATTTTATAGCGTAAAATTTGTATAAAAAATAAATAATGCAACGGTTAGAATAGAAAGCTGAACACCCGTTAAAGGACTGATACACAGACGGACGGAAAAGGGTAGGGATTCAGACAAAATTTACCATATGATAGTTATCTGATATTATATATCTTTCTAACAAAAAAAAAAGAATTTCGAAAATTGGTCAGTTAGAAACGAAATTAAAAGAGATGATTAGATGGACGGGTGGATAAAAAGAAGTATACTGCCGTGAGCAGGTAAGCTGCAGTAATCGCAACAATGAGTTGTACCATTTTTCATCTGAAATAAAAAAAAAATCCAGTATGTTTTCTTAATTGTAGAGTAATCGAGAGGTTGCAACAATGGTCCAAGTCATTATGGAAGTTACTGCAGTTTACCAACCCACGGCAGTATAGGATGATGGACAAAAAGTAGAAAGTTTGTGTTTCTGATGTCATACTTCTTAAACAAAAGAATTTTTTTAATCGTTTAGTTAAAATTGTAATTAAACTTGAAAAAGATTTTTGGCAGAAATAGCCGTACGTCTGGACGGACAGACAAAAAGTATAAAAGTTCGATCCCTGGATTAATTTTAAAAATTAGATGGTTTGAATGGGAATGTGTGGGAAAGAAGTGCAGACAGACAAACGGACGAACAGAAAGATGGGAATCTTCACCTTGTCAAAAATCAACTTTTATATTTTTATTCATTTTAATTAAAAAATTTAAAACTTAAGAAAAAGAGTTAAAAAAAAAGAGGTAGGAAAGAAATCTACCCCAGATTCCAGATCAATGTCTTTGTCCAACGTAATCTTCCAATGAAAAAACCCCTTAAAGTGTGCTTTCCGGCTTGAATTGATTTATAACAAGGAAACAAGTTCTACAGGATCGATTTCTTGGATACTACAAAATTGTATTCACTTGAAATGATTTGCACATGAGCTTACAATGTGTCCGAGATGTGACGTTATATTGGGTTTTCATTCGGTTCGACTTTAAAACAAACCAGAAGATATCATCGATAGACAAACATGTATCTAACTAAAGTAAGAAAATAAATTAGGTTATGTCATTCAACGGCAGATGTCGCCACTGCAGTTAACGTCATGTAGCCACTCTCGACCAGCGATGTTGTTACGCTTTTTCAGTTGTAAACAGTACTCAGCTGGCCACAGACGTTGAAACATGTTACTTATTTTTCCTAGTGGATAACATTCAAAGTAAGTAAAATAAAAGAAAATATTAAAAAGCATATAACTTGTGTATTAAATATGAGAAACACTTTAGATTTTAAATAATTCTTTTCACATTCGTGAGTATATTTACATAATTAGTACTGTAAAAATCCTTTATTTAACAAGTGATAATCTAATAAAGTGTTGGAAACTTTCATGTCGATGAATTATATTTATGTAACTTATTAAAAAATGGTCATGATATTGAAATGAAAGGGTATATTTTAATGGTATTCAAATTCATCTTTTTAATATAAATATTCAGTTAGTCACTTTTATTAGTTTTAATAACTTTTGTGAAAATACGAGTTACACATTTCTTTCAGTGCCACCAGGGAGTAAAACTTAGGAATACGCTAAAATATCATTTCATTAAGGTGAGCAAAATCCTTAAGACGTTGTGTTTCATAATTTGTAAGAGTGCATCTACTGTCTATAGAAGTGCTCCAAAAAATTCTGAGATTAGACAAATAATGTAAACACTTTGAATCTTTAGCATTTAAAAAAAAATTCTCAAAAATTATACCTTTAATGTAATTAGGTGTCATAAAGTATACATGTATAGCCAAATATCAAAAACTTTTGATCTTAAAAATCTATACAGAGGTTGGTTATTTTAAGGAAATATTTACAAAATTAACAAATAATTTCTTGTAGAAGAACGAATATTTATCTAGAATACTTTTGGAGATACTATAAGTATTCAAAGAAAGCAACAATAGTTCTTGTAATTAATATTGTTCTTAAAATCTTCAAAAAATGTAATTAAAACGAGCAAACATTTTTAGTCATTTAATAATGTATGACATAGTTTATAAAATTTTTAAAGAAAAATAATAATAATAATAAAAAAAAACGCTTTGAGTATTTTTTTTCTTTTTCTAAATATATATTTTTTTTACTTTTCTTTGTTTCAAATTACTTTGGTCAATTTTTATGTAAGCGACTACTTTATATTCTATTATTTTTCAGAAAAAGTTCAATTATTTTAGCCAGTAGTTTCTCGATACTAAAAAGTTTCCTCTCGGTATTTAAAGTTGAGTAGGCAGTGTCTATTTCCTGTTCCATTTAATACGATGTGAATACTACAAATTCTTTTTGATAAAACAGGTGCACTTGCCGAACAGAAAAAAAAATTGTATGTTTGGGTATTTTTATTTGATTGTTTTATTTCGTTCCCTATAGCATTGAATTGTACAAAAGAGTTGTATGACCAGGAAAAGGGAACTATATACATCTGTTTTAGAAATTACGCAAAAAGTAGTGTTCGAACAGCACAAGTATTGTGTTAAAATTTTTGTATCATCAATTAAAAAAATTTTGATATTTTTTATGGTTGTAAAGGCATCCTCTAAATTCATTTCTTAAATTTCTCATTTAAAAATATAATGAAGACAAAAAAATTTTTTTGCTGAAAAACTGACATATTCGTGATTTATACGTTTATACCACTCAAATGGTTAAATATAATGCAATACAAAACAAGTTGACACTGTCGCTTATATGGTTGCAACTCAGAAGTTTAAAATAACGAATCGAGAGCTTTAACAAAAATAAAAAATAAACTTCAACAACTTGACAAAAGTCATTGGGGTTAAAAAATATCGATTGAAATTTTGAAAAGAACATCTCTATTTTTAAATTTATATTTGTATATAAAATTTTAAAACATTTAATCGATTTTGAATGTTAGTAAACTAAACTCTGTCAGCGCAACAGCCCCTTAGTGGACCAAGACCTGCAGTGCCCATTTCAGCTTTCGAGACCTAGGGCTTTGGGAGCTAGGTATATGTTCCGGTAAGGTTGTTAGCATCACTCGGAAATTCCAGTGTTTAGTTCCCAAGTATGCTTGGTCCCCATTTTATCGACACACTTAAAGGATGAAAGGACACTGGACCTGTGGCGTGGCAATTCATATATAGCATTTGTAAAAAAAAATTGATTGAAATATTTCTTAACTACATAAGCTGCTAAAGTATTTTCGTCTTCGTTACCAGCAACAGAATATTTTTAATATGATCGAGGAAGGAAATACTTCAAATGTGAATATACATTTTTCATTAATAAATAATGCTTTTTTGTAAGTGATTTGTGTTAAAATTCGTAAAAATATACAAAAATCGAATGTTTCATTACGCCCTTGTATGTTCACTGACTCTTTCCTTTGACCCCTCTCACTACTGAAACACACCACGACGGCCGTACGACTAAGGAATTGATAATGATATTCCTATTTCCCATCACATATTACGTGGAAACAAAAATCCTTCTTAGCGAAAGGGTTAAACTTCTCTAAAATTACACCGAACCATATTTGAAATTCACATTTTTATGTTAAATTTGCAGTATGGTCCCGCCTTACTGGGAACCCGTTAACTTCGCATTGCTTCCTTTTAGAGGCATGCTTACTTGTGAAAATATACTCAAAATCAAAACAAAATTAAATTCGTGTTGGCGCATGCGCACTTAAAAAAGCAAACACTAATAGAAGATGAAGCAGCCTTAGGGCGAGCGCATATCTCAACCAAATTCAATCAATCAAACTAATAGAGGATGGCGTCAAGCCCCCGTTTCGGCCCGGTCCATGTATTTTCAAGCCCTGTTTTGGTACCACAATCCCACGTGATGACGTTTTTTTTTTTTTTAAAAAAACTAATTATATTAATTAAAAATCGCAATCAAATATGAAAAAACTAGGCCTCAGGTGCACACGTAGGTATTGAAAGGAATCTATATTAAAAATTTCGAATTTTTTAGAGCAGTCTAAGTAGGTCTTTTGCGATCCACAGACATACACGCAGACAGACAGGCAGACTCTTTTTATTATAGATTCACATTTTTATGTTAAAAAATACAATATTTGGGAAAGAAAAGAAATAGGAACTTTCTTTATGTGAGACATAACCTGTCAAAATATATAGTAAAGAAACTTAAAGAATTATATGATGTGTAGGTAGAATGGATTAACGCATCACGCAGAAAGAAAAAAAAAAGTCATTTCCGTAGAAGAATCTCAAGTAGTGTTCGAAAGAACTTTTCTGTTTCGGAAGTTTCGAGTATCGCCTTAATCTTTCAGAAAGTCGGGATCATGTCGCTATTTTGAATTATTCATGTAAAAGACAGCTGATTCGAACTTCGAAAAAACTAATGTTTTTTCCCCTCTTTTTTTGTGTAGAAAATGAAGTTATGTATTCAGCTGTCATTTTTTCAAGTATGAAAAAGATTTTGTGTATACTAGATTGTATGACAACAATAATGGATAGTTAATCTTTTTTTTGGACTAGTATTTCAAAACACAAAAAACACTAACTATTTTTTTACCTTACTTTTACCACTTTACCTTACCTTTCCAGTATACATTGAAGATACATAAAATAGATTTTCATTCATACTTGAAAATATGTTTTTAGTAGTGTGCCTGTTGTTAATTAATATATTAGTTAATCTTTTTTACTTAATTATTCGATTGCAAATTTAGTATTTTCGTGAAAAGTAGCATGCACTAATAAAACAATAGAAGATGACGTATTTCACATGCCCTATTTACGTATCAATGAGAATATTTCTTATGATGTCACGCTCTCCATACTGCGATTTAATTGGTTTCTTTGTTTTCATTGACTAAGTGTTGAACAAGCCCATTGCATTAGGTTAGGTTTGAACTATCGTCTCGCTAGAGCAACACGATGGCTATTGCAAACCCATTACATATCATTATAATACAACTTTTGACTTATGAAATACCTAACTTCTTATGTCTTGTATGTAAAGTATTTTAATATGTGTCATATTTCTTATCCTAAAATATTTTTAGTCTTTTTCAAATACAGATATTTTAAGTGATTTGTTTAATTAAAAAAATCAAATACAATTTACAAAAAAAAAAATACTTTTTAACTAATTTTTTTTGCATAAATGTTATGTAAAGTCTATTAATAAATACAGAAAAACAAGATAGTTAGACGACCCTTTAAGGGGTCACAGGAGTCTTAAAAATGTGCAAAGAAGGTACTACAAAACATAGTTTGATCTTTCATGTCATTTTTTAACTACTCAGTAAATGAGTATAATTTTTTATATGTAATTCTACAAGATTTATTTATTATAAAACTAGTTTTAAAATTTATGAAACTTTAGCCAAAACTAAAATAAATTATATTAAACATAAAGCTATTTAAACACATTGTGATTAGGCTTGCGCGGCAAATTGTGAGGTCAAAATTGAAAAAATGACCAAGAAAATGACTTTATATTGTACAAATATGTACAAACAAAGACTTATACCTAAATTCTCAGCTCAATTTTAATTAGAAATTATTTTAAAAATAGTTTAAAATAAAAATTTTAAAATTTTTATTAATTTTTTTAGAAAAAAGTTCTTAAAATAATTTCTAATTAAAATTGAGCTGAGAATTTAGGTATAAGTCTTTGTTTGTACATATTTGTACAATATAAAGTCATTTTCTTGGTCATTTTTTCAATTTTGACCTCACAATTTGCCGCGCAAGCCTAATCACAATATGTTCAAATGGCTTCATGTTTAATATCATTTATTTTAGTTTTGGCTAAAGTTTCATAAATTTTAAAACTTGTTTTATAAAAAATAAATCTTGTAGAATTACATATAAAAAAATTATACTTATACATTGAGTAGTTAAAAAATGACATGAAAGATCAAACTATGTTTTGTAGTACCTTCTTTGCACATTTTTAAGACTCCTGTGACCCCTTAAAGCCACCCACTGTACTCATGTTTGTAAGGATACAATGTATAAATTCAACCCAAACAAAAGTAGAATTTATATTGCTTTCCATTTCCCCTGGGTTTGTTGCAGTAAATAAACTTTGACGTGTTGTGGAAATAAATGAGTAAATTCAGCTGCTGTAGCCAAAAGTACCTGCGCTGCACGTGGAGGTGATGTATCATAAAGGGCGAGGTCTTTTTAAAACTATTTAGCGATCGATATGGACACGGTCAACAGTGTGAAATAAACTTCTCTGTGAATAACAGTTTTTCACAATCAAAGTTTATTTAATTTCACAAATGATCGAAATACACTTCTCAAAACAATTAGGGGAGCACTTTGCGTACTCTTATAAACCCTTGCAATTACAACTTTTTATTTTTTGTTCTAAAAATCTAAAATTTGTTAAATAGATTCACTATGCATCCGGAATGAAATGGTAAGAAACACTGGGGGGGAAAATCTTAATTTTTTAACTAAAATTTAAGTGGAAAAAATTTGAATCATAATTTTTAAATAAATTATAACCATAATTTTTTCAAAACTTTTATTGTTAACAAAAATTTAAATTAATTTTTAAACATCTAAGAATGCATGCATGGGGAATTTAGGGTCAATTTATGTCAAAGTTTTTTGAGAGTGAATTTTATTTTACCACTGTTTTCATATTTTCATTTAATTAAACCAAACATTTTTAAATTCTTCAAAATACATGATTCTTTGATCTAACGATACATAAGTGCGAGCTCAACTTAGTGAGAAAAAATCGCCAGCTTACGATTCCAAATGAAATGATTGGGGGTGAAAGGGTTTAAACCATGCACTCCCCTAATTAAAGCAATTAGGGGAGAGCAGTGTAAAAGATTTGAAAGCTTGATTACCTGTTCTTGCTTATTTAAATGTACTTTTTTTTGTCGCTGTCCAGTTGCAAACGTAAAATAGCAGAATTTCATATGCAGTCTTTTCTACACTAAGCATGATTTTTAAACTGTCAAAATCTATTTAATTTTTACTATGATTATTAGTACTTTAAGAGATAGAGGGTTTTAATAGTGTATAATTAGCCGTTTACCAATCCTTTTATGAATACTTCTATATTTATAACCATACGCAGCTTGAAAATACTTATCGCTACCAACATTTCATTAAAAGTAAAAATATTCTATGGTGTAACAATCATAATATTAATTACTACACCCAGTCAAAATTTCAAATATACAGTATAAAATTAACAAAACAATACATTTCTTTTGTATTTAGCAGTGTAAAAAAATTGAAGCAAATTAGGTTTTAAGATGATTTTGAACATTAATGTTTTCCACCCTATAAGTTGTTTACTCAGTCATAAGTGTGCAATAGCAGCGTAACAACTTCTACAGCAATCAAAACTAGTTAAGGGTATACGTACATCTTAAAAATACATCAACGTTTTATAACTTGAAATAATAAATACAAAAATCAAAATAAATTATATCCTCGTCAAAAAAATAAAAAATATCCTCGTCATAAGACAATCTTCAAATGTATTCCACAAAATAAAATTTAAATAGACTGCTTCGAATAGATGACAGAATTTGAGAAGTTGCAAGATGAAAAATTTTTAAACAGTAATAATTTTACATAAACAATCCTTGCTCAAATTAATCATTGGTGTCTTACATTTTAGGTAACACAGCGCACTACTGAATATGAATACTTAGCATCACTGAAAAGTCAAACGAAGTAAGATTCAGAAGCATTCCGACTTACTTTTAATGAACGATATATTCTCTCCATTGAAGAAAGGCGCGTCAAAAGCGTAAATTTTGTACTATCCCCAATCTGCTAGTTTAAAAAAGGGCACTATGAAACTAGTTTTACTTGGCGTCAGAGAAAAGAAAAATAACCGACATTAAATCTGCAACTTCCTTTAAACTATAGTCTCCTAGGTTCATTGAAGACATAAGCCCCTAGATCGTCTTGATTTCTTTGTTTCGGAAGATCATGTGAACGGAAGCAGAACAAATCCGGGGTTCTTCAAGTGTCGAAAAGATCTAACCTGAAAGCCGCTACTTCTTCTAAACACACTATAGTTTACTCTGTCTCCTAATAAAGAAGCCGTAAGATCTTAGTCCCCCTGTTATTGGAAGCAGCTGTAATGAAGGCTGTTTAAATCCAGGTTTAAAGAGCTGCGTCAAGTGTCAAAAAGAGCTCACCTCATGGCTATTACTTCTTTTAAGCACAATATAGTCTACTCTGGCTATTGAAGACAGATGCCACAAAATCTCCTACTTCTTCTGATGTTTCGTAAGCGTCTAAACTGAAAGCAGTTCAAGTCCAGAATCACATGATTTCTTCAAGTATCAAAAGATATGACCTTAAAGCTCATACTTCTTCTGGACACTCCTTAGTTGACTCTGGATATTGAAGATAAATGCCACAAAATCTCTTGGCTCCCCTAATGTTTTGCAAGAGAATACACTTGAAGTAGTAACTCTACTGAAAGCAGTACACTCTTAAAACAAAAGAGTGAAATCCACTCCAGTTGGAGAAGTGCATTTTTGACACCGTAAAGGCATGCATATTTACTCAGACTGAGTTAAAATCACTCGTTTGGAGTGATCCTGTCGGAGGTTTAACACACAAAGGATCCACTCCAAAAGGAGAAGTGCATTTTCCAGTCTGGAGGAGTGAAATCCACTCAGACTGAGTTAAATTAGGAGTGTTTGTTTTAAGAGTGTACACTTGAAGTAGCAACTCTACTCTACTGAAAGCAGTACACAATCCAGCCGTTTACATAGCGCCAAGTGCACAAAAGAACTGACCTCAAAGCCATTACTTCTTCTAAACACAGTATAGTAACCAACAAGAAAAATGGAGGTGCGAGGCCACTCCCCATACCTCTACCCTCCAAAAGCAGACATCCGAAGTTCGTCTCTGATGCGGCGCGCGCTCCTCACCACCATTGCGGTGCTGTGTGCGGTTTTTGCGGCGCTGATCATTTGCGGTGCCCTGTACGGTGCCTCTCGCGGTGCCTCTGCCATCTTCTACGGCGGTGCCTCTGTGTTGATGTCCGCCGCGGCGGTGCTTGTGTTGTTCTACGTATGGCTGAGCAGGAGGTGCCCGTTTTGGGACTATCCACCGAAGGTGAGATAAGCTAAGTTTATTTCTTAAATAAAATAATATAATAAATATTCCTAATTGAAGATCCAAAAAAATTATATTTCGTTTTCAGATTCTTCTTATGCATATTAAATTCTTGGAATTGAATAAAATTGACAAACTATCACTTTTCCTTATCGACAAGCGAAATACATAATTTTTTTTATGAGTAAAAATGCTCAGCATATTGCCTTCTTTTCGTTGTATAAAGTTTAAAAAAGTGCTAACCAATATAAAACTTATCTATGTGTAAAACGAATGTGAATCTTCCAACTTGTCTACGTCTTAATAGAACATGGCTTTGTTGGATGAAGCCTAAAATTAACACTCATAACGCGAAAGGCGGGAAATTAAAAAGTGTTCGAAGTTAGTTCCTTCGTGGAAATTAAGAAGTTCCGAAGTTAGCGAGGCGATAGTAACGGACCAACTATCGTCTCGCTATTGTCTATCTTTTGTACTTTATGTCTGTTGGTCCGTGCACAAAAAAATTCTGAATAAAAGTAAAAACAAAATAGGGTAGTTTAGTTCTTTCTAAATTTCTTTCAATTTCTACAGATGCCTCCAGGGGCCAAGATGGAGATCGCCACATTGAACGGTCTGAACGACTACTACTCGCAAGTTCCGACTGGTCGTAAGTCGGACTTCCCCATGGGGCCAAACCTCGTCATGACACTTCCCAAGAACACCCCAGGGGGCAGCACGCGCAGGGGCACCCTGGAAAGCGATTGCAGCGCCCCCAACACGCCACGATACACGAAGAGGAAGTGAGTGCTATTAAAAATATTACTCTAATAATGTAGAGTAGGAACAAGCTCTCGGTATGGCAACCCGCATCCAACAAGGTTGTTAGTTATGAGAATAATCCAGTGGTACTGTGCATAAATAATCCAGTTGCACTGTATTTGAACCCTTTCGGAGGGGTGTGTGAAATGAATTGGGGCAGGGTTAAGAGAGACTCGCTTAAAAGAGATGAAAGATCTTATAGGGGGATCATTAACAATATACAAAGTTCCTATTAGGTGCTTCAGATTTTTTAAATTTTTTTGGATTTTTCTTAATGGGTATGTTTAAGTATTGAGTGGCAACCTAAATGTGGAATGAAAATAAGTTATTCGATTAGTGATTGTAAATCAACGTCACGTGAGAAAAGAACACCAATCAGAGCAACCGATCGCGGAAGAACGGAAACGAAAGGTAAAAAGAAATACGGCTCCTAAAAAGCCCAATTATTTCAGATATGTATAAAAACAACGTTTAAGCTGTTTTTGTTGAGGAGCAATTCAATTGTATAATTAAACTAACAAATTTTATCAGATTACATAAGATTTCACGAATGAGAACTTGTCTTAATTGATTCAGATAAATGAAGTTATACGCTACGGACTACAAAGTATATCGCGCAAATTATAATTGCGCAAAACAACTACTTACAATATATTTACCTTCATACCTAACATTTAGCATCATAATCACGAATCACTTTTTTCTGTGTTCCAATTTCCCAAGTAGCAATGACCCTTAGTTAAATAGAAGCAATGTGATCAATTTCAGTAGCGAGCCGAAGTAATCAGGCTAGGCTTTCCATTAAGCAAATGCCTTCCTTGGCTTGAGTGTGCTGAAGATCGGCCGTATTAGGTGGATTTCGCTTATTTTTTTTTTAGCCCCTTCACTTTCCTTATCACCAAAAATATGTACGTGTAGCTTACACTCCGTGCCAATCTAACTTGGGTAAAAACAGAGTAAAAAGGCAGAGGTAAAAGCGCGATTGGTCCGTTGGTTGGAAACTCTTGCAAGGTAATATTTACATACAAAAGGATATGAATATAATTTAACCAAAATACACTTTTCACTCTGATAAAATTGTCAAATTTTCTCAAATGATATTCAAATCTGTTAGACCTTAAACCAAATTAATGTTTAAAACATGTTTTCTGGATGGATTCACAAATAATTTATGGAACTCTTTTTACATGCGCGGAAAGATCTTCTCCATAGCATATTTCTATTTACCCAACTTATATTGGCAAGAAGTGTAAGTAAGAGTATATTGAGCATATACTGCCTCTGCAAATAAGAAAGGCCGTATCTGCAATAATGGAAATTTGTTGAGTTATTAACATTAATGCACACAAATAGATTATCTTATTTTGAAGTTCAGTAAGAGTAACTACATTTAACCTTTGACAATAACTTTTTATTTTACCAGGTGTTTAATAAAGCAAGTTTTTTTCAAATTCTCAAAACTCAGTTTTTGCAGGTACTGTCTTCTTTTTTTGTAACAGCGGCAGTATAAATCAGTAGTGATATTAAAGTGGGGCTCGATTAACGATGTAATAAATGTTGCTGTTACTAATGCCAACACGGTCAGAATGTCAGGACCATCGAAAGCAACGCCTACAGATGGCCTCTGCACTCATATAAGGCGCGTTTACATGAGCCATCGAATCCACGGAATGCCAAAATCCCCATTAGGAGAAAAAGAGGTCGAACAGGATTTCTAATCCAAATGATAGTCTGAGGCCGAATCAATGGTATGAAACATACCCTCCTTCATTGGAGAGTTTGCGAAACCCCCCAATGAACCCTGCAATTCCGTTTCTGTCTGGGAGAAAATCCCCAAGAGGGAAAAATTGCCGAGTTTGCTCCTCAATCCATGATTCGATGGATCATGTAAACGCGCCTATTGTGACGCAATATGTTCGTGGAGTTTCCGTTTAATTTCATTTATATGAATATTGAAGGAAATTTACTAGAAATGTTACTTAACATAACTTTACACTACTGGGAATCCTCAGAAGTCATTGGCAGATTGCTAACAGAAATTAATATACAGGTTGTCCGTTAAAGAATGTCCGAGTTTCAAATTGTAATACTCAGCTGTAATCGCTCGGCAGTTGTAGTTGAAGGTGACGAATAAAGAATAATTCCAACAGTTTCAGATAAGTTCATGTGCATGTACCGCTACATCGTTTTCACACTTGCACAGGCTGTTGCTTCCATTACTCCGGACTTGCTGCAGACCGTATGGGAAGAATTGCATTTTCGTTTGGATGTGTGCCGTATAACTAAAGGCGCTCACATTGAGCACTTTAGTTCGGCACAAACTAGGTTATTTTCCCTTCAATTTCATATATGAAAAGAAAATTTAGTATAAAATAAACTCCTGTAATATATCGGACATTCTTTTACGGACGCCCTGTATAAATGAAAAAATAAAATTCAATTACTTCAGAGCATAAATTCATAATAAGATTTCTTTTAAGGAGAACCTGGAAGTTTTCAGACATTAATTCGTATTCCATTCATGTTTCGCCACTTTTCCGATTCCGTAAATCATAAATTCCTTTCTTTCGCAGTCAAATTAATATTGAATCTTTGTATGTTATGAATTGTTAAACTATGAAAGGCGGAAACCGTGGTGTTCTAAGTCGCGGCAACGCCCTGTTTCGACCAAAAGAATTATGTCGATTTTAGACCTATTCTGGGCAAGGGAAATTATTACAATTAACCTTTGTTGTGTATCCATTTTATGAATATTACAAGACAAGCTTTATTTTTTTCGCTTGTTATAATAATGTTTTCATTTACTCCTCTGTTGCAAAAGTTAATGCAAAAAAATGTTCCCTTAAGATGAATAACTTCTTTCAATTCTCTTTTAAGGGGTCACAGGAGTCTTAAAAATGTGCAAAGAAGATACTACATAGCATAGTTTGATCTCTCTTGTAATTTTTTAACTACTCAATAAATGAGTATAATTTTTTTATATGTAATTCTACAAGATTTATTTATTATAAAACAAGTTTTAAATTCATGAAACTTTAGCCAAAACTAAAATAAATGATATTAAACATGAAGGTACTTGAACACACTGTGATTAGGCTTGCGCGGCATATTGTGAGGTCAAAATTGAACAAATGACCAAGAAAATGACTTTATATTGTACAAATATGTACAAACTAGGACTTATACCTAAATTCTCAGCTCAATTTTAATTAGAAATTATTTTAAGAACTTTTTTCTAAAAAAATTAATACAAATTTTAAAATTTTGATTTTAAATTTTTTAAAAAATAATTTCTAATTAAAATTGAGCTGAGAATTTAGGTATAAGTCTTTGTTTGTACATATTTGTACAATATAAAGTCATTTTCTTATTCATTTTTTCAATTTTGACCTCACAATTTGCCGCGCAAGCCTAATCACAGTGTGTTCAAGTACCTTTATCTTTAATATCATTTATTTTAGTTTTTGCTAAAGTTTCATTAATTTTAAAACTTGTTTTATAATAAATAAATCTTGTAGAATTACATATAAAAAAATTATACTTATACATTCAGTAGTTCAAAAATGACATGAAAGATCAAACTATGTTTTGTAGTACCTTCTTTGCACATTTTTAAGACTCCTATGACCCCTTAAAAGAGAATTGAAAGAAGTTATTCATCTTAAGGGAACATTTTTTTGCATTAACTTTTGCAACAGAGGAGTTAATATATAATAAAAATATTCATTAATTTTCTTTGCTAGCAATTGGCTTTTATCAGGTGACGTATTTCCTTCTAGCTTTCATTCCTGCCTTTCCTTTGATCTGTTTTCCATTCTCACGTGACATTTCTCCTCCAAACGAAATTTGAAAAAAAAAATTAATTCAGCATTTCTACTGCCACTCAAGACCTGAAACAATTTCATAGCAATTTCAATTTTTAAAAGATAAAAATTGTAAGAAAAAAAGCTTCTACTATTAGGGTTACTACTTTTTAGTAGATAAGGTAAATGTAATCGATTCCGGCTGCCTATTTCTAGCCTCCTTTAGGAGCTTTAACACAGCCAATAACGCTTTGTAATTTAGAACCCTGGTCAAGTGACGAGGTCGACACCAGAACGGGCACCCAACGGAACTTCGAGCGACATCGTACGATGACACCGTCGGGACTTTGGACTCCACAGATTTAACGAGCACGTCTGTCCCAGTGAACTCGAGCCCATCCGTCCCGAGTTGGATTTTTTCTACTCTTTAACAGTACAGAGATCCGACTTATAGGATGACTGGCAATAGGTGGGATTCGAACCTCCTCACTCCTGAGAAGGTTGAATCCTGAGGCTGATGCCTTAACCACTCGGCCACGGAAGGGCCTTTAGTAGAGCTGTACCTGTATTTTGCTCAATAATTTGCTAAGATTGAACCTTTACTTCACCATAGATGGCGGGAAAAGGTAAAAAGGTCACAGAAAGATATTCGATTATAGTCAGAGGTTTCATTGCATCGAGTGATCTTAACGAATTAACAATGGAAAAATCAGAGATATTAAAGGGGTAAATGAAATTATGCCATCTATGTCACATATATTCTTTGAAGTAATTTCAGAAACAATCACAAATTATTATCTTGTATTTTTAGATCGCTAAGAAGGGCTAAGAACCTGCCACCTCTAGCCAGCATGGAAACTCTAACACCATCCCTGGTGTCTTCCTGCTACGGAAGCATTGACAGTGTCGTCTGAACAATCAATAAATCTGAATGATGTCAAATGAACCCTAATATCTGTGATTTGTTGCATGAACATCATCGTCAGATAATCATTAAACGTGTACTACATAAAAAAATGGATTGGCTGATATTGAAATAATTATCGTAAATAATATCTGAGAAATGTTAAAGAGAAAGCGTTGTCTGAACTGCTTTCAAATTTACTTTAATATCTGTGATTTGTTAGGCATACGTTATCATCTGATTATAATTAAATGATCTCTATATAAAATAACCTTTAAAACGATGGATACGTTTATAAGATCTCAGAAATGTTTAACAGCGATAGCGTTGTCTGAACTCAATATCTGAACAACGTTAAATTAACTCTAATATATGTGATTAGCTATATGACTGTCATTATAAGATAATCATCAAATGAACTCTGCATTAAAGATGCTTTAAATGGACTTTGAATGTGTGACAGATGTAGATAGCTGCAAGATCTAAAAATATGTTAAATAGTAAACAGCTTTGCCTGAACCCCAATTTTTTAACCGCGTTAAATGAACCCTAATATCTGTGATTTGATTTTTAAGCATCTTTTCATCCTCGTCATCAGACAATCTTTAAGTGAGTATTGACAAATGAAGAGTACACTGGAAAAACCGATTGATTTTGCAGAGAAGTTTCCTTAGCAGGCCACTTTGGCGATGATAGCTAGTGATTATCACCATTGCATTCGCATTGGAGGTCACGTGATCTGAGGGATCACGTGACCTCCAATGCTAACGACGGGACGCGCAAGGAGCTCCCAGAAGATCCCCAATGAAGTAAGTGTTGTAGGTCACGTGATATGCCCCGCTAATACTTTAACTACTATCTCTGTGGTTCCTACCTTCAGGCGATTGGCGATCCCAACGCTTGGACCAAGCGAAGAAGAAAGAGAGAAACCGGTTTTCTGCCACCAAGCAGACAATTGCAGCATCCGCCTAATAAATCAATCGGTTATTCCTGTGTACTCTTCAAATGACAGTGATTGCGCCCTCTAGGAGGGAAGGGCGTAGTCTATATATAGCCAATTACCACGCTCGCCAGAAGAGACAGTCACAAGAGAAACACAAAGAAGGACGCCACTTCGAATAGATGACAGACTTGGAGATAGTTGCAAGATAAGAAATGTTAAACAGTAATAAGAATATACAGATTTGTCTGAGCGTTCAAATTTGTTCTAATATATGTGAGTTGCTATATGAACATTATCATCAGAAAATCATTAAATTAGCTCGACATAGAAAAATCTTAATGTGCTTTAAATATAGTAGAACCGATATCGATGTTTAAAGCGTTGCAATATCCTGCATCGGCAGCCGTGTATGAACTCCAATATCTAAACGGTGTTAAATGAAGCTGAATATCTGTGATTTGCAATATAAACTTCATCGTCAGATAATCATTGAATAAGCAATACATCAAGGAATATTTGAATAGACATGGAATAAATGGCAGACGTAGGTAGCTGCAAGATCAGAGAAATGTTAAAATGAACTTATAGACCGAGAGCCCAGGGCCCCCAGACCTAAGTCATTTTTTAAAGGATGAAATTATCGGATTAGGTTCGGTTTTCATTTAATTTTAGTGTATGCATACCCGCTAGGGAGTAGACCGATGGCCAATTTACAGGTATCGGGTGCAACAAATAGGTACATTATAAGTTAACTTAATTCATTTTTTAAAGGCTTTTTACGCATGTTTTAGAAAATAATGTTAAAAGTTCATAATACATTTGCCAGACACTTTCAGTCGGCCGAAACTTTTCCCAGACGCTTTTAAATGTCCCTGTCACGTTAAGACTTTACCCCACGCATCTTGTGGGGCGATACACTCTCAGAAATAACACTTTCATTTTTGACGATTCATGAATCCTCAAGCCTCATTTCGTTAATTTTGAGGATTGTTTCGTCAAACTATCACGTGACTTTTGAGTAAACGCGAATCCTCACTTACGATCGTGATTTGACGATTCTGTATCTTGATTGTGAGGAAACTGAATCTCATAGTTGTACTCACATGCTCAAAAATGACTAAATATTTCTTTAGATTAGACGACATTCAAATCCTCATAAAAATGACGATTCAAATTTCCTCACTTTGAGGAAACGAAAAGTCGGAGCATTTGCCAGTAACGGAATCGTCAAAATTAAGGAAAATTCCGTCGTTTTTGAGCATTCATTTCTGAGAGTGTATAGCGCTTCGTATTTTCCCTAACTAAACAAAATTTATTTAAAAGGAAGTTACAATATTTTTACGTTTTTTTTTTTTAAATTTTTGTGGAGGGTCTATAATTTTTTTTTTTGGTGACAGAAATAAAGCTGAGTCGATAATCAATGAGAACGAAGAAAGATTTTCATTTCGAGTGAAATAATTTTTTCTTTACTTAGAAAATTCGTAGTGCCATATCGCGCCACAAGATGCGTGGGACAAAGTCTGAACTTGACAGAGAAATTTAAAGCGTCTGGGAAAAGTTTCGGTCGACGGAAAGTGTCTGGCAAATTTATTACTAACTTTTAACGTTTTCTAAAACATACGTAAAGATAAGCCTTTAAAAAGTTACTTAAGTTAACTTATAATTTACCTACTTTTTGCACCCAATACCTGTAAATAGTCCGTCCGTCGGTCCACTCTAGCGGGTCGCTCCTATTAGTGTATAAGAAAAAATTGCAATACGCAACGATATCTTCTAGCTGTCAGATAAACCCGAAGCTTTCTAATCGTTAACTAGACATTGATGTCATATAGAAATTGAAAAACAAACTAGCAGGTGACTAGCTTTTCTAGTTTTCAAAGCTTGTTCACTTTATTATTTATTGATTTTTATCGATTTTCAATAATATACTTTGCTATGAGAAAAATAATCTCAATTACTTAGCGGGCCATTCAAACAAAAATATATTCGATTTATGAAGCTATTTTCAACGAAAAACATAATGATCTAAATACATCACCATTTGTTATGTCTAAAAATGGCGTTTGATGGTAAACACGTTTTAGGTCTTTTGAATAGACAATCAAAACCTTTTTTAAATGTTTGACTGGAACATACTAAGCAAATTTTGATTCAAAGAATGATTTTTTTTCTCATTTAACTATTGAAAGGGACCTTACGGTCTGCGTGCATCGATTTTTGAAGAATCAGTATTCGTGTGATATTTTGCATTTGCGTCATTTTAAGTAATAAAATTTCGTATTTAGAAAATTAGTGCATTTCATATTAAATGTAAAATTTTGTCTGTACAGAACTAAGGTAATGTAAGAATTTAATGTGCTTAACATTTCTGAAAAATGTTCAATTTAGACTACTTTTATAGATTAAATTAGCGTTAAAATATTTTTTTCATTTTGGAAGGTGTTAATTTTTTTTGACAGAGATAAAAAGAGCATTCTTAAGTTAAAAACAGCTTATTTACGATGTTGTACTACATTATGTAATTAACCCTTTCAATCCCAATGACGATTTGGCATCATCATTTTATAATTTTTTTCTCTGATCATATAGAGCCATTTGTGATATCAAAAAACACATCATTCGAATCTTCAAACTTTTTTTCTATTGGAAAATATTTTTTATTAATCCTAATAGATGTCAGCCCTATTACTTTTTAAAGTTATGATCAGAAACATGATGATGCCTTATGGCATCACTGGGACTGAAAGGGTTAAGAAACGGAAAAGTTTGTATTATAGATGTGTAAATATAGTCATTAAAACACTAAACTTCTTTATGAGTTTTCTTCTTTCTTTCACAGTCATTCCACTGAACTTGGTTTAGAAAGGTTTCGATAGTTTTAAAGAATGAATTGAAATTACATAAAATTTTGCAATGCTTGTATAAAAAATAACTAAACCATAATATCTCATTAAATAAACAGCAAGGATGTGTAAGGATTTTTTTCCGTTTTCTGCAAACATGTTCTACTGAACTGACGATTTTAAGCAGAACACTTAGCTCTAAGATTTAATCACGAAGTTAGTAGTATACGGCGGTTTAAAAAAGTAACAGATTAAACTTCATTTATTGTATATGAAATATGGTTAATTTCAGTTTGATGCAAACCAGGTAGCAAATCAGTAAAAAATGCTAATAACTTCTACCTGCATACACTTTAAAGCTCCTGTCTTTAACACTTATCTTAATCAAAATTGAATAACTGAAATTTAAAAACTTGCAAAACCTTAAAAAAAAATAATACATTTTTTTTTATTTCAACTATAAAAACATTATAAATTAGGACTTCAAAAAGGTACATGACACAAAGGTAAGTTTCGAAAAAACACAAGGAATTATCGTTTGGAAAAGGATCAGAGAATTTTTGTTTTTGGAATTGATCCACATGGATTATATAGTTCTTATTTCTTCGAAACTTCCCCATTTCCCAATTTTTAGTAACGAAGACGGAAGAGAAGTGAAGAGAGGTGAGTTACCTTACGGTTGCCATCGAAACTTCGCGAAACATCTCTTCAGTCAATAGAATTTTTTCGAATCATATGATTAATGGGAATTTATTACTTGTTTTGAAAAGGGCTCTACGCCGTAAGCTTACACCACACCAAGAGTTAGATCTGTGAGCAATATAAAACTATGGGAATATTTCTTATGATGTCACGCGCGCAGAACAGCGATTTCATTGGTTGTTTTCTTTTTTAAAAAAGAAAAAGTGTTGAAAAAAGACCATTAGACTCGCAAATTGCGTCCAACGAAACCGTATGCCATATAAGTGAGGATTTAGTACATTCAATTTCGAGGCCTGGATGGCCGAGTGGTTTGGACCATAACGCTGCGCGCTTTAACGTGTGCTGGTTCGATTCCCGCCTTCGCCCTGGGTCTACTTCCTTTCTCTGTGACACTAAAAATTCTTGACACTAAAAATTCTTTCTGTGTGCCTTACTTGACGAAGGCTTATAAGCGGGTCTCTGATCAAGCACACAAGCAGGAATATATAAGTACCCCCCCCCCCCCCCCCCCACCATCCATTCAATTTCAAAGATTATTTGGAAAACTATAAAAATACATTTCTCTATCATTCACTACCCAAATCGTTCATTTATCTAATAAGTATTGAGCTAAAACGGCCCCTAAAAAGTTTAAAACATGTATTTACCTGAAAAGAAAAAAAAACACTGGTGTACAATGATTACATACCAAATATACTTTTTCCCTACAAAAAAATTACTCAATAAATTCACACTAAGCTAATTATAACTTAAAAAATGACTGTATATCAATTAATCTAAAAAGGTCATAAGTCAATTGGTTTTTTTTTATTTGGGTAGGTTTCAGTTGAAATAAAAATTTAAAATTAATTCATTATTTGTAGCATCGACTGACAATTCTAAATAGTATGAAACAATTTTTAACTTCTTGCTACCTGGCGTTTCCATTTGGTGGCATTGAAATATAAATAATAATTTAAATGTAAAAAAAATGAAGTTGAACGAGGGTAAATATGATATTAGACTTCTTAAAATTATTATTATAAATTTTTTTCCAAACTTTAATCAAACTTATTATAGTAGTTAATTTTGAAGGCATTTTGCGCTAAAAAGCAATGTTAAAATAATCCTTTAACTACAAATAAGTGATACGGCCTTTTTTTGTTGCATTTACAGCAAAAAATGTGTATTTTTATAGTTTAAGGCGTGTCCCTAAGTAACTATTAAACATAATTTTTTTCTTTAAAATTCTTTAAAAAAACATACTTTTAACCATATATTTGTATGAAAAGTATGTTTGTATTACGAATATACGTGTAGGATTTTGCTCGGGTCTTAAGAGGTAAAAGAAAAGCCAATCAATTGACTATAACTTAATAAGTAATTGGTATCGAAAATAAACACTGTGCCTTGAATGGCAATTTTGAAGTTATTCGTATCCCAACTCACCGAAAAATCAGAGCCCTGGTAGTTGTTTTTTCCTTTAGAAAACTACTCTCGTAGTGAAACGACTTCTACAGATATCAAAGTTCTTCATTTTTACGTGACGCTATTAGAGATGCTATTCAGATACACTTTTAGATGGCATCTTGGAAAGATTTCAAGAAAAAAATCTGTACTGAAAACTATTTTAACTACGATGGATATTTTTATGTGCGTTATTTTCGTTTTATGATTTAGTTATTTAGTTAATCCGTAAATGCTGCAAACTTTCATGATTTGATTTCTTGGATGCAATCAAACTTTAGTTTTGCATTTTATTCAATCATATAAAATTGTAAAAGTTGTGCTGATTCACAATACAATTAAAAAAATATTTATCAAGGAATATTAAAACAATTTTCAGTTTCTTAATTTTACATAGTATGAGATGATTAATGGGAATATTTCTAATGATGTCACGCTCTTCATACTGCGATTTCATTGCTTGTTTTATTTTCTTTGACAAAGGGTTCAAACAAAACAATGGGCTTGTTTCAACACTTTGTCAAAGGAAACAAGCAACGGAATCGCAGTTTAACTTGCGTGACGTTTAAAAAAAACAAAATGAGCTTGTTTCAACACTTAGTCAAAGAAAACAAAACAACCAATGAAATAGCAGTATGAAAAGCTTGACATCGTAAGAAATAGTCCCAGAGGTACTTATTAACACTAGGCATTTATAACTCGTTCAGTATTTGTTTTTAATTAAAAAAATCTAAAAATTTGTATCCTAGAGTACAAGAATCATGTACACATTTTTACAATGCATAAGATAATTTACAAGCGCATTTTCATTTTAAATAGGCCAATAAAGAAATTATTGGCTTTTGTTTGAAGTAAAATTGAATTGGGACTCAAAGAGTTGGAGGTTCCTATTACTTAACATAGATGAACTTTATATAACACATACACAAACCTTTTGTTAGAATAATTTGCTGGGATGATACTATTAACACCATTGTCATAACTTCTGTAACTGACCTTAAACATTTTAGCTATTTACAAAAGTTCAGAAAAATTCATTAAATTTTAAATAAAATATACTATATAAATATTTTTGAATCGTAAAAGTTTAATAATAAAGTCAAATTATATTTATTATGATTAATGAGTTAAATTTTTCATTAAAAATTATTTATAACGTAAATATTTAAAATAGCAGAATCAATTCATCTGTAGAAGTAAATTAAAATTAAAGAAAAATGCAAAAATTCTCTAAATCTAGCTACAATTTCAAAGGTTTTACCAATGGATTATTCTCGAAAAATTAGCTTTTTTTGTCTGGTTTTTTTTAACACAAATTAAGATTTAAAAAATAAATAAGTGGTTACATGTTTTTGCGCACTCTTTTGAAACCAAAAAAAAAAAATAATAACCGGTTTGGTTTACATTATCCTCATTAGCACATAAAATCGTCTCGAAGCTATTAACTTCAAAACTATTAAACGTTCTTTTCATTTTAAATGTTCCTGGCAGTACATTTTAAGAGAAAATAAGTGTGTCGTATTCAAATAAACTTTTTAAAACACCCAATTTAGCCTTGAGAATAATAACAGCGAGCGTTTAATGCATAAGGATAGAAAAGCAATAAAACCTTCTTATGAAAATCAATAAGTCAAGAATGCTTAATTAGTTTAAGTGATCAATTTGCCGTTAAGTAAATATTAAAAGACAAAACCTATTTACATTTCATACCTGCTTTTTATTAACAATTGAAATAATCTTTAATTCGATCCTTTAAAATAGATTTACTAATTAATTTTCAAAATGTTCGACTAATTTCTTAAATTATTAAAATCTTCTCTAGAAATGTTCAAACACTAAAAGATTTTTTTTAAAGACTAACAAGCTAGAGCTATTAAATCTGTCGTCGTTATATTAGTCGAGGTATCGCAGCTTTTGAATAGGAGAAAGGTTCTCTATAAGGCCCGGGCTTACACTCTTAAAACAAAAAAGTGAAATCAACTCCAGTAGGAGAAGTGCATTTTCGACACTGGAAAGGAGTGAATATTAACTCAGACTGAGTTAAAATCACTCGTTTGGAGTGATACTGTCGGAGGTTTAACACACAAAGGATCCACTTCTTTCGGGGAAGTGCATATTTAAGATAGGAGGAGTGAAAATTAACTCAGACCGAGTTAAAATCGTTCGTTTGTTTTAAGAGTGTAGAGCCCTCAAATTTTAAGGGTCCCTAAATCTTAGAGGGAAATAGTCTCCAGGGACCTGTACCCGTGCGAAACTGCGCAATGACCGGCCACAGGACTTTCGGACCCACATATTTAACGAGCACGTACTCCGCATATATTCGGTGGGTTTTCAGTGGTACCGAGATCCGATCGCGGGACCTTCCGATCCCAAGACCTTAACCACAAGGCTCCCACAGCTCTGGGTTATCCTGGATTAGGCCCTGTTTGGAGCTGTGCAGTGTCAAAGCTTTGGAACCCCTGTTCTAGTAACTTAAACATCAAAAATATATTCTTTACAAAGAACTAAGGTTAAGAAGCATAGTTAATGGTTCTTTTGACAAGTTAATGGGCTTCTAAACGCTCCCGGGAGTTGCGAAAAGTAGTAGAACACACCAAACGCATCAAAGGCACTTTATTTCTAAAAAAGATGGGATTTCACACCAACACGTGTAGTATAGCAACACTCATTTTTGTTACGTTAAAGGTTTAAAAGAATTAAACTTCACTAGAGAAATTAGATAACTAATATGGAAAAATTACGGTAGTTGAGAATTGGATACGGTTTGAATTTTCGAGAATTTTTTTTTGAAAGACTAGCTTTTTTATGTCACATATTAATATTTTAGTTAAAATATAGTACTTACCTCGGATTAGCTACATTGACTTTGCACTGGAAAGGTCAATCGAGGTCGAATCTCTAGTATTAAAATATTGTTAAAATATTTTAAGTCACTTCCACGCCTAGGTTGGTTGGTTGATATACATATATTTTCAGGCTTGTGTGCTTGCTCAGAGAGCCGCTTATAAACCTTCGTCAAGTAAGACAGTCACACCACACACTCACATGCACACATATACGTGACAGATGCTGCCATCTAACACGCGCCACCTTCACAATTTAGACATGTCCCTGAAGGGGAGGGAAATTTTCTCCAGGAACCTGTACTCATGGTAAACTGCGCAATGACCGACCACAGGACTTTCGGGCCCAACAGATTTAACGAGCACGTACTCTGCATATACTTGGTAGGTCTTCAGTGGCAGACTCGATCTCTCAACCTTCCGATCTCGAGACCGAGATCTTGACCACTAGGCTCCCTAAAGCTCTACTCCCACGCCTACTAAAACAAATATTGAATTATCTGTAATGTGTAATCGTTTCCTGCTGTCTATTTCTAGCCTCCTTTAGGAGCTTTAACGCAGCCAAATAAGCCTCGTTATTTAGAACACTGTCAAGTGACGAGGTCGACACCTGAGCGGGCACCGAACGGAACTTCGGGCGACATCGTACGCTAACACCGTCGGGACTTTCGACTCCACCGATTTAACGAGCACGCATATCGCAGTGTATTCGGCCACCCCGATGATTTTTTCCCCACCAGCAGTAGTACGTCTACACTCTTAAAACAAGGGAGTGAAATCCACTCCTGTAGGAGAAGTGCATTTTCGACACTGGAAAGGAGTGAATATTAACTAAGACTGAGTTAAATCACTCGTTTGGAGTGATCTTGTAGCAGATTCAACATACAAAGGATCCACTAATGTACGAGAAGTGCATTTTCGACAATGGAGAAGTGATAATTAACTCAGACTGAGTTAAAATCACTCGTTTGTTTTAAGAGGTGTATAGTATGGCTAGGAAAAGGACACAACCAAGAACATGCTCGGTGAGAGGCTCGTCGCTCACACCTCTCAGCCACCGGGGAGTGTGCTTGCAGACACCCGCTTACAGACCTTCGTCAAGTAAGGCAGACACAACACACACATACGTGACAGATGCTGCCATCTATCGCGAGCCACCTCCACAATTTAGACACGTCCTGAAGGAGAGAGAAACAGTCTCCAGGGACCTGTACCTGTGGGAAACTGCGCAATGACCGCCCACAGGACTTTCGGACCCAACAGATTTAAGGAGCATGTACTTCGCATATACTCGGCGGCCAGGAATTCAGTGGTCAAATTATCTTTGTTTTGGCCATTCGTAATGCTAGTTTCTCTTCAGATCTTAAACACATCCAAACAAGTCTTGTATTGCGTTTCCAAAATCAAGCAGCGAGTTCAACCTCAGATTTCGACTTGACCATGGTTCTAAATTGCTATTGGCTGGGTATGAACCAATTAAGTACGATGTATTCTTAAACAATACTAGTCCAACCACCAATAAACGGTTCATGCATTTGAGAGGTTAGGTTAGTTTGAAATATCGTCGTACTACAGCTACACTCAAGGGCTATTGGCTACGGGCGTCATAATTTAGAACCACAGCCAAGTGACAAGCCGACACCTTATTATAGGCACTCAACTCATATTTTAAAGGCGACATCGTATAGCGGCGTTGAACTTTTAAGCATACTTTACGTGCACTCTCTCTACACAAGGTATTATACGACGGACATTTACATTTGAGAAGGATTCAATCCCTCTACTAGCTTAATAAAAAAAGAATGAAATATCGATACGAAACAAAAAGAAATTTAACTAGCGGAAAATCTCTTACAGCAGGAGTTTAAAATACATTATGCTCCTCTGATCTGTATCCACTTTCGAGTTTTAGTGCTGTACTTCGTAAATCGACATACCCAAATTCGGTATTTAATACATATAAGCCACCAAACTTCCCTAAATGCTTCAGGGTTTCACCTGCAACTTTTTCGGTAAATAGTGATTGAAAATCATTTTCAAATGTCTTTTCTTTTTTTAGCACTTATTCCAAGACCGTTATGGGCCTCTTCTCCGTCTTACCAAAAAAAAAAATAATAATCGTACTCTCTTACTTATGACCTTATGATTTCATTTCCGTAACTTTTATGGCTATCCAGAAGTACCATTCTATTTGGGTCTTCGTGGAATGTTTAGAAAGAAGCAAAAGTTTATTTCGCAGAAAAGTACTGTCATTGATATTCATCTTAGAATAATAATAAAAAGTAGTTGCTAAGCAACCGTAATGCTTTGAAAGCGGAAGATGAAACTGAAACCAGAGTTGCCGTAGTGGGTAGAACTTGGAGGTAAAATTTGAAGCAGTATAGTTGGTTGGTATACATATATTTTCAGGCTTGTGTGCTTGGTCAGAGACCCTCTTACATGTAAACCTTCATCAAGTAAGACAGACACAACACACACTCACACGCAGACACACACATACGCGACAGATGCTGCCATCTATCACGCGCCACCTCCACAATTTAGACATGTCCCTGAAGGGGAGGGAAATAGTTTACAGTACAGGAACCTGTACCCGTGGGAAACTGCGCGATGACCGCCCACAGGATTTTCAGACCCAAGAGATTTAACGAGCACGTACTCCGCATATACTCGGTGGGTTTTCAGCGACCAGGACTCGATCGCGGGACCTTCCTATCCGGAGATCGAGACTCTGACCACAAGGCGCCTCACAGCCCAATTTGAAGCAGTAAATTTGATAATTAAAAAATATTCCGGCTGTCGATTTCTATCGTCCATTAGGAGATTTAATGCAACTGATTACGCATGGTAGTTTTGAGCCACGGTCAAGTGACGAAGTCGAACCCTGAGGGGCCACCCTACGGAACTTCGAGCGACATCGTACGCTTACGCCATCGGGACTTTCGACTCCACAGATTTAACGAGCACGTACACCTGTTTACTTGGGGAACCCCGAAATTAAGTCGGTTTTATTATTTTTTTAAATTTTGCTAACAAATAATCGTCTACATAGGAAGTGGCAGGTTTAGACCGCTGGACCTTCTGTATGATGTTCCAATGACTGGGCGACGCAGCCTCCAACCCATGTTAAGCCGACGCTTGGGTAAGAAAGGGAAACAAATGAAGAGTACACGGGAAGAACCGATTGATTTATTAGGCGGACGCCCGCAATTGTCTGCTTGGCGAACATTGGCGGTAGAAAACCGGATTCTCTCTTTCTTCTTCGCTGGTCCAAGCGTCGTGATCGTCAATCGCCTGAATCTTGGTAGCTAGGAACAAAAAAAAAAGTAGGCACAGTATTAGAGTGGCAGATCACGTGACCTACAACAATGACTTCATTGGGGCTCTTCTGGGAGCTCCTTGCGCGTCCCGTCGTTAGCATTGGAGGTCACATGATCTGCCACTCTATTACTCTAACTATGATCTCTGTGGTAGGAACTGATTTCCTTACACAAGTTTAGGCGATCACTCTCTATCATCGCCAAAGTGGCCTGCTAAGGAAACTTCTCTACAAAATTAATTGGTTTTTCCCGTGTACTCTTCAAATGTCACCAATGATTACTGTGAATGATTCCTTGTATAAAAATTTGGTAATTTAGTAGTTTACGACCTTCTTTAGGAGCTTTAACACACCGTATATGATTACAGTGAATGCTTTTTTTTAAAATGATGTGATAATTAGTAAAAACAAAAAAAAAAGTTTGTATAAATAACATAGTGGAGCTGCAAAAAAGCCTGAAACAAGTTTTTCCCAGAAAATTTTAAAAAAAACACACACACCACACATCTATACTAAAACAAATCATTTCCTTTTATTTATTAGTGCAAAATTCTGTTCAGGTGCATATCATGGAACAGAGCTTTATACCACTTCATATCTACATTTAGTACACACACTTTCACAAACATGATACACAAAGGTATGCAGCACGCATTATACAACTGTGAATTCCTATATAGACATGCAAAGTACACTCCAACAGCGCTAGGTGACAATTCATCTAATGCGTGACAGAGTTTGGTCTGTTAAAACTGAGAGTTGTAACACTACACGGCTTTCAATTACCGCTAAATAAATCAATAAACACATTTAGAGGTATTTAAACTACTTTCATAAGGCAGTATAATTAACTCCACAACCCAAGAGAGTTCTATGGCAGCTGCGCATGCGCAGTTTTCTCGAAAAACTTATGACGCTAGAAATAGGAGCCCGTGCACCAAATTTGAGCTGCAGAGTGGTTTTAGAATGACAGACGGACCAATGTTCAGAACCGCTTTCTTGAAATGTGAAGAAAACACAAATGCATTTTGGATTTTCGATCCCATTGCAATACCTTATATTGGTTGGTAGACATATACTCAGGTTTGTGTGCTTGGACCAGCTTATAAACCTTCGTCAAGTAAGACAGACGCAACACACACAGATAGCAGCAGACTTGCTCTCAATAGGGGGCAGCACTACCGCTCGTAGTGGATCCATCAAATTTTTAGAGACAGAGGCCAACTCGAGGATCAACGGAATTGACTTGTCAACCCCAGAGGTATTGATTTGGAATGGGAACTTGGAGTACCTTATATTTCACATTAGATTAGGTTGAAAGCTTCTGGCTGTCTATTTCAAGCCTTCAAAGAGCTTTAACATTGGCAAATTATGCCTCGTTATGTTCATAAAAGGTAATTGAAAGTAACAATTACTTATACCTAGACCAAACTCTGTTACAGTAGTTAACAACTCTTTTCAGTGAACGACACACAGACTAGAAATATAACGATCAACATCTAAACAACATTTACATGAGAACACTCAACAGTATTTCACGAAGTCGAGACTCTTTTGAAGGCAACTTTTTGTTATCTGGTCACTTCTTGAGTAATGGAAGACATAACAGATTGCCACACACACATACAACACTCCAGGGAGACCATAGAGTTAAGAGATGGAATTGCTGTCGGACAAAAAGCATTACAAAAACCCCTTTGCCAGTGAAGCCATCTATCATTTTGTAGGAAGCCCAAACAAACGCTCTTGGCGAAGTATTTGGGGCTATTATACAATTAAATTTGTACTACATCGACTTGGTGATTTTTGACTATCTGATAAAAAAAACGGTGACTACGCCATTAACCCTCTTAAAACCCGAGCAAAATCCCACAAGCATATTCGTAATCTAAACATACTTTTTATACTAATATATGCTAAAAAAGAATATCTTGCAAAGAAATTTTTTTAAAAAATATGTTTAATAGCTACTTTGGGACACGCCTTAAACTCTAAAAAAAAATTGTGCTATAAATACAACAAAAAAGGCCGTATCACTTATTTGTAGTATACAGATTATTTTAACGTTATTTTTAGGGCAAAATGCCTTGAAAATTTAACTATTAAAATATCTTTTTTAAAAGCCTGAAAAAAATTAAAAAAATTTTTTTTTAAGAAGTCTAATATCGTATTAACACTCGTTCAACTTCGGAACTAATTAACGTGGTAACTGTTTGAGAGAAGGTTATAAAAAAGGTCTCCAAATGGGGATATCAGGTCGCAAGAGATTAGAGAGATTTTGTAAGCGGTACGGTAAACCGTAACGCTAACCCAAACCTTAAATCTCTCGACAAATCAGAAAGCCAGTAGGGATTATCTACGCGCCTTATGATTGGTCGAGAGGTTTAAGGTTTGGGTTAGCGTTACGGTTTACCGTACCGTTTGCAAAATTTCTCTAATATACCTGAGAAAGAAATTACTGCAATATTGCGTAAATTCAGATCTCGTGCTACAACCTAAAGCCCATTTCACACCTGCACAGCTACTTGCAACTGCAACTCGCAACTTGTGGTAACCTGGTTTTTCGGGTTCCACAAAAAATTATTTATCTCACAATTTGGCAAGTTTCATCTTTTTGAAAGCAAACTTTAATCAAACTATAGGCATCGTTTGCATCAAACAGAAATTTATGTTTCCGAACTTCCTTAATTAGATCAATTTCCATTTTTGCCATCCATTTACTACTCATTTTTAATTGCGCAGATTTTTGCAAGCAAGGAAAGTTGGCGTCGTAAAAAGTAAACAAACAACCAGTTGGCGAAGTCTAGTTCTCTACAATGCAGCCAAAGAAATACTGAGTGCTGATTGGCTAAGGGTACATGCAACTGAGATTTTTTCGTGCTTGCACGAAAAAATCTCACGACTTGAGTGCAACTTTTTAATGCACGGTGTCCTATGGGAGTTGCAAGTAGTTGTGACAAGGTGTGAAATGGGCTTAAAACTGAGCAAAAAGTCATTTTTATTTTTAATTAACACTTTTTAAGGAATAAAATTATGCGTTTCAGCATGCACTATACTCGCCGCCAACCAAATTAGAACAAGTTAGGGATGCCGGTTTTTGAGAAAGAAAAAACGATTTCCAGTTCTTAGACGGATTTCCCTGCAGAAAACCGGTTTTCCGTTTAGACCAGCCTCGTGAAGAAACCGGTTTTTCGTCGAGGGCAAAAAACCAGTTTCGGTTTTCCATCCCTAAAGTGTGACCAATTAGGGTGTCGGGTACTTTTTTTTATATAACATTGATTGAGTTTTTTGTTTGGGCTCACATCGCGACTTTCTGATGGCTTTACTTTGTTCGTCGCGAAGCATTTCCATCTTCGTCTTAACTCTGTGAGGGAGACACAGACCAGAATTATTTTCTTAATTTTAACTATGAGCATTGAAATCTCTGCATAATATGTATATATAATTTTTTTAATGTGATTCCAACTAAAAATTCTTCAACTTAACAGGCTTTGTACGGTACCATGTAAGCCGTTGCATAATTTCAACTCAACATATTTTGCATAAATTATACTTTTAATTTCCAGTAATAAATATATTCTCAAAATAAAATGAAATTTTTTTTTAAAATTAACATGTTTTAAAAAGCGTAAGAGTTATTCAATGAAAAAAGAAAAAATCCAGATACATGAACAAGCAGAGCAAATATTAACAAACAAAAAGGTGTAGATTTTATAAGAAATAAAGGAAGAATAAGGGCTTATTTTATGATACGAGTTTTTAAAGTTCCCAAAACCTGCTATTGATTTTTTTCCGTTTTTTTTTAATTACTTTTAAAACCTTGAATTTTTTCTTATAGTTAACAACTAAAAGACAATTTCTTACAAATATAATTTTCACATTTTAAAACACATTGGAAAAAATGACTTCAAAAACATGCAATTTTTTTTAAACACAAATCTGCTATAAAATTAATACCTCAAACAAAATAGATAATTTTGTTGACATAGGAACAAATAGTAATATATAACATAATAATACTTAATACAAATCATCAGAAGGAAACTCAAATATAAATTTGATCAACTATAAACATTCAAACTAATAAAGAGTATTTCAGTAACCATATAAAAATAATTTATTTCCAAATTAGTACATCATTTTATCAACCAATATGGGGATATAATAAATATTCTTAAATCGATTATTGAGTATAATACCTAAATAAATATAAATTAGGGCGGCATCTTTTTCTCACACTTGGTTATAACAAAATAAATAAAAAGAGATCAATACATAAGGAAAAATAATGTATAAATAATTATATAAGACAAATCTATATAATAATATATAATAATTATATAAGACAATAAATAATTCTATAAGGAAAACATTATCGTGTTTAATTAATTTAAAAAAAAAAATAAAATGATATTTGTATGCAAAATGGACGTAATTCAGATATTGAAATAAAATCTATGCATAACATCTTCACAGCCGAAAACAATCACATGCATATATCATTTATATAAACATATTTTTTAAACAACTTTTATTTAATAATATGTTTTGCAAGTAAGTTTGAAAAACATAGTGCTTAACATTCATTAAGGGTCCAATCAATTTAGTGCAATTTGAAAATTTGAGCAGTAAAAATACACGTTTTTGATATAAATTTGTGATGCGTGTAATGAATAAAGAAACAGGTTCTCTCAGCATTATACGATTTTTTTCCAGTTTAATTCAACTATTCTAATTTTTGTTTTGCTAAAATATCATAAAAATTAAAAGGCTTTCTTGCACGATCCAAAAAAAAAAAACTAAGGATTTTTTTAAAAAATCAATGCACAATAATTTCCTTCATAAACATTTAAAAATTCCAATTACAGAAAAACTTCTAAAAACGTCACCCGCCATGCCCAATGAAACTTTCTTTTCCTTTAAAAATTCTAGAATTATTTTAATCACTCAGAAAAACTTTTTTTCTTAAGGCTAAAAAATTAATGCAAAAAGGGATGCATCATAATTCTTCAGATCATAGGTTTTGTTCGAAAAATTATTCAATAGATTAGGCAATGCTTTCATTAGATTAAATGTTTGATAGAACCACAACAATAGCTTTTCCATGTTACGGTCATAAGCGTAAGTGATTGGCTTTAACTGGCGCTCTAAAAAAGCTAAATAGAGCTCAAGGTTTGCTCCCAATCAATATTAGTTAATGTAATAACTATCAAATGATTCTAAATGTTTTAAAAAAACTTATTTCAACCCTAAATTTAAAAATATATAACAATGTACTCAATTATATAGCTGTCACCTTGTACCACTAAGTTAATTTAAGCGCTACATAGCTGAAAGTTACGAGTATAAAAATTATTGTTTAAAAAAATACTAAAAGTAACTGGCATTCATTTTTAAATATACAAAGTAGTGAAGAAGGGGGGAAAACCATATTTTGTAATTGGTAACGTTAAGATGAAATTGGTGTTAAAAATGAGTTTAAAAATAACTTAATCGAACACAATTACCTTAAATTAACTATTATACGAGCACTTCTATTGCAAAACAAACCATATCAATGCTTTTTCGTAAGAAAAATTATAAATAAATATTCAAAATTCTGCAACAAATATAGTAAATAAAAACTTTCTTGATTAGTAATACCAAAACCGCAAAAATATACTTTATAATTCCAGATAAGTAGAAAATACATTTAGTAAAAGTGATACATCACTAGTAATAGTGAAGTTTAGATAAAATATGTATAATGTACTAAATTAAAATTTTAAAACAGTGAAAAAATTTGTGGAAAAAAAACATGATTAAGATATTAAGTACCTTTTAAATCTGCTGAACTAAAACTAACATCAGACCCAATTAAAAAAAGTTAATATTTTTTCACTAAACCAGTGATTAGTATACCATTCAATGGTTTATATACTACCATTAAACTACAGCATTGTGTAAGATGACCATTCAGTATCAAAATGTCAACAGCAAATTTACACAGATAACACTAATATACTTTAACTGGTAAATGTATCTTCCTAAATATTAGTCTTGCAACTACATTCACTTTCAACAACAAATTATATGAACTATTGCTTAAATCCAATTTTATAAATTCGGAAAATAGATTCAGTAGATTCAAGTTAATTGGAATACTGGAGCAATTACTTGAGTATGGAGCAATTTACTATAAATTGTATGGGACAAGGAATCAGATGACTTAAAACATTTAATTAATATATTTAATATTTTTCGATGCTTTTAAACTTCATCATTTATAGAATTAACAGCACATAATATTCAAATGCACTTCAGTGCACCAATTCCATTTTTAAAATGTTCTAAAATGATTGCACGTCTCTTTGAGAGAGCTATCTGCAGCAACTGTAATTTTAATTGAAAATTAACAGTACATCTCAATTTTGTAATAATTGCTCACACAAAATTATAGTATATTTTTTTTAACATAAGATAATTTTAAAAGCTATAACTAACTTTTATTGTTAACATTTATTTTTAACACTTAAACTTTTAGCCAATTTGGATTAGTTTAGTTTGAAATACAGTCACACTAGAGCTACATGAGGGCTATTGGCGACGGTCGTCGTATTTTAGAACCACTTTAGCGAATTTGGATTGAAATTTTCTGGCAGTGCTTCAAGTAATTTAACTGTTCCTATACATCAGAGATCCAATTAACCAGAATAAACTGCACAATAAGACATTAGTTCAAAAACACTAAAATAACACTTGCTCGAAGACACTATCGCATTGCCTTATTAAACGAAGCTCCTTGCACAAAAATTTTACCTCTTATTTTAAGTTCTAAAGTGTCTTTAATTCTGCTGCACTTGGAACACTTAAACACATACGAACACTCATGTGAGCAGGTTCATTTCTTTGTACTGGGCAAACACTGCCACCTGGGAAAAAAATGATGTTTTTAAAAATATTTTATCTTCTTTTCAATTAGAATGAACATTAGCTAACTTAAATGTGACCAACATCAGTTGAAAAACTTAGTTTCAAGTCATCATAATTCTAAACAACCACTGCTTCTAACCACTTCTAACTAATACTAAACTGCCACTGCTTAAATATGCTTGAATAATTTTTTTAGCAATGCAACCTATCTATAAGTGTAATGAAACTAAATTAAATATATCTTTTAAATAAAATTTTCATGTTTTTTTACTTGTACAGTAATGATTATTTGGCAAATATAGCAGCATTTCTTAACAAATTAGTGATTCTCCAAAGATTCATCTAAGCCCCTTCCTTACTGACCTTTTCATTATCCGAATGTACTAAATCTTTTGATATTCTTTCTCAAACATTAAATACAAACCCCAAGGGGGTATACTTTCCCCAATAACAACTTCTTAATTTCAAACATTTTTGAGCTGTCATTTTCAAAGGTTTTTTTTTGTAAAGAAAACAAAAAACACCTGTTTCATTATATGGTATTTCTGTTGGTAACCCATTTTATAAAAAAACTTATAAAATGTGGCATTTGGTCTATGCTCAATGATTTATCAGGTAGTATAATCTTGATATAACTTCCAGCTATTGGACATATTTAGTGGCAAAAATTAACGTTGTTATTTGACAAGGCTTCCATGTTAACATCCAAAGCATTAAACTTATTTATATGCCGTGGACAAATAATTTTCAGAGATTAACCATGAGAACTAACCAGACAAGAAGTCAACTAATGTCAGAAGCTTGAAGTACAGTATTTTATTTTGGTGTTCCAAAGCAAATATAACTCTACAGAAGTAGTCAGTAAATATGGGACAAATATTTGAGGGCTATAACTACAAAACTCATACTCTCTAATATGCAATTATGATAAAGGGACCGGCTTATATATTAGTGACTTTTGGGAATCCTAAAAAGGTATGTTGTGGTAGCTTAATCGATCAAGCTTCATTTAAGTTGAGCAGGAATATTCAACAAATTCATAAAGGAATTTTTGATGCTTTGTAACAAAATAAATCCAGATTGGACCCTAGATCACAGTCTTACTTAGGTGAAACTGAGTTTTGCCCATACATCTTTTATATAAAGAATTCTGTGACAAAATTACCTTTAATTTTACATCAATATACGCACAGGATTCAGATATAAATTTGTAATATAATGTTAAATTTTTAAAAAAATCTTACCTTATTTTTAAGTTGCTGGCAGAGCTGCAAGGAAACTGTGAAAAGCACAAGAACTTCGCTTAACCACGGGACTGAAGATTCTGCCTGCAATGCAGAAAACTTTACATTAGTACGTGGTACAATAATGGAAAAAGAAGGGGGTTGCGGTCAAATTGCTGAAACTCAGGAACTTTCGGATCCCCGGAGTTCCGCGACTTTCAATTTGCTGTAGTTTCATTCGCCATAAATTCGAGATCTTCGGATCCCCGGAGTTCTGTGGCTTTCAATTCGCCGTAGTTACGCGACTTTCGGTTCTCCGAAGTTTTGCGATTATCAAATTACCGGAGTTCCGTGAATTTTGGATCGAATTAGTTTCGCGACTTTCGGAACTGGGGTGCATGACTTGCACTTGTGCGACGTGCATTGAAAACTTATGGGCACAATTTTTTTTGTAGGTTCATGGTGCACCCGCTAATTTCGAAACCTGGTTTCATAAAATTAAAGATTTGGAAACAAAAAGATTTTTCAACCGATTTTTTTTTGTTTAATGTTGAAACACTGGCCTATTTTTTTTTTTTTTTTTTTGAAGTTTTACTTGTTTGAAATGAATTCATTAAAAGTGTAGGCAAGGCAAATTTGATATTTAAATGATACATTTGTAATATATACCCATTATCTTGTACTGCAGAATGCTGAGTGGTTTATATTTTTGCAAAGCTTTCAATTGCATATTTCCAAACAAAACACTTGTGGTGTATAGTAAATCTTTTGATAACGTTGAATGAGAGGGGGGGGGGGGTCCTTATTTTCTGCAGCCAAATTTTTTCTTTAAAAAGTTGTGCTGCAGCCACATCCAGAAAGTTCTGCACTGGGCACTGTAGGGCATTCTCACCTGGAAAACATCGAATTTGGGTGGTCCCTGAGCCTCTTTGGACAGGATGTGGTAGACAGCAAACACCAGCTTGTGGGACTGCACATAGAAGCTCACTGCAAGATCTGGAGGCAATGGAGGCTGGAGGGACTTCTGCAAACACACAAGGACATTACTCAAGGATCTCACACACGCCAACAATATTTATTTTATTAGGCATAAACTATTATCTTTCACCAATGGTCCAACTTTTTCTCCCCTCCCATCACCAAAAAAACAAAAAATTCAACAGCAGTTCAAAAATTTATTCTAATAACATGAATAAAGGCATTTTAGAGCATTTTTCGTATTTGAAAAAAAAAATGTTTAGGTTTAAGAATTGAGTTTACATTTTGCATCTAGGCAGTTTTTTTATTCCAAAATTTAGCCTGACCATATTTGTTTCAGTGAATAACTTTTTAGACAATGAAATTATCATTACTTTTTCATGAATCAAAATTTATTTATGTTGTTTTTGTTTTGAAAAAGCTATGAAAAAATTAAACACAAACTAATCATACAATTTTCATAGCTACTTAGTTGAATACAAACTATATTGTACAGTGAAATGCAGTATCTAAGGATTGACAGGGTTTTTAAACAGTGGTTTTAACAGTTTCTAGTGTTTTCCCCCATGTGTTTGTACATTCGTGGTTTTGTTATTGGACCGCTAATATAACATACTCATTATCATATAATGAATTTTCCTATGCTATACTGACCACATTCCTGCTTTTCTGTAGTTCCACAATGGTCCTCTTTTTGGGAATGAGTAAGCAGGAGCGGCCTCTTTGCAGGCAGCCCATCAGATTGTTCACTACCTAAAGATTGGCAGGCAATTTAAAAAAAAAAAACGACTAAAATTGCTAAAAATTTGTCAAATTGTACACAGTGTACAAAGCTATAGGGGAGACCGGGGCACAATGGACCACTTTTTCATTTTTTGCGCTATAAGTACAAAAATATTCATCCCACCTGCTTGGAAAAAGGTATATATATTACATACATATCCTGGCTTTTAAAATACATTACCAAAAAAATATAATTTCAATTACTTTTTTCTGAATTCACTTTTTTATAACAAGTGAGAAAGTGGTCCATTGTACCCCAGGTTCGGGGTACAATGGACCACATCACGGGGTACAGTGGACCATGGTATTTTTTGCTGAAAAAAATTATCTGCACTTTTTAAAGATTAACATACATATAAAATAAAGATTTTATTTGAATTTTAAGTATCCAATTGCATTATAACTTCTTTTAGTGAGAGATTTATCAGATATTACTGTTGCTTTTTTCCCTCCCCTTTAAAATTTTTTGTTTATCTTCTTTATGTGCAAGGATCAGTTAGGCTCAAATCTAGCAGGTGTATGGGAGGTTTTGTTCTTATTTTTATGTAGCTCAAAAAGACTGTTTTTGAAATGCCTTTCTCTTTGCTAACTAAACAGATAGAACGACTATCATCAATAACATGATTTACAGCCTGTTCCATCACTTCTTTTGCCACTGTTCCTTCACTAGTCTTTCTTATTCTGTTATGTGGCATATCGAAAAAAAAATTAGTAAAAGCATTAAATTTTGTCTTCAAAATTATAAGATCACTTTAAAGTAAAATCACTTTTTTATTACTATACAAAACAACACCAAAAGTGTAGGGAAAAACTGTGGATCAAAGAATATTCGTTTTTATGCGAGATTAATTTTTTAACCTTTTAAATCTTGAATTAATCATGTGGTTGAAAATTTTTCTAAAAAATTTCAATTTTGTGCATTTTACCAATTCTGAGAAAATTCGTTTGTTACTTAATTATTTATAACTACAACGTTTTTGTTAGTAAAAAAAATCAAGAGTAATCAAATATTAATTAAAAAATTTATGATATTATACTTGTACTTCTGTTTTAAATAATTTAACACTCTAGTATCACATTCCAATTTTTAAAAAAACTTTTCTCATTCAAAACACTTATTGTTTGAAGTCATTATATATAAATTAAAACATCAGTTGACTAATAATTTGTTACTTCTTGTTTAAAAAAACAAAAACAAGCAATATTAGAAGATGAGGGGAAAATCTATTACATTCAGAAGTAAATATTAGAATATATATTAAAATATTTTACTATTATAACAAATTTAACTTTTAATAATTAGGAAGGACTTGCATCAATATTTTTTTAAATTTTATTTCGAAACTAAAAGTATATATAAAGTTGCATGGGGTACAATGGAACATGGTCCACTGTACCCCAGATTTTGTGGTCCATAGTGCCCCATATTGTAGTTGAACAAAAAACAAAATTAAAATATGCTGTATTATGATTTCAGAAATTAATTTATATATAATAAAGAAAGACAAATATCTTGCCTTTCAACTATGCTAAGCCACTTTGTCCAACTAATGTTACTTTAATGATGAGAAGATAATTTCTAGGAGAGAGCTTTTTTACTATCACCTGGTTAATACACATCAAGAATAAAAAATGGCAAATGTGTGAGCTAACAACATGGTTTTTCATCATAACTAGATCAAGACTGTTATGTCATTTATTACTTATAATACGAACTAATTTGGAAAATATACAAAATAAATAATAGGGGGTGGTCCATTGTGCCCCTAGGTCCATTGTGCCCCGGTCTCCCCTACTGCCCACTTAGGGGAACATGAATTTCCGAAAATGAAACGAACTCCTCTAATGTTAACCTATGGGGAAAATTGGACACAGTTTGTCAGAGCAGCATCCACAATTTTCTTTATCTATTGTTCTCAAAATTGTTGGTATGCTTATGCAATGATAAGCCTAATGCTTGTTTGTAGCAAAATCCTTGATATTGTTTGTGAAACTTATTTTAATGTACTGTATAGGATTGTTATTATTGCTCAGCTTATATATAAAAACATTCTAATTAACCAAGGAAGGATTTTAAAAAAGCACAAACCTGTGGCTGATCAATACCGAAGCACACCAACAAGTTACAACATAAGAGGTAAAAAAGGGTGGATGCTGGTCACGAAAAACTTTAATTTCTTCTTAGGTTAAGGTTAGAGGAAATAGTTTCGTTTAAAAAAATTCATGCACCCTTAAGAGTGGTGGTCAGTTCCATAAACCTAAATGCATTAGCATTTAAATCAGAATAACTCTCAAAGTACTGTTCTATAATTAAAGCATTTTTTTCAATAGGTATGAAAGTGTGGAGTGATAACATATTTAAAAGTAAGATATGCTTAAATTATTTAACAATATTTTAACGTAGCATCACCATCTATTGACAATCATAGAAATTTTAAATCCTTTCAAATAGGTTTAAGTCCTGATAGTATTTTTATACCAGATAAAGCAATCCTTAAACTGTGCGAATCTAAATTTCTGGTATGGAAATAAAGATATCTTTTACATAATACCTCACGTAATTTATGGACTTCAACTTTAGAGCGGGGAGAGTAAGCATGTAGAAATTAAAATAATTGGATATATATTTTTGACTAAAACTTATAGCTCACATGAATGACTTCTTCTGCATTTTCAAAATTCAGCTTGCCATGAGAGTTGGTTGGGGGCAGTGAGGCAAATATCTGCAGAGCTAGCGACAGATGGTTGCCAGCATCCTGGATCTAAAACACAACAAGTATTAACCCCTTTTTTAAAGATCAAGTTATTTCATAAAAGTGTCTATTTTTTATCCCTGAAAATTATATAAAAATATTTGCAAGAACAATATAATTACTATCATTTTTATTTGTCATTTTGTTTTTAACTTGAAATTTTAGAAAAATTAGTTTATCTTATTTGAGTTTTAATTGGTAGATTTTAGTTTTAATCTTATTGATGTGTTACTACTGAACTGAGCTAGTCCGCCGGCGCAGTGGTTAGTGTACTAGCCTTTGGAGCTGCTGGGCTTGGATTCGAATCCCCGTAAAGGCATGGTTGTTCGTGCTTGTCAATAAATGTTGTTATTTGTCGAAGTGATTGTGTCGTCCTTCTTTGCGTGTCTCTTGCGACTGTCTCTTCTGGCGAGCTGGGTAATGGGCTATAAAGCAGTACACTCTCCCTTCTAGAGGGCGCAATCACTGTCAATTGTCATACTACTGAACACTCCAGCTCAGAAATATCTCAGGAGAGGGAAATAGAGGCTAAAACCTTACCTTCTAATTTTCAATAAAGAGAGAAGTAAGAAGTTAAAAGAATAAAAGAATGAACAGATAAAAATGTAAAAAGTCATTTAACATTTAGATAATTGGAATGATGCATTATCGAAAAATAAAGTGTGCGAACAAAAAAGTGAAATGAACAAAAGTGAAACATTTACCTGTTGTAGCTTCCACTGACAATCATTTTGTACAATGGTACGATGAGAGGGTACAGAATGCTTATGAAGTTTCAGTAGGATATCCTGGTGAAAAAAAAATGGAAATTTATAAATGGCGTTTTCACATTTCATTTATGTTATTCGATTTAATAACTCAGTTACATGTACATGAAACTGGTACTAATCTATATTTATTTAAGTACAAAGTTTTATTCAAAAGAGTTTCATTTCATATTTTTATTAGCATTATTTGACAAAAAATTTTATAACCAAATTATTAAAATATATACATAAATATATGTTGTATAGTATTTATTGTATTGATATTAAATTTATTTAAAAATAGGCTCAGTAAATAATTAATAAAAGCATTTTAACTCACAGCATGACAAATATCATCTCCAATAAGCGTCACCACTGCCTGAATAGTGTCAGTGGCAGAACCGCCTGAGGTACTAGAAAGATATGACACAATTTAACAAAAGAAAATAGGCGAATTTTACAATAAAAACCAAGTAAAGCACACATTCACGTTATTCAGCATGAGCAGTTTAATATAATTCAATTAAATACGAGACAAAAATAAATTTAACAGCTCATTCATGAACATAAGTAATATTATATAAAGTGTATTGGAATGCCCAAAACATAATTTAGATGTTTAATTTAAATATAAAAATTTAAAAAAAGTTATTAAGTTTTAAATGCAGTAAAAACAGTTTATTTTTAGTTTGTCAGTATTTTTATGTCTCTATTAGTTGATAAAATAATCATTTTTACCTTGGATTCCTAAAAATAAAAATGAATAAAAGTGTAAATATTTATGAGCATAATAATGATGACTTTAAGTAATGATGACTTTTTGTAAGAAAATGTGTGAGTGTATACAACCCTGGTACAAAACCACAAAATGTGTTTTTACACAATGCACAAAAAGTTTACTGCAAAGTATGTACATCACAAAGTATGCGGAGTACTTATGCATGGATTTGCAATTCCTATTTTGCGAAGACTGTGTAAGACATTAGCAGAAATGATTCAGATTTCAATGTTAGAAAATTATCTAAGAGTCGAAATGGCAATAAACCGAAAATTATCTTGATATTAGTACAGCCGCATAAAAGTATGTTATTTCTACAACCAATTGAATCAATCAGGAGAACACAGAGTAGTTTGTACCATAACTTAAAAAGTAAACCAAACTTTTAACAGGTCTCTTTTGACAAATAAATTGATTCTTGTAAAGCAAACTTATTTGAGTTATTGTTGCACTAGAGTTATAGGGAATACATAGTAGAAGGGCTATTGGCAATGCAATTTAGAACCATAATCAAGGGACAAGTCAACACCTAAGCAGGTATCTAGCGCCGCTTTTAGGTGCAACACCATACATAGCACTGGAACTTTGGAGTATATTTAATGTACACTTCCTCTATATAGGGAATTACTTGTCGGACTTTTCAGGATGTAGTTATTTTAGCAAAGCCCAAGCCTAGACCTGGGACTTTAGCATGCATGCAAGGCGAGCTGTTTCGCAATTGGGCTCTTCAGCTCTTAAGTGAATTTAGTGAAAATTGAAAATATAATTGTATTTTTCACGTGCCTACCAAGTTTATGGTTTATTCTGATTGTAAATATTTAATTGCATTCATTTTTAAAACTTATTAATGGTATAAGTTTTCAAATTGGCTGTGGCATGTTGCGATTGTTTAGAATTTTGTAATGAATATGGAAGAAGGTTTAAAGAAACCGTTTTAGTTTGTTCTTTTTATTAGAAAAATATATAATATTTTGTAAATTTTATCCTTGCTGCAAAATAATATTAAATTTAGACTTTTGATTAGCCCGCTCAAACAACCACTTAGTATAAGTGCGAGGAAATAATTTTACTGGCGTCCATGAAAAAAGTTAGAATCTAGGTTGGTTAGGTAGTGGACAATAAGAAGACTTTATCAGTATTGTTACCTAGTGTTGGTGAGAAGAAACTTCTCATTTTTCACAAGTGAATCCACTCCGTAGAGTTGCTCACAGTCTGGAAATCTACGAGCACACTCCTGCAAAAAAAAAATCATGATTTTTAAAGCAGGGGGTATTGTCTCTAAACCAAAGTCATCTTTCTAGTGGTGGAAAATAGTTTTCTAAGCTGAATTATCCCAGGTATATCCCCCTATATATGGGTCACAATATCTCAAACGTTCTGCAACAATCTAAGCACCATCCCAAACGAGATAAAATCATATTGTTATAACAGTTGTAATTTATTTGTCTGGAGATGGGTTCACTCTATCTAGATTCTTGACTGTATAAGCATTTTGTTCACTTTGCAACAACACTATAGCATTAACTTAGTTAAATTTGCTTGAATAAACATTGCAATAGAGCTACAGTGGTGGCCAAATGTGTGGACATTTTTGAAAGTTTCGTGTTTTTCAACATTGTGTGCTCGTAGAATATATTAATTTTCACTTTTGGCAATTTGTAGTACCAAATTCTGCATTAAATTACCTTCACTTTAATGTATAAATGTTTGTATTTAAGTGAAAATTAATATATTTTACAAGCACACAAAGTCACATGAAACTTTAAAAAAAGTGTCCACACTTTTGGCCACTACTGTACATACAGGCTTTTGACAGGCTAGTATAATTTTCAACTGTAGTCAAGTGCCAATACACATGCAGTATCCACAAATAGTGTGTAAATGGAAAAATCTTATCTTCTATAAAGTTTAGAGGCATAACTCATAACTTCATCAGCAGAGTTGGATAAAATGACGAGTTAAAAAAAACTTGCTGCGTACACAAGATTTGGAGTAAAAATTTGCTTCAAAAAATATTAATAATAAGAATTAACTCTTTTAACCCGTAGGCTATCATGGATTTATTATACATTAAAAAAACAAAAATGGTATAGAAATTGCACGGAAAAACGTTAAATTACTAAAAATAGCCCATCTTCAACATTGCATTCGTTTTGGCAAACTTGCGATGGCGATGAAAAAGAAATATTTTTCTGAGCTGGGTTTGTAAAAATTTTGAAATTGATTGTTGTCCATGCAATCTTTTATCACCCGCATGTTGCTCCTTGTGCTTTCGCTTAAGATGTGTTGCATAATTTTTTCGAGGAGCACATCTCCACAAAAACGGCATGTCACTTTATCATAACCCAACTCTGATAATTAATATTTAATATTGTTACTCATCATTATATATAATGACCAGAAAAATAAAGTTTTAAAAAACTAAATACTGAAACAGATAATGATTTTTTAATAACCTGAAATTTTCTGCAGGAGTAAAATATTTTCCTCGAACGGTGTACGCATGTTCGTCTATATTATCCAACCCTGTTCATCAGAATCTAATAGAACTTGATGACATTGGTAACATTGTAGTCTGGCAAAAAATCCCAAAATTTAGAGAATTATCAATGAAAGAAAAATAATCATTTTTTCAAATCATAATCAAATTAAACAGAACAAAAACTATAGCTACAAGTATCGGTATTAGGTTTAAGGTTACCGATAAAAGTAGTAAGCAGAGGGGACATTCAGAAAACATGATGTTTGGGATGTTGCCAAGCTTGACAAGTCGCCAGACCCAAGAGTAAGTTTTGGCCATGACCTTTTCGAGCAAGTCTTAAAAATTAATAAGAAATCAAAATTCTAAAGTAGGTTTTAAAATCCGATAGTAACATAGTATTATGCTAATGTGCACTTGTTAATACTTACCAAAACAATATCATGCAGTTCCTCCAAAATCACAGTGACTTCCTCTTGAAGCAACCAATCAAACTCTTGATGCTTTAGATAAAAAAATACAAATTAAAATATCAGATAGTTAATATATCACTTAGTATAAATATGAAATATATTTCACAAAATATCTGAGCAAAATCAATCCACACCAATGTTTTATATGCCCAAAACTAATGATTATGTAAAGGTAAAAATTAGTGGTCATCACTCGCCACATACCAAAAGAAAAATGTACTAAATGACCGATTTCAGTTGCCACTTGGAAAAACTCTGGCGATTCTAAAATTAGTTAGTTAAAAGTTATCAGTTGTTACCTTACATTTATAAAATTAGAAATTTTTATGCAATTATGTAATTCTTACCCACAAAATTATAATTTTTTTACACAAAAATAAGACTCCATACTTAAGAACCTCTATCATGAAAGGAGAGAATTGTGAATGCAGACAATATTTTATTTCTGGTAATCAGCTGCAGTGGAAATTCTGCTACTGGGATTTATATACATTTAACTATGTTTGGTTAATAAAAGTTTCCCTGATTTCTTTTAAAGATTCCTACTGACTCTCAACTACACATTCATAATAAAAGTTGTTTATTTTTACAAATCAACACTTCAGATCACATTCAATTTTTATGGATAATAAATGCAATAAATTAAACTGATAATAAATCAAATTATTCTTCGCGGGCGGGTGGCCTTAAAACTAAAAAAAGTTATTATTAAAAAATGAAGGCTACCAGCCACTGGCTATTAACCAAAAATGCTAATTTTTGCCTTAACTATTATGAAACTTTCCAAATAAAAGTGATCTAAACTTGAGGCATAAACCTAAGAAGGACTCAATTTGTAAAATACTTTAAAGTTGATAGAAATTTTACTCACAAGAGAAACCACTTCATCTTCAATTTCCGACATTTCGTATAATTCAGTTATTTTTAAAGCATTCGGATAAAAATCTGATACTGACACCCTTTAACTTTTTAACCAAACAAAAACTAGTAATAAATTTGTGTTTGTGGTTTGTTGGTTGGTTGACATATATTTGCAAGCTTGTGTGCTTGGTCGCAAGGACCCGCTTATAAACCATCGTCACGTAGGGCAACACAAGACGCACACATACACAAATGACAGATGCTGTCATCTGTTCCTACCTCCACAATTTAGACATGTCGAAGGGGAGGGAAATTTTCTCCAGGAACCTGTACCCATGGTAAACTGCGCAATGACCGACCACAGGACTTTCGGACTCAACAGATTTAACGAGCACGAATTCTGCATATACTCGGTAAGTTTTCAGCGACCAGGACTCGATCGCGGAACCTTCCTATCTCAAGACTAAGATCATGACCACAAGGCTTTCTACAGCCCTTTGTGGTTTGTTGATAGAGTTGCCTCGGCAATTAATGTTGCCATATTAAAACTAGCAATTCTTTGTAATAGGTTTGGTTGGTTTGAATATAGTTGCCAAAGGGAATAGTGTGGATGGCAACAGCACTAATGTTTTGTTTTCACTTCTTGTCTGGAATTACTTCTGTTTGGTATTCGAAAGTCAGTTTTCTAAAAATATTTCACTTATTAAATTTTTTGAATGCCAACTCCTTGCTGTGCTGTTTGGGATAGAAAACGAAAATGGGTAGATGAGGGATGGGAAAACCAGGATCGGTAAAATCCAAATACAAATTTTTGGCTTCAGTTACACCGGAAAATGCTGATTCTGAGTCTGATTGAGCGAGTAAACCGAAAACAAGTTATAAAAAAAAATCGAGCATTCCTCAGTGCTGCCTATACGGTACCCACGAAGTAATGTTTAAAAACATGCGATTATGTAGTATGTAGAGTTTGGAAACTCTTGTCTATTCAGAATGTTTTTTTTTTTAAGGTAAAACTTAGATATTCACTGGTCCTAATATAATAGCGATTGAGTTTGTGAGATTTGAAGCTAAAATGAAAAAGATATCTGTTAGTCAACAACAATAAAGAATACGGCCTTCAAATATAGGAAATGAGATCCTAGTAACAGTCGGACGTCATAAGGTTTTCGAGAAAACTGCCTACGAGCCAAAAGGGCAGCGGTTATCGAACTTTAAGTTTTAAAGTTATTGAAATCACCTTATAGGATATATAACTTACCTTAAATCTATCTAATTATTTAGTGGTAATTGAAAGTCGTGTTATTACACATCCAGTTTTTTTAATTTCAGATTTGGTAGTGACTAATCGATAAATTTTGTAGGTCAATTAATTTTTATAACAGCGTGCAAAAAAGTTCACTTTTTTATATCATATTAATTCATAAATCATTGCGAAAATGACACTTTACGTGCTTACGTCACAGATAGTGCCAAAAGTAGTACTTTCGGCACTAGTGCGGTAGAGTAATTAAGGGTATCTGATTGGTAGAAAAACAAAATGTCATGAATATCTCCATGGAAACTAAATGATGTCATGAAACTCACTTATTTCTATTGGTTCATTACTTTTGCATTTTCTAATATATCCATGAAAACTACAAGTACTTCAAAAATTATAGGAAATTAAATAAGACAAAAGTAAGAACACAAAATGTACGCCAAAAAATACTTTTTTGCACGTTATTATAAAAAATATTGTAAGCAAATACGTGCCAAATAATACTTTATTAAATTCTTGTCATTATTTCACTCGACCCACGCTCTCGTGAAATAAAAGCCACTCGCTTAATAAAGTACTATTTTCGGCACTAGTTGCTTGAATAACTATAACATGCTCTAATAACAATAAATTAACAAAATACGACGTTTTTTTTATAACTTTATTGACATAAAACTGTCCAAAAGTGATCACATATTTACAGATCTAGTGCTTTCAAATTGCATATTACAGATTGTAAAAGTCTTAAGTGTTATCTTAAAAGATTCTACGCAAGTAAGTTTTAAAAATAATATTTATCAACAAACTATTTTGCATCGTTAAATAATTTTTTCGGAGATAAAATTTTAAATCAGGTTTATTAATATAAAATCCAGGAGTTTTTCAGGATTTTTTGGGAAGTATGATAACCCTGAGCGAGATATTGGTCTCCAAAACGTCAACGTAAAACTGATTTTTTGTGGATCCTAATTTTCTAGAGTCACACATCTTTCTTTTCTTCATCTTAAGGTAGGCGAATACCCAAAATTCTAAAATTTTTACTACTACTTTAATCTTTTCCAAATTTGGCATAGTGATTTCAAATATAATGAATAATACTATTTCGGAATTTTTTTAGTTAAATATAATTTATTTATTTTAAACGGTGTTTTTCTACTAAAAAAAGAGGTTTACGCTAACAAGTCTACCACCATTAAATTTTCATCCTATAAACATTAATTATGTGTTAAATTCTTCGTTTTGAACTGATGCATGCAATGACCCTCTAGAGTTACATACAAATTACAAGAAAAGTTATTAAGAAAAATGTTGTAAATTAACCACAAAACAAGATTTTTTTCAATTAACTTACACTTGGACTTTTTTAAAAAACAACGTGTATATTAACTCCAAATGTTAGAGGTTCATGGCACAGATATGTATTGAAATAGCATCTGTAAAAAATTTCAGGTAAAATTAATGTAAAACTTTTTATGCTAGAAGTGTTAGCGTGAACCCCTTTTTCTAGTTGAAAAGCACCGTTTAAAATAAATCAATTATATTTAAATAAAAAAAAATCCCAAAAAGCATTGTTCATTATATTTGAAATCACTATGCCAAATTTGGAAAAGATTAAAGCAATAGTAAAAATTTTAGAATTTTGGGTACTCGCCTACCTTAATTTAGTGCCAAAAGAGCCCCCTGGGTCCATGGCGATAAACGGCATTTAGTCGACTGCACTGATCATCTCCACTGGCATGAAGAAAAGAACAGATCGTTCTTTTTATTCGTTGTTCGCTTAAACAGTATCCGCATGTTTTTAATCTCCATTTTAAGAAGAAACAAAAAATTAAAATTTAACTATTTCATTTTTTTTATTCTTCTTCAAAGTTTCGAAGATCAAATAAAACAAAACATTAAGAGAAACGGCACTGAACGTTTTTTTTACTACGGAGAAAATAACAAGATCTCACATGATTCGTCACTTTTAATTCAATGAAGGAGGAGGCAAATGTAGGATGATTCATAACGAAAAAAAAAACGGACGTGTTAAAATTAATTAATATTTCTTAGAAATCATAATGGTTTTATCAAACCTAAATTCCATTAATTACAATTACATTTTATTTATAAAAAATCTTGTATATACTTTTGTAACAAGAAATTCTGAAAATTGGATTGTAAAATAACAGTATTCTAAAAAGAACTGGTAGATTTTTGTCCACTGTATGAGCCGTGTAGTTGACTTGTGCCCCGATAAACGGCCCGTTCACCAAGTTATTGACATTGGTGAATGCGGTTAGTAGTAAAGTTGTAAAGTAAAGTTGTTACATCTCTGCCAGCTTTTTTTTATCCAATATTTGGTGACACTTCAGCGGTGATCACACTAGGAATAATTTAAAGAATTCAAATATGGAAGGGAACTTTTGAAATTAAGCTTTAACTGAAGCAATAAACAAAGATGATTATGCAGAGAGCTATCAATAACAGTCAGAAACTTTGTAACAGATTATTTTGAATATTATTAAGAAGTATTACATTCTGTATATGAAACTTTATAACAACTAAAATGTAATGTGTTTCTATATTACCAGCATACAAATCTTTAAAGTGCAAATGTGATTCTATAATACATTTTTTTGTAATTCCAACAGAGAACAGGAAGAATCGTAAAATAGTTCATGGTTCGATAAAAGTTGAAATAAAATAAATATTTTGGTACAATCCAGCAGCATATTTCTATATGCATAATAACTGTTCGTTGATAAAGATAGTTCCAAGCTCTTAAGTTAATAAAATGCATATATATTTTTAGGATATTTGTAAGTTTAAATATTTTATTAAATATAGAGTGTAGATGTGTTAAAATCTTGTGCCGAAAGGCTCGAAAACGGATAAAATGTTTTTTAGCACATTGCAATCAGGTTCAAAGTCGGGAAAAAATTTATACATAACAAATTTAAAAACCAAAAAATATATACTTAATTTTTCCCGATTATTGCCAATTTTTACCTAATTGAAACGCACTAATTTAGAAACCCTGTAATTATTTATGGTCAGTTCTTGCTCTTAAATATTTTATATAAATTTAATCTTGTATGGTACCGATGTAATATGCATTTTCCATTCAGTTTTAAAATGGTCTGTGATTTGCTTTAGGTTTCCTTAATTTAAGAAAAATTAAAGAATTTGTTATGGAGTAAGCATAAAAAAAATAAAAATAGCATAATATCGCACCTTACGTGAAAAAGCTACGGATGTATAAAAATATTATTTAAATAGAGAATTGGTTGTGAAAATACGGAGTTTCAGTACAACTTGAAGATTAACGTATATGCTTGATGCAAACAATCTATTTAACTATTGTACCAATTTAAAACTCTTGAATATTTGTTTCTTTTGCTTAATTCAATTTTAAAAATCAATTTATTAGTTGCGAATGACTTTCTTCCTACCACCTTTCATTCCTGCATTTCCTTCGATCGGTGCTATAGTAATTGTTCCCACCGACTTTGATTCACCAATCAAGGCTTGATAAAGAGTTTATTTTAATTTTCTCTCAGCATTTCTGTTGCCACTCGAAATCTGAAACCTGCTCATTACATAGAGTTAGGAAGGAGGATTAGAGTAGTCTATATCAGCTCAAATGGCTTGAAGCAGGGCTGCCAGGTTTTTCGAGCTACCGCTCATAACAAACCGGCACTGAGGTATCCCAAGATGCACCGCTTTAGCCTGCTTCTTTTGTGCGTTACTGCGCACATACATGGCCCGCTCTTTCCTAAATCTATGGCTCATTATGTCAGTTACATAACTATTTTTTTCTCGTTAGGTACGATATTATTTACAAACGTTAAAAAAAAACAATTTCCAATAAAATTTTAAAACTCAACAACTAAATAAAACAATTTTTGACTCATTAACGAGTTTTCACAATCAGCACCAATATATTATCACTCACATGACTATTCTATGAAATTCACAAAATCCCCTATAACTCTTTACATTTCTTTTTTTACAAATCTATATCTACAACCATTGAATAATAATAATTTAGGTAATGGGATAGGTGATAGTAAAATACATTCACAGAGAAAAAAAAAAGATTTACAGGAAATTTTATGATAAATTTTAGAGAATTTCTCTCGAACTTACAAGGGATTGCATAAATAAAATTTTATGAATTAACATTATTAATATAATTTTGCTAATTTAAAAGTATATTTTAAATTTTTTTTAATTCTAAACTTAACTTACAATAAAAGTATATTGTACTTCTGGAAGCTGTTTTATAACCTTCAGAAATACTTGATAACCAGACAACTATACTTCTGTATATTTTATAATAAGTTTTGACTTTTATATTTTGATTTGTAGGTTATTTGGTGCCGTTTAGATACAGTACTTTCTCCGCCGGCGGATTTTTTTTTCTTCAAGTGGTATGTGAACATCATAAAAATTGATACAACAAAAGAACAAATTGGAATGAACAAAATGGGATTTTTTAAAAAACAAATATCAACAATCTCCTCTCTCTTTCCTATATTAGAGAAAAGTAAATAATTTACCTTAATATGTACAGATAAAAATACATGACAAGCTAAGCATAAAGGGCATATCACACGAGCGAAAATTCTCCATCCCAATGAAAGTATTTTCAACGTCATTTCTGCACGACCTGGTTGTATTTGAACCAATCAGATGCATAGATTACCGATTTAGTCACAATGGAGCGATGCTATGTAATTTTAAACAAAAAGTAGATTGGTTCAGCCAACTTTGATGAGCAAATATTAATTTTAGCCAATCACAAGAAATTCTATTTATGACTTCTCGAAAATAGAACATACAGTTCATATAACAGCTTAAGACCCAAGCGAATTCCTACACGTATATTCTTATAATCTAAATATACTTTTCATACAAATATATGCTAAAGTTTGTTTCTCAAAGATATTAAATTTTTTTTTAATAGTTACTTCGGGACAAGCCTTAAACTCAAATACACATTTTTTGCGCTGTAAGTGCAACAAAAAAGGCTGTAACACTTATTTGTAGTTAACAGATTATTTAACCATTGTTTTTAATGCAGAATGTCTTTAAAATTAACTACTAAAATAACTTTTTGAAAAGTTTGAAAAAAAATTACATATTTTTTCAAGAACTCTAATATCGCATTGACCCTCGTTCAACTTCGAACTTCGTTCAACCTCGTTCAGCATCGTTCAACTTCGAACCAGTTCAATTTAGAAACTAATTAACGTGTTAATTGTTAGTGGAGAGGTTTCAAAAAATTTCCCCAAATGGGGACGCCAGGTCACAAGAGGTTAACGATATGTCCAACTGATATAGCGAAGTAGAAATTTGATATAAGTTGAAGAACGAGGTGCGTTGAGAGTTGTGGGTTGAATGAATAAGCGCCCATGTGATATATGCCCTAAATAGGCAATTTTTACTTTCGTTGAAAGTTCATTTAAAAACTACATTTAAACAAATAACCAGAACAGCGGAGACTATTCTCCTAACGGGCACCAGGAAAATTCAGTGCAACAATATAAATATTCTTTATAACTCCAAACATTCCATAATGTGTATACATGCACCTATCCTACTTGATATGTAGAAAAAAACAGTGGAACAATGGAAGATTCTACTGTGTTTTATTGCTATTACTGGTCCCCATCACAAAGAGTTTTTCAAAAAAAGTATCTCTAATTTTGAGGACTAAGCGACGCTTCAGAAAAAGTTATCGACATCATATTTTTCGTCTTTCTTCACAACAATAACAATCACATTTCTTTTTTTAAACAGTAATCTTATATATTGCTACATGACATTTGACGCTTAAAATTTTATCAATATTATGTGTGGAGTTGCCACGAAAAATACCTTGGACACCAGGCTCAATAATCGAATAGGCCCGTGAAGCCCGACTCATCAAGTTTTCCCAGGGCTATACCTTGTCTATCTGAAATGCGAGCTTCCAAAGCGTTTTCCTCCCTCACCCCGCATGTGGTTTTCTTTGAAACGGCGTGAGCGTGTTTTTTCCTTACCCTTACTTGTGTTTGAACTGTACGGATTGTTGAACCCATAACAGAACCTCAAACCATTAGGTTTAGAAAAGCGATGCTCCTCCCGTTTACTAGAAAACCAGGCGAAGCTATGGGGAAAGAAAATCATTCCAAGGCTCGCATTGTAAATAGACAGACTATAGAAGTGTCGGCCGTGGCGAAGTAACTGCCGCGCCCCCCTCTTTTCAAGAAAATGATCATGTGCCCGTTCACTTCTTATTCACTAAAATCCATCTATTAAAAAAATTTACAATGTAATAATTAAATTCATTGATTTTTTTCATTGCCAAATCTATATTTACATATTCCGTATACTATTTTATTTCCAAAATACAACTTCTTGTATTAGACAACTATATAATTTAAAATTGGTTAATAAGTGCGTCGAAAAAATATTTGTTCAAGCTCACACTATTTAATAAGGAGTTAGTAATATTTATCACTACCTGGTCCATTATTAAGTGGCATGTAACTATATAATCTTCTAAAAAACATGAATATAGTTAATTTATACACAGTTAAAAATTTTGTGCTTGCTTTCCCCATAATAACGGCTCCCAGTAGCTGCAACGGCTGTATGGTGAAGTGTTTCACCATATTTTCGGTCTTGGGCTGAACTTGGCGTTTTTCAGGTTTTTGTTTCCAAACCTTGAAAAATGGTTCGACTAAATACCGGAAATATGGTGAAACATTTCACCACACAGCCGTTGCAGCTACTGGGAGCCGTTATAATGGTGAAGGCAAGCACAGAATTTTTAACAGTGTATAATGAGTGTGGACATTGTGCTTATAAACACCAAGTTTTTATTTTTCACACGCGATTAAATTTCTAAGTCGTTTTAATTTAAGTTTCACTCAACCGATCAAAAAGTGTGCTATAAAAATATCCTTGTAAAAATTCCTTAATAATTTTCAACAATAAGAAGTCTAAAATTTAAATTTGATCAGATTCATCACTGGTAAATTTCACTATGTTCAAAAAGGGTTGTGATTCAAAGGGTGCGATTGAAAGTGGCACGAACGGCGAATGCTAAAATATCTAGATCTAGTTTCCTGTTTCATACTTTTCATCCTAAATACAATGATATTTTACAAGTCCTCATTTCAGTTGTACAGGGTGAGGCAAACAAAAGTGGCCCCAAAGTGGAAATAAGAATACGACAGAAATGTTGCCAAATCAAAAACCAATACAAAACAGGCTTACTTACTGAAGCTATTGATCGCCTCAATATTAAGCCCAAACAAATGCTTTGCGACTTATTAACGCTTAGCGGCAAACAAGGTTTGTAGAGCTGATCAAGAAAAGCTCCCACTAGTGATTATTTCGGTCGTTATTTATCCTAGAGAATCAGACCTTTTTGAATTTGGTAATAAAAAACATTCTAAATTGATTGCAAGACACAATATTTGCATTATGGGACGTCTTCAAACAATACGACCTAAGATCTGAACTCGCCACTAGTTTATGAGTAGCTCTAATGTGAAGCTAATCCGATGCAACCAATGTAAAAACGGGTTTCTGGCGGCTTCAAGAGTTTTTCTCGCCAAGCATTTCTACGTATTCCTATCTCTAGACCGGGGCCACTTTTGTTTGCCTCACCCTGTACAATCAAACAATATTATGTATAACCATATACCGGGCTAAGACTAATAGGGGTATCTACACTTGATAAAAAAAAGCGTTAACGACAATATGCCGCTTGGAACTTAATAAAGCCAATGAAAAAGAAAACTGAAGAATTTTTTCAATTTACTTTTTTTTTGTGCGATATTATGTGAAGAGTGCAGGGGGGGGGGGGGGGGGGAACCTCTTCATTGACTGGGAATCAATCCATATTGAGGTCTGCTTGGCCAGTAGTGGCGATCGGACACAATTTTCTCCATTGATTCTTCTTCCACGGTTCAAACGTCAGACTATTATCTGGCGTGAATCTCGATCATAGAGATAGTAAACCCGTGCGTCGCTTGACAAGAACAAAGGCAAAACTGGCTTCTTCACGCCAGTTCAAGCGACAACTCGCTATTTCCGCCAAGCAGACCCGATGCAGACTGATTCCCGCACTATGAAGGGGTTTTCCCCCTGTACTTTTCAGTTGCCTTTGTTTTTTTTAACATAGTGCAGATACAACCTTAGCGTTTAGCAGGGCATAAACACTGCCTCCAAGTACTGGCGAAGGTCAAAGCTATTCTCCGAGGAGTCATAGCTTTGCTATATGTCATCCAGGAGAGGTTGGTTGGTTGGTACAAAGATTGACCGGCAAATCTTTTCTCAATGCTCTTATCTAATATAGTCCACACTCGCTAATCCGAAGAACTAGATTTAAAAAAAGAAAGCTTCGAAGTACTTCGAATTGTAACGTTCTGTTCCATGTTTAGTGGCTTCCTTGAGGGCAATACCAAAAGCAGCGTATCGTAGCTTACAACCAATTTTTCAAAGCCTTTTTTTTCAATTCTAATTTTAAGAATGCATGTGAACAAAATGACGAATCTTTGTGAAAATAAAGAGGGGATGTAATTTTATTTTCGCACCTCTTAACGACTTACGAGTTTTCAGTTAGGTAACCGCGAGCCATCGATCCCTCTTACGTCATAATATAGCTATTATTCGTGTATACGATAGAGACTAACTGGCAATGGAAGAAGGTAATCGAACAGAAGCGTTACTAGTAACGTGACTTTATTCCAAGTCAACCAATACCACCTAGATTAGAAGGCCGGCGAACTAAATGCTTGACGTCATATTAGTGGACCAATTCTGTGGCATTGACCAATGATCATTCGTGACTAGATCTTGTATTTGAATAAATTTTTAAGATAAGATTAATCAAGATGCGGCGTCATCTTAAGATACGACGTTACTGGTCAACAAATCGCAAGTGGTCTACTAGTGTGACGGTGTGCTGCTTTGTCCTTCGGCCTTCTAATCTAGCTGGTATTGAGTCAACCAAGTGTACATGCAAGGTCTCTTTTAGGTTTGCCAATGCGCAGTCTATGGACATCTGAGCCCACAATGACGTCACAGTGACGTCAACTGTTGTCTCAAATTCCACAAACCGCCTGGTAGTTAGTTCGTCTTAAACAAAACGGTCACGCCAATAGTGACGCCAAACATTGTCTTCTTTCCCATAAACAAAACGCGCTCTTTCCAGTTCGAATCGTCCATTAAAAATGTCTCTGGTCACGGTAATGTATGCTGGATCATGTGATGGACCAGATCGTAGATAAAAGTAAAGCCAAGACTTTTTACACCGATACAGTCTTTGGATTAGCAACTGTGGACTGTATTGATCCTCTAGCAGGCAGTGATAGTAAAATGTAAACCAACCCTTGTAACCAGGTCATATTGCTGTATGTATTGTTGTGCTTCGGATTTTTTTTCAAATCGTGTCCGCTTTGCTCTTGTTCTGCTTTCATAGAAGAGTTCGCAAGCACAATTACAAATTTGATCGTTCTAGGTCATTTTCATGGATAAATCAGTATCAAAAAGAGTCTTCAAGAATTTAAAGGAATTTTTCTTCAGCCTTTGTTATGGAAGTTCATGATGTAGTTGAGCAGCAGATCGTAACAGTACTTGTACTCCGTCTGGAAAGCAAAAAAGTACACGTAAAAATATTTCCTGACCCGAACTGCCTGAATTGAAAGTTAAACTAATTTATTTGCAGAGTCTGTTATTTTACATAACACTAGATTATTTCTGTGGCTCTAAAGCTTCCTTAAGGCATTAAGTAAAGGTCAATCAAGACTAACCCATGATATTCAACGCCAATTGGAAGAAATTGAGAAATTAAACAAGATTGGTATTCTGCAGTGGATGCCGGTATCCCCGTACACGGAGAGGCAGATCAATTTGACCAAAGAAGGAAGAAATCACAATAATCAAACTATCGTCAAAAAGTCTCCCAAGACGATGTTGATGTGATCACGAAGTTACGTCTGAGAGAACCCCCCTCCCCCATCAAAATAGACTCCCAGATTTGTGAAATACTCAAATGGAGAGATTACCAAAAACTATCACCCTCCCAGAACTGGTCACTATTAACACTTTACCTACGGGCGTCGACTGACCCGTAGACTAAAAATCTTCTAAACCAGCAACTTAAGGGGTCTAAGGAGTCTTAAAAATGTGCAAAGAAAGAACTACAAAGCATAGTTTGATCTTTCATGTAATTTTTTAACTACTCAATATACAAGTATAATTTTTTATATGTAATTCTACAAGATTTATTTAATATGAAACAATTTTTAAAATTTATGAAACTTTAGCCAAAACTAAAATAAATGATATTAAACATAAAGCTATTTGAACACATTGTGATTAGGCTTGCGCGGCAAATTGTGAGGTCAAAATTGAAGACATGACCAAGAAAATGACTTTATATTGTACAAATATGTACAAATTAGAACTTATACCTAAATTCTCAGCTCAATTTTAATTAGAAATAATTTTTAAAATTTTTTTAAATCAAAATTCAAAAAATTTTATAAATTTTTTTAGAAAAAAGTTCTTAAAATAAATTCTAATTAAAATTGAGCTGAGAATTTAGGTATAAGTCTTTGTTTGTACATATTTGTACAATATAAAGTCATTTTCTTGGTCATGTCTTCAATTTTGACCTCACAATTTGCCGCGCAAGCCTAATCACAATGTGTTCAAATAGCTTTATGTTTAATATCACTTATTTTAGTTTTGGTTAAAGTTTCATAAATTTTAAAATTTGTTTCATATTAAATAAATCTTGTAGAACTACATATAAAAAAATTATACTTGTATATTGAGTAGTTAAAACATTACATGAAAGATCAAACTATGCTTTGTAGTTCCTTCTTTGCACATTTTTAAGACTCCTTAGACCCCTTAATCTAATGCCTAGCTCTTCTAACGTGTCGAAAGCAACTAAAACACTATTAAAGGTTGATTTGTTGATTGGCATAATTGTTCTTTCAATTGTAGGGCAACTGTTTCTTCGGAATGTTCTCCGTTAAGAAAAAGTTACCCACTTGTGATTATTTCAACCGTTAGTCATCCTTTTACATCGGACCTTTTTGACTATGTGAACAAATAACATTTTGAGTTAATTGCATGACACAAAATTTGCATAAGGGTCCGTCTTAATATTAAAAATGTTACGAACTTTAAAATTTTCAATAGCAACACCCAATTTTAATTACTTATAAATGTGAAAAACCCTCGAAAACCCCTAAATCTAAGTTTTTGTTACATTTGGATGAATATTTGACGAGTTATTCAATCGAATCCCTTGTGGATCTTTGGGGGACCATGTCTAAAATGACAAGCGTAGTCAGTCTGTAGGTTTATTAATGGAGAAAAAGAAGCACAAGGTCAAATATCTTGAGGATGGGCCTACGAGGGATATAAAATAGGGTGGGCCGAAAAAAACTTTTTATTTTATCTCGGATCGCTATAGTGCGGAAAAGTTGCCATTGGTAAAGACATGAAAAATGCTCTAATTATTATTTTTTTATGACTGTATCTTCCGTTCGCGCAATGCCATCAAAGTTGGCAAAAATTGTCAAAAACCATAATTTTTCATAATTTTTTTAAACCCGATATATGATTTTAATTGATTTTCTATATCATGTTGTATGATTAAAATTTACAAAAAGTTAAAACTTTGAAATTTAGCGAAAAATATGAATTTTCAAAATTTTATACTACGTTGAGTGGTCGGAAGATCTGACACAAATGTATAATAACTTATTATACTATATATTATAGCATTTATTATTAATAAGTGCTATAATATATGGATTTTACATACTTTTAGTAGTTAATTAATGATAGGAGCGTAATTAAAAACTTCTGCCGTGTTTTAAAAAAATTATAAAAATTACGGTTTTTAACAATTTTTCGCCAACTTTGAAGGCATTGCGCGAACGGAAGATATGGTAATAAAAAAATAATAATTAGTGCATTTTTCATGTCTTTACCAATGGCAACTTTTCCGCACTATAGCACTCCGAAATAAAATAAAAAGTTCTTTTCGGCCCACCCTAATATAAAAGTCAATGAGTAGCTGTATATATTCAAAAATAAAGTCGAAAATAAGTTGTAGTAAAAAATAGATCCCTATCGTCACTTGATAAGGGTTCCAAATTACGAGATGTCATTGGCTCTGTTAAATCTCCTAAAGGTGACTGCAAATAGGCAGCCAGAAACCATTACATTAGTTGCCTTGGACACAAAGGGGGAGCGCTAGTTTCTATGTCGATTTCAATGTAGAAATTCTCCAATGAGAGTTTGAAACTTAGAGTGTTCTTAGTCTATGGGTCAGTCGACGCCCGTAGGTAAAGTGTTAAGGAATGAAAATCTTGAGAGATGGCATTAGAACTTACCTTCTCTGCATTAACTATAGGGGTAAGTGGTGTACAGCTGCGGAAATAAAAAAAAGTACCACTAGTGATTATTTCTGCCGTTAGTCACCCTATAGAATCGGACCTTTTTGAAATTGTAAACAATTAACATTCTGAGTTAATTGCATGACACAAATTTTGCATAAGGGGTCATCTTCATATTAAAAATGTTACTAACTTTAAAATTTCCAATAGTAACACCCCTTTTTGAGTCCATATTTCAAATCTATGACCTATATGTTAATACGAAATGCCAAATTTTGTTAGTTTTTAAGCATTATTAGAGGAGTTAGAGACATGCAAAGTTTAGGTTCCATAATGTTAAATGAGTTGCACATAAAAAACTATCTCAATCTATAAATAATTAAGATAATGAAACGAATTTTTTACTGAAAAGAAATTATAATAACCCAAACAAAATGCATTCAATAGTGGGGTATTTAAAACAATTTTTATATTTTTTAATAATTATTATATTATTTTTTTAAAAAAATATGAATAGAAACCCCTCAATATTTTTACAGAAATGCATTTAAGACAGGAAGTTTAAGCGAAATCCCAAATTTTAAAAAATTTTATTAATAATTTGCCGAGTAAATCACAAAATACTTTTTAATTACCCTTTAGGGGACTGTGTATAGCATTATGTGTAATTGATAAATAAAGACGGCCTTGCAAAAGGAAGAACTAGACTGCGCTTGTCATTTTAGAGATGATCCCCAAAAGGTCCACAAGAGATTCGATTGAATAACTCGTCAAATATTCATCCAAATGTAACAAAAACTTAGATTTAAGGGTTTTCAAGAGTGCTTAACATTCCTAAGTTATTAAAATTGGGTGTTGCCATTGGAAATTTCAAAGTTCGTAACATATTTAATATGAAGACGGCCCCTTATGCAAATTTTGTGTCATGCAATTAACTCAGAACGTTAATTGTTCACAATCTCAAAAAGGTCCGATTCTATAGGGTGACTAATGGCTGAAATAATCACTAGTGGTACTTTTTTTATTTCCGCAGCTGTACCTTGGACGTATGTGTACCTCGAACCTATGCTGTTTCTAGCTCGATTAGCTTAGATATTGAAACAACACCACATGCAGTTAAAGTATTTGCTACCAGGGATCTCAGTGAAGTTCTATCTGTTTGTTTAAAAAGCCAATTTATTAAAGAGGTTTCGAAAAACTAAATTCACAGTTCAAAAGTAAATTTTTGTCAGATTCTTTAGTGTATTTTTTTACTCAAACATGTACTGTTTATTCAGAAACGGTGGTTATGCAATATAAAGCAAAGTTTTAGCTATAAAACAGTGTGCTTGAAATTAAGTTAAGTCTAACCCTAACTTGGTGATTAACTATTTTGTTTTTAATATCCAAGTGGTGTACCTCGAACCTAATACAAGTGGTGTACCTTGGACTGGTCCAAGGTACACTACTATAGGTCTTATGTGCTTCAGATTGTTGAAAACTCTTTTTAAAATTCAAGTAAATTTTTTCCTTTGAAAAATTAAGTATTTTAAGCTATTAATATGCAACCCTGATTTGTAAAATCTAGAAGAATGGAAATTTGTAAGAAATTTTTATTTCGTGTGATAAAGAATTTTTTTGTAGTTAATTATTTAGATTTATGGAAGCCGATAAAATTTTAATCATATTTATATAATATAGAAAATAATTATTGCTTTCTCACCGAAAAAGATATTTTATATAATAAATATCTAAGCAGAACATCCTTTTTACGTTTAGGCCTAGTTATATAAACATAGGGGGAATATTTGAGTTGTTTTTTCAAATTTAAGACAGAAAGATAGCCAAATGTTTTTCTATGGCATGAAATAACAGTTTAATTTTATGCTGCGTTTTAACGAATACACCTGAGAAAGATTGCATTGCAGCTGAAAAAGCCAAAAGGGCACTAAAAAAACTAAGGCAATAAAACCCCTAACTAAGCCAATTGACCTAACATAACCAATTACTACAATCTTGGCTAGAAATAAGAGTAGGCTGCAAAATGTATTTTTGAATTTTGTGTGGCTAATAAATATTGGTTTTCGGACTGTAGATCGAGTCTCTCTACCTGTTAATAATTGGTCCAAGGTACACTACCGGTTGGATCAAGGTACACCGCCGGTGGTGTACCTTGGTCCTAATTACAGTTTTCTGTATTTATTTTTGTAATAGTTGAAATCATTTAAATAACATGTTGAAATAAATATATGTTGTGTATAACAATATAAAGTATTTAGTAAAAATATTTTTATTCACTTTTTGCAAGTAATTAAGAAATTAAAAATTGAAAAGTCAAAATAGGTCCAAGGTAACCCACCTTCCCCTACTGCCACAATGTTCTACTAACACCAAAACAAATTTTTGACTGCCCCGCCTTTTCAAGATTCTTGGCTCAGCTAGGGCAGTTCACCCCCTCCGACATCAATTTGTACTCAGACAACATCAAGGAGATTGCCGGCTATCCAATTAGATTATTTCTACACTCTTAAAACAAACGAGCGATTTTAACTCAGTCTGAGTTAACTTTCACTCCTCCAGTGTCGAAAATGCACTTCCCCTATAGGAGTAGATGCTTTGTTTGTTAAACCTCCGACAGGATCACTCCAAACGAGGGATTTTAACTCAGTCTGAGTTAATATTCACTCCTTTCCAGTGTCGAAAATGCACTTCTCATACAGGAGTGGATTTCACTCTTTTGTTTTAAGAGTGTAATACTCTTTTTAACGATGCAACCGTAAAACTGGAAGATTGATTGCCTTTTCATTCTTATTTTTTGTTAATTTTAAACTTGTAACGTTCAAATTTGCTACTTTATTCGCAGGCGAATTATTCATATCGCGTTTCACTTCAATTTCACCCTTAAATGGGAGAGCGTTGGAAAGATGATCTAAAGGTCCTTGTTTCTAGCCCGGGCTCGGTGGTTTATTCATCCTCGGTAGTACTGAGGTCCTGGGAGGAAAAATCAAGATTTTTTTTTAAAAGCAGCTTTTGCAATAAAATTACAAATTATTCTACAAAAAAAAAAATAGATCACCTCTGTAAATTTTACGGTATTGTTGTGGCACACCATCTGACATGTTTTTTTTTTACTGTGTAGACGTCGTGATATCGTTGGTCAAATGAAAAAAAACACGAGATAACAAAACCGCAGAGTTTTAAAACAGGATACTGATAATACGACCGTTTTCAAAAACCGCCAATTCCTAGATTTTGCCCATTCGTAGTTTTGTCATTTGACCGACGGCATTTGAAGAGTAAACGGGAAGAACCGCTTGATTTCTTTAGAGTCTTTTCGTAATTGTGTCTGATTGACGACCGGAAACCGTTTTTTCTTTCGGTGCTTCATTCACGGTACAAACGCGTGACTCGTATCCACTGATCTCTGGCGTGAATCAGAGTTGCCGCAAGCGAGTAACCGGTTTCTTTACACCAGTTCAGGCGATTTCTCGCTATCATTGCCAAAAAGGCCTATTGAGGAAAGCCTTCTGCGAAATCAAGTGGTTTTTCTCTTGTACACTCTTAAACCAAATGAGTGAATTCCACTCCAGTTGGAGAAGTGCATTTTCGACACTGGAAATGAGTGAATATTATCTCAGACTGAGTTAAAATCACTCGTTTGGAGCGATCCTGTCGGATGTTTAACACACAAAGGATCCACTCCTGTTGGAGAAGTGCATTTTTCAGACTGGAGGAGTAACAATAACTCAGACTAAGTTAAAATCGCTCGTTCGTTTTAAGAGTGTAGACGTCGTGATATCGTTGGTCAAATGACAAAACCACGAAATTGCAAAACCGCAGAGATTTAAAACTGCATGGACGCTGATAAACCCACCGTTTTCAAAAACCGCTAATCCCTAGATTTTGCACATTCGCGGTTTTGTCATTTGACCGACGGCATTTGAAGAGTACAAGGGAAGAACCGCTTGATTTCTTTGGAGTCTTTCCGTAATTGTGTCTGCTTGGCTGGCATTGGCGACCGGGAACAGTTTTTTCTTTCGGTTCTTCATTCGCGGTACAAAGGTGACTCGTATCCACTGATCTCTGGCGTGAATCAGGGTTGCCGCAAGCGAGTTTCTTTACATCAGTTCAGGCGATTTCTCGCTATCATTGCCAAAGAGGCCTATTGTGGAAGACCTTCTGCGAAATCAAGTGGTTTTTCTCTTGTACACGCTTAAACCAAAAGAGTGAATTCCACTCCAGTTGGAGAAGTGAATTTTCGACACTGGAAAGGAGTGAATATTATCTTAGACTGAGTTAAAATCACTCGCTTGGAGTGATCCTGTCGGAGGTTTAACACACAAAGGATCCACTCCTATGGTAGAAGTGCATTTTCTAGACTGGAGGAGTAACAATAACTCAGACTGAGTTAAAATCGCTCGTTCGTTTTAAGAGTGTACACTCTTAAAACAAACACTCCTAATTTAACTCAGTCTGAGTGGATTTCACTCCTCCAGACTGGAAAATGCACTTCTCCAATATTAGTGGATCCTTTGTGTGTTAAACCTCCGACGGGATTACTCCAAACGAGTGATTTTAACTCAGTCTGAGTAAATATGCATGCCTTTACGGTGTCGAAAATGCACTTCTCCAACTGGAGTGGATTTCACTCTTTTATTTTAAGAGTGCATCAACGCCATCATACTCACGATGTTCTCGACGAGCTGCGGCCTGTGCCTGCGCACCACCTTGACTGCCGTGAACACGTCCACCTCTTGGTGTTCGATGGCCTGCTCGATGGCGATGCTGGCCGCGCAGTACACGCCCACACGGCCGCGACCATTGCTACAGAAAAGAAACACAAGGATCGTCACAAACAGTGTTAAGTTAGTTTGAATCATCGTCGCACTAGAGCTACACGAGTTCTAGTGGCGACGGGAGTCATAATTTAGAACCTCAGTCAAGTGACGAGCCGACACCTGAGTGGATACCCAACGCAACCGTTAAGGGCGACATCGTACGCAGCGTTGAGACTTTAAAGCATATTTAGCGTGCACTTCCTCTGCAAGGGTATTATTCATCGGACATTTTTGGCTGCATGTGCCGTTTATAGAGGTCGGCAGTTATTTTGGCGATGCCCGGACCCGAACCTGGGACCTTCCGCATGCTAAGCGAGTGCTTAACCGACTGGGGTCCCCAGCCCCTTCACAAACGGTCATACAAGGCGCGATTACATGAGCCATCGAATGCATGGAATGAAGAGCGCAATTTTTCCCACTTGGGGGATTTTCGCCAAGGCAGAAACGGAATTTCAGGGTTCATTGGAGGGTTTGCAAACCCTCCAATCAATTAGGGTTTGTCGTTTCATTCCATGGATTCGACCACAAACCATCATGCGGGTTAAAAATCCCGCTCGGCCACTTTTTGCCCTAATGGAGGATTTGGCATTCCATGGATTCGATGGCTCATGTAAACGTGCCTACAGAGTTAAGAAGATGGGATGCTACCAGACGAAAACCAATACAAAAGACTATTTGCCAAGGGAAGCCATTGATCGTTCTGAAGTAAACCTTCTCGGCGAAGCTTTTGACACTATTCTAAAGTTAGTATTATGGGCTAACTACATCGACTTGGGGATTTTTGACTCTCTAATAAAACTATAATTACAAACAATGTTCGACAACAATATGAACTATTCTTTAGAGACAAGACACCCACAATAACACACTAAAAAATGCGTGAAACTTTTCTTCGATAAAATTTCAGTTATTTGACTTAGTTATGTATATGGCTTAAGATAATCCAGATAAAAGTGGCATTAGTCGGCTCGGTTCCATAGCTTCTGTCACATGCAGCTTTTATGACGGCATTTAATACAACTAAGTGGTTAAAAAAGTAATCCAGGTAGTTGAGATTATAACTAATGACTAGACAATGATATCAATCAACGAGACTTGCCTTGAGACTAGCAGAACTGGTCCGTAGCTAGTCCTGGCTCTCCAGTTTTCCACCCTGTTCATGAGGTCGACAATGGCATTTGTGGACGTGGGGACCTTGTGGCCCAGAGGCCAGCACGTCACAAAGAACAGCTGAGTGGTCTTGGGTTCGGCTTTCACACCGGACATCAGCTCCGTCAGGGAAACCACCTGTGGGACGGACATTCGGTTATCATATTGGTATATGAGATATTGCAGGTGCAGGGTTGCTATAGATTTGGCTATCATTTACGAAATTTGTCAAGTTTCGGATTCGTTTGGATAATAAAAATTACAATCATTAGCAAAAAGCTATTTTTGACTATGATTGACTATTTTTTGAACTGCCTATAGATTGTTATCTTTGGTTCAATATTGAGTGGATTTTTTTTTTCGCATTTTTCTTTTGAATGTGTTTACTTGTACTATCAAATTCAAAATCCATCCATAACTGCTAAATTATGCTGAATCGGCGCACAGGAAATACTGTCGCACTATAAGTGATAAAATAAAAGTTACATTTGGCTAATTCTGAGCCGTAACTTAGCTTTTTTTTTTGGAATTTCGTCCTGTGTGACAGTCGCATGGCAGTTCTTTTTCCAGAAGACGTCATGTAACAGTGGCAGCCAAAGTAAAATCCGTCGTTATATCAAGAGGAATAAAATAGTTTTTACCTTGAGGGTTTTTGAATTTTGAAAATAATGTAGTGAAATGTCTGGAATGGAATGGAATGGAATGCAAATGCGCCCTCTAGAAGGGAAGGGCGTAGGCTATGTAGCCCATTACCCCGCTCGCCAGAAGGGACAGTCACAGGAGACACACAAAGAAAGGACGACACAAACACATAGACAAATAACAACATTTATTGACAAGTACAAATATCCATGCCTGACCGGGATTCGAACCCGACCTCAGCAGCTCCAAAGGCCTGTACACTAACCATTCAGCCACCGAGGCGGCGAAGTGTCTGGTAACTCTTTTCTAATACAAAGATTTAACACATTGAATTAAGTAATTTAATGAGGTTAACATTATTTATTTATCTTTCGTCATGTCGAATGAATTAGTACAACATCACTTTCATGGAGGGAGCATGAACCACGCCAAACCTTGATAAATGTGTCAATGCCTTACTATTTGACAGTGGTGAATCTTTCAATGAAAAAAAAATCGTAACACAAAAATACAATCGGACTAACTCTCTTTAGGTTTCTTCAGATACTCAAAATAAATCGATAATAATAAATCGATAATAAAAATAAACAGTTTTCTCAAGCCTCACTTATTGAAATGTCTGGATCTAAAGTACAAAACTAATGGATATAATATATAATAACTTATTTTTCATAAGGATGTATGCGTACCTTTTTGAGAATCTTGAAAACCCATGTCTTGATATTGGGGAGGCTGGTAAAAGTGAGTGTCTCAATCGTGAAAACAGGTCCGAACTTTTTTGACTTCTCCTTCTCCGTGGGATAGAACTGAGGATAGCTCTAGAAGTATAGGGAGATTTTTTACAACATCTTATGTGTATTACAATATAACTTGAATTATCTTAATCAACCGAGACCGTACTTCATTCAATTAACCCTGTAATGCATGATTTTTTTCATCCCGAAAAAATATATTTGTATCTTTAATACTTTATGGGAAAAATACTGAAAAAAAAATAACTGCATTGGAATTTAAATAATTTCAATTTCTAAGATATCTACCATATGGCAAAAACAAACTACAAAATTACAATTTTGATAAGAATGATTAGAAAACTACTAAAAAAATTTTTAAAATAACACACTGTAATTATTTTTTCAAAAATATTTTTTTTGTATTTTTTACTAATATTGTTGTACTTTGAATACTGCCAAAGACGTAATTTCACAATAGTTAATAACTTCACTCTTTAATTTTGAACACACTTTTACTATTGACATCTATGAGGGTTATTAGTAACTAAAACTTCAAATTGGAAAATAATAGATTTGGTTTGGTTTGGTTTGAATTATCGTCGCACTAGAGCTACACGAGGGCTATTGGCGACGGGCGTCGTATTTTAGAACCACAGTCAGGTGACGAGCCACATCTGAATAGGCACCCAACGCAACCGTTAAGGGCGACATCGTACGCAGCGTTAGGACTTTGAAGGATATTTAACGTGCACTCCCTTACACGGGGTATTATTTGTCGGACATTTTTGGCTGCACGGGCCGTTTATTGGTCGGCAGCTATTTCGGCGATGCCCGGACCCGAACCTGGGACCTTCCGCATGCTAAGCGAGTGCTTAACCGACTGGGCTCCCCAGCCCCTGGAAAATAATAGATGAAAAAAAAAACGATTTTTCGAGAGGGAGCTCTACTTTAATAGAATAAAGTGTATTGTGTTACTTGTTGCCAAATAGCAATAGCATGCAGTAGAGGGTTAATTCAAAATTTGCATAAATTGATTCCATTGACAGCCAATAATAATATAACTGCAATTCGAGATGAATCTAAAAACGTTTACGCAACAAATAGGGGGATGGAGAATTCCCGATTGCGGGATAGTAGACGGAATCGCCAGTCGGAGCCCGGATAGTCGGAATATTTGCATCTCAAACAAAATGGTTAATTCTCTACACTCTCAGAAATAACACTTTTATTTTTGACGATTCATGAATCCTCAAGCCTCATTTCGCTAATTTTGAGGATTGTTTCGTCAAACTATCACGTGACTTTTGAGTAAACGCGAATCCTCACTTTTACGATCGTGATTTGACGATTCTGTATCTTGATTTTGAGGAAACTGAATCTCATTGTTGTACTAACATGCTCAAAAATGTCGAAATATTTCTTTAGATAAGACGACATTCAAATCCTCATAAAATGACGATTCAAATTTCCTCACTTTGAGGAAACGAAAACTAGGAGCATTTGCCAGTAACGGAATCGTCAAAATTAAGGAAAATTTCGTCGTTTTTGAGCATTCATTTTTTAGAGTGTATGTCTGTTCACTCACATTGCTGTGCGGGTGGTCACATAGCACGACGATGGAGTTGCAGTCGTGGTCATAGACCAGCGACCAGAAGTCAGGGACGGTGTGAACCATCGGCCACTCGGTCACGATGAACTCTTTAGGCCTCAAGTAGCCCTGTAATCAGTTCAGAAATTTAAAAAAAATCAACAAGTTTGATCTTATTTGAAGAGTACACGGGAAAAACCGATTGATTTTGTAGAGAAGTTTCCTTAGCAGGCCACTTTGGCGATGATAGCGAGTGATCGCCTAAACTTGTGTAAGGAAACCAGTTCATACCATAGAGATCATAGTTAGAGTAATAGAGCGGCAGCTCACATGACCTCCAATGCCAACGACGGGACGCGCAAGGAGCTCCCAGAAGAGCCCCAAAGAAACCAGTGTTGTAGGTCACGTGTAGGTCACGTGATCTTCCCCTCTACTACTTTAACTACTATCTCTGTGGTTCCTAGCTACCAACATTCGGGCGATTGACGATCCCGGCGCTTGGACCAAGCGAAGAAGAGAGAGAGAAACCGGTTTTCTGCCTCCAATGTCCGCCAAGTAGACAATTGCGGGCGTCCGCCTAATAAATCAATCGGTTCTTCCCGTGTACTCTTCATTTGTGGAGCTCAGAATACAAGTGAACCAAGTTCAACCATAAGCTTCTGTAGGCGCGTTTACATGAGCCATCGAATCTATGGATTGAAGAACAAACTCAGCAAATTGCAGTCTCTTGGGGATTTTCTCCCGGACAGAACCGGAATTGCAGGGTTCATTGGGGGTTTCACAAACCTTCCAACGAAGGAGGGTTTGATGTTTCATACCATGGATTCGGCCACAGACTATCATTTGGGTTTTAAATCTTGCTCGGACTCTTTTTCCTCAAGTGGGGATTTTAGGATTCCCTGGATTCGATGGCTCATGTAAACGCGTCATTTGTGCTACAAAGGTTTAAAAATTATATCTTTGTAACAAAATTATACCTCTTAATATATTTCAATTGCTAATGCCTAGCGTATTTTATCTGAATTAGGTCTTTTCAATTATGGCATTGAAATTCTACATAGTAAGGAGCAAGCGAGTGCGCCGCTAACTCGAAAATAACACAAAGTGGACTTGGTATTCTGAATCCTCCATTTGTTAATAGTTTCTCAATCTAGAATTATAATATTATTAGTTTCTAAGAAAAAATAGCAATCTTGTTGTTGGGTTATTTAAATTCATTTTATAAATTTATAATAATGAATATAAATTATAATAATGACAAATACACATACACTTCAGTAATATCCCAACATGATACATTTTTACAAGTGTCCTACATTTATTTTGATTTCTGATTCAGAATAACAAGCTAACAATGATAAATTTGTATCCGTTAATCCAAGGATAACCATACTCACGTCCACAAATACGGCGTTAATGTAGTCTGTGCTGTCATTGCTTTGAAAAGACGACAAGTATGGCCGCGAGTTATCAGCTGAAAAGAATTAAATGGTAAATTTCTTGTAAGTAGGAAAAAAATCTATAAATTAGCTACGGGACAATTTCTTGGGGGACATCAAGTCTGAGTAAAATTCAAGTTTGTTTTAAACTCTTGAATTGAAATCTCCTGCCCAAACAGGCCAATCGAAGCTGAGATCCTGACATTTAAGGAGTCTAACATCTTAAGACCCGGGCCAAAAATTCTACACGTATATTCATAATCTAAACATATTTTTCACGTAAATATATGCTAAAAAGTATGTTTTTCAAAGAAATTAAAAAAACCTGTTTAATAGTTACTTAGGGAGACGCCTTAAACCTTAAACTCTAAAAATACATTTTTTTTTGGTGCTATAAATGCAACAAAAAAGGCCGTATCACTTATTTGTAGTTAACAGATAATTTTAACATTACTTTTAATGCAAAATGCCCTTAAAATTAACTACTAAAAGAACTTTTTTAGAAGTTAAAAAAAAAGTGTATATATTTTTTTTAAGAACTCCAGTATCGTATTGAGCCTCGTTTAACTTTATTTTTTTTTATAGAAATAAATGACTGATACCTGTAATCAAAGGTCGAAAACTGATACTTCGATCTTCTTCTATAGGTCCAGGTCAATTTTGGAACTCTAATTAACGCGTTAATTGTTTGTGGGGAGGTTTAAAAAAATTTCCCCAAATGGAGACTCCAGCTCGCAAGAGGCTAAAGATTCATAGAGAGGTTGAAAAGAACCATGCCCCTTGTCAACTTAGAGCCTCTGCTTCACCTTCCCACATCTTAATTTGCATTTATATTATTGATGTCATGTTGGGGCGGCTGATTGAAGGAAGGGACAAGATAGGGGAGAGTGTTGTACCTTGGGACAATTTTTACATTTTAATTTTTTTCGTCGATAATTATTGTCAAAATAAAAATTTCAAAGCAGCATTTCAACACACCAATATATTCCTCTATAATATATTTTTTTAAATTCTGGCAGCTTGAAATTAAAAAATTGCCACTCATTTAAAGTAGAGAGGATAAACTGTCCCAAGGTACAACATGATGTTGTACCTTGGGACATTCTTTATAATTCAGTCAATAGTCATACACTTGAACTAATTTGTGTCAGGAAACAAACTTTATTTCAAAATACATCAGAAAATGTGTTCTTTAGAACATTTCATAACACGGAAGGAAAAAGATTTATCAGGTGTTGCCAGAATTATATTTTCAAACTTCAATCATTATAAAATATATCCAAAACAAAGCTGAGTTGTATTTTACATGTTTTGTGGAATTGCTCTTAAAATAAATAATCAAGATATTTTTATTTATCCAAATTATTAAGAATTTAATCAAAATATTAATACTGTCCCAAGGTACAACACACTACATGTTTTAAATAAAAGCAAGATAGTGGCCAATCCAAATGCATTATCATTATTTTCTCATAACCAAAATATTTTAAAATCTTCTCTTTTATGAAGAAAATAAAATGCAGTTGACTTTTTGTAAGAGTACTAAGGTAAAAAATTATATTAGAATGAGAAAAATATTTCCTTTGGGGTAATGAAATATTATTTTTTGTCACCATTTCATCAATTCAATGATGCTAATGTTAAATTTTATTATGATGATGTCTGTTGGTTAAGGCTACTATTAGAAATAAACAATGTATGAATATTGCCAATAGATTCTTAGAAATTGTCAATGTCCCAAGGTACAAACGTCCCAAGGTACAACACTCTCCCCTATACGAGAAAAAAGATGTATGATGGCTTATGGACCTGGTCTAGGAATGCCTAGGCCAGGAAGATAAGAATGGATAAAACCTCTGCTGGCGTAGTAGTTAGGCTAGAAAAAGTACCAAAAACTCACGTGGAACGGTAGAGATGGTCCTGTTCTTATCCCTGTTCTCCAACCTGTGGCCTCCAGCTTTATCGCCTATGCTGAACTTGGAAGACGTTTTGCATATTTTCTGGAATATAAAGATCATCGTTATTGCAATTGGCACTCCCTATTTTATGAATAATAATTTTATGAATAACAAAAAATGTGGTGCTCTACAAAAGATATGAGTTTTTTGGAGAATAGGAAATATTAGCTAATAATCACCCCCAGAAATGAAAGTCTTACTTTTGAGTATTTTTGTAAAAGTTTTTGCCAATTTTGTCTTGGAATCACCGTAGTTTTCCGAGTGACTGGTTTCTGTTTTGTACGAACGGGAATAATCTTGTTTGTTTTAGAAATATGTTGATGTTGACTCACGGATGAACGGTTAACAGAGAGTTCCAGATAAAAGAGGAACGAATAATCGAGGTTCTACTGTAGTTACAAATTAATCAAGTTAGTACTATTATTTTTAGTTTGCCACATACAAAAAAAATTAATTAACGCAAGTTTTCTTCGACAATGTACCTGATACTCCCTCTGGTACTCGTTGTGTCGGGTGAGTGTGTTCCTGAGCGACTTGTGCTTCATCTTCTGCGAGATGAGCGACACGGGGAACCACGTCTGTCCGGAGATCTGAGCTTCCTCCAGGGCCTCGTAGATGAAACGGTACTGCGCCTGAGCAACAGATCAAAATGTACAACCATTACAATGGATCTTAAGGGGGAATGGGAGCGTTGGTCCACGGGTCTCCAAACTCAAGTGCTTCAGTGTTAATCCATAGGGGGAAAAAACTATTTCCTCTGCCCCCATTTATCCGGCTGTATTGAATATTTTTACAAGCAGTTTTTTTTTTAAATAATATAATGTGGATAACTTACAGGTCCTAAAAATCCCACTTTTTAAAATTGCTTCGAATACTTTTTGCAAAATTATTTATTGAAAATTTAAAAAAAAATATTCGAACTATTTTCAAAAAGTAAGATTGTCGGGACCTGTAAGTCAGCTGCACTTATTACATAAATAAATCCGTTTGTAAAAATATTCAATACAGCCGGAGAAATGTAGTAGAGAACATATTTTTTTCTCTATTGGATTAACACTGATGCGCTTTGTTTTGGAGACCCGTGGTCCAGGGCGCCCAATCCACCTTAATCACCAAAATAATAGTAAAGTAATTTTTATTAAAAAGTATATACATAATTCAGAACAGTAAGCGTGTCATTAAACAAGCTTTCTAGTTTAAAAATCTCATATATGAGTGCAATAGGCAAGTAGGAATGTTTTTTACCATCTGAGGGATACAGATGTATAAACTATAGTCACCTGAATGTCGGATTTTCCAGCAAAACACCTGTTTTTAAAAATTTATAATTTGTTTAACTTAACTAAATTTTAAAATTTATAGTAATTAAGAATTGGAAGGCTCAGAATACAAGTGAACCAAGTCCATTCTTTGTGCTACAGACGTTTAAAGTTGAAGTCGCTAGGCAGTAGCAATTAAAAACATTTTTTAATGGTGTTGCCTAGCGTATATTATCTGAACTAGGACTTGTTTTAATTTCACCGAATGATCTACTTTTGGAAGAAATGGATTGAAGAAAAGTCTTATGAAAATTTCAACTATAACATCGGACTTTCTGTAGTAATTTTTTGCAACCCATTCGCACCGAAAGCAGTCTCCATCTACTCATAGAGTTATGAAAGAGAATAGAGCGGCCTATGTATGTGCGCAGTAACGCACAAAAGAAACAGGCTAGAGCGATATGCATCTTGGGATACCTCTGTGCCAGTTGTCATGTGCAGTAGCCTAAAAATCCGCCAAAGCGATGCATTTTGGGATACCTCAGTATGCGCAGTATCTTGAAAAACCTTACAGCCCTGCTTCAAACCATTTGAACTGATAGACACCTCTACTCCTCCTTCCTAACTCTATGCATCTACTATTATAGATTATAGATCTTTGTCCTCACCACGTCCTCTATCATCCCCCGCCGCGCGTTCCGCAGGCTCTTGACGCACCCGTAGACGTCGTAGACGCCATCTTCCTCGGCCAGGTCGAGGTTGGAATCGATGCAGATGTAGGCACCCGTCCGACCGCAACCGTCGCTGAAACACAATGGATGGTTGGTTGGTTGATATACATATATTTTCAGGCTTGAGTGCTTGCTCAGAGAGTAAACCTTCGTCAAGTAAGACAGTCACAACACACACAGACTCGCATGCACACATATAGGTGACAGATGCTGCCATCTATCACGCCCACCTCCACAATTTAGACATGTCCCTGAATGGGAGGGAAATAGTCTCCAGGAACCTGAACCCGTGGGAAACTGCGCAATGACCGCCCACAGGACTTTCAGACCCAACAGATTTAACGAGCACGTACTCCGCATATACTCGGTGAGTTTTCAGCGACCAGGTTTCGATCGCGGGACCTTCCGATCCGTAGATCGCTACTCTGACCACAGGGCGCCTCACAGCCCCAACACAATGGATGAATACAGTTAGGAAGCCTCGTCCGTGGCCGAGTGGTTAAGGCAACAGCCTCAGGATTCAACCTTCTCAGGTTCGAATCCCACCTACTGCCAGTCATCCTATAAATCAAATCTCTGGACTGGAAAGAGTAGAAAAATCCAACTCGTGAGTCGTGACGGACAAACGTGCTCGTTAAATCTGTGGAGTCCAAATTCCCAACGGCGTCAGCGTACGATGCCGCTCGAAGTTCCGTTGGGTGCCCGCTCAGGGTGTCGACCTCGTCACTTGACCAGGGTTCTAAATCATGAGGCGTTATTGGCTGTGTTAAAGCTCCGAAAGGAGACTAGAAATAGGCAGTCGGAAACGATTACATTACCAGTTAGGGAAACAGTAGTAATGGGGGACATTCACGGCCATATCCACCTGAGCTTAATTTCCAAATCTTAGCAGTTCGAAAGCCCCAACATAACATTGAGCGTGACGTCACATGAATATTTCCCACATACACTTTTTGACGTATTAACTTTAAGGACAACTGGAATGGCTATGCCTGCAGTGACAGTTCCGCCAACCGTTGTCTTAAACTCCACAAACAAACCACCCGGCAGCTAATTCACCTAAACTAGAACGGTCACACCTTAACCTCTTGCAACCTATCGTCCATTTGGGTGCATTTTTTATAACCTTCCCACAAACAGTTAATAAGTTAATTAGTTCCGAAATGGATCTGGCCCGATAGAAGAAGATTCAACTCGCAGTTTTCTGCCTTAATTGCAGATATCAGTCATTTATTGCTATAAAAAATGAAATTGAACAAAGGTCAATACAATATTAGAGTCCTTAAAAAAATTATTTTTTTTTTAACTTTTCAAAAAGTTGTTTTAGTAGTAAATTTTCAAGGCATTTTGCTTTAAAAACAGTGTTAAGATGAAATGCAAACTACAAATAAGTGATTTTGTAAGTAAAGTCATTCGAGTGTAAGTGAGTAAGTATTTTGTTTTTGCATTTATAGCACAAAAATGTGTATTTTTAGCGCTTAAGGCGTGTACGGGCCGTATTATAATTAAGACCCAGTAAATATTTAAGACCCAGTAAGTATTCAGCTCTATCCGTTGTTCAAATGCCAGTAGTTATGGCAATAACGACAATTTTACAAACACTTAAGAATTTAAGGCACACCTGACTAAATACTCCTAAGAAATAATTCCTCCAAATTTTACTTTCGACAAAAGTTTCTACATCGAGATCAAAGACATAAAACTATTTTGAACATTCACAAAAGCATAGTCGAGTAGATAAATGCGAAAAGAGTTTTAATCTGTGGGGAAATTTTTCTGTTGAGTACCTCAGTAAAAGAATAAGAGTAAGTGGAAATCTTCCTTGCTGACTAGACTATTTGACATTCAGTACTTTAATTGCTATACTTTTAATTAAAAATCAGTGCTTCCATTCAATTCGATGTCAGAAAACTATTTCCGATCTTTAGTTTCTGCAGTTACGAAACCGAACTTTTCGAAATTGCACTTAAGTTGAATCGCAAGACACAACGCGCCACGAAGTCCTTTGACGAATTTCCCTTTACCGTTCTTCTTTTCAACAACTTAGTATGGGAAAAGGCGTGTAGTGAAACCTCCCCGTGGACGTGACATCGTTTTACGTTTGGCAATTAAATTGTTAAAGTCGAGTGGGCGCTTATTCTTTGAGATTCCAATCCAAAGTCATTAGCGTTAATGAGGCTCGAAATAAAATAAAAGGAAGTCGGCAATTGAATGCGAAATCGTTGAACACTATTTGTCCATGTCGTTTGAGTCATAGTCACTTTGTTCGTCGCCGTTTTTTCAAATGCTAATAAAACTTTTCATTAAAAGAATGTTCTCTTTATCCGAATCGTCTTTACTATTGTTTTTGTTTAAAGAAACAGGCATAATGAGCAATTCCACGTTACTTACGAGTGACATATTGTCAAAAATGTTCAACGTTAATGTTCAATTGCTCAATAAATAATTAGTTTAGTATCTCTATTAGTCTTATAATATGTGCCTTTTCATAACTTGTAATGTGAAATATGTGCACTAATAAAAAAAAATTGCTTTAATGTACGCTTTCTTTTAGAACTCGTGACTATAGTTAAAAATAAACTGTGATTCTTAATGTTTAGTGTACAAAACGGGATTATTCAACAAGTGTAAATATTTCAAATGGTTATTAGATATTTTGAGAAAAAAAATAAAGCTACGAATACATTCATGCTTGAATGCTACGAATGCTACGAATACATTCATACAAAGCTTGAATACATTTATGACAGACTGTATTTTAAACTTCTTTTTAAATAGCGGCTCAGTGGCTGAGAGGTTAAACGTGTCCGAATAGTAAGCCCAAGATCGCGGGTACGAGTCCCGGCTGAGACGTGGGATTTGCTGGATGGAAACATTCTGGGCACGTATGTTATATGACCATGTGGCATGTAAAAGATAACTGGAGGGCCAATTTGGCTTGGATTCTCTCAGCAAAATTAAATTTCGGCATACTTTAACATTAACCGAGAGCTCAGATTCATTGTAATCTGTGTGTCGAAATCGGTAGCGAGAGTCGTCTAGATGGTGCCACAAAAAAATGGCTCTCAGTTCTGAGGAATGTGCCGAGTCTGCAAAGGCTTGACTGCCCATGTTGCATCCCCAATAAGTAAAAAAAGGACTTATTTTTAACGTATTTAACAATAAACGTAACACGTGCCTTAAAATCATATTGCGAAAGCAGTAACCCAATCTTAAAAAACACACGCTTTCCAGCCTTACATTTGTTAAGAATTGATACAATTCAAAAGAACCATGAAACGCCTCCAAATTTTGTCACGAATGACACGATAAATAACGTTGAATGACGTTTCCGATTAAGTTACTGGAACAGACTCAAACTGAATACCAGGATCTACTATTCTGCTGTGACTATCGTATGCGTGTGCACTATGCAGAATATACTGGTATTAATATTTAGATATTGCAAACACCCCTTTACAAATTGATCCAGAGGATCGTATATTACGAATAATTCGACGGCGATAAAATGTAATCAGTTCCGTATTCAAATTCAAGCCAAACTTTGTGAATATAAAACGGAATGGTAAATTCTATTTCAACTATAAAAGCGTGTTGATTCAAAACTACGTGTTCAAATAAATTGTAAACATCTGTTTTTAACGTTTATTGAATATTATTTGGATATTTGGTAAATATCAAAATTTACTTTTAAAAATGATAAACTGAAAAATGTTGTCAACTCAATTAAATCTTTATTTGAAGTGCTAATTTATTGATATTGTAAGCAAATCTAAATATTCTCTCCACTCTCAAATTCACTTGTAAAGCCACTTGTCATTTTTTTTCACAAATACATTCTTAAATACCAATATTCCTACAAATCTGATCTTGGACTTAAGGTGTAAAATAAGTAAATAAAAAATAAATTTTATTGACTGAAATGTTTTTTCTTTATTTACCAAGATACCAGCTTAATAACGATAAATATAAAAAAAGGCGCTTAACAATACTGACATTTACTTCAAAATCAGACTCAAAACAAAAAAGTTTGACAGTAGGTTTATAAAAAGATTATTTTAAGCTAAATATGCTTTTTTTTTCTTTATTATTGGAGTAACTTTTTTAAAGAAGAATTTAACCACAAAAGAAATTTATTAATTGCTTTTTAAAAAATGTTCCAATAATATTATTTTAAAAAACACAACCAATTTAGAACGAAACTTTCTTTAAAAAAATGATTTATTTGGTAATGGCAAAAACTATCATCAGGTCGATATATTTTATCATCAAACGGTGAAAAACTAATAGTTTATTTAGTACATAAAAGTAAGTATTGATTTCTTTATACTCTAAGTAAAGATTGCAACAGCGTTCTTTCTAATAAAACAAAGAAATGTCCCAACTTCTGTCAATACTTTACTGCCGGTAACGATATCGAATGATATAACTTCGATACCTGCAGCAAGCCATCTGCTTATTTTCTCATCAAAGATAGTACATTGATTCTTAAACTTAGGATCGTCAATAAAAAGAGCCTTCGATATCTGATTTATATATTTTTAATGGGTTTTAAAAGACCATTAGTTGGAAAACATTTTTGTGTAATAGTTTTATGCACTTAAGTTAAATACTAAAGAAGATGGCTTAAGGAGTGTTTGTATATAATTTCTTATGCTGAATTCGCATGAGGTTATAAGGAAATAAACTATTTGGGTAACTTCATATTAATACTTTAAAACTGAATTTTTTTAATGAATAAAAGTTCCATTTTTAGGTATATTGAAATTCATTTTCCTAAGTGAATATTTTCATAAATAGATTTGAAACATCTTTAAAATGAATAAAAGTTCAATTTCTTTTAAAAGTTTATTTAGTTTTCTTTAATGAATATATTTTTTTAATATTGAAGCGACGAATATATAAAAATAGACTGGTAATTTTGCAACATATGAAAATTTTAACCATTCTATCATCAGATTTCAACAGAAAAAAATCGTGAAGTGTAATTATTTTCAGTTAAAAAAAATATCGATTGCATCCCAAATAATTCCGAAATGTAGGTTAAACATTTTTGAAGATTAAATACTTTTAGCATTATTGAAATACAGAGGAAAGTTTTTTTCTTTCTATGCAAGATTTCTTTAACAAATGTTTTTACCAACCAACAGTACAGCAAGAAGCTGGTATTTAAAAATTTTAATAAGTAAAATATTCTTATATAGAAAACTTATTTTCGAAAACCAAAACAAAAGTAATTATGGACAAAAAAATGAAAACATAGCGTTGTATCTGTTGCCATCTACTACGTGAAACAACCCCATTATTAATACTTCGAAAAATCCTGCTTTCCCTTCTTCGCCCGTAAGTCCACTTCCAAAGTAAAAACTGAGATATTCTCGTGTCTAAGATTTTTTAAATGTTTTCATCTACGATTCCTATGAAAAATTAAATAAATTTTCAATGATGAAAGCAAGTCAGAATGGATTAGATACATTGATGTAGCTTGGTGTTCTTGTAAGATCCACTTGATGTCAAAATTTTAAACATAAGTTCAGCAACGGAAACAGTGCACTCGTCTCTGATTATTCATCTCATGTGCTGTACATGCAATGCAGAATCAAAGATGAGCTGCAAATTTACAGCACAGGTTGGTAGCATCATGTTGTGCTGTAAATTTTTTATGTTGTAAGTATGAAGTAGTCTCTTATAGTATGGAGATAGGTTAATATTCATTGCTCAAAACAATTAGGGGAGCACTCTGCATACTTTTGTTACACTTTCAGTCCTAATTTTTTTTATTCTAAAAGTCTAAAATTTGTGAAATATATTTATTATGCATCCAGAATGAAGTGGTTAAAAAACAAGGATAGGAATCGTGGTTTTTTAAGCTAAAATGTAAGGGAAAAAATCGAATAATAATATTTGAATAAATTATAACAATAATTTTTTTCAAATTTTACTTGTTAAAAATAATTAAAATCAATTTTTGAACATCTAAAAATGAAACATGAAGAATTGAAGGTCAATTTATTTCATATAATTGTTTCAGAGTGAATTTTATCTTACCATGTTTTCCATATTTTCGTCATTTAATTAAAACAAACATTAATTCTTCAAAAGACACGATTCTTCCATCTAACAATATATAAGTGCGAACTTAACCTAGAAAAATAATCGCAAGCTGATGGTTCCTTCCTGGAATCATTAAATAGTGAAAGGTTTTAAACCATGCGTTCTCCTAATTGTTTTGAGCAGTGTATAGGGTATAGACTGACCAGTGAATGAACAGTTGGAAAATACATTTAAAAAGTAAGGATTAAAAATCATTCCACTGGATGGATTGGCAACACTAACTTCCTCTCATCTTGTAGGAAGTTATCTGACATCTGATTGGTTGTAATTGGTCATTCATTAAAATCCAACATGTTTATTGACTGGGCATTTTTTGTGTTCATTCACTGGTAAAAAAACTGTTTATTCACCTGGCTTTTGTACCACTTTTTATTTGGATCCCCAAAAGACCAAAGAAATGCAATATAAAGTCACCTTTTTTGTGTAGAATTTACATATAATGACAGGACAGATGTGTTCACATTGTCATAAACCCACAATCTATATTTTCTTAAAATGTATGAATTTTCTAAGAAGAAATTGTGCTTAAGCGTTCATTCACTGGTTAATCTACCCTAGTAAGAATGTGGTAGTACCTGCAGTGCACGATGAGGGGTCCGTTGTCCGGGTAGAGGGCGAGGTAGCTCTTCACCCTTCTGCGGAAGTCGAGAATGGCGCAGGGGAACGGACTCGCGTGCGTAGGCCAGGACACGTAGTGCAGGTGGGACAGCTCGCGAACCTCATCGCCCTACAGAAGAATAAGAGAAAATATTAAAAACTTGATTCATTGTTGTTGTAATCGTGTCCATGGAAGACATTGAGCTAGAGGTAAAACTGGAGTGATGTATCAGCGAGCCTAAACCTGAGCGACCTACTCACACCCTTTGCCCGGTTCTCCAAAAAGATAGGGACTATTTATCCTCCATCCTCTAGGTCTAGCTCATTGGTCTGCCGGCCCTGTTCGCTTCGTCTACAGTGATATTTTTCTTAGCGTTTCGTTTTCGAAACGGCTCGTTTTCCTCCCTGTTAAGTGGATCGCACACCTCACTCCACTTTTCCCTCTAGCTCATTGATGGAAGATGATTGCCGGAGTCTCCAAAGGGTTTGACTTTTTTTTTACTCAAATAAAGTCGAAGATAGACACATAGACAATAATATTTTATTGACAAGATAAACATCAATGCGCTTGCCAACCGGGATTGGAACCTCTGACCTACTGGTTGGGACTCAGACGCACTATCCACTATACCGAGTAGGCGAAGCTTTACTCATTAACAATGATTATAGCAAGACAATTTGTCGTCGAGTACGTCTTGTCTTTTTTGCTGACGAGCAAATAGGTATGGATGACTCATTTACCTCTCATAGGTTTATGTTAAGTTAGATTTGAATTATCATCGCACTAGAGTTACACGAGTGCTATTGGCGAATGGAGTCGTATTTTAGAACCACAGTCAAGTGACGAATGGGCACCCAACGCAACCGTTAAGGGCGACATCGTACGCAACGTTAGTACTTAGAAGGATATTTAACGTGCACTCCCTTACACGAGGTATTATTCGTCGGACATTTTGGGTTGCACGGGCTGTTTGTAGGTTGGTAGTTATTTTGGAGATGCCCGGACCCGAACCTGGGACCTTTCGCATGCTAGGTGAGTGCCTAACCGATTGGGCTCCCCAGCCCTCAAGGATTATTAGGAAAATTTGCTTTGAAATATAAGTTATAAGCTTATCCCATTCCTTGTCCCATTTATGAATGCCATTGCAGCCTTCTTTAGGGAATGAGAACTTTCAGATTTCAAACAATTCGTTTTTCGTATAATTTGTCCAAAGTAAAAATATTTTAGAGCCATGTTCTTCATTTGTATCGTATTTATATTTATTTAGCTAAAAACAAGCGGCCTATTTTTAGCTACTGGGCATAAATGGGTTAAAGTTTATCGAAGCAGGTAAAATACAAGGCAAGTGAAGACTATAGCCCCGAAAATTTTAAGTAGAACAAGATAAGTTACACGAGAATGAATTTAAAAAAACCCTTAAAGTTAACGTGTTTATTCGAAAATGTCGGCGTTAATGGCTATATGGCTATGTTTTAGCTACTGGGCATAAATGGGTTAAAGTTTATCCAAATAAGTAAAATACAAGGCAGGTAAATACCATAAACACCTGAAAAATTTATGCAGAATAAATTAAATTACACGAAAAACGAATTTAAAAAACCCTCAAAGTTAACGTTTTTGCTCGAAAACGTAGGCGTTAATGGTATTCATAAAGACGTCGCAGTTATTGGGGTAACAGCCAATTAGCAAGAAAATTTTTGCCGTAAATAATAAGCCCTCTGCTTATGCTTAACCCATTAATGAATACCATTTACTGCCTTCATTACCAAACAAAAACGCTAAATTTACTCTTTTAAAAATTCATTTTTCATGCTACTAAATTTGCTAGGCATAAATTGTTCAAGTTTTTGGAATTCAGTTGTTTTGTATTTTGTTTATTTCGACACACTTAGACTTAGAAAAACATAAAAAAAATATGTATTTGGTACTGGGCATATATGGGTTTTAATCTAAGTAAATAAAATACAAGGTAAGTGAAAACCGTAGTGCTAGAAAATTGCTGTATGACACAAAAAAAACACTACTATATTCACTACATCACCATTAACTATATTGACTAGAGGCATATTGTCTACACCTTCTGAAGAGAATTCAGAATTTCGAATCAATACCAGAAAGTCGCAATCTTCCGAGCATATTTACTCCATCATTATGCCCAGTAGCTAAAATTTAAGACGCTTGTGTGTTTTTCTAAGTTTAAGTTTATCTTGCCGAGACTCTTGCTGGATTTTCATACGTTCAAACGATAGTTTCAATTTTAATTACGAATGTAGAATGCAACTCCGTAATCTGGCAGTTGCGAGGTCTTTAGAGTTCTTAATGTTTGCAGAAAGTTATGTTTCTGTTCTACTATATTTAAATTTCTACTTAAGATAACTTTATAATTAAGTAAATAAGATATAAACTTAATTAATCTTGTGCTTTACCCAACTGTTATGTAAATATGCATTCATGTAAATAGTTCCTGTTACGAAGAAATTAAAATTCTATTTCGAAGAAAAAAGAAATAATATTCTAAAGAACGTGACTGGACAAGCATTACGAGCATGGATGCATTGAGGTCTGAACGTAAGTTTTAACGAATCTTCTTTACGTTTTATACAAATAAACTAAACTTATGAGGGTGTTGAAAACGTGAAATATTTATACGCATTACGAGTTCAAAGAGAAAGTCGGTAGTCTGGATGAAGTATAGAACGAAATTTCATGATTTTTTTTTGAAAATTCTTAATACTTAGTGAATCTGAAATTAATAAACAAAATACAAGGTAAATGAGCACCGTAGTATACACTACAATTTATGTAAGACAAATTAAATTACACGATAAATGATTTTTAAAAATCTTGAATTTGCTTAGTTCAAACAACAACGCAAATTTCGTTTTACAAAATGTTTTGAAGTCGACTGAGTTTTTTTTTAGTGCAACATAAATTTCAATTCTGTACAAAACGAAACTTTTAGTTTTTAGGTTTTTTTATGCCACTTACTCAAACAGTAGCAGCATTAATATATCAACATTTTTTGCCAAATAAATGATTTGGTGAGAATTATCTTGACTCCTACCACATCGACTTTTTATTACTGGTTTAAATTAGCAATTCATTATATTTATACCATAATTGAGCTTAACATACAATTCAATATACCCCTACCTTTTATTAGATTTGCAACTGTAAGTTTGTTTTGTTCCGATAGAGTACTATAACCATGAAAACACTTTTACAGAAACGTTGCATACAAAAAGCCAACTTTAAGAAAGTCAGCCTGCTTAAAAGATATTAACATTGTCTAAAATATATATTTTGTAAATACGCATTTCAGTTAATTTTTTTTAATAAATACAAGTTACATTTTCTTGTAACACTTAAGAAAGTACCTTTACAACTGCTGCCTTATGAAAATTTAAAAAAAAAAAAAACATGAAAAGTTTTTCAAAACTTATATTCAACAAACGATATTCAACAATACAGAGGGATAAATTCTTTTTTAAAAAAGCTTGATAAATATTTTTCAAAAATATCCCCTAACATTTATATTCTACCTTTAAAAAATCTATTGAAATATTATTGAAACTTTCAATAAAAAAGTTAGTATTCTAAGGAAATTCTTAAATAATTTATGGACTTTTTACTTTCTATAGGGTATTCATACAATTCACAAAAGGAGCTACTCTAGAATTTACGCTCAAATTAAGTTCTTTATGTTTGTTGCGGGCAGGCAGATAATTTTTACCAATATTTCTCTCATTGATTTTAACTGATTAAGTAATCTTCAAACCAAGTCACGTACATTGAGTTTCTTAATCCATTTAACTGCCACGTAGTAAGTGAGAGTATTGAGGAAATATCTTCTACCAAAATTGAAAGTAGTAAAAAATCTTTCTTCCAAGTGTCTGTCAAGAATTTAAATAATAATCTTTCCTTAAAAGACATTCATAAGTAACATTTTAATTTTTATTACGATAATTTAATAGAACAACATTTTTTTAGACATAATAGTCTTATTAATATAGGCTCGTTGAATATTTTATTTAGCAATTTAAAAGAAAAAGTACTTTAAATTTACAAATTTAAATGATTACATTAATATGACTTTTCAGTTAAACTTTTTAAGGCATTCGAAATTTAAAGAACACAATTGAAAAGAGATAAACTTGAATTGAATAGTTTAACAGTTGGTATATATCATGGAAAATACCTTATTTTTCCATAATAAATGAACTACAAAAATCTCAACTTCCGATGTTTCTCTGGAAAAATCTTTTGCCTTTTTACTTGACTTTTCCTAGCAAGGTGCGATATTAAATCATAAATAAGGGTTGCCTGGGGATGTTAAAATTTCTTTTGCAAAAAGTGAAAAATGAAAGTGTTTCGCAAGAAACATCGCAGTGTTGTACACTTTTTCCGCATTAAAACTAGGCTTGAGGTAAAGCAACTTCTACATGAATACCGAGGCTTACTATACATTCTTGCTGTTCTGCTAAGAAGCACAACAGCAGTAAATATTTTTTTTTTACAAATCATTATTATGTGTTATGAAATACTTCAAAATACATTTATTGGTTAAAACCTATTTTACGCTTCCAATCGTTTTAACCTCTTAAGACCCGAGCAAAATCCTACAAGTATATTCTTAATCGAAACATACTTATATATGTTAAAAAGTATGTTTTGCAAAGAAGTTTTTTAAAAAATTATGTTTACAATTACTTAAGCACACGCCTTAAACTCCAAAAATACATATTTTATTTTTAATGTAAAAGGCCTTTAAAATTAACTATTAAAATAATTTTTTTAAAAGTTTAAAAATTAATTTTTTTAAGAACTCTAATATCGTATTGACATTCATTTTTTATGGAAATAAATGACTGATACCTGTAATCAAAGGCTGAAAACTGATATTTGGATCTTCTTCTATCAGACCAGGTCAATTTTGGAACTAATTAACGTGTTAATTGTTTGTGGGGAGGTTTTAAAAAACGTCCCCAAATGGGGACGCCCGGTCGCAAGAGGTTTAAAATGACATTCATTTACGTAAGTTGCTTTATTACGCTGCTCTGAGGCTAGATACATTATTAAACCTGGTCGTGTAAGAAAATAATATGAAATTAAAGAAAATAGTTGATAAAAACAAGTTACTTATTTTATTTTTTCGTTGTTGAATGTTAACCATCGGTAAAATTTAGTTTTACATTTTTCATTAATTAGATATTGAATCCTTGCACTGAAAATTTCGAAACTGTAAGATAAGAAAACTCTTTTCTTAAAATATTCTGAAAGAGTTTTGTGATATTGATGTTAAATTACCATGTTTATACGTAATTATATGCCGAGCAATTTTCGGTGCATATGTTGTAATATGTAAAAAATATTGAAGTAAGTATATTGAGTAAACTTTGCCGTCTTTTTTTTATATATAAAGTAAGTTAGCTTAGTATACAAAATAAACTAATCGTCTAGCAAATTTATCTGTTTCTTTATAATAATATTAGCACCTAGTGCAACATAATTGATCGACAATGTATGATACTTTTTTAAGTGCAAATTCTGTTTTTCAAATATTAAACTAAAAAAATATTTGAGCTGCGAGGGCTAGTTTATACGAGGGCTAGTGGCAACGGGCGTTGTATTTTAAAACCACAGTCAAGTGACGAGCCGGCACCCGGGTACTATGATTCAAAAGGCTGTATATGTACGGCAAAATTTACTGTATGCGAAACTGGTATAAAAGATTTCTAGAAAGGAATATACTTTTTCTCACCTTTTTGATCCTCATGGTTCTTATGTTGTAGGTGGCGAGGGTCGTCTCCGACAGCAACGTCACTTCGATGTCGCCACCGTACGACTCTGGGTGGTCAACGTCCAGAGGCCAGTACCGGTCGCACATCACCTGGCAAAGCACAAAAGAAATGAGCCATACACCGTCACTTGACCAAGGTTCTAAATTAAGAGGATTCATTGGCTGCGTTAACGCTTCTTAGAGGCTAGAAATACACAGCCGGAAAACGTAGCAGAATGTAGTGAGTAGATGGAGTGATTGAAGTTCATATAAATTGGAATTATACTGTCTTTCAAAGTGTATACTGAAAATATGACAGCTGGTCCATCACGCGTTGTAACGTTGATCTAGGGATAATCAGCTCCCGAGACGCTTGTCGAATGAACTTTTTATGTTTATGAATGTTATGCTAAACACTGTCTCTGCACATTTTCATACTTTCAGATGGTCTTATAAGCAGGGCCTGCTCTAGGAAATCTCAGACTATCGGCACAACATATTTTGGGGGCCCCTTTACGGAAAATTTTACGTTATGATTTCCAATAATGATGGTGCTATATGACCCATGTATAAAATTTTTGATACAATTTTATAGGCATCCTTACAAACATCGATCAAAACAGTAACGTTAGGTCAATTACTCACTTAAAATTGAGCAAAAAACAAAGTGGAGTATCCGAATTTTTTTTAGTTTAGGGGAGAGGAGGGAGGATTGGGACATTTTCACATAAATATTTTTTTTATTCATTATCCCATGCTTATTTATAGATTCAAAAGATTAAATAATAAACTTACATGTTTTAAATTACTTTTAAAAAATACAAAGCATGTAAATGTTGAACTATTTTATTATTGTTGAGAAATTCAAATTGCAAGAATTTTGTCCCATTCCTCCCTCTTGGGTGGGAGGAGTGGGACATGAGTATGGGAGGGATGGGACACATTTGAAAATTAAATAAAACTTATCGAATATCATAATGAGAAAGTTTTACATCAAAAGAAAAGCAAGACTGCGCTCTACTGGTCCCACCAATCAATTGTGGTGGCAGCAATTTCATGATAATATGTTTTTTTTCTATTATACTATAGTCATCCTGTTGGGGAAAATTAAAATTTCCGTTCGTGTCCTTTCTCAAAAAATTTACATTTTAACTTTCAGCATTGCCAATACTCTCCACCACTGCAACGTAGAAAACAATTGACTGTTTGGTGAGGAATTTGACAAGCACAAAATTATATTTGCCTATGTTAGGCTTGTCCTTCATCCAGTCAATCTCTTGTGTTATTCCCATGTCATCATCTGAACTGTCATGTAATGAATATAATAACTTTTCGCTATCACTGGTTTCAGATCTTTAAAAGGTAATTTTCTTTTGAATTTTTAAATTTTAAGCTTGAACATAAATATTTTAGTTGGTACCTTTTTTTTCCTATTCTGGCAGCTTCTGCTTTCTCAATTTCCTTCTTCTCATGGGTATCTGTTTACTCCTTTTTTTTTTGTCCTTTTTATTTCATTTACTTTTATTCAATGGATTCCTAAGTTCGGCTTTAGGACTTACTTATGGACAGGGAAAAGGAAGAATGGACTGGAAAAAGGAGGAATTTACATGTCCCATTCCTCCCTCCTTCAGTGTGTCCCATTCCTCCCTCTACATAATGAATCTAAAAAATAACTTCTTACATAAAACATGCTGACTTTGGACTTAACTAAATTGCTGATAAGCGTACATTGTATCTTTAAGAGTACTGTGACACTATATTATGTTTGTTTTGGAAGTTACATGAGTAAATAAATAAAACTTAAAATAGATTAAAAACTTTCTCTGGAGGTGTGAAAATAAACTTTTTCCGAATGTAAACTGAGAGTTGAATCTGGATAAACTGGAAATAGGTAACAACAAGAAGCTATACATATGCTATCTGGTGGTGAGACTGAAAGTAAAATGAGGTCATTTATTTTGCCATAATTTCAGTTGTCCCACCCCTCCCACCGTCCCAATCCTCCCTCCTCTCCCCTACTGATATTTTGTTGATTTACAGCATTTAGCATAAGGAACTGAAATTTAAGGGCCCCTAAAATTTGGGGGCCCTAGGCCCGGGCCTAACAGGCCTTATGGAAAAGCAGGCCCTGCTTATAAGGCTACACCGTCGGTGCTCATCACTCAGATTCCCAGCAGTGGCTTACACTTATAAACAAAAGCACACATTTTCCAACAGCACAAATCATTTTATAGGATAGCTGGCAGATAGAGAGATTCGAAGTTTCATACTCTGGAAACATTGTTTGCTTATTCCTCAAGCATCAGATAAATATTCCGAAGCTATCTCGAAACTAAACCAAACGAAGTCCACGAATCTCTACTCTTTGGATAACAAACGCCTGTAGTGCGGCTTTATTTTAGCCAACCAACAAAACTAAGCACGACTAGATCAGATACCTGTTCTAAATAACCCAAAGTTCTTACCAATGGTACATCATTAACTGTAAAGCTACTTTTGGGCCACCTTGTATATAACCGTTATAAAATGAAACAAGAAATTTAATAAATTATTTAAACAGTTGACAATTTCGTAATTTTAAAGAATGCCTTTAATCAAATCCTCACCCGTATGAAATCAAAAACTTTCGTAAGCATGACGATGACGTGTGAATTCTGCTCCCATACCGCTCTCCAGAAATCTGCCAGGGTATGTTCATTAGGACCTGAAAAACACGTAATGTATATAAAGAAGTGCAAATATAGTAATGTCACTTGACAAAGGCTCGAAGCGTAATGGCTACGTTTAAATTTCGCTTGAAGGCTAGAAATAGACAGCCAGAAAACGTACAACAAATGATAGCTTTGCAGTTTTGCCTCAAAACGTTCCAATAAGGTAAAGGCATCCGCTGTAGCACCCGCAAAACCGGCTAAAATTTTTCCTCCAAAAAGTTTTCTTACCTTTTTAACGTTATGCTTGGCAACCGTACTTAGCTATAAGTAAAAAATACCTTTTTTTTTTGAATGACCAACAAGCATAATCTAGTTTTAACTGTGTATAAGATAAGCAATTTAAAAAAAAAAAACAGTTATTCATTTTGACAAATATTTTTACGTAATTATTATTTTGTAAAACTAAAATTTTAAAAAAAATAACTTTAACAGATTCCTCAGAAGTTTCAAGTAATAACCCCCTTATTCTTAATTCTAGTGTTTCAATAAACTTTACATACACATTTAAACTATAATCACTGCTGTAAATAGAAGCATCTGTTCAAAATTATCGTTGATTGTTTTTTTTATTATATTATAAATTTCCATTCCATTGTGATATTCCATAGCAAATAGAACTTCAAGCTTGGCACTCGGAGAGATTACTTTTACCGATACACTGAGCGGGTCGATAATAACATATGCATACACAATAGTTAGATGCATATCGAAGAAGTTTATACTATTGTTTGCCCTCCGCTTGTACAAAACGGAAAATCGCATTACTTCAAAATTTCAATAAATCCTTTGTAGTACTGTCATTTTACCTACAGTGTAAGTCTAAAAAATTGAATATAATAAGAATGAATTTCTCTTCCCTCTTGTATACGAGAAAAGTTTTATCCACATTTTCAAAATGCTTGCCATAAGCGGTTAATGTGCAATTTTATATGCGAGCTCACAACACTTGTTTGAAGTTTTTGGATAGTTATAATAGTTAGTGCATACTTACCTTGCATTGCGATGTAGGCATTGGGTTTCAGAATCCCCTGCAATATAATATAATGGTTTTATTTGAAAAAATACAATGCCGAGAATGTATTTTATATTTTTTCATTAAGTATGCAGAATAGTACGTAGTATAATAGTTTAACATATTGTTGAGCATTTGTTTGAAAAAGTATTTTTTTGGGGGGGCACTTTTGTACCAATCCTTCATATATTTAAAAAGTAGTAACTGAGGAAGTAACAAACAAAATGAGTTTAATTTTTAGACTGAATATTACCTGCCCCGTTCTCTTTGTAGGAAATAAAATATTTTTTGGCCTCTTGGTTGTTTAATAGTTTGTGTAACCTAAGAAAATATTAGGAAAAATGATGGCATTTTTTTCACGAAAACAATTTTATTCCCGTTTTTACAACTAACCATTTGTTTATGAAACTACAAAACAAAATTTAGTTTAATTTATGAAAATAAAATAAAAACTTATAATCTTGATGAATATTTATTTATAATATGATGAATATTTACTTATAATCTTGATGAATTTTAATTTATTTCGAATGCAATATTCGATAATAATCGGAACGACAAGGGAAAACTCTTATCCCGTAAAGCATTGAAATCTGACTATTCCTTGGGTTGGACATTTAAACTGCTTTCTACAAAAAAAATTGAAATCACGTGAAAAAATTTGGTGCACACAAATGGGAAAGAAATCTTCCAATGTTACTTCTATGTTGTGGTGTAATTATGCTTTATTAAGTTTTAGGCAGCGAGGCTGCAACCAGATTTATTTAGAAACGTTACACCTAGTTTACACCTAAACCGACATTAAGTTTGCAGTATACAAATGTTCTACGAGAAAAAGGGTAAATAGTTCTCCTTTTCGAGTGCGAGAATCGAATAAAAAAAGGCGTTTCGCATTCAATAAACAATTTTATTTGTTATTTCAAGACATAAATTTATTAATTTTATTACTTTAGCTTCAGTTAGAGTGTAATTTTAATTATTTTTTCCTTCGATTTTGACGCAACAAGGCGCACGAATATCAGGGTCAAAGGAGCAAACAATAAGATCAGGCGAAATTTCGGCGCCAGCCGCGTTGTTTACGCATTTCCTCTGCGCAGTACATTTCTCTGCTGCAAACCTAAGGTCGGTTTTAGAATAGTTTGGTTTAGTTTAGCACACGTTCATCTTTAAATGAACAATGCATATCGTAATGTAAAATTGATATCGGAAAGATGGCGAAATGACATCGTACGATGCGATGTCATCGATGCTACTCGACGTCAAACGAGGGTCCTGTTGTTCTTTTCCCATGAGGCAGAAAGTTACAAAATGCTATCGTGCCAAGGGATAAAAAAGAAAACACCAGAGAAGAAAGAATAAGGTGGAGATGCTTGGCGCCAAAAACGATAACATAGACAAATTGAAGAGATACACCCGGACAGACCGCATTGCGCTCTCTTAAGATAGTTCGTAGGTTATATGAAGAGTACAGGAGAACGACTCCTTCATCGCATAGGAATCGGTCAGAATCAGATATCATTGGCTAAGATCACCAGTCATTGCCTAAACTGGTGTGAAATTTACAATCTCTATGAAGTTTACTATCTCTGGAAATAGTCTGGCGCTTGAACCGTGGAAGAAGAACTAAAAGAGAAACAGGTATCCACTACTAGCCAAGCTGACGTCAATACGGACAGATTCCCTGTATATGAAGCTTTTTTCCCCCTGTCTTCCTATATCTTAACTTAATTCCGAACTTAAATGGTTCGAGAGAATATGATGTGAAAGAAACTTTTCAGCTTTTGTTAACAGGTATCAGTTGGTCAGTGCATAAAAACTGACGTAGCACGTTGGTCAAGCAATATTTAAAAGTCAAAAAAGTTTTTCCATGTTTAAATTTAAAAATACATCTTGCTTTTAAATAAAATTTAAAATGGATTATTAATTACAAGTTACCAAGACATGTTTGTGCACTGATAGCACAAAATGTATGTTACGGCTTACTACTCAACAACCACTAAAATTAATATGCACCCTACAGCAAATTTTAAACACGAATTTTTAAAATTGTACAGGTGGAGTATCTTTAGGTTAAGAATTGGTACTTAAAATACAAAATCCGGTCAATGTGTAGATGAGAATGAAAAGGTCTAAACCAACACAGGGGTCTAATATTTCCTTCCATGCACAAATTTGAAACACTAATTTTATTCCACTGGCAAATAATTAGCCAATCGTTTGTTTGGGCCTACTGAGATGCTATCACTGGCTCACTCAGCACACTGCTTTTGCATAGGTTTCCGAGTAAGCTGCCTCCCCACCTTATTATATCCTCCATGGGAAAACACCAGCCTTTTTTCCCACTCTCTTTATTTCTTCTTTATTTTAGTGTTTAGGTGTTTTCTTTATGTCGGGGGAAGTGTCGCCAACTCCAGCGTCAGAATTTCGAGTAAAATTAAACGTCCGTCTTTTTTGCTGACGAGCAAGTCGGTGTTGATGACTCATTAACTTCTCTAAAGGTCTATGCCACGCACGAAAAGAAGCGAAAGGGTTTCAATATCAATAGGAAAAAAGCCCGCGTGAAGACAGCTTGGTGATAAGAAATATGCTAATTTTTCAGGGTGTTTTGCAACTTGATGATAACCCATTAAACGACGACGTTTGGCAAGGAAGTTTGCCATGCGAAAATGAGTTTTCGGCTTAAGGTTATCGCAATAAACAAAATGCAAGGCAAACGAAGACCTTAGTTCGGAGCAATTTATGTAAGACGGATTTAACCCTTAGAGTCCCAGTGATAAAATTTGGTATTATCATGTTTCTGATAATATTTAAAAACACATAATAGAGCTGATAGCTATTGGGATTAATAAAATAATATTTTCTAATCAAAAAAGCTTGAAGAATCGAATGATGTGCTTTTTGATATCATAAATGGCTTTAGACGATCAGAAAAAATTCTAAAATGATAATGCCAAATTGTCATTGGGACTGAAGGGGTTAATCGGAAATGAGTTTTTAACCCTTGATTACAACCTATTAAGCTTTTTCTAAAAAGGTACTTTCGGATCACAAATGAGTTTAATTATAACAAATAATTCAAGTAAAACGACAGTTAACAAAATAATACATTTTAACAGAAATATATATATAATCGACATAGTGTTAAAAATTCTGCTCTTGGTTTCTCAGAAACTATCGTTCTGAAATATGGTTCATTTTAAATACCAAAAATATGGAGAAACATTTCAAAAAACAGTCGTTGCGGCTACTAGGATAAGAACCATTATTATGGTAAAACCAAGCACAAATTTTTTTTTTTTTAGCGCAGGTTAAATTTATACATATATTTATTCATTATTGTAATTCAAATGAGCAAGTTCTCTGCAAGTGAAAAATTTCGACTATTGTATGCTTACAAAAAAGGCACAAAGCTCCACCTTCTAAGAAAGCTTTAATATGTCTTTCAATTTTGTGACATATGAAATTAAAAATAAAGTTAAGTCATCCCCTGACGACTATACAGACGCATGAAAAAAACCAGACGCTGCTCAGACGCTAACAACTTGATTAAACTTTCAAAAGAGATTAATGTTACTCTCAAATGAGATTTAAGTTTAATTTTAATTTACTTCCATCACAAATAATATGAAGTCTAAAAATAGAACTAAACTTACATCAATGAAGGAAGCGTTGATATAATCCGAGTCTGGAACCCCGGGAAGAGCTTCGAGCACCACTCGGTTGTAGTCATCTGAAAGTATGATACATTGGTAAATTTTAGTTATATGTTAAAACACGATATAGCACGATATCTTTTCGATATAATTCCGACATTGTTTTTAATTGAAAATTCAATTGAGCTTATTTTCATGAGTCTATTTAAATAAAAGGAAAAAAAGAGTCCGTGTTTCGATTGAAGATTTAAAAAAAAAGTTTTTGTGGATTTTCTTCATTACTGGCATTTACTTACTAAAAGTGCGATTATTTTTTTAAATAAGCACAAATATTTTTTGCTGGTAATTTTAAACTAAAAAATTTATATTAAAAATTCAATTGAGTTAGCTTTCATTAATCTATAGAAAGAGAAAAAAAAGAGTAGGTCTTTTTAAAAGTTAAAAAAATAGAGTTAAAATTAGAAATTTACAATGTGTTTGTAAACACTATACATTTTTTAATAATTAAGTATTTTACACAATTAGTTCCTATAAAAAAATGAAATATATACAAACAAATTAAAATAAATAATAGGTAATTAGTGCCGTAAAACGCGATTCCAAAAATTAAATTTGTCAACAATTATTTTTTTAACATAAGGTGTTTTGTAATGATTCCTTTAAATGTACCCAAATTTTTTTCAGTGGACTCCCGATTTCTCATATAGTGTAATGTACTGTAGTGTAATCGTTTCTGGCTGCCTATTTTTAGCCTCCATTAGGAGCTTTAACACAGCCATATTTCTCATACACATGGATGGAATTTGTTTGAACTTTACCAACTGTTAATTTCTCTCCTCCGTGAGTAGCTTTACCACATTCAAGAACGAATCGTAATTCAGAAATAAATGAAATTATGAACTCACACGGTATCATTTTCTTATAGCTATTCTTAAGTTCATTGGCTTCTTTGGAAGCGTGGCGAGTACTGTGGTTCTCCCCTCTTGTTGCCATCTATAAGATAAAAATAATTCATCAAAAACTTGTTTATACTTTTACACAGAAAAAAAAACTGCTACAGATTCGTTTTTAAGAGAGAAAAAAAGAGTTGGCTGTTGATCAGGGAATACACTGACCTGCAAACCTCAAGAAATTGAAGTTTTATATCCGAACTTTCATAAGTAAATGCACAATAAAATAGTTGATAAAAAGATAGTCATAAGCAGATATTCCCCACATGTTTAAATGTAAATAAGCATGAATAACGCACACCATGAAATAACGTTAACTAGTTTAGTTTGAATTATTGTCGCACTAGAGCTAACGTGAGCTATTGGCGACGGGCGTCGTATTTTAGAACCACAGTCAAGTGACGCAACCGTTAAGGGCGACATCGTACGCAGCGTTGGGACTTTGAAGGATATTTAACGTGCACTCCCTTACCCGGGGTATTATTTGTCGGAAATGTTTGGCTGCATGGGCTGTTTATAGGTTGGCAGTTATTTTGGCGATGCCCGGACCCGAACCTGGACCATCCGCATGCTAGGCGAATGCCTAACCAACTGGGCTCCCCATCCCCCTAACATTAACTAATTAACAATGGTTGGCAAAATAATTTGCCACGCAAAAATGAGCTTTATTCTTAAGGTAGGCGAATACCCAAAATTTCCCAAAATTCTAAAATTTTTACTATTGCTTTAATCTTTTCCAAATAGTGATTTCAAATATAATGAATAATACTATTTAGGCTTTTGTTTTTATTTAAATATAATTTATTTATTTTAAACGGTGTTTTTCTACTAAAAAAAGGCTTACGCCAACAAGTCTACCACATTGAATTTTCATCCTATGAACATTTATTATGTGTTAAATTCTTCGTTTTGAACTGATACATGCAATGACCCTCTAGAGTTACATACAAATTACAATAAAAAAGTTATTAAGAAAAATATAAAAAATTAGCCACAAAAAAAAAGATTTTTTTCGATTAACTTACGCTTGGACATTTTTTTTAAAAAAACTTGTATACTTACACCAGATGTTAGAGATTCATGGCACAGATATATATTGAAATAGCATCTGTGAAAAATTTCAGGAAAATTAATGTAAAACTTTTTATGCTAGAAGTGTTGGCGTAAACCCCTTTTTTTAGTTGAAAAACATCGTTTAAAATAAATCAATTATATTTAAATAAAAAAAAATTGCCCAAAAAGCATTGTTCATTATATTTGAAAGCACTATGCCAAATTTGGAAAAGATTAAAGTAATAGTAAAAATTTTAGAATTTTGGGTATTCGCCTACCTTAAGTTTATCAGAGAAAATAAAATGTAAGTCAAATGAAGACAACTGTCCTATGCAATTTATATGGCAAAAAAAAAATCGAAAAACGAATTTTAAAAAACTTATAGTTTTTATACGGAAATGATGGCGTTAACGGCGTTCACAAAGTCGTCGTTAATGGGTTAAAAATCTACAGTTAAACTGACATTGGAATTATTTGAATCTAGATTTGTGTACCAAACATACAGACCTAAAATGTTTTATAAACAAGTTAAAATATTATTTAATTCGGATATATATTCTTTCACCGTCAAAATACATTTCTTAGAAAAATAAAACTATAGAAATGATCAATAATTGTGTAGCAAAATTAATAGCAGCCTTTACAATTTCTTATGTAATTCTAACTGGTTAAGTTAACGAATAAAATGTTAACAGTTCTACAGAAATAACAACCTTATTAGGGGGAGGTGGGGGAAAATGGTGGTAGGGGGGAAAATGAGGGTATGTTAAAAAAGATAAATTTTTCAACTATACTTTAAATTTTTTTTAGACTTTTTCTTTAAAATATTTTTAGATGATCTCTAATTACTTTTATTTGGTTTTTAGAATCTGGCAACACCATTAATTCATTGAAATTCTTGTTCTTAAGCTAATTTTGTTTCAGCTGTTAAAATTCACTCTTAAAAACTTCATTCTATTTATTTCATAAAACATGCTGTGCTCTTGAGCTTTGTTACATGCAATAGCCACATTTTCGAAGAGTATTTCTGTAAAATTAGCTAAGAAAAATTCGAATTTTTTAATTTTTTATAATTTTTTTAATGTCGTGGGGTAAAGTGGTGGTATGGTTAGGCTTAGCTATGCATGCAAGATATAATGGAGTTTTGGGTCGCGGAATGAACTTAAATTCGATTATATTGGAGGATATTTTTTAAAAACCATTTTAGTGTTATTAAAATAAACAACATTATTAAAAAACTTATTTTATAAGATTTGTTCAAATTTAACTTAATATATTAAGTTTACCAATACATCTTTAAGAATATGCCCAGGGCAATTAGCAATTATTTGCAATTAGTTATTCGCAATTAATTTACTAAATGATACAAAATATAATGTAAAATACTTAACCAAATCAAATATGGAAACTAATATAATTTCGAGAAATATACGATACAGATTAAGTTATGTTCGGTGCAATATGTAAAGTTTTTTATAGCCTCAATTTAATAGTAGAGGACAATACTCTCTTGCTTACATATTCTATTATTCTATTATTATTGTTATCTCTAAGTAAGCTTTTCTGGAAAAAAAAAGTGTAGAGGAATATTAGGAATGAGTTTGCTTCAATTAGTTCTTTATATTAATGATTTTTGATTTAATCATATCGTTAAATTTGGGCTACCCCCATTTTCCCCCACCCTGGGGGAAAATGAGGGTATAAAACTAAGTTCCCTAAATTGCCAGATATTGAAGCATCTGGTGGAAAAAAAATATGTATTCGAAATCTAAACAGTTCAAATGTATGTTATATACAAAAAAAATCTATGAAAATTAGTCAAAAAGTAGGTGTTCAATTAGATGATTTCAAAAAAGCTCGATTTTACCCTCATTTCCCTCCCCCCTACTGCATAAAAATAAGACTCTTCAAAAGGAATTAAAATAACTAATCAATGCACTTGAAATTTCATTTTTTTTTAAATTCAAATGTATGAAAATATGGATATTTTTCAATGTCAAAATACATTTCTTGGAGAAGTAAAGCTATAGAATTAATCAATAATTGCGTATCAAAATTAATAGCAGCTTTTACAATTTCTTATATAATCCTAACTGTTAAATTTAACGCATAAAGTGTTAACAGTTCTATAGAAATAACAACGTTATTACTGCATAAAAAATTTTAAGACTCTTCAAAAGGAATTAAAATAACAAATTAATGTTTTTAAAATTCATTTTTTAATTCAAATTAATGCAACAAACAAAACGAATAGAATAGTTTTTCCCATAATAATTTGTTTAGAAATATATTTAATACCCTTGAAATTATATGACAACCCAATTACCAGATAACAATACAGTCCAGACAACCTTTTGTAAAGTATAACAAAGCTTTGCGATTTCTTTTAAATTAGCTTTTCTCGTAAATATTTAAGTTATCTATCGCCATCCAGACATATTATATATATTAAACTAGCTTTCTTGTTTGATGTATTTAGTCATCAGTTTAGCCACTTCATTATTATTTATAATTAATATTTTTTATTATGCATTAATATTAATGAATATATTAAGGTATATATTTGCACATGAATCGAAATTTTTTTTTAATTACTGTTTTCATTACGATGCATTGAATTTCATTCCTTATAAATTTTTCTCAAAATTTTCCATCATTATTAATTGCGAAAAATTAATTGAAATTTAACAAAACTCGTAACGTCAATTATTTTCAGTTCTTTTATTATAATCAACTCACTATCTAAGCTTATACATATTACTTATTTAGATGTAATCGAAAAATGTTTTTCGAAGTACAATTAGATGAATACGTTATCTGTTTATTCTCATAATAACTAATATAATAAATATATAATAACAACTAATACAGAATAATATTAGATATTAAATTCCCAGTAAAACTAATATATTCTCCTAATAACGTTACAGCAACCAATTATCGTAAAAGATTTCTAACTTTATATATATTTGTTTTCTCAATACGTTTTTTATCAGAAAACATATATAAAGGAGTTTTTGACTCTTTTCGACGTCTTTTTAGTTTTGTGTGGTTTTAAACTTCAAGTAGACTTAGATGCGAAATAAAATCTTGCTGTTGCGTATGGCAGTAGGTCTTTTCGACGTTCCCCGACGTTGTTTGTTCTATTTTCGTGTATATATTTTTTTTTTCGTGTGCCACCAAGAAACAGGAATCTGTCCTTGACTCATTTCTTCAGTCAGGGTTCGATGTTTATTCTACTTTGACTACGGCGATTCTCACTTAGACTACAATCATCTCTGCATTTGCGAATAAAATAAGGTAGGGTCAATGCGATGTATCCTCGCAACTATTCAATGTAATTTACGTAATTGATTCGATTTCATGTAAAACTACTCTCGAGAACATTCTTAATGACAGTTTCGCGTCGGATAATAGCGAAATTCTAATGTGATTCTACAATGTTGAAAAGGAACGGGATGACCAGGTTTTGAACCCGAAACCTCTTGTACGCTGGCCCAATACTAAATCGTCTAGAATTAAGTAATAAGTACAATTAAGTAATTATTTGGTCGCGATGCTAGTATTGGGTATTTATGCTCCTTACCACAATATAAACACTTTTAACGTTACTCTATCCTATATAGAGTTAAGTTACATCAAATTTATAGAGTAACCTTACAGAAATAAGTAACTTATTGCATAAAACTGGCAACAAGTGCTGCCTCTAGTATTATGAAATAACGTTATACCAAATTTATCGAGTAGGGTTAGAACACAAAATAGGAGTAAACAACTTTATTTGTGTAACGTTATTCCGTTAATCTTGTGTTGCACTACTCTATAAAGCTGTAGGCACCTTTACTTAACGTTATACAACCTATATGTGCACACATTGTATCATACTGTACCGTTAAAAATTTGGAAGTTGGTTTCACCAAACATATGGTTCATAGTAGCTGCAACAGCTGTGTGGTAAAAATTTTCACCATATTTTCGATAATTGGGTAAAACATTTCTTAGGTTTTTGTTTTTTAAATCTCAAAAGTGGTTCAACCCAATACCATACTCCTAAAGTATCATAACACATTTTCACCATACAGCTACTATGGAACAACTATTACGCTGAAACCATGCATTTTTTTAACAATGCAAGTTAAATTTATGCATTAATTATTCGTGACTCTTTCAAATAGACAATAAGTTCTAGTGAAGTTTAGTGGAAGTTTTGACTATTCTTTTCTACACCTCCTACACAAAGACGCAGCACAATGATCCACCTTATATGCAAGATTTAATACGTCTTTCAAATAGAGTGACGTGTGGAATTAAAAATAAAGTTGAGTCATCTGACGACTACAGACGTTTTAAAAAAAAACTGTCCAGACGCTGACAGTTTGATTAAACAATGCAAAAATTTGAAAGCACACATATTTTAAGACAAACTTTAAAATTTTAAGGTATTTATGTAACTAATGAAATGATTTACCCAAGAAATATAGTTTTAAAAAATAATCCTCTAAATTAATGAATTTCAAATTTAACAATTTGGTAGAAAAACAAGTTAACACTTTGGTTATTTGCTTATACCTGCTAATCATGAATCAGAACGAACCAACAAAAATTCTAAATTATACAATATCAGGTAATTAAGCGCTAATTAATATATACCAAAATTAAAAGCAGAAAAGATTTGACCTTTCATAAAAATTGCACGGAAAATTATGCAAATGTGACACAAGTATCTGTACATATATAACAACCTCATTTACGCCTCATTAACGTATTTTCTAAAAACAATTAGCCATGTTTCAAACAGTATGTTCACCGAGTTAAATTGTCATGGATAATTAACTGTTGGTATTTTTCCCAAGTACTTGATGTTTTTCCTTGATTTATTTATTACTATACGAAATATAAGACCTGCGACCCCGGTGGGTTAAGGAATAGCGTTGGGTGCCAGCTCAGGTGTCCTGATTTCATTTCAAGTTTACAATATCAATACCCAGCGTTTAGCTCTAGCTTGAGGTGATAATTGAGACAAATTAGTAATTACATTAATAAATAGTTCATTTTTAATTGTTCACTGCAAAATGCAAATTAACATTAGTCAATGACACAGTGTACATTTATAAAATATGTACTATGTTAAAATTGTTAAGAATACCACCGAGTCGGACACTTAAAAAAAGGTTTTGAAGTAGAGGAGCCCCCAGGAAACCTTACTACACAAATTCCAAAAGTCAACACAATTTCTGATTGTCAACGACGTGATTTAAAAGCATTTGGTGGTAAAATTTGCCCCAAATGACCAAAACTGGGATAATTTTTTTTTTACATAGGCACTAAAACTTTTCATTCCAAAGTAACGACATCATAATTATTATGCAATAATTAAACCAACCCAATATGAAATGTACTTTTTAAGAGGGACTCAGTCACATAGAGCTAATGTATTAGTTTTGAAATCACAACTTTTGTAAAAGAATTGCTTTGTATGTTATCCCATTTTAACCAGGTACGGGATTCGTCTTAAAATCAATTTAACACGAAATTGAAAAGAAAATAACATCCGGTTATGCAATTATTAATTGATAAAAATTTAATGTCACCATCTGCTGCATAGTTTTTGTATTTTCAAACTTCAAAAATGTATATAATTAAATAACTCGGTCACATTTTCGTTTCAAATTTGTTTCATTTCGATGTTATGTTGATTCACATACCTGAGCAAAAAGGGCTAACATGACAAAGCAATACTTCTGCGGAAGTTGTGATTCAAAACCTAATGCAAAAAAAAATTAGCTCTATGGGACTGACTATCCCTCTTAAATAAATGGCAATTTTGTTTCGCAAGCAGGTGCTAAATTGCCAGGTATGACACTCTTCCGCTGTCCGTCACGTGGTTTATTTCATTACCCCTTTAAACCTTGGTTTCCTCGGAGTCTGTCGCCAGAAAAATGCGACCGCTATTATGCGTGGATGACGTCACTCTACCGGCCACCGCTTCATCGGAACGTTACGTTGACACGCAACTGGAAACCTAGCGAACTCACTCAACTAACTCTGTTGTTGTTTTGGTTTTTGTCTTTGCATGTCAAAAATGGAAAATTTAGTTTTTCGTGATTTCTCACAAAATCAATTAGCATTTCTTCCTCGACAAGCGTAAAACAACTCTCGCCTTCCATCATTTCCTTAAATTTTTAATTTTTGGCAAGCACACCACACAACAGACAACAGCAAAAAACGTTGTCATCAGGATTTCCCCAACGCACTCAACAGCAACTCAATCTGGCGGTCGTCGGCAACTCTCCCGAGGAAACCACTCTAGCGTAATCAATGTCAATAGTTTGTATGACGTCACTCTCCGCATTTGTCCGACCGCTTAAATCTGCTGACGGACTCCGAGGAAACCGAGGCTTTACAGTTTCTTTTCTCATCTCATTCTAAGAGTCCAACCTTCCCTTCTTTAACGGGGACCAATCAGAGTCGAACAATAGAGATGACCGGCTTCCCAAAATCCCAAAAACTCAACTTTATGGTCGAAAATGAAATAAAATAAGATTAGAGACGATAAATTTCTGTCTCTAGTTTATTTTTAGTGTGTTTTCGAGACGTAAAGAGAAGACGAAAACAGACGGGTTGTGTTTATTTTCCTTGGGTAGTTTGTTATTTTTGTTTTAAAAGAACGTAAAATATTTTTGTTTTTAAAGGGAATAGATGAAGACAGGTAAATTTCGGGTACAGTGATAAATAAATGAAGTACAATAAAATACTGATTGTCCGATTTAATTGGGACGAAAAGTATGTCGGATAACAGAAATGTTCGGATAATAGAGAAAGTTCCGGATAAAAGAGAGACGGTTGATCGTGGTTATAAAGAAATATTAAATTAATTCCAGGAACAAGATATGATATGATATCTTCAGCCGGAATTGTGAAACTTTTAACTACGGCCACTACTTAATGAATCTTAAAATGTTTACGGTACCTTTTGTGATAGCGATTAATTAATGAAGTTAAAGCTGAAAAGAGTTCACGACATAATATTACTAACCCCAGGTTTTAAATATGGGCAGATTTCATTTTCATTAGTTACCCAATTTGTTACATAATTATTTTGTTATATATTCATTGTTTTCAATTAGTTAGTCAAATTATAGTAAATAAAAATAGCCTTAAAGTATTAAACAATCTACACATAATAATTGAAAGTGTTTTTCTTTATTAAGCCCAAAAGCCGAAAATTACTGCTAAAACTTATCTTCGAAATTTCGTGTGAAAGAAAAATCAATCGTAAGCTTCCTGTGTCATTAACGAAATTAAACAAAAATCGTTTTAGCTTACTAGCCAAAAAGGTTCACCCTGGAAAAATGAATTACCAATTAGAATTCATTTTTATTCTGCTTTTACGGAAATGGAATGATGTTTTAAATCTTTGGTGTTGTTCTATCACGCGAAAAGCAGTTTTAAAATATTATCTAACGAAAGGAACCGTTAAGATTTAATGAATTTGCCATTAAGCAATGTTTGATGAAAATAAATTTTAAACGTAAGCTTAAAATGTGAGTGACATATTTCTATTAAATGCGAGTTTACGGGAACTAGTAAAACGTACTACAGTTTATTTTTGATTTTCAGTGTAACAATAATCGAAGGATATATATAAAGTAAAAATATAACGACTTCATAAATATTTCGTTAAAATATTTAAGCTTGAATTAGCAAAAATCACCATTTGTCCATTTAGCATTTCAACATTCCCCATTGAATTTAATTTGAAAATTACAAATTACTTATTACTACTTAATTAACTTGATATGGCAATAGCGATTTAAATGAATAAAAACTAAATTTCAAAAGCGTCGACATACAGGTATATAGACGTCTGACGTATACAGATAAATGGGCAAGAAGAAAGAAAAATAAGTCACTGATTTCATAACTTATTATAAAAAAAATTAAGTTCCGATGGATAGAACTTAATTCGGAAGGAGGTACGAGCAGACCAACGGACATACTCACCGCATATCAATACTACTAAACTCCTCGGCGCAACAGCGCATTACTGGGTCAAGGCCTGCCGTGCCCATTTCTGCTTTCGTGACCTAGGGCTCTGGGGTGGAAGGCATATGTTCCGGTAAGGTGGTCGGCCTCACGTTAAACCCCCAGTGTTTAGTTCCCAAGCATGCTTGGTACCTATTTTATCGACCCAATCAAGGAATAAAAGGATGGACCAACCTAGCCCAATTCCGGTATTCGATCCCCGGACCTGTGGAGGGGCAATGCGAAGCACCACTAAGCCACTGGGCCTCCACAATACTCTTTTTTTTATAATTCTTTCGAATTAAAAAGTTGTATAGGTTTAAAGAATTTCAAAATTTTACATTTTTATTTTTAATTTCATATCTAATTTTTGTGTATTATTTTTTTAACTTTTTATAGCTTTTTCAGCCTCTACGATTCTGCTTCATAAATTCTCAATTTAAATGAGACAGAAAATCGTAGCAAAAACTTCTATGTTTCATTTTTAATCCTTTCAACATTGAGCGTTTTAAAAATCATAACAAACTCCATTTACTGCATTTTCAAAAAATATTTCGCGCTTCAACTCTAATTGTAGAGCTTAGTGGAAGAACGTGCTAAGTGATATTTTTGAAAAAAATTGAGATTTTTGTCGCAATGAACCTAGTACTACCTTCTCTATCGATAACAAGTTTCCCCATTTTTCAGAAATGTTAAATGTAATATATTTTTTAAGCTTTACAAATTTTATTTTTCAACAGATCTGAGTGCAAATGATAAACTTAAAACCTCGTTTTCTGATTTTCATACTTTTGTCACTTAGCACGCTCTTCCACTAAGCTCTTTAATTGTTTACTACAAATAAAAAAAATTCAGATTATTTAAAAAAGTATGTTTGCATAAAATATGTAACATATATTTCATCTAGCGCTGCATATTATACTTTGAGCGGTATAGCAATGCTTAAAACTTTTTATATTATCTTTCTTTTTTCGTGAAATATTGCATTTCAAACATTTGGTGCGACGCTTTGAGTTTAATTTTTTTTATAGAGTAATTAAACAAAACTTTGCAAAAGTCTAACCATCATTAATAATTTTTTTTGTCGAATGATTAGTTCATAAGCAGAAAACAAAATGTTCTTTTTTACTAATCAGAATAATTACGGAAAAGATAAGCAGGTGCAATACACTTCTGCCTTCTATAAGTAAACATTTTCTAAACAAGATTAATGATGCTTGTTCTCTTTGGGATTAATCTGATCCAATTAGTATGCGATAGCAATAAATCAATATTAGTTAGAATGGAATTAAACGTAAATACTCTAGAAACAGAATTCGACGAGGGAGCCAAGAAACCTTACATTGACAAACGTTGTTTGTGTCTCTATATTTATGCCGATTACGGAATTTCCAATATGGTTGATTCCACGAAAATGCGCCATGGACATCATTTTTTTAAATGTCAACTTTTTTATTTTAAACAAAATCTGCTCGGCGAAAATTCTTGACACTTTATTTTCTCTTTTTATACCTCAAAATTAACAGTTCCTAAAAAATTCGAAAATTAAATTTTAAAATTTGAGTGAAATATAGAACATCAAACTTTGTCATGTCCTTCACGCTAATAAATATTTTACTATTTATAAATTTCTTAATTTTTTTTCTTTCTGGTTGGCACATCAGAATCTTATATTGATTCCAAAAAAAAATCTAAACTTGAAATGCATACCAATTAAGAGCAAATGGTAATAATATAAGGTCACTCAAAATCTGTGTCTCAATTTTGTCATGTCCGTCACGGCATGTGTTAACCCAATTATTTTTTTAAGTATTTTCTCTTGAATGAAAATTTCAGTGTTTTTTATAATCAAGACCTTTATTTGCATCACCCCATGGCAATTTTTTAACAGTCAATTAACATTTACTACTTTTTAAGAGCCAAGAAAGTTGTTTTATGTCATGTCTGTCACGAATGGAATTAGCCATATAAGATGGTTTTAGTACCAAAAATTCACTACTATTATATACGAGTAATTAAGAAAAGACGATTTGATCTCGAATCTTTTATAAGTAAAATGTATAAATTTTGGTCTGTTTTATTGAATTTAAATAGTTACCCACATAAATTCAGAACTTACCAAGAGTAAATAATTTCATGGTACTGTTTTACAAATGGCATCTAAAAACGAAACAATGGTGGAATATAAAATGAAATATAGAAATAGTAAACTATAAAAGAAAAAAGTCTAAGTACTAAACAATTAACTCTTTTGAGGTTTTTGAATATCCGTTCTTACGTATATACCAAAAGCAAAGTATTAAACTGATGTTTGTACAAAATAATTTACAAATGGACCCTCAACTTAGAATGTCTTCTTGAAACTTTTGATGAATGAAACTTTTTTCGCAAAATCTAGTAAAATCTCACTATTTCATAGAAATACTATTTCATAGAAATACTATTTCATAGAAATACTATTTCATAGAAATACTATTTCATAGAAATACTATTTCATAGAAATACTATTTCATAGAAATACTATTTCATAGAAATACTATTTCATAGAAACTTTAACCAACTACAAGATGGCTGTAAGTTACTTGAGGTTTAAAATGAAAGTTAACATTTAAAACAATAACTTGCCAGAATGATGTGAAACCTGGCATGATATCATGTTTGTTGGAAAGTAGAATGGGGGGGGGGGGGTGTTTGTGTATTATCCCGTCAACCTGCCAACGCTCGCCAAAACCTATGGCGCTATTTTTCCATGAAGGAAAAATATATACTTATTGTATTAATTGTATGTAAATTATACTTATTATACATATATTTTTATTTATATTGATTCTTTATGTAATTATTATACATTTTTCGTTTTTTTTTTAATTAACGTTTCTAATACGTATTTTGCATTATTATAATTATTATAAATTATACTTTTTATAAAGTTTGGCGACAATGCTGGTTTTGGCGAAATTGGTTGTCGGGATTATACAAAAAAGTTCCAAAAATTAGAATTATGGAGCGACGTAACAATGAAATAAAAAAAAATACATACAACGTCGAGCGGTGACGTTTTAGTGATAATAGACAATGCTCTATTCTTTTTTTACTAAATAAATTCTCATTGATGCTGAAGTAATACTCTTAAATTTCGCATCATTATGATTTTCATATTACAACCCTTTTTAAATTATAAATTGGATCACAATTACCCTGTATAGTCAGAATAATAATTTTTTTTAAACCACACATGTTCAGCTTTAAAAATGTCTGTTTAGCTGTCAAATAGTGATGTCCACTGCAATATTTTCTAACAAATAACCATTTTAACTCAATTCCAAACCTTAACTTCCTATAGGCCGCCTAACAAGAAAAAAAAACTGCATTAGTACGACTTTAAAAAAAAAACTTATTCAAGCTTCCACTTACGAAAACTACTTTTATAAGCATAATTCTTTTTAAAATAAGTTGCTGAACTTTTTTTTATCCACCCAGCACGTTATCGAATACCATCTTTATAAAAACTGACATAAGAATATGGAAACCCACTTAAAGTTTTTGTATAGGTTTACTCCCTCACATATTTTTATTTAAAAAAAAATCCGCTCGGAGTCATTTAATATCCACTATGAAAGGAAAGAACACTTCTTTAGGGAAAAAAAATAACAATAATGGCTGGAAATGCTGACGTTCTTTTTACGAAGGCGATTTTTACGATGCACGCCGAAGGAAGTCGTAACTCTAGATGCAGCAACTTTTATTATTTGCTGTATGCGCGGCAATTATTGAACGAAGAATCGGGGCCTTTCTTCGGGCCCTTAAATTTACTTCCAGAAACTAATAAGGGATCGTCTGCAAACCAAAGGGATTTTCGAAAATATACTTAAGAAAAATTGGGAGAGAAATTCAGAAATGTTTTCTTGTTTTCCTGATTATGGAGACCAAGAAAACGTTTTTCAGATCAAAGCCTCAAATTGGGTTTTTCTTCACTGTCCAAATAGGGGTTTTCTTCATGTCTGCATGTTATAATTTCTACGTGAAGACATAAATTTTAAAATGAAGGCAAAGACTAGGGATCTCTTCCAGTAATAAAGCAATGCAGCAACTTTTATTTGCTGTTTATGCGGCAATTATTGAACGAAGAATCGGGGCCTTTCTTCGGGCCCTTAAATTTACTTCCAGAAACTAATAAGGGATCGTCCGCAAACCAAAGGGATTTTCGAAAAGGGGATGCAAATCCAGAAATATATTTAAGGTAGGCGAATACCCAAAATTCTAAAATTTTTACTATTACTTTAATCTTTTCCATATTTGGCATAGTTATTTCAAATATAATGAGCAATGCTTTTTGGGCAATTTTTTTATTTAAATATAATTGATTTATTTTAAACGGTGTTTTTCACCTAAAAAAAGGAGTTTGCGCCAACACTTCTAGTATAAAAAGTTTTACATTAATTTACCTGAAATATTTTACAGATGCTATTTCAATATATATCTGTGCCATGAACTTCTAACATCCGGTGTAAATATATAAGTTTTAAAAAAATGTCCAAGTGTAAGTTAATCGAAAAAAAATCCTTTTTTTTGTGTGGTTAATTTATAACATTTTTCTTATAACTTCTTTTCTTGTAATTTGTATGCAACTCTAGAGGGTCATTGCATGCATCAGTTCAAAACGAAGAATTTAACACATAATTAATGTTTATAGGATGAAAATTCAATGTGGTAGACTTGTTAGCGTAAACCTCCTTTTTTAGTAGAAAAACACCGTTTAAAATAAATAAATTATATTTAAATTTTTAAAAAAAAAAGCCGAAGTAGTATTATTCATTATATTTGAAATCAGTATGCCAAATTTGGAAAAGATTAAAGCAATATTAAAAAATTTAGAATTTGGGGTATTCGCCTACCTTAAAAAAAATTGGGAGAGACATTCAGAAATGTTTTCTTGTTTTCCAGATTATGGAAACCAAGAAAACGTTTTCCAGATCAAAGCCTCAAATTGGGTTTTTCTTCACTGTCCTAATAGGGGTTTTCTTCATGTTTGCATGTTATAATTTCTAAGTAAAGACATATATTTTAAAATGAAGGCAAAGACTAGGGATCTCTTCCAATAATGAAGAAAAGAGTTAAAAACTAAATGCGGTATCTTGGTCGATAGAACAATGATCGTGAACCTTCCCAATTTTAACCCTCTTAAGGAATCGGGCGCATAAACCCGTCACCTGACAGGTTTTTCAGCAACACACAAATTTAAAAAGAAAATAATAAGTTTTATAACTTTAATGCATTTAAAATTTTGAAGCATGGAGAAAGCATTTATAATCACCGATTATTTTTTGTATGAGAATAAAAGAACCGTTTTCAAAACCTGACAAAAAACCACGTAGCAACATTTACTTAAAATATTTTATTATAAAAGGTTATTGGTGCACACTGTAAAACTGATGTACTCATAAAGTACTAATACTGTACAAGTTTGGTGGAACGTTATTCCTTTACCAAGTTCAATCCGGGGCAAACATCTACGTTTTTCCGCATGAGGTGGGACTGTCTTATATCCTTACACTTCGTGGGGATGAGTACAACACTTTGCGAGTTCGAAAGCGCTTAATGCGATTAAATTTAAAATATTGAATGTTTATAATACTCAATATTTTTATATATAATGTTGAGAAAAAATATAATAAAACTTATTCTTGAATGACTTTTTTCTGAAAACAAGTGGCTCACCTGTGATGCACGCTGCCTCACGGGATAGTTAGGCGTGACCCACTAGTGGGTCACGCCGCCCCATAGAACAGTCAAGTGTGATTTAGCGGTGGGTCACACCGACGGGAACGTGTTAAGGTGGTAACATCATCATTTCTGGCTCCAATTTTACAGATTAACGCTTCACCAGATGTTTACAAATACAAAAATTGTCGACCAAAATCATACCAGAGGCCAAACAAGATTGGTCCAAAATATATCTAATTCCTTACCAGTTTCCAATAACTATCGAGATTCTTCCAAAAAGCTTCAACTCTCTTAAAATACACAACATATTCTGGCAAAGCATTCCACTCATTGACGACCCTATTGTAAAAATGTTTCCTTACCTCCTTTCTAAAGCATGACTTATTCAATTTCTGACCATGTCCTCTGATACGACTATTTAAGATAAAACCTAAGCCTTCCATGTCTCCCTGTTTTATGAACTTGAATAACTGAATTAAATCACCCCTTGTTCTCCTATTTTCCAGGGGGAATACATGTTTAAAGATCTTAATCTATTTATCGTATCGATACCTGAATCCTGATAGACCCTTAATCATTTTTGTTGCCCTATGCTATACTTTTTCAATCAACTCTATATCTTTTCTGAGGAAGGGGGACCAAAACTGAACAGCATACATACACGTGCGCAAACATAACTTACGTGTGAGTTCGGCTTACTGTTTCATAACGATTTCACCATTTCTATATTAAAATGTATTTAGTGGTTCCCAGATGATGAATGTTAAGGTATGATAAAAAAAAAATGGTGCCTATCGGTTAAAGGACGGCCCCTTTAAAAGAAACAGCTTTAGTTAGTCGATGAGTTTACCGAGTTTCTCGGAACTCGCAGTGGCCGTTTTCTGTGTCTAAATGCGTATTTTCCGTGAAATGTACTCATAAATGACGAGTGTTCTTGATTGAGTGGATTGAGAAAAGTACCGCTTGTATGTTTAAAAAAAGGAGGAAGAAAGTTCGGAGAAAGTTCTATTCGTATTGGAAAAAAACAAAGTTCGGAAATCTAGCTTTCATTTCCTCATCAGGATTACGGTAGCCATAACTTTATTTCCTAAAATAACTATCCAGTTACTGCAAGCTGTGTCCCGTTCTTTTATATATTTTCTCGAACTTTGTTGTGAAAGTATTTATTTTGAGTTGAATCAAATGGATCATGTCTAAAAAATCTAATATCGATACTTATATATTTTTTCGAAGAAATCTCCCATAACCTCTTATAAGTATTTTAGATATAATTGTAATATTCATTTTAGTTAAATGCTCCATGTATCTAGCTAGGAAATTATTTGTTGTTTGATAGTAACAAACTGTTATCGGGGCAAAAAATTTTGGACTAAAATTGACACAATTTTAAAAAGTGTAGATTTAAAAAAAAAATTACCCGAAATTACAATTAATAGAAGTTAATAACTAATTCCTCAAGTATCGTAGGAACAAAATTTAAAAAGAATTGGAGATAAGGAAAATGAGACTTTCAAAATTTTTAAATGAAAAATGCAATTTTTTTTGTTTGTTGAAAATTTGACTTCATGTTTGACCTTAAGGTGTACAGTGGCTTCAGACAGACAATCTGACAGACGAGCCAATGTTCAAAAACTACTTTTTTTTTAGAATCCAACGACAAAACGCAAGGGCGTACCCAGGATCTGATTTAGAGGGGGGCAGGTAATGGTAGGGGCCCCTATTTCCTTAGTTGGATGGGCCCCCTTAAGGAATTTTCCTTTAAAAATGTAAAAAGGCCCTCCAAATCAACCCTTTAAATAATCCGTGCTATCATCTGCTTTGTCATTATGGATTAAGAAGGATATTGGATTACAATGGTATAGCAATTTGATATAACAATTACGTTGTCTTGTTTAATGTATGGTAAACGTAACCTTTAATTTTACACAAGTCGGTAGCCCATTACAAATCTCTTGGCCCATTAGTTGTCCATGTTTAGACTGAAACGATACGTTGGGGGCCCCAAATTCAAAAAAGACTTCACTTGCAAAAAGTCTTAATAGGATTTGGGAAATCAGAAAGGTATAGTGGGCCCAATTATATATATAGAACCCCTTTTATATATAGAATATGCATCAATTGGGGCTTTAGAGGAAAGTGGGCCCAATTACTAACAAATGGCCCGATTTGCAAAATATGTAGGCCCAATTACTAACAAATGGCCCGATTTGCAAAATATGTAGGCCCCTTTATGCATAAGGTATTGGGCCCCCAGAGGCCAACTCAGGACCAATCGCAAAAATATGGGCCTCAATTCGAACATCATTCGTAGGCCCCTTTTATATCAAATTATATAAAAGGTCCTCTAGGGGCAAAGTGGGCCCCTGGGCCCGACTGGGAAGAAATGTACTCGAATTTTTTAAAAAATGCATCTCCTTTATATAATATTTACAGGGGCCCCCATAAGACCAGGGCCCACTTCCCCCTTTCTAGAGGGGGGCAGCTGCCCCCCTCTGCCCTATGGTGGGTACGCCCATGACAAAACGTGAAGCAAACACAAAATTTCTATCAAGAATCCCCCCCCCCCCATCTCAATCAAATATCACGTATGTAATTTGATTTTTTTTATTTAATCTTTCCTCAATAGAATTTACCAGTACCTGCAAAACCATATCGAAAAGATTTATTGCTTCCTAAAATAAAAACGAATCTATTTAAATCCCTTAACCAGACATATCATAACAAACGACTCAAGAGCTAAAGCCCCAGCTCATTGATCGGAATACACTACCTCTAGGAGCCCTACCTTCGTCCTAAGTATAATGAGTACAATTTAGGACGATTTTCGTGTCACAAGACTCTTACGCGGAGACATTATATGCACTTAATTTCGTCTGCTGAATTGTCTGGAGAAAATGGAAATCGATTGAGAGAAGATCCGAACTGAAGTGAGATGAAGGTCTCCTTATTAAACGCAAATTTTCGTTTACAAGACTCTTTAAAGTTGGTCACGGAGGTCTGATTTAGAGTGGTTTGGATAAAATCACGTCGCGTTTTAATGGCTATTTCTTTTACGGTAACTGCGGCACAATAAAGGTCGTTTAGAAAACCATTAAAATAACGTAGTTTTTTTTTTGTTCGTGTCAAACAAAAGACTTAGGAACTTTAAAAAGGAATGCGCTGTAGAACTTTATGTTTACGTAAAATAGGCGTAATGCTGCCAATATTTCTGATTCAGACTTTCTGAAACGGACAGACGAGCTTTCAAAGTTTTTAGAGATCCGTTAAAAATTTGTTTACAAACTTTAAAAAAATATGCTTAACTTAAAAAAATTTAAAAAGGGATGGTAAGTACAGCCATCGGATATATAAACATACGGACAAAAATTAATAAATTGTCATTCTATGGTGTCGCACCTTTCAGACAAAAAAATTGTTTCGAAAATTAGACTGTTAGATCAAAAAATTAAATGGGGTATGGACAAATAGCGGACAAAAAGATCTACGTACAAACAGATGGACCAAATGTATAAAGGATACAAGTCTCTGACCTTTCAAGCGAAAAAATAAAAATTTAATGGTTACAATAGAATTCGAAAAGGGAGTGCAAACAGACGGACGGATGGTCGGGCATCTCGACACCGCCAATGACAAACTTTTCATTTTATTTTTTAATTCTTTTCAACTAAAAAAAACTAAAGTAGGTTTTAAAAAATTCCTCCATTGAAAATGTATTTAAACTTTTTTTTAGCAACAAATGAAATAAAAATAATTTATGAATCTTCAGTCTACCGACAAACAGGACCTAAATCACCCCTCTGCTCCTTTTTGTAAGAAGTTAGGTAGAATTATCGTCGCACTAGAGCTACACGAGGACTATTGGCGACGGGTGTCGTATGTTAGAACCACATTCAAGTGACGAACCAATGCCTGAATAAGCACCCAACGCAACCGTTACGGGCGACATCGCACGCCACGTTGGGACTTTGAAGGATATTTAACGTGCACTTCCTTACACGGGGTATTATTCGTCGGACATTTTTGGATACACGGGCCGTTTATAGCTGTTTTGGCGATGCCCGGACCCGAACCAGGGACCTTCCGCATGCAAGGCGAATGCCTAACCGAATGGGCTCTCCAGCCCCAGTTCGCACAAGGATCCATTAAAAATTAATTTGCAAACGGAAAAATATACTTAAAATTTTTGAAAAAATGATGAGGAGGACAGACTATCGGATATATACACATACGGACAAAAGTTTTGAAAAAACTTATTCAGAAGTATTGAAAATCGGACGGTTAGAACGAAAATTAAATGGGATATGAACAAATAACGGACGGATAAAAAGATGGACAATATATATAAAATGTAAGACTTTGACCATTCAAACGACAAAATAAATGTTTAATAAGATAGTTTAACTCCTTTCAATGTCAGAACTAAATCATTAATCCATCCCTATTCATCGGAATTTAAATGGGGAGTACAGACGGAAGAACGGAAATCTCGACGTGCCATTAACCAACTTATTTTTTAATTTGTTTCAAACTAAAATAACTAAAGTATGTTAAAAAAAATCCATTGAAAATGTATTTAAACTTTTTTTTAAACAACAAATGAAATAAAAAGAATTTATGGATCTTCAGTCAGTCCACTGACAAACAGGACCTAAATCACCCCTCTGCTCCTTTTTTGTAAGAAGATTAATTCCACGTGAGAGTAGTGAATGGAGGTACAAATCGGTCTTCTACGGGGGTAAAAGTTATTTTGGGACCCAAGAAAGAGAAAAGTTCCACACACAAAAATCAATAGCCAATGTTCCTGACATAAACTTATTCTTTCCCCTTCCTTGCCCTGAGGATATCTCAAGAAATGGAGCACGATACATGAAAGGGGAGAAAAAACAGGGAGTTTTCGCCTGTTCTTTTTGAAGAACAGATATGAAGAGTACTGGGGGAAAAAACCTTGGACGACTAGCAATCTGTCCGTATTGAGGACTTTGGCGAGAAGGGGTGATCAGGAACCGGTTTCTCCCTTGGTTCTTCTTCCGCTGTTCAAACCTCAGACTAGTGTCTGGAATGGATTTTGATCATGGATAGTTAGGTTAGGTTTGACTTATCGTCAGACTAGAGCTACACGAGAGCTATTGTCTTATTTTTAGAACCACAGTCAAGTGACAAGCCGACACCTGAATAAGCACCCAACGCAACCTTTAAAGGCGACATCGTTCGCAGCGTTAGGACTTTGAAGGATACTTAACATGCACTCCCTTACACGGGGTATTATTAGTCGGACATTTTTGACTGCACGAGCCGTTTATAGGTCGGCAGTTATTTTGGCGATGCCCGGACCCGAACCTGGGACCTTTAGACCTGGCGAGCCGAGTGCCTAACCGACTGGGCTTCCCAGCCCCCGATCATAGATAGTAAACCTTTGCGTCGCGTGATAAGAATCAAGGCAAAACTGGTTTCTTCACACCATTTGAGGCGATGAATCGCTATATTTCCCAAGCAGACCTAATACAGACCGATTCCCATTTGATGAAGCGGTTCTTCCCCTGTACTCATCATATGTTATATGTTTACGGGAATGTTCCCCTAAGCAGCTAATATGATTTGTTTTTGTATTTTATTTACAGTTTCTTTATTGATATTAATAAAGTTATTAACCAGAGCCTAATATTCCTTTACCCGGAAGCAGGCGCGGACTATTGACGACATATTCCAGCAATGATTATTTTTTTAGGGGCATTTTGGAGTAAAAACTAAATTTCTGACATAAAAATTAATCGAGTGACCTTTTAATCAAATCTAGAGGTTTGGAACACTTTAGAAAAAATTAGGAACATAAGAATATTAGTTCAAAAAAATCCTTTTTGCATAACTGCCTAGTGCGCGTTCTACCAGGATAACTCATCAACGATGGTATGGTATGGTATGGTAAGATATGATACATATATATTCCAGCTTGTGTGCTTGTTCAGAGAACCGCTTATCAACGATGGTTGGTATGAACATTTTCCACGTGAATACGAGCCGACATGCTTCAGTTTATCTAAGTAAACAAAATATGTGATATATAAAGACCATTTTCCTGAAAAATTTATGTTGGACAAATTAAGTTATACGAAAAAAATGAATTTAAACCATTAACTTTTTTTTCAGAAATGACAGTGTTAATGTCCCTTAAGCACGGAATTTTTAGGACTCTCAAGTTCCAAGGCTTGGGTCGAATTCTGTCGTTCTATAGCAACATGAGACCAAAAAAGCCTAGTGTCGTTAGTTACAGCCACAGTCAAGTGACGAACCGTTACTTGAATAGGCACCCAACGCAACTTTTTATATGTTTGACATTGTTTGCATCATCAGGACTTTGAAGCACAACGTATACTCCTACCACACGGATAATTATTCATCGAACACTTAGGCTGCACAGATAGGTGATAGGTCGGCAGTTTTATTTTCAATATCAAGTATCTGAGTAGTTTCAGTGGAACTACTCGTGCTCATTGGAAACGACCAGTGAAAACGACATTTTAATGATTATATAATTAGTTTCGTTTAGTTTTGAATTATCGTAGCATTAGAGCAACACGAGTGCTATTGGCGACGGGCGTCGTATTTTAGAGCCACAATCAAGTGACGATCCGACACCTGAGTAGGCACCCAACGCAACCATTAAGGGCGACACGCGGTATTAGGTTTTTAAAGGATATTAAACGTGCACTTCCTCCACACGGGGACATTTCGTCTGACAATTTGGCTGCACGGATGATCGTTTATTGGTCGGCAATTATTTTAGCGATGCCCGGACCCGAACCTGGGACCTTTCGCATGCTATAGGCGAATGCCTGACGGACTGGGCACCCCTGCCCCTAATTTTATATTTAGAATAACTTTTTTATACATTTGTATCTAAAGGATATCCTTCTGGTAAGAAAAATATGAATAATAAAATACGAAAGCATATTTTACCGAATATATCCACACACACAAAAAAAAGTTTAATCTAGTTTCATCATAGCAGAAGACTCTCGTTCAAGAGAAGGAACGGGTAATATCAAAAACGAAATATTGTGTTTAACATCTCAACCCGAACACCATAACCGTCCATGTCAGTATACTTCGATGAAATTGAAAAGGTTGATTGGATCCTCCCTCAATTGATTGTTTGGTGCGATTAAACGCTTGGAGGTCGGTTAATGGACACATTGTGTTATGATGGATTAGGTTTTAACACAGTTCACAAAAAAATAATAAAAAGACGATACCGTTAAATGGATGAACTTTGTGACAATTTCCTGCGGTCTTTTTCCATTTTTCTTTCACTTACACCCGTTTCACACGCATAGGTTGCGGTAATGTTATCCGTATTTACGGAACCGGATGATCGTAGTGTTAATGTTAAGTCAATTGGATCTTTCAAACGTGCGGAAGTGAAAACCGTACACTCTTAAAACAAACGAGCGAATTTAACTCAATCTGTGTAGTTTTCACTCCTCCAATCTTGAAAATGCACTTCTCCGAAAGGAGTTGATCCTTTGTGTGTTAAACCGCCAACAGGATCACTCCAAACAAGTGATTTTAACTCAGTCTGAGTTAATACCTTTCCAGTGTCGAAAATGCACTTCTCCAACTGGAGTGGATTTCACTCTTTTGATTTAAGAGTGTAATTGCGGTTTTCAATCAAGAAAAAAATGGATTGTCAACCCTTTAAATTCTAAAATAGCCCTGGTACTAGTAAGGTAACTGTATAGTAGCCCCGTACTAGTAAGGATCGGAAACCCAAGATCGCGTTTTCGAGCCCCGGCTGAGTCGTCAGATTTTCTGGATGGGAAAATCTTGGGCACGCATGTCATATGATTAATTATGTGGCATGTAAAAGGTACCTAGAGGGCCCATTTGCCTTAGGTTTTCTCAGCAAAATTAAATCTCGGCATACTTTAACATCCATAGAGAGCTCAGATTCATTATAATCTGCGCTTCAAAATTGGTAGCGAGAGTCGCCTAGATGGTGCCACCAAAAAATTGCTCCTCTAGGGAATATGCCGAGTATGCAAAGGCTTGACCGCCAACGTTGCAGCCCATTGAAGAGAAGGAATTCGATAATGCAATTCTTATACCAAGTTACGCGGCAACAAAGAGCTTACGTAGCTAAAAGTGTTAAGGGAAATTGAAGTGCAGAAAAATTTGCAGTTATAACTTGCTACTGCAGCATATAATATTGTCGCTAATTGATTGACATCATGTATTTTTTTTTCGCATCCGTTGCGCTGCAGTGAGACACTTCACGTCTTCCGGTACCGTAAATACGGGATGAAAATTTCCGAAACCTTAGCATGTGAAAATAGCTTTACTGGACCTTATTTCAGTTTTCTTCGTCAGTTTGGTTTGCATTAAAAAATATAAGAGGACTATAGAAGGTAGGGAGAAGAGGGAGACTTCACGGATCAGGGTGTCAAGACACAGATCCCACTCCCCAGTGTTGGGAAAATATTAATTGCAAGAACAATTAACGATTAATTGGTAAATGTAGCCACAACAACTAACAATTCATCAATTGCAATTGTGGAAAATAACAATTAACAATTATTTCATTGTTAACTGTAGTAGTAACAATTAACAATTAATTTTCAATTGCTTAGTTAATTTTAATTAAAAATAACATTATAAAAAACACTGTTTTATAATATAAAGCCGGTATCAGCTTAATTCCCCTAAATCTTACTCATTTCGTTTTAATACAAGGTTAATCATTAGTTTTAATTGTTTCATAAAACAACTAAAAAAGTTAATTGCAATTATTTTAATTGTGTGTTACAATTGACGTACGTTAATCAAATTATTTAATTGAAAGGTGCAGATTAATTTAAATGTAATTAAATTAATTGTGTGTAATTTGTGTAAATTAATTTAAATGTAATTAAATTAATTGCAATTATTTTTTATTCAATTAACAAAATAATTGAAAAATTAATGATTAATTCCCAACACTGCCACTCCCACGCCAGAATTGGCACCCAACGAAACCTTATAGAAACATCTTAAGCGGCGTCAGGACTTGGACCATTACAGATTTAACGTGCAACATATTCCCATGAAACATCATACGACTTATTCCAGTTATAACTCAATAATAGATATTTGATACGCTAGATTTCGGTTAAAGATTTGTACAAGAAGGTTTTCGTTTATCAGCAATACCAATTCTATAACAGATACACTTTGCGCAAGTGTGATTATCTCGAAAACCTTATCACATCAGGCATTGGGGCCCGGATGGCCGAGTGGTAAGCATCGCAGGCCAGCAGTCTGCGTGCTGTAACGGGCGCGGGTTCGATTCCCGCCTTCGCCCTGGGTGTATTTCCTCTCTTTGTGACAGTAAAAAATCTTTCTGTGTCTGTCTTACTTGACGAAGACTTATAAGCGGCTCACTGAGCAAGCACACAAGTCGGAATATATATGTAAAATACCCTACCCCCTACCCTACCCTACATCAGGCATAACTAAAAACTCACATACCCAATTTGAAATCTATAGCTCTGTCAGTTATAACTGTAGAGTGGAGATAGATTGGGTTAGGTTTTGAAATATCGTCGCACTAGAGCTACACGAGGGCTATAGAGATGGAGATAGACCAAAAGACAAACGAACCAAATGTTAAAAAAAATTGAGTAATTAATTTTGTGAAAAATTGAGCTCAAATTATGTGAGTATTCTTCTACAAAGGGTTGTAGAGAGAGTCTCGTCTTCGCACAAAATTTGTCTTGGGTATGAAACTACTAGAAAATAACCACAAAATACCGCTATAAAAGTACAAAAGTAATGTATACAGATGCATAAAACTATAAAAGTTTCTTATTTATGTGTGCACAATAATAATACTCTAATGATTGCTTCTATAAATTTCAGAGCAGTGTTGCCTATCGCTATTTATACTCCTTTTTTGCTGTGAAAGCCTACTCCTTTTTTTGTCGTATAAGCTTTGATTTTATGATAAAGTTTATCCGATTTTGTGCAAAGTTACTCCAATTTTGTACTAACTTACTCATCAAGTGACAAAAAAAATCTTTGCAGTTTATTTTTAATTTAATTTTAGTAATTTTATTTTTAGTTTAATTTTAAAAGGCCATAGTCGTTCATAAAACTAAATATATAATTTTCTTTTCCCATTCTCTCTAGTTATTCTCGTATTTAAAATCCCTCTAAATCCCAAATCTTGTGAAAACCACACTCTTTCAGCCTAAACTAAGACAGTTTGTATATTTCGTTTTAGAAACCAAAACGGGCCACGGACGTTTGAGACACCCTGTATAAATCACTCAACAAGACCGTATCTTTAAGTTGTCTATTTATCTACAGGAGTCGTACTTCCATAGAAGTTGTTGAGTTAACCCTATAGGTGGCACCAGAATCTGCTTTTGAAAGATCTCAAACGACTTTTTTTTTTTTTAAATGAGTTTATTTTTAAATGGAAGGGGGGACTCGAGGTGACGAAGCAAAACAGAACTATCATTATTTCGTAAAAAAAGGTCTTTTACGCAAGGAAAAAGAAATTTACACGGAGGCACTTGTCATCGGCCATTATGATGTTGAAAGTGGCGGGGAAAAGGTCTTTTGACACTTCTTTTAACAAGTTGATGGAATAACGCAGACACAATTTAAATTAGCTTACATAAAGAGTGGATTATGATATGGATGTGTTTTTTTACTTCATGGTGTTTAGATTTCAACATAGTTTTTTTTAAGTGAAGGACTAAGTTCTAGTTTTATATATCTTGTTAACCATTAAGAAATTGAGAAGCAATGGACAAGTAATATGATAACGACAAACTATGATATTGTATGATGATACCTTAGGGAAAACAATACATTTTATTCATGTGGTTTTTTTTAATAAGAATGAATTAATTCTCGAGCAATAAATGTTTTGATATAATTCTTAATTTTAATTTAAAAATAGTGTCTTTGGATACGACTTCGATAAGGCGATGAGCTCAACTCTTACTGAATAAAAGAAGTTAAGAAATTCACGGTACACCCATTGAAAAAAAAAGTGTGCACAATCAGTACAGGCAAGACACGATCTTAAAATTCTTTTTTTTTCTCCGTTACTCAGACAATTTGTCGTGACATTCTATTTTTCATTATCCATAACTAAGGCACCAAGCCATAACTTTAAACTTAAAAATCAACACAGAGCTGTAGGGCACTTGACAATCTATAATAATAAAAGAAAGAATCTGTGTGTCTGTTCGTATCAGGGCCTGCTCTAGGAAAACCCGGACTATAGACACTAACTTATTTTGGGGGCCCCTTTATGGAAAATGATTTGTATGATTTCCAAAATGATGGTGCAATATTGACCTGTGTATCAAATTTTGCCGCGGTTTTATTGGCTGCCTTATAAATGTCGATAAAAAAAAATCCTGATAGGCCAATTTCTCATTCATAACCAAGAAAAAAACAAAGTGAAGTAACAGAATTTTTTTAGTTTTCTGATATTTTGGGGATTTACGGCATTTACTACTGCAGAAACTGAAATTTAAGGGCCCCTAAAATTTGGGGGCCCTAGGCCCGGGCCTAACAGGCCTTATGGAAGAGCAAGCCCTGGTTCGTATGTCTGTGGATCGCAAAAGACCTACTTGCAATATCCTAAGAAACTCGAAATTTTTAAAATAGGTTCCCTTCAATACCAACGTGTGCACCTGAGGCTTAGTTTTTTCATGTCCGTTCTATTTTTAAAGAAAATTTGAATTTTTCGAAAAAAGTATACCACTTTCACTCAAATTTGATATTTTTCCCCTCCCCGTTTCCATCGTCTGAAAAGCTTAAAATAAACTTTTACAAAAATAATTAAAATTGAAATTTGAATTTTATTCCGTGCGAAAAACGGGTATTTATTTGCTAGAATTTATTCAAAAATTTCAGATCTTCTGCTCAGATAAATGTTTTAAATTTGTGATTTTTCTTCAAACTCGTAAATTTTAAAAAACAAATTACGAATTTAAAATTTTAAAGAGAATTTTTATAAAAAATTTTATGATAACGATATATAACTGAACGATATTATTTCTTTTTAGAAGCACGCAAAGTAATAAGTTAATTCTGGCGGTAAAATTAAAATGAGCATATTTATGGCATTTTTTTCCAAACTTCAACCGCTCACGCTATCTATTTAAAAAGAAAAAAGCCGTTAAAAATTTCTAGACAAAGGAAGCTGAACATGAATTAATAAAAAATTAATGAATTAATAATTAATAAAAAATAAATTCTGATGGTTAAGTAATAACAAATAAATTCTGATGGATAATTAATAATTTTTAACTATGATGGATATTCAATAAATTTTAAAAACCATGGATAATTAATGAATTTGTTGGAAGAATTAAGCAGCTCAGGATAATTAAAAGGGATGGAAATATTTCTTAACCTCCCCCCCCCTCTCCCCCACAACTACAAATACAATTGAATTATTTAGAATGAATTATTTATTTAACCGGTAATAAAATTAGGAAGAAGTCCTAGTTCATCGGATTAAGTACGCAATAATTACTCCATGAGTTACGCATAAGTTACAAGTGCGCATGGCCCACACAAAATAAGCACTAGTCAAGGTTTTCCTCACTCATTGACAAAATGACAGAGCGGAAGGAACTTTAAATCCTGTATGGATTTTCGTATATAATTCTACTTGGTCTAGTGTAGTTTTATAAGATAAATAATGCGATAGGAAAAAGCTCAAAAAGCATACACTTTATTTTGTCCTATTTTTCTTTAGATTTTAAGACAGAACAAATGTAATAGATAGGTAGGTTAGTTATGCATTGGTGGGCATCATTCTGTTTGGGAGCCTTAAGTCAAATGCATGATTCTTTTGCATTAAAAGTTGTTCAAGACTCTGCAAGTACAACCGTTGAAATTTGAATTCTTTATCACTGACCACTTCCGCATCAACGAAAAATAAAGGCCATTTGTCGTATTGTCACTTAAAAATGTATCTCGCTGTCTCTTTTTTTTCAATTCCAGTGGCTGGCCAACAAATCTCTTCTATTTCCGTTCGCACCCCCCTTTTCTTTATGAGAAAAGAATGGCGGCGTGACGTCACCCCAAGAGTTCCAACGATTGTTCTTTAATTACGTTTGTGTTCTTCGAGGAGAGAGGTAGATGTGGAGACGAGACCTATCTATTCTTGGGGAGGGAGATGCCGAGCCTCGATTGCGAGAGCTGGGACATCGAATAAAAAACACCCCGAGCAGACATCGCGACCCGAAAAAAAAGTCAACCTACTAAGTGACCCAGGAAAAAAGAGGACGATTTCAGTACTACATTCCCTTGCCCCAAGTATCACATCCCTACACTCTTAAAACAAAAGAGTGAAATCCACTCCAGTAGGAGAAGTGCATTTTCGACACTGGAACGGAGTGAATATTATCTCAGACTGAGTTAAAATCACTCGTTTGGAGTGATCCTGTCAGAGGTTTAACACACAAAGGATCCACTCCAAAAGGAGAAGTGCATTTTCCAGTCTGGAGGAGTGAAATCCACTCAGAATGAGTTAAATTAGGAGTGTTTGTTTTAAGAGTGTAAGTGACCCAGGAAAAAAGGGACGATTTTAGTACTACATTCAATTGCCCCAAGAATCACAAAATGATACTAAAGGATGGGTTTACATGTTAACAAAGTGTTATTAGGCTTTTACATTGCGCCGATTTCATATTTTACAAACATGTACATCAGTAAACGATGACGAGACGTTCTGAGTGACCCAGAAATTAGGTCTACCTCAACACCTTTGTTCCAAGTATCACAATCATGACGTGAAATGGTTCGTAAAATACGTGATTTCATGGCTACAAAGTGCTATTATAACAATGTTATACATTTAAAACATATACATCAAAGAGAACAACTAGACTTCCTGAATGACCACGACTCAGAAATTAAGTATGACTTACGACAACAATGCTACATTTCCTGGCGCCAAGTATAACAACCATGAAGTTAAATGGTAGGTGAAAGTCATGATTAAATGACCACAAACTTGTTATTACAATACATCAATTTCATATTTTTCATACACATACATCAAAACGAGAAGACGAGACCTTCTGAATGACCCAGAAATTACTTAACCCTTTCAGTTCCAGTTATGCCATTTGGTATCATCATGTTCCCGATCATAATTTTAAAAAAATAATAGGGTTGACATCTATTGGGATTAATAAAAAAAAATATTTCTAATAGAAAAAAGTTTGAAGAATCGAATGATCTGCTTTTTGAAATCATTAATGGCTATGGACGATCAGAAAAAAAATTCCAAGACTATGAAACCAAATTGTCATTTTGACTGAAAAAGTTAATACTACAATCTCTCGCTCCAAGTATCACCACCATAACGTTAAATGGTAGTGAGGGTTGGGAATTAAATCACAGAGTGTTAATCTGATATTACGTTACATCAATTTCACATTCTTCAAACATATATAGATCAAGTTGATGGCAAGACGTTCTAAGTGACTCAGAAATTAGGGACGACTTAATATACATATATATATTCCCTTGCCCAAACTATCACAACATGACTTGTCAGTATTGAAATTGGCTTCTTTCATGTGACGTTTTCCCTTCGAGCTTTCATTTCAGGTTCCTTCGTTGAGTGCTCCGATAGGTGTTCTGTTCTCACGGGACATTCATTTACCAATCGAGGCGATAACTTTTTTAGTTAGTTATTTCCGTTGCCACTCAAGTCCTGAAAAATGCCTATTCAGTCACAACAAAAACTCCTCTGCGCAACAGCCCATTACTGGGCCAAGGCCAGCCGTGACCATTTCAGCTTTCGTGACCTAGGGCGCTGGGTTGCTAGGCATATGTCCCGGCAAGGTGGTCAGCCTCACGCGGAACCCCCAGTGTTTAGTTCCCAACATGCTTGGTACAAATTTTATCGACCCACTCAAGGCATGAAAGGATGGGTCAACCTCGCCCAATCCGGGATTTGATCCCCGGGCTTGTGGCGTGGTAATGCGAAGCACAGTCACAACAAAGGACATTAAATTTCTTTTTACATTGATTTCATATTTTGTCAGGAAATATGATACTACTAAAAAAATATATTGCAATATAAATACAATAAGATTAAAAGGAATTGGTATATATTTTTCTGATGGAGCAAATATTTTTTTAAGACTATTAATCTAAAACCCTATAGCAGACATCGCAACTAAATCTAATATCTTTTGGAAAGACTTATGTATTTAAATAGTATAGCGTCTTTCAAGTCCCACATGCACAATCATAAAAGCTTAAAACAACGATACATTCACCAACAAAAAAATTAGTTAAGCAATTGCATGTATTGTTAAGAGTCTGTATTTACAGCTAAAAAGGGCAAAGGATGTGAATAGCTGAGACATTTTTAATAAAATTTATCAGTAGTTGAGACTTGATTGGGCGGCCCTATGAGGTGCCGTACTTTCAAAGCTTGACGAATAACTACGAACTTATTAGAATATTCAAAAGGATTCATTCAGAGTCCATGAACCCTGTAATGTACGATTTTTTTTTAATCCCGAAAAAATATGCTTGTATCTTTAATTCATACATTATGGGAAAATACTGAAATAAAATTAACTGCATTGGAATTTAAATAATTTCAATTTTTCGAGTTTTCGTCATATGGCAAAAACCCACTACGAAATTCCAATTTTGATAAGAATGACTAACTAAATATATTTTAAAGTAACCCTCTTGAACTATAATTGTTTTTTCAAAACAATTTACTTGTATTTAGTAATAATATTATTATACTTTGAACACTGAAGAAGAGTAATTTCACAATAGTTAATAACTTTATTCTTTAATTTTGAATACACCTTTACTACTGTCATCTATGAGGGTTATTAGTAACTAAAACTTCAAAATGGAATTTAATAGATGAAAAAACAGATTTGTTGAGAGGGAGCTCTATTTGAATATAAGTGGATTCTGTTACTTGTTGCCATATGGCAACAGTATGCACTAGAGGGTTAATTTGACACAACACATGGCATTTACATCACGGAGACATCTCCAACCCTACACATCATACACAGGTGCACGGCAGATGAGCCGGTGCGAGCATGCGCACAAGATACTTATTGCGCACTTTAACTTATGATTGAAGCATGATTATTTATTGGAAGTTAATAGGTAAAAAAGTGTTTACGTAAATAACGATAATTAAATGACCAAATAGATAAACTTAATTTTATTTTCAATTCAGTTGAATTTCGAATCCGACACCGTTCTGAATTTTAACCCTTATTTTACTTCTAAAATGGCCCAGGCGGCCGTCGTAGAATTGAGGATTCGATATTGATATTCCTATCACACATTACGGGGGGGGGGGGGGGGATCCTGCTTAGCAAAAGTGTTAAGGAAGGAAAAGAAAGGTGGTATCTATAAGGGTTGAGGATATATTTATTCCTTCAGAAAGCGATAGTTTCGCGAATTAAAAAATAAAAGGACAGATGAATAAAAATACTGAACAATCAAATAATCATATTTTACTATAGATTATAAAGTCATACCAAACTAATTTATATACCAAAAAAATTCCTTCAAATATTCATTTAAAAAAATAAGGTTTCTCACGCGATTGTTTACATGACAACTGCGATTTAAATGAGTAAAAAATAAATTCAATGCTATTAAAAGGGTAAACTTGTCAACAGATAGGTAGACAGATGTCGGTCCGGACGTGTAAACAGATGGACAAAAGTGTAAAAAGGTAGAAAAGTATATATGATATCAGAGGGCTAACAAAAAAATTTATATTCTAAATCGAACGGATTAAACCAAATTTGAAAGTTAGGTAAAGACGAACGGTCATCTCAACCTCGCAAATACCTACTTTTAATTTTTTTAGTTCTTTCGATTTAAAAAAAAGTAAACTAAAAACTTGATACACATAAAAGATTTTTTTTTCTCTAATGGGGCTGCAACATTGGCGGTCAAGCCTTTGCAGACTCGGCACATTCCCCAGAACTGAGAGTCATTTTTGTTGTGGCACCATCTAGGCGACTCTCGCTACCAAATAAAAGAAAAATATATAAAATGAATAAAATAAAATATTCACGAAAGCAACAATCAAACACAATTATGTGAAGATACTAATGACTTCTATTTTAGGTTCAAAAGCAAACTTTCTAGCTACAAAATAATCGGAGGAAAAATGAAACCGAAATGTGCCGTAGGCAGATAAACTGCAGTAACACCACAATGATGGAGTGGACCTTTTTTGCTCCGAAAAAATTAGTAATTTGGTTTACTTTCTTTTGGTTAAAGTTACCAAATTCTCACAACAATGGTCGAAGTCAACAGTCTAAATACCTGTTCATGACAAAATTGTAAAATAAACTCGTTTTAAATGTAATGCGAAATAAACTTTTCATCAATTCAATTACCTTTTATACCAGGGAATCGCCTATTTACTTACTGGTAACTAGCATAATGATACGAGTCAAGCGTTAAAAAGATTAGATAACCACTCAAATGCTATTTATTTTGAAGAGAATTCCCACTCCGTTTCCCTATTCGTACTTCATGTGAATTGCTAAATGTAAAGAGGGCCAATGTCCATTCGGGACTTTTCCACTAAAATTCTTTTACGAAATTCTTGAAAGGAAGATGAGTACACTCTAAAAAATGAATGTTCAAAAACGACGAAATTTTCCTTAATTTTGACGATTCCATTACTATCAAATGCTCAGAGTTTTCGTTTCCTCAAAGTGACGAAATTTGAATCGTCATTTTTATGAGGATTTGAATGTCGTCTAATCTAAAGAAATATTTCGTCATTATTGAGCATGTGAGTACAACAATGAGATTCTGTTTCCTCAAAATCAAGATACAGAATCGTCAAATCACGATCGTAAAAGTGAGGATTCGCGTTTACTCAAAAGTCACGCGAGTTTGACGAAACAATCCTCAAAATTAACGAAATGAGGCTTGAGGATTCATGAATCGTCAAAAATGAAAGTGTTATTTCTGAGAGTGTAGCGGGAAACACTCCAAAGGACTTAGAGCCCGTTTTAAGTTTAGATATTCAGATATGTACTAGCACGCAATCTAGTAAAATAGATTTTGTTTCCATTTGCTTGATGGTAAAACCTTTTTCCGGCGTTTCGCGAAATTGTATTCACGCGTTATAAACAAAAGAATGCTTTTGGACATCGCATAGCTACAGTAACCATGACTTTTTTTTGTAAAGAATTTTTGCGAATGAATGTTTACGGAGACAACATATTTTTTGGCACGACATTTTCGGAAGTTAAAAAAAAAAAGGTTAAATCAAGTGTTTATTTAAATCAAAGGGAATGTAAAAATAACTTATATTTTTAAACTTAAAAGAAATTATTTAATATTGCATTATATTTTAACTTTCCAATCATGTTATTTTGCCATTACTTAGGTGATATAAACATCTTTAAATTTAATTTACATACTCAAATTGATTGCGACAAATCATATTTTGCAAATATAATCTTACATCTCCAAATCTTATAAAAAAAACAATTATTAAACTATAAATATCTCAATTATTTTTAATTTAACGAAAATAGAAGGCGAAAAGGGTTTCATTGAAAATAATGAGCTATTTTTTATAGAATAGAAAACTATTGTATTTCTTACAATAAATAGATAATTACTTTATCAGTTTGATAAGGACATAAACCATAATAGCCTTAATGTACAAATTCCAGTTAATTAACAATGGCAAATTATAAAAAATTATTCCTTTAAAATAATCATCAAACTTGTAAACCAATAAAATAATATTTCTTATATTAATGGCTTTTCTTTGCATTTAAAGTAAAATCAGTCGTACATTCACTTTTCAAAAGTTGCTTTGATATTCTGATATGTTTACAAATTTAATTTAAGTTTAAATAACTTATGTCAAACTCTCTCGTCGAAGCTCATTTAAAAATTATAGTCAATTTAGAAATTTCGTCAAAACCCAAAACCATCCTATCGTTTAAAACTTAACTTTGACAGAGAAATTATTGGGAGCAATTAACTATTTAAAGACATTTGAGTAATTGTAGTTGTCTATTTGTATTTGTTTATAATACTTAAAATGATAAAAGTAGAATTTAATTAAAAAATATACTCTATAGTTTTAATAATTGATGAATATAAATAACTTAATTATGCGTCAAAGTAAAAAAAAAACATTGGAGCACTATATATTATTTATACAATAATTTATATTAATAACTATAATTATCATCAATCATTATTATATCGATTTGAAATTAAAAGCGTAGAAAAATTTTGTACTTCAAGCTTTTTTTTTTAACTTAAACATTTCAGTAAAATAGTCTTCAGTCTTCTACTTTTCTATCTTTGAAAATAAAAAAATCCTAAATATAAAATATTATTATCCTAAAACGATCAAATTTAAAAAAAATACGAAGATAATTCTTTATGAAAAGTCAAAATAAATATTTATATGAAAGTTAATAAAATTTATGTTAGTACTAAGTAGAAATAACAGAGTAGAAATCAAAAGGAAATACGTCACTTAAAACAAGACATTTACGTATATGAAGTAATCGCTAAGAATAGTTAAAAGATTACAATGAGAAATATTTCTAAACATAATTTGAGTAAATAAACAATTGTAACTTTTGAAGAATTTATAAATAACAACAATTTTGCTAAATGCTAATTTTCAAATCCTTTTTTAGCAATTAAATTAAAAAATTTCAAAACAAGTTTGATTATGAGGAAGTTCTGCGTGTTAATGCTAAAAATAAGTTCTATTACGAAATCAAATAATTATTTTTATAAAGAACTTCATTGCGAAAGATTGCTATTTTAAAAGCTTAAAAAGCCCGATTTCTTTTTAAAAAATAACGATTGGATGGTTTAGAGATGATTTAATGATTTATTTAGGCTTTTTAATGTTGGAATACTAATTGTTTTTACGAAAAAGGTATCACTATTTTCAGATATAAACACATACAAAAACTCTACAAAAAATTTTACTGTTTATGAGAAAACTCCAATTAGATTTTAAATGGAAATTAGAAGTTTTGAAGAAACAAAAATAGTTTAACTCTCCTGTTACTTTAACACTCAGATATGTTTTTTTTATGATAAAGACGGGCGGATAAAAAGTTTCAAAGAAGTTTACCGATATAAGTTTTCACCAAAAAAAAATGTGAAAATCTGATGGTTAGAACGAAAATTGAAAGGGGTCACGGACAGATAGACGGACGGAAATATCCGCAATGTCAAAATCATTATAATAGACAAAACTATATTTCCCGTCAGTTTTCGGATTTAATACGCACGCTGACGCTGAGTTACGTATACACTCTCAGAAATAACACTTTCATTTTTGACGATTCATGAATCCTCAAGCCTCATTTCGTTAATTTTGAGGATTGTTTCGTCAAACTATCACGTAACTTTTGAGTAAACACGAATCCTCACTTTTACGATCGTGATTTGACAATTCTGTATCTTTATTTTGAGGAAACTGAATCTCATTGGTTGTACTCACATGCTCAAAAATGACGAAATATTTCTTAAGATTAGACGACATTCAACTCCTCATAAAAATGACGATTCAAATTTCCTCACTTTGATGAAACGAAAACTCGGAGCATTTGCCAGTAACTGAATCGTCAAAATTAAGGAAAATTTCGTCGTTTTTGAGCATTCATTTTTTAGAGTGTAGGAACACATAGGAGTATTAAAATTTAACATACTTGTGTCACTTTTGTCTTTTGTTTATAAGTATTTTTTTATGGTCTAAGCAAGTAAGATCTCTCTCAGACTCAGGGTGTGATCTATACCATTAGGTCCAGGCTTAGAGCCCCTAAATTTTAATTTTTATATGCTAAATATTGGGTTTTTTTTCTATAACCACACTTTATTCTTAGCTGGACTTTGAATTAGCATGATTAATTTGATAGATGTTATAAGAAACGCGATATAAATGGTAGGAAAAATATGATCTATCTGCTCACTAGCACTGTTGTTACGGCAATCACACAAAAAAATTAAGTAAAAGTCCCTCAAAATGCGTTGTGTCTTTCGTTTTAATTTAAAGAAATCAGGCCCTCGGCTCAGGATTATAAATACTTGACCATCATTTATTGTAGCAGGCATTCATAAGAAATATCAATTCTAGCCAATTAAACTAATAACTTCATACTCAAAAAAATAATGGTTAATTTCCACCATCTGGTGCATTTGTCGCCAAGGGATTTGGCGTTTTTTTGTAGCAAGCGATAAACAATTTTATTTGGTGATACGGCGAAAAATCTTTTCGTCCAATTGTCGGCGCTGGTAATACTTGCACGGAATTGTGGGTAAGAAGCCCGGATGATGTGCGCGCACAATGGAATTATTTTGTTCTTAATTTATTTTTTCGTCCAACCAACGACGCTGATGATACATGCGAGCGATGAATTGTGGGTAAAGTTGCGCGCGCATCGTAATCGCGGTTACAGTTAACTATGAATATCTGGTTTGAGTTATTATATTTCGGTTATTTTTTATTCTGAATATTTTGTCGATTCGAAGAGGGCCGGTCTGCTAGCTGCCGGGGGCCCCAAACAAAATTTTATGCTTTCAACAGACTCTTCAATACTGCCTGATGTTGGTTACTAATGTTTTTTTTAGAGAAAAAAAAATTGCCCGGGGCCCCAAACGGGTATTTCGGCTTTCAATGGGCCCTACAATACTGCCCGATGTTCGATACTGATGTTTTTTTAGAGAAAAAAAAATTGCCCGGGGCCCCAAACGGGTATTTCGGCTTTCAATGGGCCCTACAATACTGCCCGATGTTCGATACTGATGTTTTTTTAGAGAAAAAAAAAATTGCCCGGGGCCCCAAACGGGTATTTCGGCTTTCAATGGGCCCTACAATACTGCCCGATGTTCGATACTGATGTTTTTTTAGAGAAAAAAAAATTGCCCGGGGCCCCAAACGGGTATTTCGGCTTTCAATGGGCCCTACAATACTGCCCGATGTTCGATACTGATGTTTTTTTAGAGAAAAAAAAATTGCCCGGGGCCCCAAACGGGTATTTCGGCTTTCAATGGGCCCTACAATACTGCCCGATGTTCGATACTGATGTTTTTTTAGAGAAAAAAAAATTGCCCGGGGCCCCAAACGGGTGCGTACTGGATTGCCACTCGCGTAGCTCTAAAGCGACGAAAATTAAAACGAAACTAAACTGAGTACGGGATAGCCCATAGAGTTAGAATGGATAGCCACTTGTGTAGCTTTAGTACGGCGTTAATTCAAACCAAAGTGGATTGCCAATCGTGCAGCTCTATTGCGACGTTAATTCCAGCTAGACTGGATGTTTGGGTTTGACCTGGGAGAAAAAAATGACTTCCAACTCTCCCGTAGCTTTCCGCGATCCATTAACCTTAGAGATTGATGAAAGAAACTAGGGTTGCATCGGCGTAAAGGAATCTGGCAATGACAAAGCTCGCGAATTTCGCCAAGAATTTGTTGTTTTTCGACAAGCGCCAAGCTGCACCAGATCCTGGAAATTTACCAAAATAATTTTAAAAAAATAATAATTTTATTTGTAGGGTAGACTGACCAGTGAGTGAACAGGCCCCAGTGAATAAACATTTGGTAAATATAATTAAAAAAAATAAGGATTAAAAATCATTCCACTATATGGATTGGCAACACTGACTTCCTCCCATGTAGTAGGGTAGGAAGCTATCTGACAAAGGTTGATTGTCCTGGTCATTATATCCTGGTGTTCATTCACTGGCTAACGTGACGTCTTAAACGTTCATTCACTTTTTAGTCTACCCTAATTGTGTAAGTTATTGACATTTAACTAAACCCAAACACCCGTTCTGCGCCGACGGACACAACCCCAACAAAAACCACGCGGTCTGCCCCCAACACACACACACCTGGTACTCAATCTTGGACAGGACCTCGTACTTCGTGAGCAGTGCTTCGGGAAATCCCGGACCGAGTACATAACAAACCGAGCATATAACAAACATTTATTGTGGCAGAAAATTATAAGAAATATCCGTTCTGGCCAATTAATTGAATAACAACGGAATGCTCGTTTTTTTTTTTAATTCATTTTTTTTTATTTTGCAAATGTATGATGTGCATTATTGACATTCAACCCAACCTGTTCTACGCCGACGCGCACAACACAAACACCACGCGGTCTGCCCCCAACACACACTCTCCTGGTAGGTACTCGATCTTGGCCAGGACCTCATACTTCGTGAACAGATCGCAATGCTTTGGGAAATCCCGGGTCGATTAAAAAACAAACATTTATTGCGGCAGAAAATTGTAAGAAATATCTTGTCTGACTAATTGAATAATAATGTGGCAGAAAATTGTAAGAAATATCTTGTCCGACTAATTGAATAATAACGGAATGAACGATTTTTCAAAATTAATTTTTTGTTCGATTTTTTTTATTTTGCAAATGTATGATGTGCATTATTGACATTCAACCCAATCTGTTCTACGCCGACGCGCATAACACAAACACCACGCGGTCCGTCACCAACACACACACACACACACACTCACCTGGTACTCGATCTTGGCCAGGACCTCATACTTCGTGAACAGATCGCAATGCTTTGGGAAATCCCGGGTCGATTAAAAAACAAACATTTATTGTGGCAGAAAATTGTAAGAAATATCTTGTCTGAATAATTGAATAATAATGTGGCAGAAAATTTTAAGAAATATCTTGTCCGACTAATTGATAATAACGGAATGCCCGATTTTTCAAAATTAATTTTTCATTCGATTTTTTTTGTTTTGCAAATTATTGATGTGCATTATTGACATTCAACCTGTTCTACGCCGACGCACACAACACAAACACAAAAACCACGCGGTCCGCCCCCAACACACACACACTCACCTGGTACTCGATCTTGGCCAGGACCTCGTACTTCCTGAGCAGGTCGCAGTGCTTCGGGAAATCCCGGGCCGCGTCTATGGGCCCCTTCGGGATGAGGGGGGCGAGGCGAGCGTCCCCGTGCATGGGCAGCAGCCCGCTGTTGAGCAGGGAGAGCTGCAAGCGGCTCGCCATCGCTCGCTAATCCGTCCCGCAACGAAGCCGCCGACTGACACGGAGCTTGTGTGGTGGTGGAAGCGCGTGTGATGGGAAACGCCGGCTAAAAATAGAAAGGGGCGTGCGAGGGGGAAACATGCGCAGTGGCGGGCACAACAGGCGGTTTGGCGGGAGAGTCGAATGGGCAGTGGCGGCGGTACGAGGGGCGTGTAGGTGCAATACCACCTAGATTAGATTTGGTTTGAATTATCGTCGCACTAGAGCTACACGAGGGCTATTGGCGACGGGCGTCGTATTTTAGAACCACAGTCAGGTGACGAGCCAACACCTGAATAGGCACCCAACGCAACCGTTAAGGGCGACATCGTACGCAGCGTTAGGACTTTGAAGGATATTTTTTGGCTGCACGGACCGTTTATAGGTCGGCAGCTATTTTGGCGATGCCCGGACACGAACCTGGGACCTTCCGCATGCTAAGCGAGTGCTTAACCGACTGGGCTCCCCAGCCCCCACCTAGATTAGAAGGCATGCGAACTAAATGCTTGACGTCATAGTAGTGGACCGATTCTGTGGTTTTGACCAATGATCATTCGTGACTAGATCTTGTATTTGAATAAATTTTTAAGATAAGAGGAATCAAAATGCGACGTCATCTTAAAATACGACGTTATTGGTCAACAAATTGAAATTGGTCCACTAGTGTGACGTTGTGTTGATTAGTTCTTCGGCCTCTAATCTAGGTGGTATTGGCAGGTGCAGGTTGGGAATGGTTGAATGAGCATCGCGCTAGGGCTGTTGTTGACTGGCCTCGTGATTTGAAACAGCTTCCAAGGGTTTGAGAAACACTAGAGCTATATGGGAGGCTATTGGTAACGGGATTAGAATCAATCGTTAACCTTGGATTAATTTAGAATTTGTCAGAGACGAGCCAACACCCAAGACAACTTTTAGGAGCGAAATCGTACGAGGCGTAGGTACGTGGCGTTTTCTAAAATGATGATGTAGATGGTATTGAGAAGGTTAATGAAAACTCTGAAAACAGATTGAATAAATTACATTTGTGTTTTTGGGTATTAATTGATTAAATACGATTTGCTGTGACATGTTTGTGTAGTTGCGACATATCGCTGGATCAAAGAAATCCTGTCAGTTCCATGATGTAATTACTGTCCTAGAAGTCAGGGATTATCATGGATGGATTTGCCAAAACATTGTAGAATATGATCAGAGATAGTCATGTCACAACTAACTGCTCTGAAATTTCCTACAGGCAGGATAGGTATTTTCTACTGCTACAATTTTTATTCTCTCCCCTCCAGCGACATGCCTAAATTGAGGAGGTGGCGCCATCTCGGAGTAGAAGTCAGTCATCCACCCTCTCATGGGCACTCAAAGCCTTGTGCCAACGGATGATACTGCAACCTTCTTGCCTTCCAAGCTACGGTCTGGAGGTACACACGACAACAACAATTTTGATTAAATATAGAAAATATCAACTATTCATTTGATAAAAAAAATTAAGCAGAGGGGCTTCTTACCATGCTGTGATCAAAAGTTTTTCATTGAAAATTGAGCCACAAGTGATATTAAATCTCGGTGAACTTTTAAAGTTGCACCAAACACTAGGTTCCCAAATTTTTGTTTAAAAAAAATACCTCTTTTATGAAACAGTTTCCCAAGAAGTGGTGAGAGCAAACACTCATCAAACTGATAAAATAAGTTTCATCACTTCCTAAGAACACTGAACTTTTTATCAGTATTGAAAATGAAAATTTGTTTTGCATTTACTTTTAAGTATGTCATATTTTATTTTTACTACAAACTTATACACATATTAATGTAGTTATTGGACACGAATTCAAAGTTTTTATATTATTAAATTTAGTTTTCTCACTCATTGAACGGTTTGGATAAGTTTCAAACATAAAACCTTTTGAAACATTAAACTCTTGAATTGATTTCCTCATCTAATTGAATAACAGAGAAAAAAATACACCTAAATAAAAATTTATTTCCATGGTATAAAAATAAATAGCTTTAGGATCATCACTTTGAATCAAACAATTTAAATGCGGACTTACACTTAGTTACAATGAAAGTCTCAAAGACTACAATGCTCCTAGTAATTGTTGTACAGGTTCAAGAAGTTCTTTCAGATTATCACTATCTTCACGAGACAGATCTCCAAGACCTCTCTTTACTTTCGTCACCATTGATCTTAATGCTAATCGAGTGGTAGCCTTATAGCGATCAATCCTATAGCGATCACTGGCCAGCAAATGAGCCAGCCTCAAGGTCAACTCTACATATCTTCTAACAACTTCCAGGATTCTCTTAAATGATTCAAAGTCTCCAGGACTATTAACAGTACAATGCCTCAAGGCTTTCTGCTGATGCAGCAGGGCCTTTTCCACCGACTCAGCATCATTCGAAGCATCGATGTCGGGACACTGCAGTGCCGAATAGCATCTCCAGATGCAAAAATCGTTGGGTACCACCGACGATATCCTCCCGAGCAGCTCTAGTGCCTGCTTCCTCAACCTTGAAGTAGGATTGCCACACATATCAAGAAGATCCTCATTGATGGCCCGTACCAGAATATTGAGGACCTCAGGATCCACGTACTTCCCCTTGATGTCTATAAGTCTGTGCCACGATCTAATGACCTCCTCGAAGGCCCCAAGGTCTACGCTCACAACGAGGAAATTTTCCCAGACTCTCCACTCTTCATAGTTGCACTTCAGGGCCTCTTGCAGGGCCCTCCATGCACGTTCTTTCTGCTGGGTCCGGATGTAGGCATTCGAAAGGTTGTTCCAGGCTTCGAAGTTGTCTGGATCCAGGACGACCACCTGTCTGTAAGCCTTGGCAGCTTCAAGATAGTCTTCTACCTGTATCAGGGTAAAGGAAATCATTGATTTCAATAAAATAAACAGAATTTTGGATACACCAAAAGAAACAAATTTCTTTGAAGGTAGTCTTATTTTCAAATTATTTTTAGGAAATATTGACAATAATGATTTTAAATGTATAATACAAAAATACTTCTTTTCAAGTGGAATTTAACAAAAAATTGTTTTGGGATTTTTTTTAAAAGCATGGCTTAGCATTGAGACTTTAGAAGAACAGTGTGATGTTGTACTTTCAATCAAATTATTGAATGCATAGAAGTTGAAGAAACAGTCTAGTTGCAAAGTTATCTTATTTTGTGTGCTTTTATTTCACACTTTCCAGTCAACCTCTTTATTTTTTGTGTGTTGCGAATCTTTTTTGTCTGATGTTGAAGTTTACTGTATGTCTATACTGACCCTATAGATTAGAAGTTTTGGCTGATACAAACACGGTTGTAATTTGACCTGGACACTGGTTAAAAGTGTTTCTATCCGTGCTAAAACAGTCTTGGTCAAAATTGTTTTGAACTGCATCCAATGGTTTTAAAAAAGTTAAAATTAAAAATATGAAAATGCTGTGAAAATTTTTTAAAACCTCAACTTGTCAAATATACACTAAATCTTATACTATAATACGAGGAATTGGACCCAAGTCGAAAATCGCCCCAGAGTTAATAAACTCCGGTAAACTTAGGGGTCTGGGGTTTTTGGCCACGACGAATCGATTGGCACAGGTTTTGAAGCGCTACGGTCAAGCAGTTCGGAGTTACAGATAGGATATTTTCAAACTTAGTTCGCCATAATGGCTACTTTCCTGATGCCATCTGCTAAAGCTATAAGCCTCTGCTTAAGCTACAAATGTTTAGTTAAGATTTTAATTTTTCAAATTTAAATAAATTCAACCTTGCTTTAAACTTTATTGAGTTTTACAGAAATTGTAACATGAATATTTTTTTAGTTCCAATCAGCAGACGTATGGTTGCCATACCTATCGAGTTGAATGAAGTATGAAATGGAATGTTTACCACATTTCGACATTTTTGTTGCTTTCAACGAAACGCCAATTATCAATTACATTTCATTTCCTATGACTTTTAAAACTTTACCTTCGTATAGAATAGTTCCCTTTCCAAACTCTAACTTTGTTTACAATGGTGCACTTTAACTAATGTGACCAGACGTCCCGCTTTTGGCTGGACAGTCCCGTTTTTTTGTAAAAGTCCCGAAAAAAGAGGAAATTGTAAATAAAATAGACTTTTTTTTATGAATGATCGTTGTAAAACGCTATGGCGTCTTTAGAAATTGTTAAATGAAGCTAAAGTCATCAACAAATTGGTGGAGTATGGTTTCTGTTTGCCTGGAGCCACTGCAGCTGTTGTACGCGCCTTCCTTATCTTTCTTATACCAAGTGTGTCATTGTGTGAAGGGACTATTATGTGCTTAAAAAAATACTTTAAAAAATACACCGGGGGGTGATGGAGTGTTCCACTTTTTGATTTTGAAAATCTGGTTACATTAACTTTAACCGGTTATCTTTTCACCAATGGTTTCACAAATTTTCTTATGGTATGATTGTTTTGATAAATCACAATTGAAAATTTAAATCTTCGAGTTAGCTTCGATACCTATTTTCTCCGAGCATAGCTCGGTCACCCGCTGGTAAATTGAATAGGAAGACTAGGCCACATTATTTAATACTCTTACACATTGTTTGATACTTTTCCTTTCAACATACACCACTCACATAAAATCATCATTGCCAACCTTTGTCATCAAAGCCAGTTCAAATTAAGTTTCTAAGTCTAAATTTTCGAAATGAAGCACTTCACTAATTTTTTTTTAAAAAAACTTCAAACCCCAAACCCCCCTCTGCTACAGGATTATGGCAATTTGAAAAGAAAAAACTCAATTGAATAAAAAATCATGTTAAAAACTAACTATAAAGAAATGTGATTTTGAATACATGCCCCCAAACAATAATCTAATCAGTTATGAGATTTCTCCTTTTCAAATTGCCATAATCATTTGACAGAGGAAGTCTGCAATGTTTTTTAGCATAAATAAAACAAAAAGCTGCTCCAATTTCAAAATCAAGGCCATGACATAATATTAATAATACACAAAAGATAAACAACGCATAAAAATTCAAATTTAAATAAGCACGGGAATGGGGTTTTCATATTTTTCTAAAAATGGAATGTTATTTAACTGTTTAAATCAAGGTCAATTTCTTCATCTTTACTGGGAAAATTTTTTGTAAGTAGTGTATGTTTAAGGGAAAAGTAATCCACATTATTCCAAATTGTCAAATTACATTCTACAAGTTTATTAGACTATAATAAGCGACATTTATTGAGCAACTCTCACCTGAATAGTTGCGTAGCCGAGTGAGTACCAAACTCCTGACTGCAGGTGGTTGATTTCTAAGGATTTGTTAAAGTGGATAATACACTGCTTCCAATCTTTCCTCTTGAAGTAATAATATCCCAGTGCCCTCTGGCATCTCGCATTCTTCCCATTAGATAGTTCATCCGCCTATAAGAACAAAAAGAATTGAGATTTAGATGTATGCCAAAATATTGGATAGTTATAAAGTAAATTGGACATGTAACATGAATGGTGAAATTACAAAATAGCTATACCATAAATATTTTTAAAAAATGAATTGGCTTACATACATAATCATAAAAGACCATTTGTTTTATAAGATGGCAATACATAATAAATTGTAATTATAATAATACATTATGTTTCATTAGCATTAGTGAATATTGTTTTCTTTTCCCATGAAAGAAAAACAGTGCATCTACTTTAAATAATAATTGAACTTACAATTATAACTACGATGTTCTTTATTACAAGGGGAGTGACATAAATTAAGTTTCAAGAAAAATTATAAGTTTTCTTTTTATCCTGCAAGCAAAATTGTATGTTAATCAATTGAATTTAAAGTATACCTTCAAATACATCTCTGGATCATCGAGGATATCCCCTAGCAAGCACCAGAGCAAAGGAGTTTCTTGTTTCTGTAGTTGCTCCCTGAAATAAAAATAGAACATGAATGTATGCATACACAGTGAATCAAAGGATTCTAGTTTTTCTTTTAACAGTATTCAATCGATATGTTAAGATGGTTACAACAATACATGGACGAAAATAAGTACCATATAGAAACAAATTGTTGCGTTAAGGCCTAGGAAAATAGGTAGAGCTCATTGACCAACACTCTCCCACCTACCCTGTTTTAATGCTTCAGCTTTTGGCATCGTTTAAAAGTAAGTTGTAAAATGTTACATCTTGTCACTTGTTGGAAAATGTGTGTTCGAGAATAAAGAAGTTTGTTGTTTTTAATGAGTTTTGAAATATTTTAAAGAGATTATTTAGAGTTCAGGTCCTTCATTTCTAAAATAAGCGGACTAAAAATATTCTATTTCAACATAAGTTATTTTATTGACACAATTTTATTGAACACAAGTTAATTAATTTTTTGTCAAAGAATTAATAAGTAAAATTCCTTGCTTTTAAATAGAAGGGAAAAATTTCATATTAACGTACAATAATTTGTTAAATTCAGATTTTCTTATTTCAAAATATTGTTCTGATTGTAAATGCCACAGTAATTTTTTTGTATGGACCACTTTTATGTTCTCTTCGCCAGATATTTTCAGGTTTGAACAGTATTTTAAGTGAGTATTCGGATGTTTTTCTTTAAGTTAACCAAGGGAAATTCCATATTAAAACAAATTAAATCTATTTAATTTAAACTGAAATTATTTTTCTATAACTATATTCCTTTATAAATACAGGTTTGAACAGTATTTTAAGTAATATATTCGGATGTTTTCCTTTAAGCTTTAGTTAACCAAGGGACATTCCATATTAAAACAAATAAAATCTATTTAATTTAAACTGAAACTAAAATGTTTGCAAAGATTTAAAAAAAATAATTTCATTTACCAATGGGGCTGTTTCGCGGAGAATCTGGCAACAGCTCCGCGGTCTTGTTTTCCTTACTTTCTAATTAGTTTTGTTTTGGCTAAGTTGGTTGGCAGACCTTTATTCAGGTTAGTGTGCTTGGTCAGCACACAAACCTGATATTTCTACCAACCAAAACAAAAGTAATTCGAGAAAGGAAAACAAGACCATGGAGCCTTTGCCAGATACTTTGTGAAACAACCCTATTAAAGTATAATAATTATATTGTTCAACTTATCCAAAACAAAAGACTTTATTATCGTGGACATTTTTGTATGAACTTAAGGACCTAGGAATAGAAATATTTTAATTTCTCTAAGAAAATAATCGGAAAAAAACTTCATACAAACCTAACCACTGTCTCAGCCTGTGACGTTCTCCCAAGCAACTGCAAACACATGACCACATCCTGCCACAACTTCAACTTCTCGTAGATAGCCAGGGCGCTCTTGGTGGCTCCGAGGGAAAGAAACACGTCCGCAAGTTCTTTTTCTAATGTCCACATCATTGGGAATGCAGTGGCAAACAGCATAAGGGCACGCTTGGGGAAAGGAGGTTCTTTACGGCGAAGAGAGTCGACAACACACTCCAACTGCATGAGTGATCTCTCGATGCGTCTGGAGCTCTCTTTTTCGAGCTTACACCTCAAAATGAGGGCTGTTATATATATGGACCATACCTTGGGCTGATCCAAGAGGCAATTAACATAAGACATGACCTGCTCTTGTAAGAGCAGATCGGAAGCTTCGCTTCTCTTGACCAAGAGACAGTGTCCCAGCAGAACGATCTGTTCCTCCGGGATCAATGACTCAACCTCATTGGCCTCGGTATCTGTAAAAGACACTTTGTTGAGGACGGTGTCATCTCCCAGCTGAAGATCTTTTGGCACATAGCAATCATCCATGGGCAGAGCTCCAGCCAGATGCCTGGTCCTGCCAAGCTTGACTGTGAGCTGGGCTACAGCCTTCTGCTGAAAGTGAGTCCTCTTACCATAAGCACCACCTAAATCGATGTCGAGACCCGCAATACCCTTGGCGGAGTCCACAAACTTCCGAGCAGATGAAACCTCATGGTAGTGAAGGTGGAGTTGAGAAGCTTCGATGGAGAACAAAAGCTTTGAAAGGGAATTTCCTTCTTCATTTATCCACTTTGATAGCAAGGTTTCTTCTATGAGTTTGACGGCTTGGTCATGCAACCGAGGAATACGGTCAGGTAAAAGACGCTGGTGGACAAACAATTTCCGGATGTTCCACCAACCGCAAGTGAGACTTCCGCCTTGGATCTGGGAAGCGGCTGATAGGAAAATGCTGCTGAGGAGAAACACATTTTTGTGGGTTGCATAGTCAGACACGAATTCCCCATTTTCACTCAGAAGAGCATCGCATGGGAAGTCATTGAAAACTGATGTGCAGAGGGGGAAATCTTCATTACTTCCACAAGGGGGGCCACTCGAGTTTTCTCTCAGAAATATCTGAAGTGCAGAGACTCCAACGAATAACAAGAGAAGTTGTCTGCCATACATCAGAAGAGGTTCATCCGCAACGTTTTCCTGGAAACACACGTATGGCAACTTTTGCCCGTCTTCGTTTTCTACAATTTTCAGATCCAAATCGGAAATATTCAAGTTTAGTATTTGATCATAATCGTGCTTTGTTATACTTCTTAATACAGTTAAAAAAGATTTAGGAAGTTTCTCAATCCAATCGGATACTGGTTCAAAACAAATTTCGAAACCATCGACGTTTCCGTTAGCACACCTTATTTCGAGTTCATTAAGGTGCTGAAGAATGAAAAATTCACTTTTCGCTTCCATATTGTAAGTTTTAAATCAGAAACACATAATATCAAACCTAATCACCATAAAACAAGAAAATAACGTGGTTCCGACTGGTTTCGATTGTAAAATTTGGTTGGTTGGTTGATGTACATATATTTTCAGGCTTGTGTGCTTGCTCAGAGAGCATCTTATAAACCTTCGTCAAGTAAGACAGTCACAACACACACACGCTTACATATGTAACAGAAGCTGCCATCTATTACGCGCCACCTCTACAATTTAGACACGCTCCTGAAGGGGAGGGAAATAGTCTTCAGGAACCTGTACCCGTAGGAAACTGCGCAATGACCGCTCACAGGACTTTTGGACCCAACAGGTTCAACGAGAACGTACTCCGCATAGACTCGGTGAGTTTTCAGCGACCAGGTTTCGATCGCGGGACCTTCCGATCCGTAGATCGCTATTGTGACCACAAGGCACCTCACAGCCCTGATTGTAAAATGTAAACACTCCTGTAACCTGTGCTACAGGACTCGCATAGAATTATTATGTGGCTTATGCTACATAAAAATAGCTTTTTTCGAAATATAACTGAGAAATCTTATTATTTTGGTTGGATATTTAGTTGACTTACTCGTTTGGGAACCGAACCGATTTTGCTTCCTCAAAAAAAAAAAAATCAATGCGTAATATGGGATAAAATGGAGGACATTCGCGGCCATATCCACCTGAGCTTCATTCCCAAATCGCTGTACGAAAACAATCGGAGACTGGTTTGAGCAGTAGGATAACATTAGCACATGGTTCGAGAACTGTATAGGATAACATTAGCCGTAGTTCGAGAGCTGTAGGATAACAAACCGGGACGTCACATGAATATTCCAGCAGATTTCTTTTGTTTGTAAAAATAAAAATTCAATGTAGCTTTAACAGGAGTCTATTTAAACATTGAATATTATAGACGCTCCACCCCCTGCTCGCCAACTCACGGAATTGTTACGCAATTCCATTGTAAAATGAAATCAAGAACAATAGATGCTGCCGTTCATACGTGAAGCATGCTCATTCATAAAATAAAAAAAACAATTTAAATATCTGTATCCCATATCTAATCGGGTCCCGTAAAAAAAAAGGGACTGTATAAGGCGTAGGGATAAAAGAAAGCTGTAAAATTAAAAAAAAAAAAAAAAAAAAAAACGGCTTTTCGCTTTAGTTACGTCAGCAGACTCTGGCGACTTTCCGACATCAACTTTTTTTACACTCCCTTTACACTATAGATAACTACGATATCGAATTTAAATTTGAGTTGGGCGACTAAAGTTTCGCTCGTCAATTGACTGGGGTTATAAATTATGACGCCTGTCGTAAATTGGCCCACTTGTAGCTCTAGTGAGACGATTGTTCACCCTCCCAGAAATTTAAAAACACCTATCGGGAAGTTCTGCCATCTATGCTGATATTTAGCTTAAACTGTTCTCGTGTTAGTGCCCCTTCAGGGACATGTCTAAATTGTGGAGGTGGCGACAGATAGCAACATCTGTCATATGTGTTTGTGTGTGTCTTGTGTTGTCCTACTTGACGATGGCTTATAAGCGGGTCCTTGCGACCAAGCACACAAGCCTGAAAATATATGTCAACCAATCGTGTTAGTAGATATTGGCAGGCTAGGGAGAGGATGCAATTGACATCCTAAGACTGATTTTCTTTTATGTTTGCTTTTAGTTTCGTATTAGTTTTTTATTTAGTTGCATTAGTTTTGTATTTAGTTGCATTTGTTTTGTATTTAGTTGCATTTGTTTTGTATTTAGTCGCATTGGTTTTGTATGTTTTCATCAGTTATTCTTTGTTTAGTTTATGTTTTTGCTCCAATCCCATGCTTCGGCATGGGGGCCAATGATGTAAAATCAAGTGCTTTTGCAATAAAAAAAAATCGTGTTAGTGAAATCATAGATGGCAACATGATATGACATTGATTGTTTTCCAATTATTTGTAATATAATAGTTTCCGGCTGTGTATTTCTAGCCTACCGGTTATTTGTGCTCATGTCTAAAGACAGGAAAACAATTTGTTTGGTGCTGCCATCTATAATCATTACCAATAAGTTCATATACTTCGTATTTTACAAACACTCGAGCTAGACTCTTTACGAAGATTACGTTAGATTTTTTACGAAGGAGTTTTTAAAAATAGAGAGCTTTTGCATACCGTTCGGTGAACCGTAACGTTAACGCTAACCCAAACCTTATCCTCTCGACCAATCAGAATGCGCGTAGAGATAAGGTTAAGGGAATCGCTCCCTTATTTCGGAAATTTACCGTAAAGCCTGCAGCACATTGGAGCGTCGAGCGGAATGCCGAGCGAACAATCGCCGCGTCAAACCGGTCTGAGGGTGGTTTTCTCTACTGCGCAAGCGCGAAAGAGATGCCGCTCGGAAAACCGCGGCGAACAATTTCCCGATCGCTCCTCTGAGCGATTTTTGGGAGCGTTGTTTAGAAACCGCTTTCGCGCATGCTTAGTTATAGATATTGGAGGCTTGTTTGGTCCGATGCCGAAAAGCTGTTCATAAGCTTCCATTCATGACGTCGAGAACACCGAGGATAGTTTAGTAAGAGGAACTAGATTTTTCGGCATTTTTTTTACATTGTTTTGCATTTAATTTGCTATTATTTAATAATGGTTTTGCAATGTAAGCATAAAATCTTTTATCATATTTAATATTTCTTTTAATTCTCGACGTCAAATTTAGTACACAAAAGGAAAAATTGTACAATATTTTCTGAACCATTTTAAATCTTTCATCAAATTTATGAAACGTACACAGATAATTAAAAGCTTATTGGTAAATTTAACCTTTAAGTAAGAAATAAATACTTTAAAAAAGAGTGACTAAATGATCAAGCAGCTTCTTACATTCTGAGCATGCGCCAAAGCGGTTTTACCACGTGAAAAAAATTCGCCACTAGGACCCGGGCGACAAAACGCGAGGGAAAAAATGTTCGCCGCGGCTTTTCTTAACGCATGCGCAGTCCGAAAAATCGCTCGCGTCAAATTACGAGCGGGAAACCGCTCCAATGTGCTGTGGGCTTAACCCTAACGCTATCCCCTAACCATAAACCATAAAGTCACGTGCCGCCTCGGTGGCTGAATGGTTAGTGTTCTAGCCATTGGAGCTGCTGAGGTCGGGTTCGAATCCCGGTCAGGCATGGATGTTTGTGACAGTCAATAAATGTTGTTATTTGTCTATGTGTTATTCATTTCTTTGTGACTGTAAAATTTCTTTCTGTGTCTGTCCCACTTGACGAAAGCTTATAAGCGGTTCTCTGAACAAGCACACAAGCTGGAATATATATGTATCATACCATACCATACCATAAAGTCACGTGGGCAGTTTGTTGTTGTTTTATTGGTTATGGCATTGAATCTCGGTTTGTTTTGAAAAGTAACTTGACAAAAAAAAAGGACTTTCGCTATTTTACAAAACATTTCGAATTTGATATCGCTAATGTAATAATCGAAAATGTGAAAGATAAACATTTTAAAAGTTTTGTTTAAAAAGGTTCAAAATCGCTTCGAATTGTAATAAAAATTGTATTACTCCGTGTGCATATTTTTGTATACATAATAATATTTTTCTGTAAAAAGTTTATATTTATGTTTAAAAAAAGTAGATTATTCCAGTTTGGGGTATATTTATTTACTTTCAAATATATTTCCAAAAGTACAAATTCCTTTTCTAATTGTAGTACTACGAGGAATCTTACAGGGTTGGATACTCATTACTTAAAAATCAACCTACAGTTTCATTCATGTTTGTTAATTTCAAATGTGTTCAAAGAGAGAGAAATATAAAAATTTTATTAATAGTTCAAATTTAGTTGATAAATTAAATTTTCGGAACAGAAATTGATTTATAGAAAATCTTGTTAATTGATCAAAATAACGCATCTACTTAAAAACACTTAAAGTATATGTTTTTATGAAAATTAAATTAATGGAATGTGTTGCACTACCATGGTTTAACAGTAATTTAAGCATGGCACCCCCCAAGCATGACTTTTTAAATAGCCAAGTTAAGAAAAACAATATGTGCAAAAGTGCTTTATTTTTTCTCTATTTTATATCCTAGATATTCATTTTATATGCAGAGAGGTTTTAAAGAATCATAAAGATGCTCAAATTTGCTTTTAACAAAATTTTTAGAGCATTAACTTATTTTGGCATTCCTTGTTATGATTAAGCAAAACGACATTCACAAAATACACATGATACATATTTTTGACTGCACTTTTAGTGACTACAATCAATTCTAAAAAGCAACTTCTATCTAGTGTTGTGTCATGCCTATGATACTGCCTTAGATAGTCGAGTAGCACTAAGAAGAACCAAACAAGCCTAAACTACCCTTTGAAAAGATTTTCTCATATTTTTATCACTACATTTGTATTTAAAATACACAGAGCATTTCAATAATATATAAAGTTGCCAACTGTAGCTTAGAATGTAACTTTCAGATCAGAAACTGTATTCTTGGTACTGCCTCAGATGGTCGACAAGACTCAAAAAGCTAGCAGGACCCTAAACCCTTTGAAAGTTTCTCACAGCTCTTTTATTACTGTATTTGTATTTAACAAACAAAGAGCTTCTAAAGAATGTCTATGGTTGCCAACTTTCGATTCGAATTTAACTTTTAAAACAGAAACTGTATTTTTGGATACACCGTTATCATTAACAAAATGCACCTGGCAAATAATTGTAATGGAACTGTTCTTGACTGCAATTAATTATAGTAGATGAGTTCTATCCATCGACACTTTCATGTTTCAGTCACACCTTCATGCTTAGTTATTTTTTTAAACTTGAGGATCCCCCCCCCCCCATAGTACTGCCTCAGATGGTCGACAAGAAGCAAAATTCAAACCAGGACCCTACACTCTTTTGCAAGATTCACCTCATTTTTTATTATTGCATTTGTGTATTTAACATAGAGAGCTTTTAAGGAATATATAAAGTTACAAACTTTAGTTTCTACTTTTAAATCAGAAACTGTATATTTGCATCCACGACTATCATTAAGTAAAATAACATTCATAAAATGCACCTTTCAAATAGTTTCAATGGAACTGTTATTTACTGCAATTAGTTCTACTAGCTAAGTTCTATTTGTGGATGAGTCACACTTTCAGGTTTAGTTACTTTTTTAAACCTGATGATCCCTCAATAGTACTGCATCAGATGATCGACAAGAAACAAAAATCAAACCAGTACCCTAAACCCTTTGAAAATTTCCCCCTCACCTTTTATTACTGTATTTAACATACAGAAGGCTTTTAAAGAATGTTTGGTTGCCAACTTTAGATTAGAATTTAACTTTTAAATCAGAAACTGTATTTTTGGATTCACTGTTATCATTAAGCAAAATAACATTCACAAAATACACCTGACAAATAATTTTTGTGTAATTGTTCTTGACTGCTATCAACTCCACAAGATGAGTTCTGTATATGGATAAGTTTCACACATTCATGTTTGATTATTTTTATAAACTTGAGCATCCCTCCCCCAGAGTACTGCTACAGATGGTCGACAAGAAGCAAAAATCAAACCAGGACCCTAAACCCTTTGAAAATTTCCTCCTCATCTTTTATTACTGTATTTAACATACAGAGGGCTTTCAAATAATATGTGTGGTAGCCATCTTTTCTAGAATTTAACTTTGAAATCAGAAACTGTAATTTTAGATTCACCGTTATCATTAAGCAAAATAGAATATTCACAAAATGCACTTGGCAAATAACTTAAATGGAACTATTCTTGACTGCAATTAATTCTACTAGATGAGTTAGTTCAATCTATAACTGAGCGTCACACTTTCATGTTTCAGTTCTTTTTTTAACCAACCCAAACACATTATTTCCGACTGTCCATTAGAAAATATATAAAGATGCCAATAAAATCTGGTATTTTGTGTTACACATTTTTAGGAAAAACATTTTATTGACATTTTCTTTCCCAAAATACTTGAAAACTAAATTTATGTGTCGTTTTAAATCTTATGAATTGTATACAGCTTTTATTTCTTGTGAAATATCAACAACAACATCTTATACAATCAATTAGTAATCATAGTTGTTTTTACAAAGGGACTTCAAAAGAGCTAAATTGGATGGCAACAACTGCAACAATTTTTGATTTTGCATAGAAGAAGTATCTATATTTTATAAATTAATATGTTAAAGTTACCATTCAATTAGAAATAGTCTACAACTATCTTAAAATTCGCTAAAACTGTGCTGTTTACTTATATGTTTGGTAACCTTTATTTTTCGCCTTCCAATTTCCATTAGTGACAATGAAAAAAGCTTTAACGAAACTATCAACTGTCTTTTAATTTTTAGTCGATATCACGATTTCTACGTAAATAAGGATAAGGTTTTCGTTAGACGCTAACGCTATGCAAAAGGACATTTTTGCAAGGTATCCCTTATTCTTTGCGCATGCGTAATAAACACGAAATAAGGTTAGAGTTAGCGTTACGGTTTCCCCCTAACCGTATGCAAAATCTCTCTAATATGCGCACATGCTAGTAACGAAGAAGACAACCCAAATCCTTGCTTAGGGCCATGTCTAAAATGTGGAGGTGGTGCGCGATAGATGGCAGCATCTGTCACATGTGTTGTCTGTCTGGACGAGGGCTTATATGCGGGTCTTTGACCAAGCACTTAAGCCTGAAAATATTCCTACCAACCAACCCAATAAAGGCCATATCACACGAGCAGTTTTCACCAACCCAGCCGACAACGCCAACTTCTTTTCCCCCATTGCTCCAAACCTGATTGGTAGAATTGCCGCGTGCTATGACGTAGGCGTTGGCTCTAAGTTGGGGCAACTCCGTCGTTTCATCGCGACAGAGTTGGCCAACTTGTCCCCAACAACCAATCAGGAGAATCGGTGACTGACGCTACACTGACGTCACGGTTCTGTTTTGGTTGAAGCCAAATCTTCAAGCCATATTGCGCCAAGTTGTTGTTTATTTATATACAAGCACGATATTTTGATTTTCAATCTATTTTTTCGATACAAATATGTTGAAAAGTAGTTTTTTAAACGAAAATTGCTACTTAGAGCCAATTCCACATTAGATTGATTTCTATATCTCAGGGGAAAAAATCATTTGGCACAGCTTTTAGTTCTATTTTAAGCATAAGAAATAAGCTATTTTTATGGATTTTCTTTCGTAAATGCAATAACTTTATATAGCATTTGCTAAGTAGATGGGTAAAATCGCCCCTTTTGTTCTAAATGTGAAGGATAAACTTTATATCAGTGTGTTAATTTAACAATCTAAATGGAAGAATTAAAATTTTCAACCTCCTAGTGTTTATTTGTTTTGTTTACAGAATAAGGATTTTAAATTTTAATAGAATGTAATCATCAATGAATTCTGATACATAGTGACAAATTGAGATTGACTGGTAAAATTCTTTTTTAAAGTGAGCAATCTTTATCAAATTGTAACATTATTTTTTACATATTTTTCACAATTGTTTTCCTTTTTAATGTCACCACTAAAGGATTATATGTAAAAGAAAGGAAAAAGCTTCCATAACCAAACCCCAAGACTAATTTTTTTTTATAACATATACATCAATGGATCATATCCACCACTAAACAATAGTGTGAAAGAAAAAAATAATAATAATTCTAAGATAAATCCTACAAGTGCGATAAAATATTACTTAAATCAATCCGAAGGTCCGATTTTTTATAAATTGTCGCCTGCTGTAGAGATACCGTTTTAGTCTTGACAGTCGGAAAAGAGAAATCTTCCCCTACTTTGGCAACCCCTTAACAAGTTTTTGGGGGCCGAAATTGGGGGAAGGAAGTTGGGTTGGTGGTTGGCGTTGGTGAAAAACCGCTCGTGTGATACGGCCTTAACTGTGTTGGCTTATATTAAAATTTGGTCCTTTAGTCCCATTGTGTCACCGTCATACTACAATAGAGATACACGTGGCGACGAGCGTCGTAAATTAGAACCTCAGTCACAGACAAGCCCAATGCAAGAGGTTGTCGAGAATATGGAGCATTTTTAACGACTCTGACCACTTTGGCTGCAATGAGGTCGGCAGTCATGGGCTAATGCTGGAATCAAAGATTCGTATCATAAGTTTATAAGGCGCGTTTACGTGAGCCATCGAATCCAAGAATGCCAAAATCCCCATTAGGGGAGGCCGAACATGATATCCAATCCAAATGATAGTCTGTGGCCGAATCCATGGTATGAAACATCAGACCCTGCTTCATTTGAGGGTTTGCTGGGTGAAAATTGTCAGTTTGTGGATCAGTCGGGGTGAAAATTGCTGGGTTTGATCCATGAATTCGATGGCTCATGTAAACGCCCCTATTGTGCCGCTGCGAGCAGGTAAGGTTTCAATTATCGTCGCACTAGAGCTATTGGCGACGGGCGTACTTTAAAACCGCAGCTAAAGTGACGAGCCGACACCTGTACAGGCACCGAACGCAGCCGTAAAGGGCGACATCGCACGCAGCGTTTGGACTTCGAAGGATGTTAAACGTCCCCTCCTTACACGGGGTATTATTCCGTCGAACATAGCGCGTTTACATGAGCCAGTGAATCCATGGATTGAAGAGCAAACTCAGCAATTTTTCCCGCTTGGGGATTTTCTCCCCATTCATTTGGGGGGGAGGGGGGGGGGCACCAATGAAGGAGGGATTTTAGCATGCCATGGATTCGGTAGCTTATGTAATCGCGCCTTATTTGCTCTTGTCGTCACCTGACTGTGGTTCTAAAAATACGACGCCTGTCGCCAATAGCCCTCGTGTAGCTCTAGTGCGACGATAATTCAAACCAAACTATTTGCTCTTGCATATGGGCTGGCGTTTGCGAATCTTAAGCATACGATTACAAGTTAGCTATCCATACGCGTAAAGCCTACATCTTAAAAAAAAGCTCCAACAGCAAACATATCCCTCTAGTGCGTTTCAAAACTAAAACCCTTAGAAACAAAGTGATAAGACAATCATGTAATAAAACGAGAAAGATTAATCCTTCCTTCAAGCAAATCGGATCAACCAGAAACTTTCCATGAGAATTCCGATTTCCAGGTTCTGTTACCACCCTGTCTAGAATTTACCTGTGGCATTATGCGACTAAACTATACCTATAAGGATGCCATTCCTAGTTAAAATGGTGAATATCTTTATATCGTAACCCATACAATTTCAAGTGGTTAATTGTGTTCCCACGTTTTTAAGAATTCAAATATTGAAGTTTTCCTATCAATTTAATAATTGCTCTTTTTATACATGATATTCACAATTTAAACTTTGAAATGGCAATAAGTTTAAATAAGGACACCGAAACGAATGCTATTTTATTTAAAATGGGTAAATTTGACCCTTTTGTAAAAACAAAATACTTAAATGTTAAAAGAAATATAATTATACAAGGAGAGCTTTCAGGCTAACTTATAGAGACAACTATCTCTTTTCTTGCACACAGCCTTTGAATCTTCATTCATTTTCTTCTTCAATTATGGCAATTTAGTCGTTGATGAGCTAAAGAAACTAAAATAAAAGGGAAAATCATAAGAGTTTGACGAAGCAAGAATAAAATTTAATACAAAAATTGGTTCATATAATTTTAAGGAATTTTTTTTTATGTAATAGCATGGTGACCATTCCATGTTTACAAATAAATTAAAACAATTAAACTATAAGGAAAATCCATCCACAATTCCCCTCTCTCCCCTTAACAAAGTGTCCCAACCCTCTACTTAACAAAATGCACATCCGTTTTCACCTTTAAAAAATGTCCAGTCCCTCTGTAACAGTCTCCCCTCAATTTTTCTACTTAACAAAATGTCCATCTCTCCTTATAAAAAGTGTCCCATCCCTCTCTCTCCTTAACAAAGTCTCATCCATCTTCAATTAACGCGACACATTCCTCTTACATAAACAAAGTACCCCATCCCTCTCTTTACTCAACAAAGTGTCCTATTCCTCATTAATCAACAAAGTGGACCACTTTCCTCTCCCCATAACCAATGCCTAATCCCTCTTTTTCCTAACAAAGTGTCCCATCCCTGCCCATTAGCAATATCCCATTTCTTTTGGTACTCATAAAGAGTCAATTCACTGTCCCTATTAATAGTGTCCCACCTTTTTCTACTTAACGAAGTGTCCCGTTCATCTCATTAACAAAGTGTCCCGTTCATCTCAATAACTAAGTGTTTAGTCCCTCTTATAAAAGTATCCCATCCATATTTCAACTTAAAAAAAAGTATTCCAGTAACTTTATGTGTTTAGTCCTATTCCTCTCACCTTGACGAAGTGTCCCACCTCTTTCTCACTTGAATGTCCCGGTCCCTCTCTCACTATAAAATCATGTCCCAACCCTCTCACCTGCACAAAGTGTCCCATCCCTCTCGCCTTAAGAAAAGTCACATAACTCTGTATTCAACAAAGCTTCCTATCATTTTTTCTACTTGACAGCACTCCGTTTCTCTCAATAACAAATTGTCCAGACTCACTTCCCTTAACAAAGTGATCCATCTCTAATTTTAGTGTCCCATCGCTTTCCCTTCTTAACTAAGTGTTCTGTAACCCTGCCTACCTAACAGTGTCCCATCCATCTCCCTACACTACTAAAAAAAAAAAGTCACAACAGGGACATGGTTCACTGTTTTGTAAGAGAGGGTCAGGACGCTTTGTGCTGATAAGAGAGATGGGACACTTGGTTAAGTAGAACGAATCGCAGGAAATTTTGTTAAGGAGTGGTATTTGACACTTTGTTAATCCGAGAAGGTGAGAGACAGACAGGACACTTTGTTAAGGTGAGAGGGATGAGACACTTTGTTTGAGGGAAGGGACAATTCGTTAGGTACACAGGAGGACATAAAACTTCGTTTAGGAGAGGGATTTGACACTTTGTCAAAGAACAATTTTTTTATTGAAAGGAATTCAACAAATTGTTATTGAGAGAAATGGAAAATTTGTTGTTTAGAGCAAGGGTTCCCAACAAGTGGTCCGCGGACCCCCAGGGGTCCGCGAGCTATGTCAGAGGGGTCCGCCAGATGCTATTTGAATAAAAAATATATTAAATATATTTCGTATGATAAATGATTTTTTTGTTTCTCCCTGCTTCTGAGCAGAGTCTAGCGCAAAACTTTTACTCAAAATTTTCTTACTAACTTCTTTTCTCCTTACTACTCAGTTGCGTATTTAGCTGATGTGTTTGAACACTTGAGTGTGTTGAACTTGAGTTTACAAGAAAAAATTGTAGACATATTTAAAGTTGGGGATAAGTTTAGTGCTTTGGTCAAAAATGTCAGACATGGGCGTTAAGGATAGAAAATATATAAGTCACTAAATCTAACTTTTCTACTTAAAAACAATTCTTGGAGTCATCAGAGGAGAGTTTGCCTGACTAGATCAAGATCAATGTAACCGACCCACCATTTTTAGAGATAATTTTCCTAAACCTGACGACGGATAGATTCGAAATCCCTTTAGTTGTGAAGAAATACAAAACAATGCAAGGTCTTACTGAAGAAGAGAAAGGTCAACTTATGGATCTGTCCAGCTGTGGTACAATGAAAAACATTTTCATTAGTGATAAAATTGCACAGACTTCTGATGGGCATCAGTTCGCAAGGACCACAAGAAACTTTGAGATAAGGCAATGAAAAAGGTCCTTCCATTTGAAACTACATATCGGTGTGAGCAAGCATTTTCTTCCATGTGTTTCATGAAAAAACAAATATAGGAATTGACTCGACATACGATCGGATCATAGAGTGAAAGTTTCAAGTTTGTTACCTAATATTTCAGAAATAATGGGCTCAAAGGACAGATTTAACTTATATTATTAAGAACTGAAAATTAAAACTGACTGTATACTGATTCAGTTACTCAGTTGCAACTTTAAAAAAAAAAAACCCGTATAAAATCTAAAAAATGTCTCTTAATTTGGCTCCCACTTTTTAATTTTAGGATTAGGAATTAATGGGGGTCCTTGTCACAATAGCGGCTCGATAAGGGGTCCGAGAGAAAATTTTGTTGGGAACCCCTGGTTTAGAGGAAGGTGACACTGTTAAGTAGAAAAGGGCTGGGACACTAACTTAGAAATATAGGCAGGATTTTGTTAAGTGGAGATAGCATATTAATATGTGGAGATGGGACACATTGTTGAGTAGTCCAGAGAGATTGATGGGACACTTTGTTAATGAGAGGTACGGAACACTTCATTAGGTAGACTGGAAGACAGAACACTTGTTAAGGAGCAAACAAGTTTGAAAGTAACAGAACAATTTGCTAAGAAGAGAGAGGAACAGAACACTTTGATAAGGTGTTGCAGGGACAAGACACCGAGAGAAGTCACTGAGACATTGAAGGTGGGAAAGTAACAGGACACATTGTTAAGTAGACAGAATTACGAGACTCTGTTAAGGAGTAGTATATGACACTTTGTTAAGGCTGCTCATCACCCCCATACCCCGTCCTCCTTCGATCGGGCTTGCTAATGTTAAGTCTATGGGGGAAAAATGGTTTTTGTTCCAAAAAAAGTCAAGAAATTATCGGAATATTTTGATGCAGTTTTTTTTTTAAATTCATAAAACTCCAATAAAGTAGTGCTTTTAGAGGTTATTTTTTAAAAAACATTACTTGCCTTTTTTTAATAGAAAAAAATTTAGATTAAAAAAAAGTAAATAACGTTTTTAAAAAAATAACCTCTAAAAGCACTACTTTATTGGATTTTTATGAACTTAAAAAAAAACGCATCAAAATATTCCTATAATTTCTTGACTTTTTTTTGGAACAAAAACCATTTTCCCCCATAGACTTAACATTAGCAAGCCCGATCGAAGGAGGACGGGGGTATGGGGGTGATGAGCAGCCTTAAGCAGAAAAGGTGAGAGAAAAAGACAGGACATTTTGTTAGGGTAAGAAATTAGTAAGTATACTTTGTTAAGGTAGTTTGAGAGGGGTAGGACACTTAGTTGAGGAGAGAGGGGTGATTTATGGGACACTAAGGTGCTTGAGGAATATGACACTTTGCTATGGTGAGAGAGGGACAAGACACTTTCTTAAGGAGGGGGAAACTTCGTTAAGGGGATAGAAAGAATGAGAAGACAGGGAAAATGGGATATGGGACACTGTTAAGGAAAGAGATGGACATTTTATTGACGAAAGAGATGGCCACTTTCTTAAGGAAAGGGTTGGGAACTCAGTTAAGGGGAGAGAGGGGACACTTTGTTTAGGTGAGAGAGTAACAGGACACCTTTTAAGGGGAGAAAGATGGGACACTTCTTAATAAGGCGAGAGGAATTTGACAGTTTGTTAAGGTGCTTGAGGGATGGGACATTTTGTTGAAAAAAAGAGATAGACACTTGGTTAAAGGGAGAGAAATGGGACACATTGTTAAGGTGTTTGAGGGACAGGACAATTTGCTATAATGAGAGGGATGCGACACCTTTTTAAACAGTGACATGGGTCTTTGTTAGGTAGAGAGGGTTGGTATTCGGTTTTATAAAGAAGACAGGGAGATGATGAGCAAAGATTTACAGAACACATTGTTAAGTAGAGTAGTGATACTTTTGTGAGATACTTTTCTATTAGAAATTGGTGGGTGTTTGCATGGTGCATAACAAATAAAAAGTTGTTTATAAATTATAAATCTTGAATATAACTTCAACTAAATCAAACGATAACTCTGGATAATTTCAATACTTTTATGGGTGGTTTTGGCAAGATTTAAATGTAAACATGTACCAAGAATTGGTGTTTGACACTTTGCTTAGCAGAAAGGGTGAAAGATGGACAAGACACTGTTGAGTGAGAAAGATGGGCACTTTGTTGAGAAAAGAGATTGACACTTTTTTAGGACACTTTGTTATAAGGAAAGAGGAATGGGGCACTTTGTTAAGGTGCTTGTGGGCTCGGACACTTTTTAAAGGTGAGAGAGGGACGGGACACCTTGTTAAGATGAGAGAGGGTTGGGGCACTTTGTTAAGGAGTTTTAGTTATGGGATACTTTATTTAGGCAAGAGAGGGGAGAATGTGACACTTTGTTTAGGTGAGAGTAAGAAAAGGACATGACACTTTACTATGGTCAGAGAGATGAGACACTTTGATTAGAATATAGAATTATGGGGCACTTTATTAATTAAGAGTTTTATTTCACAGTTTGTTAAGTAGAAAGGGTGAGAGAAAGACATGACACTTAGTTGATATGCATGAGGGACTGGACACCTATGAGAAAAAAAGACAAGATACTTTGTTAAGGTGAGCGGGATAGACTTTGTTAAGAAGAAGACATAATTATGGGACACTTTTATGAGTTTTAGTATCAGTTATTTAGTATTAGTTAGTTTTAGTAGTAAGAAGAAAAGGTGAGAGAGAGAGACAAGGCACTTTGTTAAGGTGAGAGGGCTCAAACACTTTCTTTAGTAGACAGAATTATAAAGCACTTTGTTAAGAGTGGTATTTGAAAGTTTGTTAATCAAAAAAGGTAAAAGAAAGACATTACACTTTGTTAAAGTGTTTCAGGGACGAGAAACTTTGTTATGTACGAGGGACAGGACACTTAGTTACGTTGAGAGATGGGATACTTTGTTAAGGTGAGGGATAGAATTTTTTTACAGTGAGGGATGAGACACTTGGGCTCTTTCAGCAGATGAGAGGGATGGAACACTTTGTTAAGGAAAGAGATGGACACTTTGCTAAGGAGAAGAGCACTTTGTTTAGAAGAGGTATGGGACACTTTGTAAAGGAGAGAGGTATGGAACACTTTGTTAAGGAGGGAGGTATGGAACACTTTGTTAAGGAGGGAGGTATAGAACACTTTGTTAAGGAGGGAGGTATAGAACACTTTGTTAAGGAGGGAGGTATAGAACACTTTGTTAAGGAGGGAGGTATAGAACACTTTGTTAAGGAGGGAGGTATAGAACACTTTGTTAAGGAGGGAGGTATAGAACACTTTGTTAAGGAGGGAGGTATAGAACACTTTGTTAAGGAGGGAGGTATAGAACACTTTGTTAAGGAGGGAGGTATAGAACACTTTGTTAAGGAGGGAGGTATAGAACACTTTGTTAAGGAGGGAGGTATAGAACACTTTGTTAAGGAGGGAGGTATAGAACACTTTGTTAAGGAGGGAGGTATAGAACACTTTGTTAAGGAGGGAGGTAAAGAACACTTTGTTAAGGAGGGAGGTATGGGATACTTAGTTAAGTAGACAGAATTGTGGGACTGTTAAAGCAGTAGTATTTGACACTTTATAAAGGGTGGTATTTGATGCTTTGTTAAGCAGAAAAGGTATAAGAGGGATAGGACACTTTGTTGATGAGAGAGAGGGATGGACACTTTGTCAAGGAGAGATGGATGGAACACTTTGTTAAGGTGTTTTAAAGATGGGACACTTTGTTAAGGTGAGAGAGGTTTAGGGTGCTTTGTTATCATCAGGGAGGGTTTGAGTAAGGTATAGGTAAGAACCGATATACACGGAATTTGTGAAAAATTATTATAAAAAGAAAACTACTTAACAGAAACAATTGATCTTGGTCTTAAATTATTAAAAGTATAATAAAACAAGAAATTGACATTTTTGACCCAAACACCCACCCGACTCCCCTTAAGGTGAGAGGAATGGGACACTTTGTTAAGTAGACAGAATTGCAGAACTCTGTTAAGGAATGTTATTTGACACTGTATAAGAGGTTGTATTTGATGCTATATTAAAGAGTGATATTTGACACTTTGTTAAGTAGTTGTATTTGACACTTTGTTAAGCAGAAACGGTGAGAGAGGGTTAGGACACTTTGTTTAGTAGACAGAAATATAGGAATTTTTTAAAGAGTAGTATTTCACGCTTTGTTAAGGACAGGTATTTGACACCTTGTTAAGCATAAGAGTTGAGAGAGAGACAAACACTTGGTTAAGGTGAGAGGGGTGGGACACCTTGTTGCAGAAAGAGATGGGCTCTTTGTTGAGGAAGGAGATGGACACATAGTTAAAGAGAGAGACACTTTGTTAGAGGGAGGGGTACTTTTGTTAAGGTGAGAGAAGGACAGGGTACTTTGTTATGATGAGAAAGATGGACTTTGTTAATGAGAGGGATGGGATTCATTTTTTAAGGAGAAGTATTTGACACTTTATTAAGCAAAAAAGGTGCGAGAAAGACAGGATACTTTTAAGTTGATATAGATGGACTTTGAAAAGGAGATTGATCTTTCATTTTATACAGGTGAAAGGGATGGAGCACTTTGTGCAGATGAGAAGGCTCGGACAATTTGTTACGTAATCACAATAAAAGGACAATTTGTTAAGGAGGAGTTTGTGACACATTGTTAAGCAGAAATTGTAGACAAGACATTTTGTTCAGATGTGGGAGGGAAAAGAACCACTTTATTGAGGAAAGAGATGGACATTTTGTAAAGTAGTGGGATGTGAAAATTTGTTGTAGAAAGAGATGGACACTTTATTGAAGAAATGGAAGAGAGGGATGAGAAACTAGAGTTAGATGAAGTATGAGTTAGAAGAAGAGAGGAATTTGACACTTAGTTAAGGTGCTTGGCAGAGGGGACACATTGCTATGGTGAGAGGGATGGACTTTTTTTTAAGGTGTTTTAGGCACAGGACACTTTGTTTAGGTGTTGCAGGGACATGACACTTTAAGGTGAGAGGGCTGGGGCACTTTATTGAGGAGTTTGATATACAGGACACTTTGTTTAGGTGAGAGAGCAACAGGACACTTTAAGGTGAGAGGGATGGGACACTTTGTTGAGAAAAGAGATGGACACTTGCTAATGAGCACTTTGTTAATTTGTGTTAAGGGGAGATGCTTTTTTAAGGTGAGAGCAGGACCAGACACTTTGTTAAGTAGACAGAATTATGGGGCATTTTGTGAAGGAGTGGTATTTAACACTTTTTTTTCACTTACTTTGACAAAGTGTCCCCTGTCCTTCTACCTACTCAATAAAGTGTTGTGTCTCTCTACATATTGATATCCTGTCTCTACTTAACAGGGTCCCATCCATTTTTGTACTTAATAAAAGTGTCCTGTAACTCTCCTTCTAACAAAGTGTTCGTCCCTCGCACCTTAACAAAGTGTCTCGCTCTTTGGTACTGCACAATTAGTAAAATCCAGTACAAAAATCAATATGTTTGCGAGTGAGTTACCTACTTGTCCGGCTCTCTGCATCTGCATGTTCAGAAAGGTCACACTGTTTCATCATTATTCTGGTTATAGGCAGATTGAGGTAATGTTGCACTGGGGCTGCGTGCACGAACATGGAACTCAAAAAACAATATTCATTAATACAAATTAATCATGTACAATACAATGGCAATAGAAATGAGTTAGCTATTTTAGAAGAAAAACTGAAATTGGGAATATACAATTCCAGCTGTATTTTAGTGGTTGTTTTAAATAGTGGTTTGAAATTACATCCAGGAGGATATCTATACAGTTGTGTATGTTTATACATACCTACATATAAATACATTGTTCGTATCCAGTGTCCCAACAGTATTTGGAACACAAGCATGCATATAAAGGTGCAAGCACAGGTGAGAGTCACAATAAACATGCAAATTATACACCAATTTCAATTCATATATGACCATAAATAAAAAAAATTAACGTTCACAAGCACTCACATGCTTTATAAACACACGTACATAAACATGCACTCCAATACAAAAAGTGTACTAATATCCCAGCTCGCACTCATTATCCCAATATCCTCGCCAAGGTCACTTGTGCTCGTGTTTTCTACACACACGCAGTCACACTTTGCTCTGCCAATTCCGAACAAACACGAAACAAGGATCACACCACTTAACAATCAAAAATAAACCAATGCACTGGATTCAGTCGCATTTGGCGTGGACGGAAAATCCCGACTTCTGGCCGAGAGACGCCGAAGTGGTCCCGAATGACTTGGGTCAAAGTTCTGAGAGTTGCTGATGATATCAGAGGACCAGCATTACCCGATTTCCCATGCAAAAGTCACCCTTACACTCGCACACATGAATTGTGATGTCTCATGGACATCTGTCACCATGTTCTGATGTTAACATGACACGTTCCTGACGTCATGTTCACACGTCGTAAATGACGTCTTTACATCTGTATGCCTTACCCCGGTGTTAAACTCATACCTTCATTGTCAGTATTGTCTTCATTTACACGTTATTGGGAAATTATCTTTTTGGTCAGATTTATCCCATTACAGGGGCGTAACAAGAAATTCTTCTCAAAGTGTTTATTTTTGTTTGGAGGGGGGGGGGGGTATATGTATTCTCGTCACTGTTATTGTTACTAAAGGTCGCTGTTATTGTTGTCTTATACCATCCAGAACAGCTGAACAAAAATTAAATGGACCACTTTTACCGCCTGAAATTCCGAATCATTCCAAACTTTCTTGTAATGTCGGAGAATTTTAACTTATTCACTCCTGAAAAAATCCTACACATAAATTCTTCTTAATATAAAGTTTTTTTTTCACAATTATATATTTAAAAGCATGTCAGCAAGTAATTTTGAAAAAAATTAATTTAAAACCTTTGCCGAGTCATTTTAGTGAGGTTTGAGTGATAAAAATACGAGTTTTTCCCCCATGAAGAAAGAAACAAGCTCTGTTGTAATTAGGTGCATTCTAAAATCTGTTTTATCGCAAAATGGTTTATAAATTTACCGCGGATAATAACTTTGCTTTTTGCAAGCAAGACCTCCACATCTGCTTGGCCCTCTTGCTACAGCATTTTTATACCATTCATAAATTGGCTGTTTTGGTATCGGTACTTTTGGAAAGCTTTAACATTCTAGTTTACAATGGAAAAGTTCGTTTTAAGAACACTTGTAAAATGAAGTTGTGAAGTGAATTCTGCGAAAGTTCACTAATGTGCACCTCTAGAGATAAAGAAGTTAAAAATAATCAAGTCATTTTTGCATCTATGGCGTTGACCTGCCACAGCAGTATAAGTATCTTTAAATTAATTGGCTTTCTTCGGCCTTTAATTTTATTACAAGAATGGCAAGAAATCCATATAGGTAATCTTTTTTTCCACTGCCACTCTTGTGAAGAAAAATTTTAAAAATAGTGCTCTTCTTAGTTTTTGAATCTTTTTTTAACTTTGTAAGTTAAAATTCTTGAAAATTAATTATGTGTAGTAATGTAAGGAGTTGTGATTACAGGGCCGAAGGGGGCTTACTTTTTATCTTCAGGCATTCACTGGATACCCTGCCCTTCATTTTCCCATCATTTTGAGGCAACAGTTTTGGTATCAAATGCTTCAGAAAGCACACATGTAGAGAATACATATATACCCCCCCTCCCCCCCCCCCCCCCCCCCCCCACGTTTATAGGACCTTCCTGTTTGTTCTTATGGGACAGAATTTGCCATTTCCAGATTCGCTAGAGGGAAAATGGGAGCATAACTGTAATGTGTTCAGGGGAGCTCCGATTACTGGCTCATAGTTATTTTTATTTCTCTATTCAATTATGGATAAACTTTTTCAGTATTTGGAATTTCGGGTTCACTCTATTTTTGTATTGTTCTTCAAAGCCCAAAAAGTTGTAAGTTTGGCTGTGTTTAGTTATCTAATGAGGATACTCTTTGCTTTAGGCGTTACAAAGGTTGAAAGAAGATCCCGAACCCAGCTTAGCGAATCATCCAAAGGTTCCAAAAACTGCTCCAAAGTTGGAGAAGCTCAGTAGTTAGCTCCTGGAATCTGGCATTAGTCGCATTTCCTAAAAATTGAGCAGGCTAACCATTCTATTATCAAAGTGTGAATTTCTCTTTCAGGGAACATGGATACATGCTTAGGTCAGGCATACATTAATATAACTGCACTTATTTATTTTGCCAAACTGCAAAAACTCAAAAAATCACCATTAATATTTTTAGAATATGAATTCAATGACTGTTCATTAATTATATAAAGATTCTGTATCGTATGGCAAAATCTATTTCATAGTTAGTTGAAAATAATTGGAAGAAATGGTTTATAGTTTAGGATATAACAGCAGCAGTTCAATTCATGTGATTTCACTGTTGCCATTGACATTGCTGAATAACTGATCATTTAAATCGGAAAATTAAATTTAATTCCAGATCAATTAAATCATGCAGGAACATTAAGTTGCTTGTAAGGTATCCTCATTAGCAAGTATTAATAAGGGCAACATACAGATTAAACAGTTATAAATAAATGGGTTCTTGTGGTTGTCCAAAAACGTTGCACTAGAACAGGCTAAGATTTGGCGATGACGATGAATATTTTTAAGACACAACTTTACCACCTACCCTAAGACCCGAGTTTACTTATACCTTTTTCAGAATTTAATTGGTCAATCTCGAATGAATTAATTTAGGAAAAGGTGAAAGCTCGAAAGGGTCGAATTTTCATATTAAAATTCAAATTTCACCCAACAATTCATTATATTTATTTGAAAATTGGCTTTTCATATAATGCATCAAACCATGATATAGTAACCATGATAATAAGGCACATATCATGATATGTATCAACATTCAAATCAAAATATTAACGAAAAATTTTGTAAACACTTCAATACCACATATTTCTAATGAGCTTTAATGTTGAATTGCACAAATGTTCAATTTAGAATTTACACAAAAATTAAAGCCTAACCTTTTTGTAGATAAGACCTGTTCAAAGGGCAAAAGTTTTAAAGTGCAAAAATAAAAAAAATAATATTTGTTAATCTTTAACGCCTACAAAGACGAACTGTCAAAGATCAAAGAACAATGTCAAAGATCTTAACAATTCACAGATTGCCATCTATTGCAGTATGATGCTCTGTTCAACCAATCAATAATCCAAACAAAATTAAATACGTGTGACATACGCAGGTGACAAGTAAACTTGAAAAACTAAATCATTTAAATCAGTCTCCAAAAACTGGAACTTAAGTCAGTGTTGAGTGAACAATAAAACAATTATGAGGAAACGAACGAGAAAGATGACACTTTTATATCTATCAAAATAAAGTGTTTGCTTTATGACATTGTTCTTCTTACTCTAAAAGGTAGAGCAAATCGTTATTTTTGCAGTAAAATGTTTTAGCTATAATTTCTACGTGGTGAATGACATTTTAAATGTAACTGCAAATGGAACTTGATTCTGAGGAAATTGAATAGGATTTAAAGTGAATTTTTAACACGTTATAAACTATGTGCATACATTAAAAAATATGCACACAGTGAGAATTTCAAATCGTTTTTGTAAAATGGGATCTCATATTAGATTTATTGAATTTAAAGCCTATTAACCACGAAATTATCAGAACTATTTTTTTAATTGCTGCTCCAAGTTGGAAATGTATAGCAATGATAACGGCTTTAAACACCGTTTTAAGCGTAACAGAATTAAGTGTTGTTTTCTCCTCCTGCGACGTGCCTAAATTGAGGCGACGCTCTCTCTCGGAGCAGAAGTCAGACTTCCACCCTCACGGGGCTCAAAGCTTTGTGTGAAAGGAAGCTATAACACTTCCTCTGAAAATATTTCTTCATTTACGGATTTTGATTGCTACTTTAGTTTTAACAAATATCTTTAATATTTATTAAAGACTAGATAAATTTAAATTTTTTGCATATATTTCATTAGTTATACAGTAGAACCCCCTTAACGTGAACTCAAAGGGACACCAACACATTTCGTGTTTCAATTCCATGTTAACTGTCCAGAATTTTTTTTTGCATTAAACCAATGAATATTTTACAAAAATGTAGTTAAAAAATATCGTAATTTTATAATGTAATGCTTGCAGACAATTAGTAATTCAATTAATAAAATTCATTTGGAATAGTACATACCATAGAAAATTGGGCCTAATTTTTAAAAATAATTTTGTTAATGTTGTTTCATTTATTCTTCAAAACTTTAAATACTAAGAAAAAAGTGTCAAATTCCGATTTCTTGTTCGGGTTTAGCGGGATTTCGCCTAAGCGATTTCACGTTCAAAAAATTTTTTAAGTATTAGCTCACAGCTTTTTGGCCGAGGAAATGCGTTCAGTTTATCTTAAGCGAAATTTTGTGTTAAACGAAGTTGGACTGTATATGCATACATTAATTTGGTTGCATTAAAAGAAACACAATCTTATCTAAACTCTTATCTTTTCCATCAAATTTTTGGGATATTGAGCCCAGTCGGTTAAGCACTCGCTTAGCATGCGGAAGGTCCCAGGTTCGGGCATTGCCAAAATAGCTGCCGACCTATAAACGGCCAGTGCAGCCAAAAATGTCCGACGAATAATACCCGGTGTAAGGGAGTTCACGTTAAATATCCTTCAAAGTCCTAACGCTGCGTACGATGTCGCCCTTAACGGTTGCGTTGGGTGCCTATTCATGTGTTGGCTCGTCACCTGACTGTGGTTCTAAAATACAACGCCCGTCGCCAATAGCCCTCGTGTAGCTCTAGTGTGATGATAATTCAAACCTAACCTAACTATCAAATTTTTTATTTAAAAAAATTGAGTATTTTTTTATTCAGTAGTAAAGCGTAAATTTATTGAACAGTAATGGGTCAGAAAATCCTTGCTTATTTTTTTTAAGTAGAAATATATAAAGTTTCATCAAAACAAACTAGTAATACAAAAAATTATTGTTTAAAAATTCATTCAATTGTGTTTCACACAGCGCACAGTTACATAAATATTATTCTGAATGTTTTAAAATAAGACTTCAGTTAAATTTATTTAGTCTAATTCAGAGGAGTTTAATAGTTAAAAGATTAATTTTCAAGAGGGTGTTTCCTTACAATACATATCAATTTCCTCTCAGTTTATAATTGCTATTTTATGCACCAGGAATAGAAATTTAGAATTTTCATTATTAATCTAGCCTGACCAGATTCGTTTCAGTGATTAATTTTCCGACTGTGAAACCATCATTAAATTTTCATAAATCATATTTTATTTACATTGTTTCTGTTAGAAAAAATTATGATAACATTAAATAGAGACTATTTGCTACATTTTATAACTTGATAATTGAATAACAAACTAAACTGTATTGCAAAATGCAGGACGCTTGGTCACCCTACATTAATCATACTGAACTTAACACAAATTGACACATTTCATAGAACAAGGCCCAAAATATTTTAATATTTTGCTTATACAAAGCAAAATTTGACTGATTATATAAATTCGTGGTTATTAAAGCACTTTAAAAAACTAAAATTCTTTGACTATTTTTTAATATGAGCATTTATTTAAATAATGCGATACATTAAAACTTGAGCACGGCCTAATTTTATTATTTTAAGACCACTTTACAAGTTCTGAATAATAAAGCGTGAAATACACATACTCATACCATAAAAAAATGGGGAAAGGTTGAAGAACTTGTACTTGCAATACATGCCAGAATTTTAAAACCCGTATCGAGGAAAGTTTCAATATTTTCATACTAATAATTGTAATTTGCTTAAATAATGCATATTTAAATATATAAAAAAAGGATTTTTGTATTTAAAAAATGAGTCTTACCCTCATGTAATGTTTTTTAAAAAAAATTTAATTTCTGCAATCAAACGAGTGCTAAAAAAAAATCGATTCACTGACAATAATTATTGTTGAGGTAAATCATTAGTAACACAATTTTTCTATTATAAATTTAGGATATAGTTTTTAAGTTATTTTAGCTTGATCCTCAATCATGAGAATATTGAAATATAATGAATGGAATATAATGATAGGGAACCGGATGAGCCCGAAAACCAACTAATTACTTTGGAACAACCAAAAGCTTTTGGTCATCGGAAGTGTTTTTTGCAGCCAATACTTCAGTGTAGCTAGAAAGGATTATATTATCAACATTAAAAAGCTACTGAAAACTTTTAAAGACGATAAACTATTTGATCCTCAATAAATCGGATAAGATTTCTTTTTTTTAAATAAGGTGCATTGTTTTTAACTAAAATAATGAGTAATTTTAGTTTGATCATTAGCTAATAAAAAAAACTATAAATAAATATAATTTAACAAACAGGGATGTGTAGTTACCCAATGTTCAAAATAACTACTATTAAACTATTTTAAGAGGAATTTTAATTTAGTTTTATTAGGAAAATATCTTAACAATAGAAGTAAAAGCTAGTTTAACGACAGTTCATAATTTTTATATGATCCTCAATCAAGAAAAAATTACGGTTGCAAGTTTTGGAGCTCAAATTTTAAAGAGATTCTCAATGACTGTAACCAACTACTTAAAAGTATATCTTAGAACATAGATAATCGATCTCAAAGTTATCTAAAATAGGAATAATAAAAATACAAATATTTAAGCCAAATGTCACCTTTACTTCAGCTAAACATTAATTTGAGCCGCATCTGTCCACCTAATTTACTTAGCGCTAAGGCTCATATTGATATTTGGTCCCGAAACATGGCATAGAGTTGCTGAAAAATCAGCACTGATAATTACAATGTTAGTGGAAATCTGCAATAACACTAAGTATCGGCCTAAGTCTTATTTTTCTTCAGGCGGATTTTTAGATCCAATTAAATAAGATAATATATAATGTAATGAAACAATTACGATTGGGTAGAAAATCCAAAAAAGAGATTTCTACGGACTTCAAATTTGATACAAGAGTCCCCAGTACCTGTTGAACATAATAAGGTCTTCTAGAGAATTTTGGCAGCTGCCTTTTGCGCATGCATTAAACTTTTTAGGCTATAAAATTATTCAAATTACTTAGGATACATAATTTCCTTTAGGTTTATTGATTAAATGAAAGTCGTGTAGTGGCAACATCAGTTTTTTGATGCATTAAAAGCTGTCGCATTAGTATTTTAACTATTGTAATAAGAAGAGTTCTTAACCACCGATCTCGAATTAGAATGATTATTTTTGTTGAAATGATTAATTTGTAGCTTACTTTTTAAAGTTGAAAATAAAGTTTTAGAAACAGGATTTGATTTGTAAACAAATAATGGGATAGGATATGTGACATGAAATAAAGTTCTGTCATGTATTTCGGTAACAATCGTCGGGTCATTCAGTAGATCGTGTGACTTGTGCCCATTTGGTCTTCTGGTCATAAGAGCAGTGTTAAAAATTATGAAGGATTGTTCCAAGTTCCAAGGCCTCCTAGAAAGAAGAAGCGAAAGCTTCTTTCTTCTTTCTAGGAGGCTCCAATTGTTTGAGTATTTCTGTAGGAATACATTGCAAATCACATTAGATAGCGCAGTGCAGCTGATAGTACTTCATTAACAACATCACGATCCTTTGGTGAGTCTACTAATTCTTTTTGATCGATTAAAAGTTAGGTTTGAAACTATTTTGATCCAGATTTTTTTAACTTTATCCAAATAAATTCAAGTGTTTTCCTACATTATAATACAGATTTTTTTTATGTTGGGGGGGGGAGTAGGTGTTATAACCTTAACAGTAACAACCAAAACTCTTGTTTATTAATTTGGAACCGAAACCCAATTGCTTACTGACTTCCTTAACAATGCATTTTTGTTTATCAAACAAAACATTTGCTTATTTTCTACATAGTTCGAATATTAAAAAGCTTTGCATCACTTAATAAATTTATAAAAAGATAAATTCAGAATTTAATGGAATATATTAGGTTTCTGATAAATATGTTCTCATTGGAAATTTTTTTAACATTTTAACTGTTTTTATACAGATTTGAAGAACGCCAAAAACTATAAACAACTTTTCATGTTTATAAATTTAATGGGTAATTAACGTAGGAATCTTATGCATTTGTTTTTGAAATGGGTAATTTTAAAAATCGTAAACTAACACTTTTTAAACATTTTATATTGTGAAAAATAGAATTATTATAGAATTTTGTCTGAAAAGCAATCAAAAGAGTATCCGCTCAAGTGGAAAAAAGTTTTTAAAATCTAAACTTCCAATTACTCAATAACTGTGCTTGTGTCGCTTTTCGTTTTTTTTTTTTTTTGCAGTGGCCTTCTTATGGGGTTTTAGTATGAACACCTCAAAATTGTGCATGAAAAAAACTATTTAACTCGATTAACCCTTTGCTGTCAGTTTTCTCATCTGAAAGGATGTCGTAGTTTAAAGTCTGCTTTATCGCTTATAAGAAAATATAACTTAATATAGAAAAAAATTACAAGCTGATGATTCCAAATGTAATCATTGGGGGTGAAAGAACTATGTTCTCCTCTAATTGTCTTGGGCAGTGTACATTAGCCTTACTAGTCCTTTCAGATGAACTTCCTATTGTAATGAGTTATAAATTTATTGTCTTGCACATAATCATGCCAGGTTGTAACTTAAAATTATTTTGAAGCAGTTTATAGCAAAATTAAAGAAAACTACAAGATAAATACCTAAATATGCTTTAAAAACATTTTTAATTGCAAAAAATACATTAAAATTCAATATTTTCAAAGATTACACGAAAAATGCTAATTTCCGATATTTTAAAAAAATTAATGTAATTTAATAAAATTTAAAAACTAGGTATCAATAATTTTTAAATTTAAAAAATATAATATTAATATTTTTAATATAATATAAAAAAATATAATTAAAAAATTATTATATTAATATTTTTTATTTTTCAGATTTAAAATTAATTTAATTCATGAACATACTAAAAATATTGCTACAATACTTCATCAACATCCAGTTTTTTTTTTTTTTTTTTTTTTTTTGATAAAGTGACCAACCACTTATGAACCCAGGGCAACTATTTCTTGACATAAAACTGATCGTTCGAGGCAGTTTTTTTCATAAAACGGTCAGTCACATGCTTTCGTTGAAGAAGCCAGCTACTTCTGTGCTCAGACAACCATTTCTTGATGGAATACTGATCATTTGAGGATTGTTTTTTTTTTCATAGAACTGTCACACACAGGTTTTCGTTGGAGATGCTTAGCTACTTCTGTGCCCAGGGCATCCATTTCTTGATAAAGTACTGATCGTTCGAGGCAGTTTTTTGTCATAGAACGGACAGGTACAGGTTTTGGTAGGGGATGCTAGCAACTTCTGTGACCAGGGCAACTATGTCTTGAAGAATGGTTTCAGTCACAGGTTTTTGTTGTAGTGGTCAGTCACAGGTATTCGTTGGAGAGGTCAGTCACAGGTATTCTTAGGAATGGCCAGCCACTTATGCTCCCAGCTAAAAAATTTCTTAATAGAATACTGATCGTCCAAGGCAGTTTTTTCCATAAAACGGTCAGTCACAGGTTTTCTTTGGAGAGGCCAGCCCCCTCGGTGCCCAGGACAGCTATTTCTTGATAGAGAACTGATCGTTCAAGGCAGTTTTTTTTCATGGAACGGTCAGTCACAGGTTTTGGTAGGAGATGCTAGCGACTTCTGTGCCCAGGGCAACTATGTCTCGAAGAATGGTTTCAGTCACAGGTTTGTGTTGTGGTCAGTCACAGGTATTCGTAGGAATGGCCAGCCACTACTGCTCCCAGGGCAAATATTTCTTGATAGAGTACTAATCGTTCAAGGCAGTTTTTTTCATAGAATGGTCACTCACAGGTTTTCGTTGGAGATGCTAGCTACTTCTGTGCCCAGGGCAACTATGTCTTGAAGAATGGTGTCAGTCACAGGTTTTTCGATGGAGTGGTCAGTCACAGGTTTTCGTTGGAGAGGCCAGCCACTTCGGTGCCCAGGGCAACTATTTCTTGATAGAGTACTGATTGTTCCAGGCAGTTTTTTTCATAGAAGGGTCACTCACAAGTTTTTGTTGGAGAGGCCAGCCACTTCGGTGCCCAGGGCAACTATTTCTTGATAGAGTACTGATCGTTCAAGGCAGTTTTTTTTTTCATAGAACGATCAGCAACAGGTTTTCGTTGGAGAGGCCAGCTTCTTCTGTGCCCAGGGCATCTATGTCTTGATAGAATCCTGATAGTTTGAGGAAGGCTACTTTTTTTCAGAGAAAGTCAGTCACAGGTTTTCATTGGAGAGGCCAGCCACTTCGGTGCCCAGGACAAGTATTTCTTCATAGACTACTGATCGTACAAAGCAGTCTTGTTTCATAGAACGGTCACTCACAGGTTTTCGTTGGAGAGGCCAGTAACTTCGGTGCCCAGGGCAACTATTTCTTGATAGAGTACTGATTGTTCCAGGCAGTTTTTTTCATAGAAGGGTCACTCACAAGTTTTTGTTGGAGAGGCCAGCCCCCTCGGTGCCCAGGACAGCTATTTCTTGATAGAGAACTGATCGTTCAAGGCAGTTTTTTTTCATGGAACGGTCAGTCACAGGTTTTGGTAGGAGATGCTAGCGACTTCTGTGCCCAGGGCAACTATGTCTCGAAGAATGGTTTCAGTCACAGGTTTGTGTTGTGGTCAGTCACAGGTATTCGTAGGAATGGCCAGCCACTACTGCTCCCAGGGCAAATATTTCTTGATAGAGTACTAATCGTTCAAGGCAGTTTTTTTCATAGAATGGTCACTCACAGGTTTTCGTTGGAGATGCTAGCTACTTCTGTGCCCAGGGCAACTATGTCTTGAAGAATGGTGTCAGTCACAGGTTTTTCGATGGAGTGGTCAGTCACAGGTTTTCATTGGAGAGGCCAGCCACTTCGGTGCCCAGGACAACTATTTCTTGATCGAGTACTGATCGTTCAAAGCAGTTTTTTGTTTCATAGAACGGTCAGTAACAAGTTTTCGTTGGAGAGGCCAGCTTCTTCTGTGCCCAGGGCATCTATGTCTTGATAGAATCCTGATAGTTTGAGGAAGGCTACTTTTTTTCAGAGAAAGTCAGTCACAGGTTTTCATTGGAGAGGCCAGCCACTTCGGTGCCCAGGACAAGTATTTCTTCATAGACTACTGGTCGTACAAAGCAGTCTTGTTTCATAGAACGGTCACTCACAGGTTTTCGTTGGAGAGGCCAGCCACTTCGGTGCCCAGGGCAACTATTTCTTGATAGAGTACTGATTGTTCCAGGCAGTTTTTTTCATAGAAGGGTCACTCACAAGTTTTTGTTTTAGAGGCCAGCCACTTCGGTGCCCAGGGCAACTATTTCTTGATAGAGTACTGATCGTTCAAGGCAGTTTTTTTTTCATAGAACGATCAGTAACAGGTTTTTGTTGGAGTGGCCAGCCACTTCGGTGCCCAGGGCAACTATTTCATGATAGAGTACTAATCGTTCAAGGCAGTTTTTTTCATAGAATGGTCACTCACAGGTTTTCGTTGGAGATGCTAGCTACTTCTGTGCCCAGGGCAACTGTCTTGAAGAATGGTGTCAGTCACAGGTTTTCTATGGAGTGGTCAGTCACAGGTTTTCATTGGAGAGGCCAGCCACTTCGGTGCCCAGGACAAGTATTTCTTGATAGAGTATTGATCGTTCAAGGCAGTTTTTTTCATAGAACAGTCACTCACAGGTTTTCGTTGGAGAGGCCAGCCACTTCTGCACCCAGGGCAACTATTTCTTGATAGAGTACTAATCGTTCAAGGCAGTTTTTTTTCATAGAATGGTCACTCACAGGTTTTCGTTGGATATGCTAGCTACTTCTGTGCCCAGGGCAACTATGTCTTGAAGAATGGTGTCAGTCACAGGTTTTCATTGGAGAGGCCAGCCACTTCGGTGCCCAGGGCAACTATGTCTTGAAGAATGGTGTCAGCCACAGGTTTTCGATGGAGTGGTCTGTCACAGGTTTTTGTTGGAGAGGCCAGCCACTTCTGCACCCAGGGCAACTTCTTGATAGAGTACTGATCGTTCAAGGCAGTTTTCACAGAACGGTCAGCAACAGGTTTTCGTTGAAGAGGCCAGCCACTTCGGGTGTCCAGGACAACTATTTCTTCATAGAGTACTGATCGTTCAAAGCGGTTTTTTGTTTCATAGAACGGTCACTCACAGGTTTTCGTTGGAGAGGCCAGCCACTTCGGTGCCAAGGGCAACTATGTCTTGAAGAATGGTGTCAGCCACAGGTTTTCGATGGAGTGGTCTGTCACAGGTTTTCGTTGGAGAGGCCAGCCACTTCGGGTGCCCAGGACAACTATTTCTTCATAGAGTACTGATCGTTCAAGGCAGTTTTTTTCATAGAATGGTCACTCACAGGTTTTCGTTGGATAGTCCAGCCACTTCGGTGCCAAGGGCAACTATGTCTTGAAGAATGGTGTCAGCCACAGGTTTTCGATGGAGTGGTCTGTCACAGGTTTTCGTTGGAGAGGCCAGCCACTTCGGGTGCCCAGGACAACTATTTCTTCATAGAGTACTGATCGTTCAAAGCAGTTTTTTGTTTCATAGAACGGTCAGTAACATTTTTCGTTGAAGAGGCCAGCTACTTCTGTGCCCAGGGCATCTATGTCTCGATAGAGTCCCGATTGTTCGAGGAAGGTTTCTTTTTTCTTAGAATGGTCAGTCACAGGTTTTTGTTGGAGAGGCCAGCCACTTCTGCACCCAGGGCAACTATTTCTTGATAGAGTATACTGATCGTTCAAGGCAGTTTTTTTTCATAGAACCATCAGCAACAGGTTTTTGTTGGAGATGCTAGCTACTTCTGTGCCCAGGGCAACTAGTTCTTGATAGAGTACTGATCATTCGAGGTAGTTTTTTTTTTCATAGAACAGTCAGTCACAGGTTTTCAGTTACTGTAACTGTAGTGTTCGCGAAAGTAACCATTTTGTGAAAATTGTCTGGTGAAGTGGCTACTTACACTTGGATGCTATAGTTAGGTGTAATACCCAGTACAATATACTTAGCTGTTCACAGTGACTCTAAGTGATTGTGTGCAAAGTATTCATGAGAGCAGCCATCTTCTACTTCATAGAGTGTTTATTAGAGAAGCAAATCACTTTTTGATGTACGTGGGAGAACATATTCACCAGGGACACTAATTGTTTCAAACGTGGAAGTGGTTCATCATTTCGTGTACTATGTTAAATTGGTTTGCCACTACATGATGCAATAGTTCGTTGCTATACTGGGTATGATGACAAGTTGCTCACAGGAACCCTATTTTTGTGCAAAGTGGTAATAAGACCAGCCACCACTTCTTCATTTGCTTTGCTTCTTCATTTACTTCGGGGCTGCTCATCTTTACTAGAACACTACCGCTAGTTTTGCGCATGGTGTTCATTGGAGAAACCAGTTACTTCAAAATTTGGCAGGGGTTAAGCTTTTTCCAAAGGACACTTATTGTTTAGTGTAAGTGCTCGTTGGAATTGTCAGTCACAGTGATGATTTGTAGTGTGTTCATGGCAAGGTTCTTTAGTAGATGCAATTTCTTTATTGCAAAATGTTCGAAGGAGCGGGCACCCCCGTCTTAGTATGTAGGGTGCAGCAGTTTTTGTTCCGGGGGGACACTAATCATTTGGTAGGTTTTTCTTAGCAGAGGATCACAACTTACTGAGAAATTTTTTCAGCAGAGGCGCAAATCATTTGGCACATAGTTTTTGACGTGTGAATCATTTTGCGAAAAAAATTCTTTGGGGGACCAACACTTCTCGATGTGCCGGGACAAACAGTCACAACAGCAGCATATATTGTTTCGTACTAAGAGTTTGTTGACTGTTATAACTCTAAGTGTTTGCAGGAGTAGTGTTCGTAATAGTCACCCGCCATTTCGTGTAACTTGTTAGTAGGAGTGGCCTAGCCCTATCATGATACACAGTATAATAATTCTTGACAGGGACAATGATGACTTTGGGCAAAGTGTTCCTGAGAGCAGCCAGCCATTCTAGCATTTGCACGGGGTAACAATTCTTCGGAGTACACTAATTATTTCATACAAAGTGTTCTATAAACTTGACAACCGCCTCTTTATATGTTCATAACAGTTCTTCACCTTAGCACAAATAGTTTAGTGAAAATTACACTTTGTTGGAGTGTCTGACTACTTCTTGATGCAATACTTAGGCTCACAGGGCTTAGGAAGTAATACTTAGGCTCACAAGTAATACAATGGATGAAGATGAAGCAATGGTTATCTTTATTTAATAATTCTACTGATTAACTTTTAAATGAAATTAAGAATAATCACTTTTTAATTAAAAAAATGAATAAACAATAAACAAACAAAAAAATAATTGAACTGTGACATACTGATGCAAGACAAATGTTTAAAAATTCTTGCGGGTTTTTCTTTCCTTTAATACTTGGATACTTAGCAAGACTTGTATAGGAGTCTTACAAAAATTTATCCAAGTCTTAATGCAAAGAAAACAAAACTAGCAAAAAGAATGGTTTTCATTATGCTACAATTTATTCCTGAATGACAATCTTCTTTTAACCCTTTCAGTCCCAATGACATTTTGGCATCATCATTTTAGAAAAAAAAATTCTGATCGTCTACAGCCATGTATGCTATTAAAAAGCACATCATTTGATTCTTCAAACTTTTTTCCTGCTAGAAAATATTTTTTATTAATCCCAACAGATAATCATCCCTATTATTTTTTTTTAAAAAAACATTATGATCAGAAACATGATGAGGGGGGTACATAATGCACAATTGTGAAATGTTGCATAACCTAACCTTAGAAACCATAGCAAAATGCTACACAGTGTTTATATATGCAATTTTGAGCTTATTAATGACTTTTAAGATTTTTTTTTTCACTTTTGCAGACACTCATAATTATTAGGTTTTTATACTTATATGAAATATGTGTAAATAGCTTGCAATATAGACGTTGTTAGGTAGAAACTTTTTTTTTTACAAATAGAAGTGCTTAAATATTTCTTGAATATTTATATTTAGCTCTTTCCATTTGTTCAAATAAAGTTTTGATTTTCTATGCACGTTTACAAGTAATAACATACCTTAGCAGTTACAAATGCTAAACCATTTCAGCAAGCAACATTGTAAATTATATTCAATGTAAAAGAAGGAAAGAAATAATATGTCTGCAAATAGACACTGGTACATTTAATCAATTAACACTTTTATATTGTTGCCTACTTAGTTTAAAATACACTGACTACACTATAAATTTTTTTTATTATAATTTTTGATTGAGGGGGGAAGAAGGATGTATCAGAGAGAAAAAGTAAAAACATGATGGATTAGTTGTTCAAAGTAAATTTAAAGTAGGTAAATTCGAAGTAATATAAATAAAAAATACAATTTATTACAATTTTGAAAAGAGTATTTCCCCATAAAGCTTGTAGAGTTCTTTTATTTCTTTTAACTAATTGCTATTGTCATATAGTTTAAGCTATGTGATTAGTTACGAATCCCTGGATTCCGACTAGCATCTTTCCCAAACTTATGTAAATTAATCTAGGGCCAGACATTTAAATTATTTGTATAAATGTAGTCACACTATCAGCTACACTGTTCCCATGGATGGTTTGCAGTGCATTCCAACAAACATACAAGATAACAAGGCCTTATATTTTAAGCAACGAAAAATGAAAAGGTTCCGAGCAAGACATTGTGACCATTGTGTATCAGCGTCAAAACATTCAACCACAAGAAATTTAACATGTGCCACTCTTTCATACACAGAGCCATAGAAAAAAAATTATTTACTGTCGAGTCCAATCTTATAAAAAAAATTCTAATTAAAAAATAAAAAAATAACCATTAAATCTCTTATTTCTGACCACGAGGGCAAATTTTCCAGGAAACCTCCAAACCAAATTTTACAGAATTTTTTAATTAGTGTTTTTTACAGATGAAACAATTCAATTATAATAATAGAGATACAGCCTAGTTAAGAATTTTTTAATTTTTTTTAACTAAACGGACCAGAAGACTCTTGTACAAATTTGAAGTCTATTTTAAGAAATCATGGTAAAATACTAAGAATCTATTTTTTTAACTATGGAGAAATATTGATGTTTGTTATTTACTGAATATTTATCACCTTTCTCTAAATTTGAGCTTTGTAGTTGAGAGCTAAGGCATCTCAACTCGCATTTCGCGCAAATTGTAAGGGAGACAAGGTTCAACAAAAATGATTTACTACAAGCCGACACTCTCTGGAAAATAAATAAAGATAGCAGCAATTAATCAATATGAAATTAAATCGCAATATTGCGCAAATGTGGGATTTAGAGATTACACATGACATTATTCGAAAGGTGGGAATTATTTTATATTGAAACATAACAAAAAATTTAGTTGAATAAGGATTCTATGAATATAGCATAATATTATCCAAAACTAAATAGTAATCCTAAAAAGAGTTTTAGGGTGTTTGTGAACTTTCGATAGTTACAAAGGTAATTTATTTCCATTAAGATGTTTTAAAATGATTAAATATATATGGTAGTATATTAAAACATAATTCTTATCATATTTGTATTGAAATTTATATTAATAATTAGATAAATTATTGAATAAAGAAGGTAACAATGTAAATTTCCTAATTGAGGATCATATAAAAAAATATAAATTAAGATTTTTCTTGTGTAAAAAAAAATATTTTTACTAAGTACAGGATCTTTAAACTACTTAAGATAGAATCAAACACAAAACGTTCTACAGTGGTGGAAATTGATTTATGAACTAACATTCTTTTCACCAGATATTGCTTTGTATTAATTGTTAACAATTCAAATTTTGTGTGTTGGATATTCAGAGCACAATAAAGGAATTTCACACATAATTTTTTTCAAAAAATGATATTACCTAAATAAAAAATATATCTAATTTTAGTTTTTAAGCATGTCAAATGATGGAAATTGATTTATGAACTCAAATTTATTTTGAACCCAAGTACCAAATATTTTAACTAGTTCTTCATTAGAACTTCAGGGGAGCTTACTATCAGTGTTTATAAATAAGATTAAGGCCAAATTTGTTGAAATTTATCTGTTTTATTCCCATTTTACAAAATAGGAAAGCTTGCTGGACTGCCTGAAACCAAAAAGGTAAAAAATGACCCTTATATAATATTGTAACAAATCTGTAAGAGAAATTAGCATATTAATTAAAAGATCAATAAATATTATTCATAAATATTTGAAGAATCATTCTGACTTCGGCAAAAACCATCATAAAAAAAGGTGCAACCCTCGTGGGACGAGGGACAAAAGCAGGATTATTGGACTGGTACCCCAAAAAGTTACCATTTGTGTCAGCATTTGTGCATTACAGGGCGAATTTGTTATGAACAATCACTTCCTGTAACTCCCAGAAGAGTAGGACAAATATTGATATCGTCGTCGAACTTGAAATGTTCCAAAATGAAGGCTGGTAAAAAGCTTACTATTCACCATAAGAACAGGCTATTAAAATATAGTCGTAACTACATGAAAATGGATTGGGTGGGGGTGGAGGGAGAGAAATAAAAAAAGTGACATTTGCTGGTGAAAAAAAGTTCAATTTGGATGGACGTGATGGTTTAAAATGTTATTGAAAGGATCTTCGGAAATAACCAAGATCTGCCTTCAGCAGAAATGTTAGTGGTGGAAGTTTGATGGTTTGGGCCCCGATATCTTATGATTGAAGAAACAAGGTCATGTTTCTGAATTGCTGACAAACATAACTTTATTGCAGATTAGTTCTAGAAAATTCTTTAATTCTTTTTTGCGTTGCAAAACTATGCTTTTGATTAGATTTTTATGCATGATAATGCAAGTATCCACATTTCAAACGAAATTAAAGACTGTTTAATGAACTAAGTGTTGTTCATTTAGATCACCCTGCCGATAGCCATGACTTAAACCCCAAGAATAATGTCTGAGATCAATTTTTTTGAATAATTTACTCAAATAGAGTATGGTTTTAATGAAGTGTGCATCAGTTATGGAATAGAAGGACTTAATCATTAAAAACTGCAAATTGCTTGACCAAAACTTGACCCAAAGTTTTGTGTTGTCTATGAAAAACAAAATCAAGGAAGCATTAGCGACAAAAAATAGTTTTAGCAATTATTAATTGAGATTGAATGCAAAAGTTTATAAATCAATTTCCCTATGCTAAAACAAAAATGTCAAAAATATAAATTGTTTACGAATTTATATAAAATTTTATTTAAGTGTATAGTTTATAATGCAAAGCCTGAATAGTATATAAAATTTAAATCGATAAAAATGCATTTGATAAAGAAATACTGTCAAAAAACTGTCAGTTCATAAATCAATTTCCACCACTGTATAGGGGAGAGTGTTGTACCTTGGGACGCTTGTACCTTGGGACACTGACAATTTCTAAGAATCTATTGGCAATATTCATACATTGTTTATTTCTAATAGTAGCCTTAACCCACAGACATCATCATAATAAAATTTGACACTAGCATCATTGAATTGATGAAATGTTGACAAAAAATAATATTTCATTACCCCAAAGTATATATTTTTCTCATTCTAATATAATTTTTTACCTTAGTACTCTTACAAAAAGTCAACTGCATTTTATTTTCTTCATAAAATAGAAGATTTTAAAATATTTTGGTTATGAGAAAATAATGATAATGCATTTGGATTGGCTACTATCTTGCTTTTATTTAAACCATGTAGTGTGTTGTACCTTGGGACAGTATTAATAATTTGATTAAATTCTTAATAATTTGGATAAATAAAAATATCTTTATTATTTATTTTAAGAGCAATTCCACAAAACATGTAAAATACAACTCAGCTTTGTTTTGGATATATTTTATAATGATTGAAGTTTGAAAATATAATTCTGGCAACACCTGATAAATCTTTTTCCTTCCGTGTGATGAAATGTTCTTAAGAGCACATTTTCTGATGTATTTTGAAATAAAGTTTGTTTCCTGACCCAAATTAGTTCAAGTGTATGACTATTGACTGAATTATAAAGCATGTCCCAAGGTACAACATCATGTTGTACCTTGGGACAGTTTATCCTCCCTACTTTAAATGAGTGGCAATTTTTTAATTTCAAGCTGCCAGAATTTAAAAAAATATATTATAGAGGAATATATTGGTGTGTTGAAATGCTGCTTTGAAATTTTTATTTTGACAATAATTATCGAAGAAAAAAATTAAAATGTAAAAATTGTCCCAAGGTACAACACTCTCCCCTATTGTGAATGGGCAAATATATAGAGGGAGTAATTTATAAGTTGGTTAAATTTAACATAAAATACAACTCTGAGGCCAAACTATTTGATTCATCAAATAAACTTCATTAGGCACAGCAAGTTTAAACTTGCAAAATGGGCTTCCAGAAGACCTTTTAAAATACTTATAGATATGTGTTATTACTAGTTGTGATAAAAGTACATAGTACTTAATCTCTCATTTTAAATATCTTCAGATTGAGGATCAACTACATTTACATTATAGAATCAAAAGCTATCATAGAAAAGTTCTGCATTTCAATGCAAGGCAAGCACAATAATTATGGTCAAAGAATTTTCATTATAAATTTGGGGATCGTAGGTACAATTGTTGAGACAAATATTGTATACATATTTTTACGGCACTTTTAATAAAAAGAGGCACTTTAAAAGACAAATATTCACCGTAAAACTATGATGTGTAATGTGTTACTTCATAAAACTTTTGGAAACCTAGCTCATTTACGAAGTAACATTACACCTAATTTATGTTGCTGCCACCGGAGTAAACTCCTTACTTGTGTAACATTACTCTATAAATTTGGTGTAACAATACTACATGAAACTAGAGTGACGTTACACCAAAGTTTAACAAGGTGCTAAAATTGCTTAACAACTTTGAAGAAACTTTTTTAATTAATAAGCGATGTGCTTTACAGAATTAAAATATTAATCTTGAATTGCAAAACTGTTATTTTAAAATAAATATATTCAATTTAGATACTCATTTGAACAAAAAGACTAATTTAAAGCTAAAAATATTTTAAGTATGACCAACAGTGTTTTTTTTTTATCTGACTTTAAGTGCAATGCATTTAATAAACCTCATTTTAATTGCAACACTAATAACTCTAGCGGATAACTAAATACATATTTGGAATTCATTGTCCTATTAAAGTAGGCGTTAGTTAGATGAAATTTGTTTAAATTAGTATCCCTTCATTCATGGATGCTTCAATAAACAATTATCTAGAAGAATTGAACAACTTTAATGTTATTGTATCCTTAAATAATTACACCGTGCTCAAGTTTCATTGAGTAAAATATTAAAATTTTGTTCGAAAATACATATGTTTAAGTCCTATACCAATTTGTCCAGAAAAAAAATGGAAGTAACAAACAAAGAATACTAGCAAGCTTCATTAAAACAAACTTAAACCATCCCTCCAAAATGAGTGTATTGAAAAATATTTTTCTAACATTTAAATACGAAATTATACTTAGTTAATAAACAGTTAAAAAGCATATTAACGAATACCAAAACAGTTGAGCTAGCAATTTTAATTTCAAGGACAATAGTTTCTAACATTGTTACTGTCATTGGTGTATTAAAAGTTTAAATTAATTTTTTTAACACAATAACTGCTGACGCAATCGTTGTTGAGGCACAACAACATAAGACAAGGATAAATGGAAGGACAACAGAGAAAATTATCGATGCAGTGATGTGTAAATTAGCTTGTTGTTTAACAATGGTCAAGTTTCCATGCAAATGACGTCGTAAATCAAACATAATTTTAAAGGCGCTAAACACCTTAATTTGTATATCGTAAGTGTTTATCATTTTAGTTTTTGTTGAACAGCTAAACAGTCTTAAATAAACTATTTTCCTATTATTATTTTTTTAAAGATTTGATTAATCCCTGAATTCTTTAAGGATCTGTAGAATGAATTGTGCATATTAGTACTCGCTTATCCTTGAATTTATGAAAATACATTAGTTTTAGTAAACAAATTTAAGGAAGTTTTTGAAACTAAGCACTCCAATTCTCTTCACATGGCATTGTTAATTTATTCATGATTAATTTGAGAATGTATGATTTTTCTTATTTTAAATACTAAAAAAAATCTCAGCAGTTTGAAATTTCATGACTTCTCCCCAAGATAATAAATATTAAAAGATTTATGATAATTTACCGAAATTAAAGATTAATTTCCAGGATCATTTTGTCCGTATTTGTTAATATCAACTCCAGTAGGTTTTAATTGCAAAATAGTAAACATTACTTTTATAAATACCTCAATATATTTCACTCTCTATTAATTCAAGAAGATTACACGTAAATGTACGAAGATATTAAGTTGTTTTTACAAAACCTTAAAATTATATAGATTTTCATGCCATTGTAATTTACTTACACCCCAGTTCCATTTGCAGTTTTCTTAACTATTTAATCGTATGTGATGGAAAGAAAATTTGTGATGTTGCATTAACTTGAAGAAAATTTATTTTTTTAACGACCCATTTTGTATACAAGGAAAACTTAGCAATTAATGTGGCATATTTGACTATTTTTTATTCGACAAATCACAAGCGACTTGCTAAAAAAGTGTGTTTTTAAAGCTTAATGCTCATAACAAAGCACTGATTACTAAGGATTTTCTTAAAATAACATGAAGAAACGTGAGCATATAGGAATAACTATAACACTTGATGCTCCCATTTGGAAATTTAAAAAAAAAAATGGGAGGGAAACAATTTGAAATCAATAGTCTATTTTTTTATTGAAGGAAATGAATGAGATGAATCGAAAAGAATCCATAAAGATATTCTGTTTATGAAGAGAAAAAAATATCAATTGGTTATTGAAACAATCATTCACTTCAATTTCTAATGGGCACAATGCAATAATATTGTGCAAATAAATGGGATAAGGGTATTATAAATTTTCCTCTCATACAAAAATTAAAGCTCAACTGGTTAATTGATATTTTTTGCCAACTCTATATTCACAATTTGATTATAGCTTTAAACCTTATGAAGTCACTCCAATTAGGGTAAGGTGGGGTAAGTGGGCCATTGGGGCAAGTGGGCCACCCCCCTGGCATTTCCCGAGTTATGGACGTAAAAAAAGATCTGTTGCAATATTTTTACGTATTTACCTCAATTGATGCAGGAAACATTATGGCATCATTTTCATTTAAGTATGTAACAAGGTACAACCCTTTTTGTGAAATTTTTTAAAAATGCATCTTTTCGTAATTCACGCCATCATACTATTTTTTAAATTTATTTCCAAACGGTTCATGATACAAAACAAACTGTTATATATTTTGAAAGTGTATAAAACATAGTATCTTTTTGTAGTGTCACGTATTTGTGATGTTGATAAGGTTAAAAGAAAATTGGGGTGGCCCAGTTGCCCCGCGTTTGGGGTAAGTGGGCCACCACAATGGCGGGGTAAGTGGGCCACCCCTGGCCCACTTGCCCCAACTCTTTAATATACTTAAAAAAAAGTAATATTTACTGATTCATAGGGTTAGTCATATACACTATTCATAGTCCTATTCATTGACATAGGCCAGTTTAAAATCTGTAGCCCTAACATTTTTTTACACTACATGCAAAAATGACAAGATGAAAATCAACGTATTTTTTCTTGTAGTAAGCTTGCAAGCCAGAAAAGTTGCTATGGGGGAACTATTAAAGATACATCATTACTTTTTTTTTCAAACACTCAAAAAATCATGTAGATTATTCCACTTGCCCAGCCATATCTCTACAAGTTATGTGTAAAAATATATTAGGGGGGTGGCCCACTTACCCCACCTTGCGGGGCAAGTGGGCCACTCGGATGACCAAAACGAAAAACATATTTTTTATATTTATTTTTTGTCAATTTGTGTTAAGATTGTCATGGGTACAGTAATAACATATGAGAGAATGGACCACAAAAAAAAAAAAATTGTTAGGCCGATTATATCCAGTGGTATGAGGGTCTAAAGTCGAATTATGCCAAAAAGGTGGCCCACTTACCCCACCTTACCCTATATAAAAAAGTTGAGAATATCCATTACAAATTTAAAGAGCATCATAATAAGCAGTCTAATCAAAAGTTCATGCATATTTAAACAATTAAATATCATAAAAACTATAATAAGCATATATAAAAATTAAAACTTTGTGAAGAAAAAAATATAGGAAACAATTTGTGCAATTATATCTTCCAAACTTGCGGCACAGTTAATGATTCAATTTCTGGGGTAAGAGTTTAGTTTCTGTTATAAGTCACAGGTGGCAGCACCAACTCCAGTCCTGCCTGCTGTTAGCACACTTTACAGTAACAGCGATTAAACAGAATGCAAACGGTATGCATATGCGATAGTAATGCTTCAAAGACAATCGTATTACAATATTCTTTTAAATAGCAAAAAAAAATCAGAAGAAATTGAGGAAATATATAAAAAAAACAAATTTAATATTTTTTAACGAAATATAGGCTTCTGAACTATGTGACACAAATTTATAAAAATTTGCATAAAAATGGGTTAACATTCTAAAATCACTATACATAAACAATTTTTAGAATTTTTACTTTTTAAGTTTTTCTTTACATTAAAAACATCATTTTTCAAAGTCTTTTAACTCGAAAAACCCAGATTCCCTGTATTTGAAAATTCTCAGATTTCATGTATGTGACCACAGCCTGTTCCACAGCAAAATTGTAAAAAATGAAGAATATATGTATGTCAAATTTTTCTTATCTCATCTGGATTTGGATTGAAAATTTTGGTATCAAGGACAGATAGTAGAGGACAAATAAGAAAACAATAGTTTCGCTATTTCCGAAATTAAAAATGATACAATTCAATAAGTTGGCAGTTAAACCCAAATACATTAAGCTGAATTACATATGAAACTTTTTTTTTAGGTAACTTAAAGGCTAAATTTAAGGAAGTCATTTTAACTATTTAATTGCATTCTTCTTCGACTCTTATTTTTTTCTATAAGATCAAAATTTTGGCTATTTAATTAGCTTTTTTTGCAGCAAAGCAAAGCTTAGTTTACCGGTTTTAATATGATAATTGCAATTACCTTTTTAAAGAACCCCAGTAGTAGCATGGCATAATAAATAACTGAAAAAAATCATCAAAGCAACTGTGTGTGAAGTAGCAAATTACTTAATTCTTTTTTCTCAAACTAAAAAACAAAAATTCTTAAGATACCCGTCTTTGCTTTAAAATCACTTCATTTAAATCAATTTTTGACTATCCGCTTAATATAATTAGTCCTGAATGTTTTAACGAACACTAAAACCTTAAAATGGCCCAAATTTCTTTTTATCTCTTTAAAATGTTTAGCATTTTGATGGCCTATACAATGTAAGATTATATAGCTTTTTTATGCTTGATTTCTATGACGGATGAACTATTAATAGGTCACCATCTCACAATTCTTTATCTGAACTCTTTCAGAATACCTTTTTTTACCAGCACCACTCTTTCATGCAAGATGTGGAATATTGTCATTTATTACGTCATACTACTACTAGGGACTTTTTTTAAGCCTTAAGACACCTTTCTTTGAAAAAAATGTATTGTTACGCCCCTGCAACAGTAAAAATGTAACCAAAAGATATGATTCACAACAACATATAAATGAGGCTAATAAAGACAATGAGGGTATAAGTTAAACACCAGCGCAAGACATACAGATGTGAAGACGCCATTTACAAGGTGTGGACGTGGCGCAAGAAAGCATCATGTCAACATAGAAACATGATGGCAGAAGTCCGAAAAACGTCACAATTCATTTGTGCGAGTGCAAGAGTGACCATCGCATGTGAAATCAGGAAATACTGTCCCTCTGATGTCATCGACAAGACTCGGAATTTCGAGCGAAGTCACTCGGGAACCATTCGGGGTCTCTCATACAGAAGTCTGTATTTTCCGGACGTCAAACCCAACTGGACCGAGTGCAAAGGCTTTTTGCATTGTTAAATGCTGATGTTTCTTCGTTTCGTACTTGCCGAAATTGGCCCCAATGTGCAAAGAATAAGACTGAATGCGAGAGAACGGAACACGAATGAACTGGGCGGGTTTATTGAGAGAGGAGATTAAGTAACATGGAAGTTTAGGGATTCAGTACCTTTTTGTGTGCATACCACTCATACTTTACCGATTACACAGTTAGAAACCTACATTAGATCATGCAAATCCTAAAGAAAATAAGCAACACCTTTCAATCCTATCCGAGTACATGATTGTGTACATGTATTTTGTACATGTTACCAATATAAAATAGTTTTAACAATCAATATATTTTACAGTAAAAAAAATAACGTATATGAAGAGTACTACACAAGGGAAAAAAACCTTTGCATAGAAAGCTGTCTGCATCAGACCTACTTGGCAACATCTTTGGCAGGCTTCTTTTGCAAGTCATCTCTCAAACTGGTAGAAGGAAACCAATTTCTCACTTGTTTCTTCTCCCTCTTCAAACCCCGATTCATTCCAGACACAAGACCTATGTTTGTACCGCAAAAGAACCAAGAGAGAAACTGGTTTACTGTCACCAATGTCCGCAAAGACCAGAATACAAGAAGATTCCTAATAAAACAAGGGATTCTTCATGTGTACTCCCGAGATTAGAATATTAAGTTAACAAAAAAATTATAACTATTTTTTAATAAAAATTTTAACTATTTTCTTTAATAAAAATCTGCTGACAAAAGCTTTCAGCAAAAAATATTTTCAAAGTTAAGTGATTAATGAAATAAAAGGTAGCAATAAGAACAGAGGCTTTAATAGCTGTGTTAGAACAACTGATTTAAATCTAATTCGTTAAAAAAAAATTACTTAAACACAGAAGACACAGAAAAAAAATGTATCGCAGAGAGTTAACCACAATTAGAAATTTCTCTGGATTAATCATTTATTAAATAAGTAGTTCCTTCATGAAAAGGGTAAAATCAAACAAAAGTAACAAGTTTAAGATATTTTAATTTTCTCAACTCATTATTTTTTTTAAAGAAATATTAAATATCTGTAGTAAAAGGCTCAAAAGGCTGCAATACTTTGAAAATTGGAATAAAATTTTTGTAAAAAAAATGTTTTCAAAAAAGGGGTGAAGATGAGTCTCTAGCTAACTAGGAACATTTTCTAAAGATTAAAAACAGCTACAAGAGCTTAAGAAAGTAAATGCAAAAAATGAGAAAATTGAAATTTAATAATAGACATTTAAAAATGAAAAAACCATTTTATCATGGTTGTAAAATGGAAAAATTTTTAAGGAAAAATTCCATGTTTAAAAAAAATAGATATTTCTTAAACAAATCCCATTTCAATTACCTAAACCCTAAACCACAAATACAGAAATTTTAATATTTAAATTAGTTATTTGTTAAATTCTAACCTATTTTTTTTTTTACAAAATAACTTGTGTTGTTGTAAATAACCCTGGTGTGATTCAAAATTTGAGCAATTTATAGGTAAAGCAGCAATTATTAAATTAAGAGCAATTAATAAAATAAAACTTAAGTTTTTGATAAAGCTGTTTTAGTAAAAAAATACTCATGGAGTTACTTCAAAAATAAAAATTAAAATCTATTTTTGAAAATGATCGAAATTGTTGTTCTTAAGTAACCTTTTAGTCCAAGCCATATAATATTTCACTTAAATTTAATTAAAAAAATTCTGAATTATTATAAAATTTCACTTAAATTTAATGAAAAATTCTGAAATTTAAAGCACATTTAGCCTAAATGAAAAGTATCAGAAAAAAAAATTTTTAATTTTTTAGAAATTATGATAATTAATTTAATTTTAATTCAATTTTAAGAACAGATAAGTCTTATCTAAAGTTAACTTAGGTTTTACTCTCTGCTCTGACATATAAAAATTAGACGAACCCTAAATGTACAGTTTCCAAAATAAAAAGTATTATAGCAGTACACAATCATTACTCAATGGATTTCAATAAATAATAAAATGATGCTTATTTTTTCTTTAGGATATACAGAATAATATAAATATTCACACATGAATATTGGACAACAAAGAATTTGTACAGATATCACCTCAACACTGTATTTACTGTTTATCCCTAAGTACAAACTTTTCAAAACAATATACAAAATACCAAATCATATTTCAAGATGATATATTTAACATCACATAGTACAATAATATCCAACAAGAGGAAAAACTTTCATTCAAAAATATATTAAGGGTTTTAATAATTAGGGTATAATAAAACAATCCCATAGTAGCAGCGAATGTGCGATTTTTGCATTATTGATTAAAGATCATCAAATGCAGACATCTAGAGAACTTGTTTTTTTTAGGGGGGGGGGGGGATGTTAAGGGAAATTCAACAAAATAATTTTTTCTGAATATTCAATTTTAATATTTATTAAGATTATTTCCTTTTTGCATTTCCATAAGTAATTAACATTTTCAATTGCTTAAAAAATTTAGCTTATTTAAAGGAATCTAAAACACCATTTTTTAAAAAAAAATTATAAACAAAAAAATACCATTTGGTTTTTAAGGTAAAAGATATTTTCTCATATTTTATTGAAAAGGATTAAAAATGCAACTGGCTCAAATAATATTTATATGAAATCCTTTACAATAATGTTTATAATTAAAGTTTTGATATAAGGTTCGGAAATGATCCTTTTAAGAATATTACTTTTTTATAACACACTTCAAAACTTATTCTGATATTTTAATAAAAAAATATAAGAAAGCAATAAAAATAATCAATATCAAATTAGTATATTAGTTATTTTTGAATGAATAGTTTTTCCTCCTCTCTAAAATAAAAGTTTCTTCAACTTACATGTAACATATGGTTGATCCACGATGATTTCTCCTATCTTCAAGCGTAGATTCATAAAAATCGTAGTGTTGCATCCTCGAGTTTGGAGATCAAGATCCGATGACACTGTTACGAAAGAATTTATCTTTAAAAATATGTTAGTGTATAAAATTGTATAATGTTTTTAGAAGAAAAAAATATATTTAAAAAAATTAGAATTGGGAAATAGTAAATTACAACTAATTCTATTGTCAAATTACGATCGTAACGTTAATAGATAGCGATAACAATGATCACAAGTAGCGAGGAAAAACAAATAAAATATTGAAAATTTAAAAAAAAAATTGCAATGCAGAAACTAATACATATATTTCTTTGAAAATTATTGACCGAATAATAAAGAATGAAACTCTGAATTATGAGACTATTCCACACAAAAGAGTCAACTTAGAACTATAAATCGTATCATAACCAACTATATAGTAACTTACCCACAAAAACTAAGGTTCTGCAAATAAAGCATTTTAAAGATAATAAACACATTATCACCTCCCAGACATCAGCAAAGAATGGCATTTATCATTATAAATTATTAAAGAAAAGTATTGTATAGTTTTGAATAACTACAACTACTATGAAAGAAGATAAAGATTTAGAACTTACAAAAATTTACACGTCCTTCCATTCCAGCTAAAATTTACCAAACTGGCGCTCTTCTTTGTCTTGCAACAATGCCAAAATGGAGACAAACTTACCGTCCAATCCAATTACTCCAATTCTGACTGCATTTTTCATTGGCTGAGAGTTCCACGTTCCGTCTCATTATGTTTACTTCAAGAAGAAGTTTTACAATACATCATACATTTGTAATTGGTTTATGTCCACACTATGACAATAAAGACTAAGACTGACAAGAAATGCGCGCGCAAGGAAATGCATATACAATTTGTACCATTCGAGGTAGGTGCGCGCGCATGCCTGTCCTGTACAAATTGTATATGCATTTCCATGAGCGCGCATTTTAAGTCAGTTTTTATTGTCGTAGTGTGAACATGGCTATTGAATTCTGTCGTCGCAAACGATTATACGCAAGAATTTATGTTAATTAGTTGCGCTTGTGCTGTAAATTGTGGATATGACAAGTCGGTTTTCTTGATCACTGATGTTCTAAATCTAGATAAGATCTTCTAAATAAGTTAGGTGTTAATTAACACCTCATAAAATTAATCATCTTTGATATCTGTCGATATCCCGAGCGTTTTCTCAGATAGACTGTTTTTTGATCAATTTACAAATAGATTTTTTTTTTAATTGAAGTCAGCGTTTAGTACATTAGAAATCGTTTTATTTGGGCTCTCTAAGTGTAATATTTGGCGGTTCTAGCCATTTTAAAGGAGGCTAGAAAGAAGCAAACGGAAAAGATTAAAATTAATAATTGTGTCAATTTATACTATATAATTTTTCGTAATTTTAACCCACGGTTACTTTTATAAGATGCAGCGTAGTTTTATACGAAATTATTTTAAAATTACTAAAAATTGGTTTGTTTGCTTTTGACATAGTATATGAAGCAAATGAAATATTAATAACATATGAATTTAAACACACTCTTACAATTCATTTTAACAAAACTTTCTAAGCAAAGCTGCAGTGTGGGCTGGGAAGGTAGGTAGGTTGAATTATCGTCCCACTAGAGCTACACGAGGGCTATTGGCGAAGTAATTTCGAACCACAGTCAAGTGACTAGCCGACACCGGAACAGGCATCCAACGCAACCGTTAAGGGCGACATCGTATGCTGCGTTGGGACTTTGGAGCATATTTAACATGCACTCCATCTACACGGAATATTATTCGTCGGAAATTTTTGGGCTGCACGGGCCGTTTATAGGTCGGCAGTTATTTTGGCGATGCCCGGATCTGATCCTGGGACCTTCCACAGCAAGGAGTAGCCTAACCGACTGGGCTGGGGAAATCAGTAGGTAACGAGCTTGCCTTGCATACGAAAGGGCCAAGGTTTCAGGCGCCAATAGCCATCGTGTAGCTCTAGCGCGACGATAATTCAATTAAACTTTCCCAGGTTCCGGCCCGAGCATTGTCAAAATTATTGCCGTTTCATAAACGGTTTTTGCAGCTGAAAAGTCTGACGAATACCCAACGTAGGGATAGTGCACGTTAAATATGTTCCCAAGTCAACACGCTGAGTATGATATCGCAAATTAAAAACGGTGCGTTGGGTGTCTACTCAGATGACGGCCTGTCATGGCTCTAAATTATGAAGTCCGTGGCCAATAGCCCATGTGTGGCTCCAGTGAGGCAATAATTTAACTTCTCCTTCATTGGAGAGCGGTGCTACGTGTCAAACAATGAAATGTAAACGCCGATCGAGGTTAGGTTTGAATAATCGTCGCACTAGAGCTACACAAGGGCTATTGGCGATTAGAACCACAGTCAAGTGACGAGCCGACACCTGAATAGGCACCCAACGCAACCGTTAAGGGCGACATCGTTAGTACTTTGAAGGATATTTAACGTGCACTTTTTTACACGGGGTATTATTCGTTGGACATTTTTGGCTGCACGGCCGTTTAAAGGTCGGCAGTTATTTTGGTGATGCCCGGACTCGAACCTGGGACCATTCGCATGCTAGGCGAGTGCCTAGGTTTGAATTATCGTAGCACTAGAGCTACTCGAGGGATATTGGCAAGGCGAGTTCCTAACCGACTGGGCTCCCCAGCCCTCTATTAACTTAGAATATAGAATTAAACAGAGAAATTGCCAGAAAAGTTAGAGTGGCACGCCATGGATGAAGATGGGAATGTGTCCAAACCGGTGTTCTTTGAGGGAACTGAATAGTAGAATTTACTTGCAACATTGCATAAAGTGGATAGATACCCCTCCCTTATCTCCAACATCATCGGAAGGAATATATTTTATTATGGCCCGATAAGGCTAATAGTATTATACGAAAGTGATCGAGTATCTGGGGAACCAGAATATTGACTTCATACCGAAAGAGGGCAAAACGCCTACGTTCCACAAGCAAGATGTTTAAAAATTCTGGGGAATTATGAAATGCAAATTTTCCGAGAAAAAGGAGCCCAAAATCTTGGCCCAATTCAAGAGGTCCATATCTCCTAAAATCAGTATCGGAATAAACTGTACAAAATGTCATTATAATGCAAGTGATATTTTGTTAATTTTAAGAGAAAATCAGGTCGTCTCATTCTTATTGCAGTTACGATGTAATTAGGCTTACAGATGTGGAAAATGTAACATACTTATAGCATACAGTTAAAAACTTTCATTTCACACTTATGACAAAAAATATGATTATAAACTAACAGATTACTGTAAAATTACAGGCACCTGTATGGCTATAAATGTGTGTATGGATTGGAATAACAAACATAAATAATGAAGCCAATACTACATAAATTTATTTTAATAACGGCATTAAGTTACACACGGTTGGAAAAAATGACTTTTTTAAACACACATAAAAAATACAATGAAGGGATGAACTGAAAAAAAATACAAGTTAGATAAAATGGGAACTACTCCAGTCGACAAATTTAACTTAGAGGAATGATAATTGCAGCAAAAGGAAACTATTGAACAAAGGATCAAGTATATATAAACAATGGTTAGGGTTTAGAGAATGATATTTTAAATGACCTAAAAACAGACACATTTTCAATACAATTGTTCCATCAGTGGAGGGAAATAAGTAACAGATGAGATATGAATACAATATTTGCCGATTTCCAGGCAACACAAAAGTAAAACTTAAATGTCCAAAGCCCGGTTGGAAAGGCTTTCCATCCACAAAAATCTACATGACACCTCCTGTTTGTTCCTGGTAGACTTCAATGACGTCATCATTTTCCATCTCCAGCTGAAAAGCAGAGAAAAAATCTTTTAAAAATTCTAAAATATAAAAATCCATGGACTACGATTTGCATTTTTCCAATGAGGAGAACTACAGTATCATAAGTCAGTTGTGGTTTAAGAGTCCTTCAATGTCCTGTTTCATTTCTTAATCCAGTAGTAACCAAATGAACCTCTTCATATATTAATAAAATAACCATGCCAGAATACCCGGCAACAAAAATGCCAAAATAGGGGCTAAATCCGAGATGCCCTTGACGCTTAGCAGGGCGAGGCATTTAATCAACCCCTGTCAGCAAATCTTTCTCTGCGGCCCAAAGAGATGAGTCTTGGGAAGGCCTCACCACTTTCGGCCCATTCCTCGCCCCATTCTGAGACCTCTTTCGCCTCACCACCAGACACGACATCTTGGGAGTCTAACTTCACCAAATCCTGTGGCTGACCCGGCAGCACAACGATTAGGGAGCTTCTGGGTTCGGTAATTTTTGCATCCCGGCAAGGCATGGATGTTTGTGTCAATAAAAGTGGTTATTTGTCCATGTGTTTGTGTAGTTCTTTCTTTGTGCGTCTCTTGTGAGTTGTGACTGTCACTTCTGGCGAGTAGGGTAACGGGCTATAAAGCCTATGCTCCTCCCTTCTATAGGGCGCATTCACTGTCATCTGCCTGCCATGTGACCATATTATTATGATTAATGAAGACCACCAAATGCATTGCACTTAACATGCACAACAGCAAGCATCCATTTTTCTTTGACTGATGATACAGGTTAGTCGATATTGGGAGGCTCGGTATCAAATGGCCAAGAATGGGCGTTGGATAAAGTAAAGTAGTTTAAAATCTAAAACTACATGATTAACAAGACACACATTAGTTGAGCTTGCCAACATATGGGGAAATAAATTAAGTCACCACAAGTTTATGTCAAAATCTTAACTTTGTAGGGGAAAATCACAATCGCCCATTTAGAATTTATGGCAAAAAATAAAAGTGCTGGCATACCCCTCTTATAACATAATGTGTAGAGATTTAAATAAGAATGGAACGAGCATTCAAACATAAAAGCGAACCTCACAGTCATCGACTTGGGTACCTCAGTCAAGTGGTTTATACTTTATGGCAAGATTTCCCACAACAATGCAATGCAGGAAGTTGGAAGAGGAACAGAGATGAATCCTGATTTAAGCGCAAAAAAAGGTTATGGTTTGGCAGCTTATCACAGCTGCACTCAAGTGTCGCAGAAAACTGCCAAACAGTACGAAGCAACACGACGTCATCGGTGGATTTAGTGAAAAATACTAGGCAGCAAAATAAGCAGACCAAGAAACATTTATTTCACTGCATATTTCAGTCAGGTGATCTGAGGATTGCACTTGCCGTTATTTGAAGACAGCTCAGTGACTGGTTTGTAAAATTACTTGCATTGGCAATCGCGTTGAGAAAAATTTTGATATCCCATTTTGAAAATACCAACCAAGAGGGAATGCTTTTTGTTGTACTCCTGTTTTTTGACACAAGATGAATAAAAGCAAAATAAAAATCTAAACTCATTAGCAGTTCAGAAAATCTACAACTTTCTTAATGTATTCAGAAATCGGAAAACGAAGGCATGCAGAGAACAGCAGAAATCAGCAATTTCAATAAATATCGGGGGAAAAACAATGCTTTCAATAACAAGAAACACTAGCAATTTAAATATCAAGTGCTGGTAATTAAGCAATTATTGATCACCAAAAATAAAACCTTGTAAAAAAATACAGATAGACCCTATAATAAGTACACCTATTCTTACCTGCTTTGGCGTTTCATCATCGTTAATTCTTCGGCCATCAAAAAGAAATCTAAGAGATGTCACGGGCACACCCTAAGGAAGAAAACTACATTAACAAAAACTTGAAGCAACATTCCATGCATTGTTCTTAATTTTCAATCATCCACGTCAATTAAATGCAATTGTTTGCGGAACTAACACAATAAAAGGAAAAGCAGCGTGAAGCTGAACACGTTTTGAAACTCCATGATGTGGAAAGTTAGGTAAGGTTTGAATTATGGCCGCACTAGATCTACACGAGGGCTATTGGCGACGGGCGTCGTATTTTAGAACCACAGTCAGGTGACGAGCCAACACCTGAATAGGCACCCAACGCAACCGTTAAGGGCAAAATCGTACACAGCCTTAGGACTTTGAAGCTTGCACTCCCTTACACAGGGTATTATTCGTCTGACAATTTTGGCTGCACGGGCCGTTTATAGGTAGGCAGCTATTTTGGCGATGCCCGGACCCGAACCTGGGACCTTCCGCATGCTAAGTGAGTGCTTAACCGACTGGGCCCCCCCAGCCCCCATGATGTGGAAAGAGCGACACCTGAGGTAGTGCTCAACAGGAAAAAAAGTTAACTATCACAAAGCGGCAGAAACGGGACATTTTATTAAAAAAATGTTTTAAAATAAAAACAAAACTCTGGCAGATTGTAAGTTAGACACAAAAGTAGATTAATTTCAAAACTGCCGTAATAAAAAACCCAGTTTCAGTTTAAAAACCCTAATACAGTGATTAGCAACCATTTTCATAAGAGGGTCAAAATGAATTTTTTAAACATTTCTACAGGGTGGCTACAGAATCTGTGAAAACAAATTCCCTGACTTTTCCCTGATTTTCCAGGCTAAATGTAAAAAAAATTCCCTGATTAGCGGCAATGAACTATATTAACATGCTGGTTTCCTCCTGGTATTAGTAAAACACTTTCTAGTATATTTAACATTAAAAAAAGAAATTTATTTTAAAAAGAAATTTTAGTAATGAATATATGAGTTTTTTAAAACAAATCTATAAAAAAAAGCAAGCGTTAAAGCCTGTATAATAAATTTTTTTCCTTATGATAAGACTTATTAAGATTATCAAGCTATGATTCTTAATTAATCTTCAAATTTTAATTGTATTTCTTTTATCTTAAATTATTTTACTTATCACTTAAACTTGTTTTTTTACAGAAATTTAAGTTTAGTTTTTATTGTTATGGGCCGAGAATGGTGAAGTTGAATATCGTTGCACTAGAGCTTGGGAAAGGGCAAGGCAGTTAAAACAAAAGATTAATAAGCCGTAACTCAACCACTTAAGAGAAAGCCTTTTCAGGATTAAACGTTTTTTGTCCTTTCTTTTACCCGTTAAAAGGGTACTTTTGGAAATTTTCCCTGATTTTTTAAAAAAATCACGAATTTCCCTGACTTTTCCAGATTCATTAAATTCCCTGACTTTTCCATGATTCCCTGATCCTGTAGCCACCCTGTTCTATGACTTAGCTGGCCACGTCTTTTTTTGGAGAAGGTTTTTAGTGTGAATTAAAATGCTCATTATATCCTCAATTTTGAATCAACAACATTTAAAAAGTATTCATAGTTTTAAAATATAACCTTTCCAACAATTCTGATCGGACATCAACACTCGAAAGACGTTAAAAAGCTATAGGAAAATAAGCAAGACACATTTTTTTGAGGTTAAACAATTATGGCACTAATGAAATAAAGTTACAAAAGGGCAGCATGTTGCTGATGGAGGCATTAAAATAGATCAATTAGACAAAGTTATTTGTAATAATTGCGTGAAAAAAATCCGACTTTTACAGTATAATTTCAGAATTAGACGCATGCAAAAAGTTGAAACAGTGAAAAAAAGTATTTTTTCACCCAAAAGCAGTGAAAAAAAGACATTTTTTCACTCTTTTCATAAGATGCCAACATTTCAAGTTAAAATTTCTATATCATTTATAAAATCCAGATATTTATCGATCTACTTTTATTTAAAGATATAAATGCGCGTGAAATATTTTTGGACCAATGTTTTTTTTTCACACAATTATAAAAATAGTGTATGAAACACATGCGAAAAGTAAACTTTTAAAACATGTGTCATTATTTCACTCGCTCATGAAATAAAATCCACTAGTTTTAAGAAGTGTTACTTTTCACACTTGTTGCATAAATAACTATCTTTCCATCAATTACAGAAGTGGCCAAAAGTGCGGACACTTTTTTAAAGTTTCATGCAACTGTGTGTTTGTAAAATACATTAATTTTTACTTAAATACAAAAGCTTATACATTAAATTGAAGGTAATTTAATGTAGAATTTAGTAATAAAAATTGCCAAAAGTGAAAATTAATATATTCTACAAGCACACAATGTTGAAAAACATGAAACTTTAAAAAAATGTCCACACATTTGGCCACCACTGTACCTGTTCAATTAGATATTCAAGTTGCGGAGGATACATACCAATCTTTCACTGTATGATTTCTTTAGCTTTCCCATCTGAGTGGTCATCTTGACACGAAAATGAATTTCATTAGAGTCCTTAGAAAATAACAGAAAACATTGTAAGCAAACAGCTAAATTTTAAAGCAAAATCCACAGACTTTTTTATTCTATCCAAGAGAAACGCATGAGCAAATTGTATCCCTTACCTGTCCAACTACTTTTAATTTAATATATTCTGAACCTCCATCACCTTCAGCTTTTGATTCCTAGAAAACAAATTGCTTATAAATAGGACCATTTTGGCACAATTTAATAAATATGGAATATTTTTAATGTAAACCAAAAACAAGCTATTACAATTTGATTTTCAAGACAAAAAATGTCTTACAATTTATACAAAATAAACATGAAGTTAAAGTACTATACAGGTCGTGTTAATGAAATTTAATTAGTTATGCTACTGCTTCTTGAAACTACCCGATATTGTGGTAAGTCTTGCTGTAAGCTTTGTCTGTGACAAGTGTTTGTTAGATCAAGCAAAGTAAAATTAATTGCTTTATTGCATTAAAACTATTGTGTGATTGTGTCTATATATGTTAATGTAGAATTGAAATTGATGAATAAATAAAACTTACTTAGATCTGACAAAAAAAATTTGTCCGAATATTAGGCACACTCTAAGTACTAATACATCACTCAAGACAAAACCCACAACAAAATCAGAATGGTCGCAATCAAGTAGAGGCCATAGTTGTTTAAGGCCCTCCAATTTTCAAGAAATTTTTTAAAAAGGTAATCATTTCCTCCATTTTGCAAGAATGCACATTTCGCAATAGAATATACACCAACTAACACTCTGTGCTGCTGATACACGACTCGAACAAAACCCAAAGCAAAGTCATAAAAAAAAGTTAACCAGATCAGGTAGAAACTGTTGCAAAAAGCAGTTGCACAAGAGCTACATTTTAGACAATTTTAATTTTAACCAACTGTATTACATAGATTGTTAATTGATAGATTTCTTAGAATGTTAAAAAAAAAACTACATACAATAACTATAACACATTCCACATGAGTGTTAACAGAACCGCTAAACACCTGTTGTTTTTCAATGCTTACCTTTTATAAACATTAAAGCTAAAGCAATGTGAAATGAGAATGAAGAAACAATTATCATTTGAAACACACGCTGAAAACTTCTTGTCCATTATACTCAATAAATATAACAAACGCTACAAAATCACATATAAAACTTATTACTGTGCGACCCAAACAAAAATTCACTAATTTTTTTTTCAAAGTAAGAGCCGAAATTTAAAAAAGATTACCTGTTCCAGAAAGTAAAAAAATATATATGAAAAAAAGAACGCACGTTATAATTTTGCGCTTCCCATTTTGTGAAATCAAACGACGCAACACAATCTAAACTAATTCGCTATTAATATCCCAAAAATAACTTCACTTTTTACAGAAATGAAAGTCATTACGCGTTACGACATTCTAAAAAAAATTCCATATCTGTTTAAGAATAACTTTCGCCTTCGAATGAAATCACGCCGACATAACATACAAATATAAACATTCGAAAGAATTTTATTGTACGAAGCTAACTCAAAACAGCCATAAAAAAAAACCTCCTATCATATTTAAATTCGGGAAATAATAAAAGATTATACAACCAAATGGAATTAGTTAAAAGTCAAAAGAATAATTAAAACTTCTCAACAATGTTTACATTTCAGAGTAGTATCAGATTATGTCAACACAAGAAACTAAATTCAAAACAAAGGTTAAAAAAGAGATAACAAAAATAAATTTTAAACAAATACACAACTAAAAAGTCAAAAATTTAAATTACACTTGAATTTTAGTCAATTAACACATTACGACTAACGGTTTATTTATTAGATTTTTAAAAAGTAGGCTTAACAATATTTTACCTGATGTTGATCAGACATATTGCAGGTTTTGGAGAATTATTAAGATATTCCAATTACTTTTTTAAAAAATATCAACTTTTCAGTGAAAAGTGTAAGTAATAATAAATTCACGAACACTTAAAAAAAATAAACCTGTAGATTTCTGCCCAAATTTAATAATTTCGAACAGTTCTTTTAATTCGGTGATAGGGATGGGTCGTTCACCACTGAACGAATCTCAAAGAACGATTCTTTAAAAAGAACGAATCAACTGAGTGACTCTTTTAAAAGAACGGTCGTTCTTTCGAACGATCATTCGTTTTCAGCCAATCAGAAGGCTACCTATTGAGTCGAATCAAAAGATTCGTTCAAAAGAGTCACCAACTCAGAAAATCCCTTGGTGGTTCTTTTCGGAATAACCTGGGAATATTGTGCTTCCCATCGTGTTCCTGTGAGGTTGAAATTCCAGTTCGCTCGAGTAAAAAATTAAGGGGTTGGTTCTTTTCGAAATATCTTTCAAAAAGTGAGTTTCGAACGAGCACAATGGAACGATGATTTAGTAAATTGGTGCTTTACGGAATAACTTAAGATGTTGTAGCCTACGCAGTTGTGAATTGAATTTCGTACGGGTGATTGCAACATGTCCCCATTGGCTGATTCCTACAAAAGAGTAATGGATCGTACAGGCTGGTTCTTTTCGAAAAATTTCGGTATCGTAAACGCATGGTATCTTTTTCTGCTTTAGGAAATGGGCATGGGTGGGGATGTGGTTCAGTGATTCCTGGAAGTTAGCCATTATAGGTAATACAGCAGTCAGTACTGAATGCTTTAGAACTGAGCTTCATAATGGGCGCAGGTATTTAAGCGGCCTCTCACCGACTGAAATATAGTTTTTTGGAATTTTTTAGAACAAAAACGTGTTACTAATTAAAAATATGTTATTCGCCATTTGCTTATAAGAAAGTATTTTAAGTGCATAAGATATCCTTCTTTTGGACATAGCACTGACTCAAGAAATGAACATATTTTTGTTCAGAATTTAAAAATACTTTATAATTAAAGACTATCTAACAATGGTCATTTTTACATAAGAAGTTTGTGTATAATATATTACACTCGAGCATCGCTCTGACTTAAAATAAAAAATCAAAATATTAATAAATACATATAAGATGTTTATTTTGTGCATTATATATAGATGTCATCGACAAGCTTGTTTATTGTGATATTTTATATAACTGGGACATAAATTTTAGTCTTCTGCAAAAAAAAAAAATGCTTGCGTGCTGCTTTGTAAATAGTATTAAAATTAAATTAATTCCATTTTCACTTGATAATCATTTTTCGGTGGTATAAACGTTTTCTCCAAAAAAAACAGTATAAAATTACCAATAAGGACATTTGATTTTCAACTAGAGTTTTTAGACTCGACTAAATCGACACATTTTAGGATTTGGAAATTGTAGACAAGCACATATATAATGTTACATGAATATGCAGAGCTTAAAATATTTTATTTTTAGTTTAGTTTGAATTATCGTCGCACTAGAGCTATACGAGGGCTATTGGCGACATTCGTCGTAATTTAAAATCACAGTCAAGTTACGAGCCGACTCCTGAATAGGCACCCAACGCAACCGTTAAGGGCGATATCGTACGCAGCGTTGGGGCTTTGGAGCATATTTAACAAGCACTCCCCCTACACGGGGTATTATTCGTCTGACATTTTTATCTGCACGGGCCGCTATAGGTCGGCAGTTCCGGACCCAAACCTGGAACCTTTCGTATACAAGGCAAACGCCTTAACCATCTGGGCTTCCCAGTCCATTTACTACCTTAAATTTAAAAGATTAGTGTAAAAAGCAGCAGGGGGCTTTCAATTTTGCCAAAGGTTTTTGCATTGTCTTTTGGGTTTTTTTAAATGGCATTTAAAAATCCTTTTTCGAATCGGTTTGTTACAGATGTTTCTCGTTTGAGTTTAATTATTTTCTCTTAGCTGATTTCATAGATTGGTTTTTAGCTGATTTCATAGGTTGTTTTTGTTTGATTTTTATTCGCTTCTTTTTCGTCTGCTGTGTTTTATTTTCAAATTCTTTACGCGCGTCTTGTTTTTATTTGTACTATTAATAAATCTTTATTGATTTTGATTCGATTAAATTTCACGTGAGCAAAGCACTACCAAAAGTCAATGTTGTTCGAAAACTTCAGTTTCGACTATATTCTGTCTTAAAAATTAAACGAAATTCTTGGACAACAATTTAACGTGATTTTCGAAAAGAGAAAAGCTCTAGTTCCACGAAAAGAAAATATTTTTTTACGCAACATTCGTGAAACAGAAAGAGATTCCATAAAATTCACTTTCGCATAAACCGAAACAGATGTAATTCCAGAAGGGCTTAAAAGAAAAACAATGCTGCTGGAACTGCTTCCCCTCAAGACGTGAAAAATGACCATTGTTGAATTTTCTAGTTTATTTAATTCAGACGTTTGATAGTTTAATATCGAGCAAAATGCTGTGTTTTTATTTCTTTAAAAAGAGGCACAATGCGTTTTATTTTTTTAAAAAGACGTAATTTTTCCTTTGCATTTAAACAATTTATTGAAGAATAACGACCTCTTAATGCTAAGTATTTCTTTTGGTGATTTTTTTTTTCCAAAATTGTTCTTTGTTTTCAGAATAGTATTTAAAAATTAATTTGTTTAGATGTTTTAATAGATAGTTTCAATGTTGCATATTGATATGAAATATTTGTCTTTTTATTTAAGTGTGCGCAATATTACATATTTATCCTTCGAAACAAAATTAGCCTACTAAATGAAAAAGAAATAAAACAATTTAAAAGTTTAATATTGAATGCTAAATAGTTTTTAAATGCATTAATTATGTAGTGTAGGGAGGGGTAACATTTATATTCCGGCTTGTGCGTTTCATCAGAGACCCGCTTATAAGCCTTCGCCAAATAAGCCAGACACAGAAAGAGTTTTACTGTCATAATGAAAGGAAGTACACCCAAGGCGAAGGCGGGAATCGAACCCGCACCCGTTACAGCGCGCATGCTGCTGGCCTGCGATGCTAACCACTCGGCCATCCGGACTAAATTAAATATGTGTAAAAGAAGTTTTATTTAAAGTTTATGTTACAAACTTACTTGTTATTTTTTATATCTTAATTATTTTCATACTTGTATTATGCAAATGCTTCGTTTTTATTAATAATAAAACCAATTAGTGAACATACTTTTTCTCGGTAGTAGTTTATCTGAGTAACTTAAACAACTTTTTAACAGGAAAATTTCCATAATTTACTGTGGTTAGTTAATTAATAGTAATACCCACTGAAATAAAGTTGAAGCAAACAATGAACTTAGATTAGTGAATAAAAGAACCAAAAAATATTTTCATTTCCTCCCGTCCAACTATGCAGTTTACATCATACAGTTTTTCTAGTACAACGAAAAAATAACGAATAAAAAAGCCCAGAATTAAACCCAAGCTACAATAAACACCAAAAATGAAAAGAGAAACCACCCGAGGGAAGCAGCAAGAAAAAAGAAGAAAAACTTCTATTGTACTCAGAATTTCCAATACACAATAAACAAGACATTCCAACCCTAAACCGCTCCCCCCAGAACCTCATCTCTATACCTCAGATTCCGAGAATTCTCTTTCTGCCCCCAAGACCAAATCCCAAACCGTCAATGTTCAAGGGCGAACGAAAAGCAAGCACGAGAAAATATCCACTTTCACAGCAAAAGCGGTTCGCGAACTTTAATCATTTGAGTCAGTTTCGAACGATCGCTTGCGAACTGTAGCATCCAAGTCAGTCGCGAACGATCGTTCGCGACTGACTGAGTTGTTCTGACTGAGTTGTCTGAGACTGTTCTGAGTCGACTGATTAAGGTCGACTCAGTCGCGAACTTTAATCTGTCGCGAGTCAGTCGCGAACGATCGTTCGCGAGTCAGTGCACATCTTTCGCTAATCATGAATCCATCATTTGTAAACTAGGCAAAAAGTAAGAGCTACTTTTACATGTACGATTGCTTTTATTTCACCTTGAGGTTATTGTTTTAATTTACTATATTTGCCTACTGCATATTGAATGTAATTGAACATATTTCGTGCTAAAAAAAAAATAAAAATGTTAGCACATCTGTCATCAAGTTAATTAATTTGGAAGTTAATAATATTTTTTCTTTAAACAATTATTAATTCAAAGTAGCGAAAACTATTTTAAAAGATTAATTTAAGTTTAATTTTTTAAGTTAAATTCTACATGGAATTTTTAAAATAAACAACATTGTCATATTAATGCTAATCAGGAAAAAATGCTAATTAATATTTCAAGAAATATATTATTAAGCTTTGTAAATGAAAAATAATTTGTATTAATTTAAGTTAAAAATCTCAACATGTTATTTTAAAAAGAAGCCCTATGATAAAAAAAAAAATCAAACTACTTAAAGTTATTGCAATCTAATGTACCCCCTATTCCTATAACATGCATGAAAATGTCAAGTTATATATATATTGTTCCTTTTCTTGTATGAATAAATAGAAATAATAGATCAGATCAAGCAATGTCCAGGACCAGCTTCCCAAGCTAAAACGCGCTAACAGCCAAAAGCCGAAGACTATTGATAAGGAAGAAAAACGTCTTTAGAATTCCTTTCAGCTTTCAGTCCCCCTCCCCCCCCCCCTTCTCCTTCAACGAGAAGAGGAGTCTTTCTACTATACTTGGCATAACGCCAACTCTCATCTGCGAGCGCCTGTTTTTTTTAGGGGGGGGGGGGGGGGCAAAAGAAAAAAGGAACGAATCAAAAGATTCGTTCTTTTGAACGAATCTTTGAAACGAACGCGAACGATTAGAACGAATCTTTTAAAAGAACGGGTCTGACCCATCTCTATTCGGTGACAAAGAAGCTACACACATGTGCAGAGGGCGCTTTTTCGCGGCTTTCAGAGCCGGCTAAGATGTTGCCACCTTTTGGCTTGAAATAAAAAATTTATTATTGAAGAATGTTCATGTATGTCTACATTGAGCTATAATGACAGTCCTGACATTAAGTTTGACGTAATGCGTTGCATTTTGTAGACACATGCAGTACCAAACACATTGCATGACTTTGGAATTGCTTCATCAATGATGCGTTGTTAGTTAGCTTAATTATTCCTTAAATGTCAACGATAATAAGGTTATTTCAGATTCTGCTTTTCTCTGTTTTCACTTTTAAACGTCAAAATGAGTCGGAACCACTATTTTAGTGCAAGTGAGCAAGAATGGAAACAATACCACTTTACCACTGGTACTGCCCCTGGTGAAAGTGGAGGCTCTGTGCAAATATAGCTAGTTCCTTTAAATTTGGTTTTAAAAGTGCCCCATTCTTCGCTTCCCAGTGAATTTTTTAAGAATTTTTCACTGGGCGACATTGCATGTAAAAAGTTTTTTTTTTTTTTTTTGGGGGGGGGGGGGGGAGAGAGAGAGAGAGAAAGCGATCGTTGAGTCATAGGAAAAGGGGGTTGTCATCTCAAGATAATCCCCTAGTGAGTGCAACTTGATTTCATTGATTGCAAAAAAAATCTTTTTTTTTTTAATTTGTAATCAACTAATTTGGTAAAATAAAAAAAAAATAGAAATTGCAAAAGCTTCAACTATACTCAAAGCATTATTTAAAATACCTATAAGTAAAGAAATAGTTTGTACAAATGAGAAAATGTAATAATCTCTCAGTAAACTTAAGCTTTTTAAAAAATTTAGCTATATGATTAAATTTAATATTTTTAATAAAATGTATTCGAGATCCGCGTATATAGGCCCACCCACCAATAAATTAAAATCTCATAAATAAATATATATATGTTTTCTATGCGTTGCGGCTAGTATACCTAAATGCCAATTCCAATTGCCTTTATTTAAACAAGTTTTGAGTAATGAATAAGGAGCCTGACACAAATTAACTGCGAAAAAAAGGGTTTTGGTGGGCCAGAGTAAAATTTTAATTGTCCCCTTTTATTTTTGAGTTTGATATTTTAAACTAATTCATTTGCAAAATTATGCAACAAAATTTATTTTTTCAAATCTACGGATGATGAACTTATGTACAGTAGATGACATTACTGAATATACAGAAGTGTAATGGTTAGTTTTTACATAATGATTACTTTTTTTAAAAAATATCTTTATTTTGAAGTGGCATTAATAACAGATGTAAATGAAGTGCTACATAACTATCTTACTAACAGTATTTTTTTTAAAACAAATATGCTTACAAAAAGGTGGTTATTTATGTAAATAAATAAAATTTCCTTTAAATTGCAGAAACAAAGATTTTCTGTTAATTTAGCAGAACAATGAATGTTCCTATTTAGTCACTGAAAATGTTGATTCCGAATTCTTAAATGAATTTCTATTTCGTTGCTTATGAGTTAATAAATTAACCCTGATTGATTAAAATAACATTTGTTATGTTTGGTTTTCCACATTGAAGTGTTAAAGAATATAGTTAGAGAGAAACAAGAGTACTTTTTTTTAAAGTTAATTATTTCCCAATATTTGTTTTTTCAACATATAAAATAGTTCCTATAGGAACTAATTGGTCTTATGATACCTGCCGTTACAAACTCTAAGTCAGCACAGTCGTAGATTTATGGGCATTTGAAACAATCCGACCCTTAGGTATATATATCGTCCCTATATTTATTTTGTAGATTACAATTGTATGAATATATTAAATTATATAAAGGAATAAAAACGAATTCACATGACAATAAAATATTTATGGAATGTACTATCTTAAATAAAATGTTGGGTTTAATTTTTTAAGGAAATTAAATATTTGAATGAAATAGGAAGTTAGCGTGGTACGGGAAACACTAATAAATATTTTGTAGAAGCCACACAAGTCTAGCAAATAAAAAAATATTAAAAACTAAATTCTTCTTCAAGCTTTGTTAATGCATTATAAATGTAACTTAAAATCATATATAATTTTGTGGATAATTTGAAGTAAAAAATTTCACATATCTCCCCTTTCAATCCTCAAACGTTTATGCCACCTTTAAACACCAAAATTAGAAAAAATACACAGATAAAATAAATACATAAACAGCAACAGCCGAAAAACGTACCTTAAAACAGAAATATCCAATATAAAATGAAAGGCTAACTTTAAGTGAGAACAAGTTCGGAGTAAAAGTTTGTGTGCTTACTTTAGAAGCCAATGATGTACAAAGACATCTATAAGATCTACTGACCACCCACCCTTAGTTGGTCAAATTCCCAAGCTTTTCTAGTGACTTTTACGATGTTTCCTCAGATTAGAAACTTTTGCCAAAGATTGTAACTATGATCTCCTTCCGAGAAAATACCATTTGCTTTTGTACCAAGCCAATTACAAAAGCAAGGCAAAAACTGTGATAAAAATACGAAGTCTCACGTATGTTAAACTGATTGGAAAAAGCGAAGGCTTGAATGTGTGATGCAGAAAAAATACTGAGAATTGACAGGAAATAATTGATTTCTCTTTTGTCCACCTTCCTAAGTATCCCGTCATAAAAAGCATCCCCAGCTTCTGGTCGCTACAGCAAGTAAAGTCTTATCTTCTAGTGCAATAAATTCTCCTCTATCAGGATCAGGGTCATGTCCGGGGCCTGTCACATGAACTAACACCATGAGAACCACCCCCAGACTGAAGGGGTAGGAAACAAACGTTTTGTAGGGGGGGAAACCATCTTGGTTGCTGAAAGGTTTTTGTGTTTAGTTACTTACACAGCACAGGGTTGTAATGAGTGAGCAAACAACAACTGGCTACTTCTTGGCCATTTTTTTTATTTCAAATGTTTTTTTTTTAACAACACAATTAATGATATATAAAGATAGAAAGTTTGGGGGAAATTACGGTTTCTTTCAATGTCGCCCAGTGATTTGATTTTCCTATTACTAGGCGACATTTTTCTTTCACTGGGCGACATTAGTGTCGCCCAGTCACTATGTTAAAAAATTCACTGTCGCTTCCTATAATATACTAAAGTTTTGTTACGTATTCTATAATATAATTCATTCTATTTTGAAATCAAAATGCTGAATTTAGTTTCAAAAATAATTAGTTAGTGGTATTTTTTTACATTTTTAAATAAGTGCGGGTCTCTGATTGAGTTAAGACACTTTTAGCATAGCCTAAAGGGCTCCCCTATGCATGTAAATACCATATTGCGGATGTTACCTTCTTGGGTTCGGTACTCGTATTGCTATTTATAAACGAGAAAATAACCACACACAACACAGAATCAACGAGTAAATTGAGTATTACAGAAATAGCGCAATTGACTAATAATACCAAAGGAAATTATTCCATCCAATGGATTTTGCACAGAGCCCTATCAGTTATCACTAGGCGCGTTTACATGAGCCATCGAATGAAAAATCCTCCATTAGGGGAAAAAGTGGTCAAACATGATTTCTAAACCACGATAGTCTGTGGCCGAATCCATAGAATGAAACATCAAGCCCTGATACATTGAAGGGTTTGCGAAACCCCCCAATAAACCCTGCAATTCCGGTTCTGCCTGGGTGAAAATCCACACGAGGGAAATTGGCTGAGTTTTCTCTTCAATCCATGGATTCGATGGCTCATGTAAATGCGCCTTCTGACAATTAAGACCTTTTAAAAATGAGTGTTTATACTATAAAGATAGTATAAAGACGAAATTTTCAAAGCCATGTTAGGCGCCTCGGGGAGTTGAGTAGAATAAAAACAGTACTAAAATTGCGCTTTTTCAGAATATATATATTTATATAGGAAGTCTATGGCGAGGAACTCTTTTTAATTTTTTGGCTACTTTTAATTTTATTGTACTTTTGCAATAAGTTTTTTGGGTACTTCCATTTCTCTTGAGTAAAATATTTTTATAACGAACTCAATTTGTTGTATAAACCCTTAAAAATGGCTCTCAATTAAGTATTAGTAATTAAAAATAATGAAACATAATAAAAATAACTCAACATTAAAATTTTAATATTTATTTTTTATTCAAAAATTGCAATTTTACTGTTTTCTAAGTTATAGGTATCAGGGTATTTTGAGGTTAGAATACATTTTTATAAACGAAAGATACAATTAGCAGGGCATCAAAAGAAACAATACAAAAGACTTATGATGAATTGGTTGGTTAGTGTCATGTCCATAGGGAGAACTACAGATGTCCATGAGTGCAAGACACAGAAGGCAATGTCCTTGATGTAGTCGGAGTACAGATTTATGTCAAAATAGCAGTGTGGTCCCGCCTTACTGGGAACCCGCTAACTTCGTATTGCTTAATTTTAGAGGCATGCTTACTTGGGAAAATACACTCAAAATCAAAACAAAATTAAATTCGTGTTGGCGCACGCACACTTAAAAAAGCAAACACTAATAGAGGATGAAGCAGCCTTATGGCGAGCGCATATCTCAATCAATCAAACTAATAGAGGATGGCGTCAAGTCCCCGTTTCGGCCCGGTCCATGTATTTTCAAGCCCTGTTATGGTCCCTCAATTCCACGTGGATGACGTTTTTTTGAAACTAATTATATTAATTAAAAATCACAATCAAATATGAAAAAACTAAGCCTCAGGTGCACACGTAGGTATTAAAAGGAACCTATATTAAAAATTTCGAATTTTTTAGAGCAATCTAAGTAGGTTTTTTGCGATCCACAGACATACACACAGACAGACAGACTCTTTCTTTTATTATTATAGAAGTGGGGAGTTCCCCAAGTTAATCCAAAGATCTTAAAATGGTGGGACAGTCAAAATTATGTTTGGTGTAAGTGGAACATGATCACGGTTATTACAGAGACAGTAAGTTCTGTTGCCATCTCCCAGGATTTTCATGCCTCGATGGTGAACTTATACATATGATGGATGCCATCATGAATGGATCTTGATGAAAAAAACTCAAAAGATATGACCAGAAAAATTAAATAGATAAATATTGTGATTCTTAAAGCGACTGAATTGTAGTATTAAAATAAAGACAAAAATGTAAACTAAAATGCATATTTATTTAATTATAGATATATGTGAACAGAAATTCATAATACCATTATAGAAATAAATTTTTACGAACTAAAATACGTTATACCAAATAAAAAAACAAAACTACATGGATGATGTCAAACTTTTATTATATTTCACACAAAATAATGACCAAGTTATTATTATTATTTTTGCAATTTCTTACAATATTTTAAACTATAAAATGATTAATTTAGAATGGAATGAATCACAATACATCTGTAAATATTCCCTTAAATATTTCAATACAACATGAGCAACGAAATGCTTCCTTAATTTTAATTTTCAATTGATCAAATTGAAGCTTCAAGATTCACTTAAGTCTAATAATACTATAATGAGAAATGAATTGTCAACATCAAACACACTTTTTATCAATTATAATTTTAACTATGCAATAAACAAAATTTTGCTGTAAAGACTATTTAAATTAGTAAAATTAGCTTTTAAAATCTCATAAATTTGTAATAAAATATTAACAATAAATAATGATTCAATTTCTTAGTAAAAAAATGCATTTGCTTGACTAGAATGACTAGAACTAGTAATTACATATTGCATAAACCTAAGTGACATGTATGAACATATAAAATGACTCAAATAAATATACATAATTTTTATGTATTATGTAAAACATGTTTAATTAGCACTATTCAGCCAACAAAACAGGTTCAATTGTAAGATTCAATAACAATGTATTATGTTTAATTAAATCAGCAATAACACGCTTTTAAAAATTGACAAAATGTTATATATATAGTCAAACAACTAATTCCTACTAAAGATAATGACATTTTAAAAATATGTACTAAAATCAAAATATTATGTTACAAATGAAATGCATAAATTAAGTCAAAGATTGTTTAACATTAAATGTATTATTAAAAAGCTTGCAAACATTTTTTTAAATGATCAGGTAACAAGCATACAACAGTTTTAACAATAAGAGCAACTATCTTTCGATAGAAAGGCACATTCATTTTACACGTCAATGGATATAAATATCAGCTAACATAACAAAAGGTATTTGTCACATTATATAATATAAGCTTTACATCATTAAAGGACGGATTAATTTGAAATTTATAATATAAAAAAACTTTTTAGGATTTTTATGGCAGAACCATATTGATTAGTTCTCTAAGATAAAAACACAAAAAGTATAACAAGGGGATCACCTACAAAAATTGCCTCAGATGTCCAAGAGTGAAGATACAAACAATTGTAAGATTCACTACAGTGCATTATCACTTTCGACACAGCTCCATACGATAGGATTTTATCAACGAGACCGCATATGCAGGAAATGTAATGAAGAGGAAATGGCGCAACTTATTATAGTTAAAAGTGATGGTCCTTGCCCATACTCGACTAAGTACTCTAGGTATACTAAAGAGCTACACCATAGTTCTATTAAGGGCCTGATAGACTTTATCCCTAAGGTAAGTGACTCGAACAAAATGAGCTAAAGATATTTCGGGTCTGGAATCTGGTATTAAATTCTATTAAAAGCAGAGGTGCCTCATATTGGATTAACCCAAATCAAAGAAGAGGATGGCAGATTTGGTTTTGGTTTGAATTATCGTCGCACTAGAGCTACACGAGGGCTATTGGCGACGGACATCGTATTTTAGAACCACAGTCAGGTGAAAGAGGATGGCTGAACCAGCAATTAATGTTTAGTAGAAGGCACAGATTTATTTTATGAAAGGCACATTATTTCCATTATATAACCCCATTATATTAAAAATGTTAATTGTATTATATATTAATTTTAAATAACTTAGTGCATAAATTGATTCTTTAAACTGCAATAACTTAAGTATCTTAAATTATACAAGCTTTCTTATTCAAAGAGTTTAAGGACAAACTTGGCATAAAATACTTTTCCTTAGACTAGATTTAATACTCCCAAATAGCAACATAAAGTAGTAAGTAAACATATCAGTAACATGACAGTAAATAAACACCAGGTATACTAATGTAATCTAAATATTAGACCTGTAACACATAAAAGGACCTAGGTAAGCTTATCAACTAGGAAAATAATAATCTTACACAGCTCTTTATATTGTTTCTTATATTCATATAAAAAAAATCATGCATGCATGGTTTAGTTTTGTACTTTTTTGCATAAAATACTAGACTAGATTTAATACTTCTCAATTTTTCCAAAAGAGCAACATAAAGATTAATAGAAATATCAGTAACATGACAATTAACCTTCAACCATCAGAAAGTATGATTCGTAGAAACAAAAATTGAACCTATTTTTGTAACAGATGATTATACTTAAACTAAAATTAAGTTATAGTAAATAATTAATAAATTTTTACAATTTATGTGTGTCGCTGTAAAACTTGGGTGTCAAGGTGACAGGTTCATATGTCTCACAGACACCCTATAATACAATTTCAACCCTTTATTCAGCTTTGTATTACTCAACATTAGGGGCAGAGGGGCATAATTTTACCTACAATCAAGCGATAGTGACTAGTCAATTTGGAGTTTTTTGTTAAGGGCGTATCTGGTCTTTAAAGCGTTATATACGAGTTTGACTAGAATACAAATCAGTGTAGATGGACGGTGAGCAGATACAAGGCATTTCGGTGTTGGGAAGCCTTCACATAATCGGATCCAATCTCTGAACTCCACACTCACAGCAAAACTTGGCATTGGCCACTGGATACTTAGTGCCACAGTTGTAGCAGAAGCGACTTCGCTGAATTGCAGGAAAAGGCCCACTCTTGTCGTATAATAGGGTGTTCTTACCTGATCTGAAAATACAAATGCAGTTTTAATTTTGATGCCATTTTTCGATATGTATTGCAATTGCATCGAGGTGAAGCTTAACAATTTCTCTCTCACCATGTTAAGTAAATTGTATAGTTAGTTGATTTTGAGTTAATTATTGTTTTTAAGTTATCAACCAGCTGTTTCTATTCAAAACTTTGGGGCATTTTAGGGTGTTTCAGAGACCAGGCATATTTTATTGCAAGCTATATAAGCGCATTGTTCAAAGTTAGCAAAGATTTATGAATAACTTTCAAATCCCACATGTTGGCTACATTATAGAAGATAGTTTTAGGGACCAGAGTAAATGTTTTATTTCTTTTTTAAACAAGTACAACTGAAAACACAGGTAGAACTTGTAAATTTGTAAGCCTTTTCGAAATCAGTGTTTTTTTAACCCTTTATTTTATGCTAACATTATTTTTGATTTTTTTAAAAAAAAATACGTCAGCATAAAATAAAAAAAATGGTAACATAGTGTTCAAATTTCTCATCTTTTTTTTGTGTATACATAAATTTGTTAGCGGATGCAAGCTTAAAATCAAAAGTGGGGTAAACAAAGCCTTACTTATTAGACTTAGACTTGAGCATCCATTAGACTTTATTTGTGGTCTTGAGAATCTTAAATCTGTTTTTTAATTAATTTGATATTGGAAATGGGAAAAAAAGTAGAAAAGAAATTGAATATGCCTTTAGAGTTTAACAAACCTTAAAATATAATCTTCCAAGAAATCGTCTGAGGCACTTAATTCAGATAAGTGAAGTCTAAGAGCTGCCAACATATCTAAATTTTTGTTCCTGAAAAATACTAGTATATAACTAATTACCAGTGAATGTATAAAACATCAAATATATGTGACATAGATTATTTTCGTTAAACTCATTTTTAAGAAATTGCAATTTAGGGGAAAAAATTAGAATTAAGGGGGGAAAAAACGTTAAGGGGAAAAAACGTTTAAGGGGAATTAAGGGGGGAAAACGTTATAAATTCTTAAGAAAATTTTTAAGTATAGCCTAATATCAGTTGAAAGTGGATTTTTTTAAATATAGAAATAATTACAAAATTTAAATATTCTAAGACCATAATATCATTGGAAATAACATATAAAAATTCTTCTTACAAAATTACAATAACTAGATCAAAAATACAAACTTTTGTCAGAATACTTTTCTTTAACCTTAAAATTTATCCCTTAACATATGATGTATTATTGAATTTCAATATTAATTATCTCAATAGTTTAAAAAGTTCAATTTTTATTGTTATTGAAAAAAAATATTACCTGTCTATGTTATCAGCTGACTTGTTATCAACTGGAAACATTTCTTTAAATTTGACAACTTTTTTGGGTTTAGAATCCAAACCATTATTTTTTGTGTTAAATTCATCAAAATAATTATTATTAGAAGACTGTGACAAGGAACTGAAAGAAAGCAATGACCTTTCAATAAAATAAAAGTAACATAAATTACAGTAAACTCCCGATTATTCGCGGGCCACTATCCACTCCCGCTCCCTCCCATTTTTAAGTTCAAATATAAAAATTAAAAAAAAAAAAAAAACGGGATAAATGAATTTTATTTGTTTCAGAACTTTTTGGAAGAATTCATTCCAAAAACAACGAATTCCTTTCTAGAACGACGAACACATTCAAAGAATGACGAATACATTTAACAAGAACAACGAATGCATTAAAATAAGAATGACTATAAGAAACCTGGTGTTCAGCAGCCAGGTGCACATCACGAATAGGTTTTTGTCATCATGAAAAAGTTTTTAAAAAAAATAAACTCAACGCTATTTTAATTGGATTGCTTCAAGTTATTTTGATACCAGCGAAATGCGGGAGAAACTACAAAAAATTTGTCTTGACAATTCAAGACGAACTACAACTTATTAAAAAGATGGAAAACGGATCCTCTAAAAATCAAATGTGCTGGCAGTTTGGCAGAGGAGAAACTACAGTAATAGACATTTTGAAGTAAGTAAATTTGTACATGCTGTATATTCGGTTACTGTAATTTACTTTAATAAAACCCAGAAGAAATTTTTTGTAGGCATTTTCTTTATTTTTGCGGATCATCCGTGAATTCGCTTATCCGCAAAAGCCATGCCACAAAATTCTGCGGATAATCGAGAGTTTACTGTAATTAAATAAAAACTTTAAGGACTTTAGGTTGTCCTTTTTCGACATCTCATTAAACATGGTAAAATGGTTTGTCTTGCATGAAAGATTCATTTAAACAGTGGAGGGTTAAAATCAATAAAGTTTGGCAGATCATCCTAAGGAAATTTAAGGTCATAGAGAATTTTTTTAAAATTTTGTTTAAAAAAAAATAAAGTGCATTTGACTTCGACCCATGTAGTTTGTATACCAGGTTCTTGAAATTTAGTGTTATTCAATTTCCGCCTTTCATGAGAGGGATCTTTTTTGTAATATAGTTACTTCTGTTTCTCTCTGTATGCAAGAGAAAATTCAAAAATAAACAATATACAGCATTTGTAAAAATACTATTGTTCTAACTATAGTATAAAGTAACATTGAACAGTTAGAATCAACATTTTTCAATAATAATAACAAAGAAAAGGTTAATAATCTTGAATTAACGAAAATTTCACAAATCTATGCTTCAATAAGTTAGGCTTTTTAGAGGAAATAAAATATTTGCCAATTTCATTTTTTAACACCTACAAACCAGCGGGGATTTCAGGATATTACGGATTTTAGGTTGGCGGATTATTGGCTCCCCATTGTAATACAGTTTATTGAAAATAACATGATACCATTTAAAAATAAAAACAACAAAAAATATGTGGGAGAAAAGTTAAAAAATTGAGTTCACAAAAAATTACAGAAACTTTAAAATATTTGATGTTTTTTAATTGCTTTTAATACCATTGAATAAATTTAAGTGTGTATTGTACAGAAAAAAGCAAACACTGGAAAATAAAATATAGCAAAAATTGCCAGTATAAGAACACACAAAAAATTTAGCAAAAAAACCATGTTACCTTTTTTGCTTCAGCTTCAGAGGACTACTGTAACTTTCCCTTGAAGATGAAGACGAAATACTTTCACGGATGGAATCTGCTGATCTTACGAGTCGCTGATTTGGAGGATCTGCCCACTTCTTGATTGGCAGAGGAGCTCTGTACTGTAATTTTAAAAATAATAACGTGAAATGGAGAAAATCCCATTCAAACAAAGAATTTATATAAGACAAAGAAAATTCGCTTATATTCTTTTTTTTCAAAATCTGCACTTTAGAATAGTGAGTACATATTTATTCTGTTAATAATGCAATCGAGGTATTAAATGGCTTCTTAGTCAGAAAAACTTAAGTGCAAATTTATATTATATTGAGTTCGATATATTTGCTCATACTAGTAATAATATTTTTGTTTGCTAACCTAGATTCCAAATAAAGAGCTTAGAGGAAGAACCTGCTAAGTGACATACTTGAAAAAATTGAGGTTTGTGTAAATGAACATATTACTAACTTCTTTAATGATAACAAGTATCCCCTTTTTCTTAAGCTTTAATTTTACTATAATTTTTTACACTTTACAAGTACCGTTTTCAACAGATTTAGTGCAAACGACAAACTTTAAATATTATTTTCTGGTTTTCACTTTTTTGTCACTTAGCACATTCTTCCACTAAGCTCTTCATTTATCTCTTTAAAGTTCAAAAAAATGTGAAAAACCCTATCTAGATTAGTACCGATTTATACATGTTACATTTAATAAACAATAGCTACATTTGGTTAGATATACGGATGTGGTTCTTCTTTTTTATTTATTTAAGAGTAAAGGACTGTAGAATCAAATTAATAACATAATAGATTTATTTCATTAACATTTATTCCTTAGGTAAGTTAAATCGGAAGTTAGGCTTCCTTTCATATTGCGACTTCTCGCTACAAAAGACAGATAGCAACTGAGAAAAAACGGGTATCAAACACATAAGTTCTAAAATCAAATGAAATCTTCTACAACAATTGCATCAGAAAAAGATGATGCAACTCCAATTGGGATCGGCATTTATGCATTTTATATTTGAAATAAGTGAAAGGAGTTGCATCATCCAACTAAATTGTTCTTTCGAGGAATATTTAACAGGATGAATACATAATAATCATTTGTTATCTAACCTTAGTCCTTGCCTTCAATCTTTCGAGGGCCTGAGTGTCTGGTGGTGTCTTGGGCAGGCGGCTTTTTTGCTCTCGACACCACGAAATGTGTCGGTCTGCAGCCTTAGGGCTGAAGAATCTGTCACATGATGTGCACTGCTCATACCCTAAACAAAACAACAATTTTTTTAAAAGTGGACTTTGAAATGCTGGCATTACCTAAAAATACAAAACTTCACGTGATAAATTGAATAAAACTAAACAAAGACAGGTACAGTTTTGGAAGAATAAAGTTGTTGGGAAAAGAAATTGTTGTGTATATATTTTAAAGTTTAAATACAAAAGCTTGATATTTTAAAGTATGCAACTATTGAACAATGTACCGAAACTTTGTAAATTGAACATGGTAAAGAACCTCAAATCAGCATTAATCTTTCTTTTATAAAATATGATTTGGTACTCATTTAGGAAAACAATTTCATTGATTTATCTAAGATTAAAATAACCCAATTACTCTTACCTGAAGGAGGTAATTTGCAGGGTGAAGCACCATTATTCAACTTTTTTTGCACTGTGGGAGTGCTCTTAGAGTGTGAGTGATTTTCCTTCACTTTCTTTTCCTTCTCCTGCTTTTTTAGGAACAAAATACACATGCAAAATTAATTAGAAAAAGTTTTTAGGTATTGGAAAAAAGGGGTACATAATATTTTATCCATTACATTTTTTTTTATTTTGATTAAATTCATACAAATTTTAAACTGCAAAACAATTAACATAAGCTGTCAGGTAATTTTTAAACTATACAAGTTTTAGAATTATGTAACATCTAATCCACTAAATAATAGAATTAAAAAAAGGGTCGAATTTATGTTTTATCTAGGTTTATATTTTTTTCGGAAATAGTTTTTAACATAATAATTGAAAACTCAAAATTTATGTTAGCAATATGAAACTCTAAGTCTAACTTTTTTTCTACCAATATATATATTACTTATGCTAAAATATAACTGAGACAGGAATTTACACAGGAATTTGAATCTGTCTTAAATTAAACTAACCTTTTGCTCTGGAACAACAGGAATGGCTGCAAGTTCTTTGGCTCTTTGTAGGTATGAATTAAAAGGAGTTCTTCGAATAGTTTTGTTGGTTTTCTCACAAATTTTTTCATGACGCTCCTAAAATAACAATGTTAAAGATATTTAAAGATTTTTATTTTATTAGACATAAAAATTTCTTTCTATATATTATGTAGCTTTCATATATAAATTTAAACTATAAGTAGCACAGTCAAAACAACATACGATTATTGAATAAGTTATCACTATTAGGCAGGTCAGTTTTTAACAAGACATACATATTCTGTAAATATTTAATTTAAATAACACATTGAATTAGCCTAAAGAATCGTGGCCAGCAATTTTATGCCAAATCTGGTAACCCCGACATATAAATATTACGGCAACCTTTGGCGAAATTAGCATATTGCATTGACAATTTCTAAATGTTAAATATACTTATATCTTAAATGCTTATAACTTTGTCGAAGTTTTCTTATACTACTAATCTTTTATTAAATATATGCTGAATGATTTTAAATAATTATTTACTTTTTAAAATCAATTCTTTGGCATTTTAATGTTCAGCTTTTTTTTAAATCTGGTCTACAATCTAATGAATTTTTCCACCTTTTTAAGTCAGCCATTTTGAAATTAGTAGTTTTGGCCATTTTGAGACGGCAACCATCTCGGTAAGTGAGGGGGTGTGTTATTATTTCAACTGTGTGACATTTTTAAAAAGTTGCTAAATCCGGCCACTATTATTTTGGTTAACCCCACATTAATGTATTGAGAGCTAGATGCGAGTAAGATAAGATATTTATTTTATTTTTTGTATCAAACATAAAATCCATAATAATAGTTTTAAAAGAATTAGATTATCCCTGTCTGTGTATTAAAGTCACATACAAATTTGTTTAAGTACAAAACAAACATATTTTAAAAAGACTAAAAGTATACAAGTTTATGTCAAAATTATAAATACCAAAGATTTCGGATTAAACGTCCTTCCACAACAATGACAGGATTTAAGCTCCAAACTGTCAAATCCAGAACCTAAAAGATTTTGGGAAAATCGTATTAGTTTAGAGAAATTACGCGTCGGTATTTAAATTTTCATAGAAGCACAAATCACTCATTGAGTCTTAATTCAGAATATGACTAAAATAATTTATTATTGATAAAATTTTATTCATTAAAACACAGTTTGTTAAGATTTACACACAAACATTTCATAACAAAACATACTTGGATTATCGAGTGCGTTTTGTTCTTCCGCGATAACTGACATTGGGGAGAATATATAAATACATAAGCACGACAAAAGTTAAAAACAAGTTTATAACAGTAATTCGTGCCTAATTTGAGACAAATACGATAATTTAATAAATTTATGAAGGCTTTTTAACATAACAAAACTATGAACAGCTTTCTGTTGACACAAAAATAAATTTTAAACGAAATCAAAGTAAAAGTTTTATACATGTTACGTTTGGTTTACTTATTTTATTCTAGAGTCTCTCAATGATTTACTAGCAAGGGTTCCACTGAAAAATTTATGGAATTTTTTACTTAACTAGATAATTTCATTTTTATGAATTATTAAGAAACTTAACTTAGTATTTATTTAAAGAACTGTTTTAGTCAGTTACCCTAATGTGAGTACGCATAGCCTTCAAAATTTGACATGTACTCCACTCAGCAAGCTAATTTTAAATATTTTCTCTATTACAAGATTACAATCGCGAAATTGATTGAATAGTTTTGTCCACTTAAAAAAACTGAGTATTAATTTTTATCACTTAGTAAAATTTCGATGATTTTCTAAAATTTAAATAACATAAAATATTGTTGTATACTTCTACTATCACTTCTGTTTGTATTTCCGTCTATTTCTTGTAGAAGAAATTTTTATCCGATGTTTTCAGTTTTACTTTTTATATTATTATTTCAACATGGAACTAATGTTAAATTATATAAAACTCTTTTAAAATATTGAAATTTCAGCATCTTTTACTTTACTGATTGAGAATCAAACTAATTGTCTTTTAAAAAAAAGTTATCGTGCTTCACCACATCGTCTGTTCATCGGGACCGGAAAACGTATTTATGTTTTTGTTTACTTATTTAATGATAGGCGTTTTTTCTTTCTGCTGTGAGATATGTGCTTTTTTTTCTTTAGTATTTCGCATAAACTTTCCTGTTCAAACCAATGGCCCAATTTAAAGGGCTTTTTTTTTCCACTAAAAAATATTGTCGACCTACATGCAGTGTTCTTAATATTTTATTTGAATATCAAATTATGACTGCATTTAGGAAATAAATTTAAAAGTATGTAATTTAATAGTATTTAATCTTATACTTCTACATTAATATTTAGCTTGAAATAACTTTCTTGGATGCCAAGGAAAGAGTTAGCACTTTTTGTCAAGTCATTTCAAAATGTCTTCAATTTGAATGCATTACAGGGTTTGAATCTTATTTTTCAAAATGCTACTCAGACTTTTTTTTGATAAATGAGGACCAAGCTAGCTTGGGAGATAAATAATTGAGTTTTTTTCTGTTTGTTTGATCAACTGATCAAAACATTTGCTTACATGCATGATAATTAAATAGCTTATAGTCAAAACCTTTTCTCTTTTGTTTTTTAACGGCAGGGATTCTCTCTAACAACGGATAATTTTGTTTTTTTCCCTTTTAAGTGTATATCCTGCGTATCTTAACACAGTAAGCATAACGAGTACAAGTATATTTTATCTGTTGACTGTCTCATTGAATTTAATTCTGAAGAGCCTCACAGAGTTGTTTTACATGCTGAGTATCTGCTGCATTTTTATTTGAACCCCTTCAAACTGAATTAAATGATCCTATTAAAACTTGGGGCTAGGGAGCCCAGTCGGTTAAGCACTCGCTTAGCATGCAGAACGTCCCAGGTTCGGTTCCGGGCATCGGCAAAATACCTGCCGACCTATAAATGGCCCGTGCAGCCAAAAATGTCTTAATAATACCCCGTTTAAGGGAGTGCACGTTAAATATCCTTCAAAGTCCTAACGCTGCATACGATGTCGCCCTTAACGGTTGCGTTGGGTGCCTTTTCAGGTGTTGGCTCGTCACCTGACTGTGGTTCTAAAATATGACGCCCGTCACCAATAGCCCTCGTGTAGCTCTAGTGCGACGATAATTCAAACCTATTAAAACTTACAATTTGGTAATAGGTAAAATTTTAACTATATTGTTTGATGGTTGTTTAAGTAAATTATTTATAGTTTTTATCATCCTTTCAGCTCATCCAAGGGAAAAATGACGCATGCCTTGCCAGATGCAGCAGAGGGCAAATCCTCTTCTACCACTGAAAGGAGCAAGAAGTTTATGAATGTCACTGTTTATTTTCTGGACGACACATTTCACGTGTTTCAGCTTCAGGTATTAAGTTTTTTATATTTTTATTACCTAACAATACCGTGTGTAACTTTTGACAGTTAAGTCAGCCATTTTGAAATTAGGTAGTATTTTTGGTCATTTCGAGATGGCAACCAACTCAGCAAGTGACGTTATTTGTTATCATTTCGAATTGCCGACATTTTCAAAAAGCTGCCAAATCTGGCGTGAATCTTTAGTTTAACCCTAATCTACAGCTAAACTATGGACTTCAAATTTTTTACGCTAATTTCCAGTTTCTGTTGGACGTCGTAGTTAGGGTTTAGAGAAAATCATGCATGTACAAAAGGTAGCTGTCATAGAACTTTTTAGGTTTTAAAGTTATTGAATGGTAATTGAAAGGCATTTAGTGTCATACACCCCTAAAAAAAAAAAAAAAAGTCCCCGGCGCAACTGCCCATTACTGGGCCCAGGCCTGCCATGCATATTTCAGCTTTCGTGACCTAGGGCTCTGGGGTGCTAGGCATATGTCCTGGTACGGTGGTCAGCCTTTACGCAGAACCCCCCAGTGTTTAGTTCCCAAGCATGCTTGGTGCCCATTTTATCGACCCACACAAGGGATGAAAGATTGGGTTATGTACCCCTAGTTTTTAAGTAAAGATTAGTTTTAGTTGAGTTTTGATTGGTGTAATTCTGCATTTGTAGGGTGATTTAAAGTATTGTTTATTATGGTTTGTGATTTTTAGTATGGTACATCTTTTCTACATTGATTAATTTTTCCTTGAAATTACCTTATATTTGTTATACTTAAGATAAATTACATTAAAAATAACTTCTAGATAATAAAAGAAACATTTTAAAAGTCAACCTGTTAAAAATATGTTAACAAATACTTGATATAGTCAGGTTATTTTTTAAAAACCTATCACGATGTAAACGTTTTGCAATTTGTTTTGTTTGTTATTCATAGTAACTTGAACAATTGTTTCAAATTAATTTGTATGTTATTTTTAAATTACAGTGCTAAATTGTATTTCTTACATTAATAATGTATATAATATTTAAAAAAAATAAGTGTGACTTTGTTTTAACATGTGGCTTTTCTCTATTTTTTTAAGTCTAAAAACCTTGGCCAAGTACTTTTTGAGAAAGTATGCAAGTTTATCAATTTAGTTGAAGTTGATTATTTTGGACTAGAATTTGAAGATGACAGAAAAACCAAGGCAAGTTACAAGCATTTGCAGTGTTTCATAAGTAAAAATTGTGCTATTTTCCTTGATACTGCTTAAATTTAGCAACACATAATTCAATACATTCATCTGTGGAAGATGGCAATTTTATTTAAGTTTGAAGATCATCACTACGGTGTGCCAAGTTCAATTTACATTTCGTTGCTCCTTCTTCTTCATTGGGGCTGCAATATTGGCAGTCAAGCCTTTGCAGAAAATTTACTAAACTTAAGTTTATGAAAAAAGGGGAAACGTGATATCATTATAAAGAAGTTAGTATCATGCTCATTGACTCAAAAATCTAATTTTTTTCAAAAATGTCACTTAACACGTTCTTCCACTAAGCTCTGTAATTAGTACATACTCATAATTTTCAGCCTTTTATCAAATGATAATTTTTTTTAATGCATCAATAGCCCTTTCATAGCTCTACACCATAACCAAGCTTAAGTTTGCAGCAGAGAAATGTACTAGGCAGAAGAATCTGCTTAAACAATGCTGCTGGCGCCGAAATTTCGCCTGCTCCTATTGGCTGCTCCTTCGACCCTGATATTCGTGCGCCCTGTTACGTCAAAATCAAAGGAAAAAAATAATTAAAATAACACTCTAACTGAAGCTAAACTAATAAAAATAATAAATTTATGTCTTGAAATAACAAATAAATTTGTTTATTGAAGGTGAAATACCTTTTTGTATTCGATTCTCGCACTCAAAAATGAGAACTACAGTAAACTCCCGATTATCCGCGGAATTGGGTGGCGTGGCGTCCGCGGATAAGCAAATTCGCGGATAATCCGCAAAAGTAAAGAAAATATCCACAAAATTGCTTCTGGTGTTATAACAGTAAAATACAGTTATGGTAGTACCGTAAGATAAAAAAAAACGTAACGGGAGGATGAAGATTTACAATTTTTTAAAAAAAGTCGGTAAATCGTTTCTGTTTTTTAGCCTTGCAACTTCTCATTCTTATTTGTGATTGAAGTTTGTCTTCAATTGTTAAGACAACTTTTTTAGCTTCTCACTCATTTCACTATCAAAATCACACAAAGCAGTTCAATAAAATTCCTAGCAGTTTATTTTACAAGTGACGCTTTTTGACAAAAATCGGCACGTGAAGTGCATCTGGCCAAACACATTTTGGGACACAACAGGTTTCCTACAGTTATCTTTATTTTAATGTCTTCGTTGTTCTTATTAATGTAATTTTTTTTAAAAAATATATTCGCCGTTTTTGAATGTGTTCGTTGTTCTTAAAATTAATTTGCTGTTCTTGGAATTCATTTTTCCAACACGTATTTAAAAAGTAAAAATTTCATTTCTTTGTGCTTTTTAAAAATATTATTTTGAAGAGAAAGGGAGAGGGGATCGTGGCCCGCGGATAATCCGCAAAGCGGATAATCCACCCGCGGATAATCGGGAGTTTACTGTATTTACCCTTTTTCTCGTAGAACATTTGTATACTGCAAACTTAAGGTCGGTTTTGGTGTAGTGAGCAATTATTCAAACTAACCTTATGCAGGGTGAGGCAAACAAAACCGGCCCCGATTTAGAGATGGGCTTGGCGAGAAAAACTCTTGAAGCCGCCTGAAACCTGTTTTTGCATTGGTTGGATCGGATTCGCTTCACATTAGAGCTACTAATAGACTAGTGGCGAGTTCAGATCTTAGTTTGTATTGTATGAAAACGTCCCATAATGCAATTTTTGTGTCTTCAATCAATTTAGCATGTTTTGAATTACCAAAAACAAAAATGTCCAATTCTCTAGGATAAATAACGACCGAAACAATCAAATAGTCATTAAATCTTGATCAGCTCTACTAACCTTGTTTATATTCCATTTCAACTAGCTTCTAAAAGCATAGCGTAGTTTCCGGCAAATAAGTCGCCAAGCGTTTGTTTGGGCTTAATATTGAAGCGATCAATAGCTTCAGTAAGCAAACCTGTTTTTGTATTGGTTTTAGACTTGGCAACATTTCTGTCGTATTCTTATCTCCACCTTGGGGCCGGTTTTGTTTGCCTCACCCTGTATAAGTTTCTTTTGCCTTGCAGTGTTGGCTGGATGCGCTGAAACCCCTTTGTTCCCAGACATCTTCTTCTTTCCCCACAATGTACCTATGTGTCAAGTTCTACACCCCAGATCCAGTGCAGCTTGAGGACGAATTCACAAGGTGGGATTTAAAGTTTACTTTGAAGTGTTGGTTGTTATTTTCATAAGCCCTCCAAGGGATAAGTGGTTTACTTGTCACTGCATGAGATTTCAAAGTAATTTTTACTGTTATCATTAATTTTTAACAAATTTTTTAGTAAATATTGAAATTATAAAAGTTTCTATCCATTTACTTTATTGGCTCACTTTTTTTTTTAGCTTCCATGCACCGTTTATAATGTAAAAAATGGAAAAGGTGTTATAATTGTACAGTCCATCCATCCATTCATCACCCGCTTTCACAGAATGAATTGCAAGTCTCGCAAACAAGTAGTGGGATATATTGTTTTGAAGCAACGATTTTTAACAAACGATAAATATTAACTGAATTTTTGAAAGAAAGTTAATGAACATGGGAAATTGTGATGACTATAAGATATTTATTAAAAAAATTATTTTTTGAACTTCAAACAAATGAAGCAAACAATAGACTAAATATTAAATCTACAAAAGTAGATTAAAGAAAATAGTTCATTTTGGCATTTAAAAGTTAGAATTAGAATTAGCTAAAGGCTCTGTTTGTTGCATTTTTTTCTGAGGTGTGTGTGTTTCTTGTTGAGCACAAATGTTGTGTGGAAGGGGTTTAAATAAATATTCTGTAACAAACCTACTTTTTCATTTTTAAGGTATCTCTTTGGACTACAGGTGAAAAAAGACCTAGCCAATGGCTTCTTGCAGTGCAATGAGAACACTGCAGCTGTCATGGTTTCCTACATTGTACAAGGTATTACTTTTTAATAGTGTAAAAGATATAAAATTTTAATGTTTTAAACTGTTTCTTATGCATGTAACATTGAAAATTGTTTGGCTATCTAATTTAACTTTGTTATTTAAAGATATTTTCATATCAATAAGAAGTATAGTTTATATAGTTTACATTGAAATTGATTAAAACTTAAACGTTTCTTTTTAACCCAGTGTATAAATTGTGTTAATTTGGGGTTGTAATTTGCCAAAATCCAAGTTGAGCAGAATTGTTTACTTTATAATGTGCAATCAAAACAATTTGATGACTATCAACCCTGTGTTGAGGGGTGCATGTTAAATATGCTCCTAAGTACCGACACTGCATACAATGTTTGGTTGGTTGCGTACTCAGGAGTTGCCTTGTCACATCCCATACCTTGACCATGGTTCTAAATTACAAAGCACATCGCCGATAGCACCTTGAATAGCGGTATGCGATGATAATTCACCTAAACTCAATTGAAGAGTCCAGGGCAAGAATCCCTTGATTGCACAGAAATCTTTCTGTAATCAGACCTGTTTGGCGAATTTTGGCGATCAGAAACCGGTTTCTCCCTTGCTTCTTCTCTCATAGTACAAACATGGGACTCCTGTCTGGCGTAAATCAGGATTGTCCCAAGAGATGAACCAAATAAGAAACAATTTTCCTTGTACCAGTTTATCCGATGACTTGCTATCATCACAAAAGAGGCCTGATGCAGACACATTCCTATGCAATAAAGGGGTTCCCCCCCCCTGTGCTCTTCAAATTAGATAAGCTTAATTGTACTTTAATTTCAGCTGATTTCGGAGACTTTGATCCAGAGAAATGTGAGGACGGCTCATACGTATCTGAATTGAAGTTTTTGCCGTCACAAGATAAAGAGCTGGAATGCAAGGTCATGGAGAACCACAAAAGGCTAACGTAAGTAAAAAAAAGACAGATAACACTGTTTCAAAACAGTGATTAAGCCGACAAATAAGATGTTCAGTATTAAATTTGTTTAACTACCATTCGACATTTTAAGTTTTTTTTTCCTAAACGGGGGCAGATCAAGCTGTTTTGTAGACTAGCATATTCCACATAACTGAGCCATTTTTTTTGGCGCCATCTAGGTGGATCTCACTTTTTTTTAATGTACAAATTATAATGGATCTCAGCTCCCTGGGGAGGTTAAAGTATGCTGATATTTAAATTTTGCCAAGAGGTCACAAGCCAAATTGGTACTCAATCAAGGGATAATGCAATGCTGCGAAAATTCATAAATTTAGAGAAGTGTTTGGAAAATTGTATTTTTTCTGGATGTTACAATTCTGTATGTGGTGTAAGTTATTACACTAATTTGAACAAAGCCAAAGCGTTTTAGAATTTCCGATTGTTTATGGCAGAAAAAAATTCTTGCATTTATAATGTTATATTTGCGAAAGATATCTAGCACATGTGTTTTTAAAAACTAAAGTTGTTTTTTTTTATATTAGTTTGATTGCATTCTTTTTCTTTTAATAATATCAGAACTAGAAAATACTAAGGTTGTATAAGGTTTGTGCATTTTCTGCAAGAAACTTATCATATTTAAAACCATTGTGTATAGTCTATAAAATAGTCTTAAAGGATCTACTTTAAACTAGAATTAAGTTAAGAGATTTCAGAATATAAAATAGTTTTTAATAGATTTTTTTGTATTACTTAAAAACTAACCTACCACTTGTACTTTCAGTGGGCAGACACCTGCTGAAGCAGATCTGAATTTATTGGAAACTGCCAGAAGGTGTGAGCTCTATGGTATCAAGATGACAGCCGCAAAGGTAGTGTTATTTCTCTATATAATATAAAATTGTAATTGTCGGACGCTTGAAAGCCACGTGATTTATGCGGCTTCAGCCAATCAGAAACGCTGAGAGTAAGTGTGGCGGTGTGCTTGTTTTGTGCCTGGGCTGCTTCATGTTGCGTCCCGTGGCTTTGGTAGAAATCGTTGCTTAGCGCTAGAGCTACATGATGCCCCTGGAGCAGTACCACGGAAACTAGCCAGATTGTATCGATTAGCATTCCTGCATTGGCAGTATCCTCATATTAGTCTTTCATGTGTGTTCGCGGAGAAAATAAAAGTTAAAAAAAAATTCTTTGCAAAACATTCAAATACTTTTTAGAATATATTTGTAAGAATAGTATGTTTAGATTAAGAATGTGTAGGATCTTGCTCGGGTCTTAAGGGGTTAAGATTTGTTTGTAAAAACACTAATATTAATATATTAAAAAAGTTATCACACTGAGAAATGTTATGTTCTAATTAAAAAAGATAGAAAATGCACACACATAATAAGAAATACTTTAGTCCCAATGAACAGACTTGTATTTACCATATTAGTATGTTAATTTGCAGGACCACGAGGGTGTTCCCCTGAACCTTGCGGTTGCTCACCTCGGGGTTCTGGTGTTCCAGAACTACACCAAGATCAACACTTTCTCGTGGGCCAAGATCCGAAAGCTCAGCTTCAAGAGAAAAAAGTTCCTCATCAAGCTACACCCAGAGGGATACGTGAGCAGATTTTTTTTCTTCAAAAATATATACATGGGCCAGTCTCTGTAAATGGGACAAATTGCACTTTTAAAAATTGAAAAAAAAAAAAACTTTTACAGATAAGATATTTTTTTATATATATAAGTTGTAAACATTCAGATATATTATAATTTTTTTTATTCCGGAGCATTTCAGGATTTTTTTTAAAAATATATTTATACCAGTCTATAACCAGAGACATTACATATTTATGAAATTACTGAAAGCTACTGATAGTAGAAAAGCATTATATATGTTTTTGGAAACTACGCAATCTAATTAATCATAAATAGTTCAACCAAAAAGTGTTATTTATTTAAAACGGCCTTTTGTATGATGTTAAAAGTTGAGCATGTGGGGACAATAAGAGGAAGTGACAAATTGAGTATTTAAACGCAATTTTCTGTAAGTAAATTATAATTATTTTTTCTTTTTTAAGTGGGACAAATTAAATTATGTACCAATTTAAAATAACTAATCCCAAACCTGCTTGTATAATTTGAAAATAAAGAGCAAAGTATCTGGGACCCACATACACTTTGTCCCTTTTACAGAGAATGACCCACATACACTTTGTTAACACTGGATTAGACAGGCAATCAACCCTATCAAAAGTATTTAAAAACTCTTTATTATTCAAGAATGGTTTTTACCAATCTTAAAAGTGCAGATTTTCTATTTTGGTGGGGGCTGAGAAGCCCAGTCGGTTAGGCACACGCCTAGCATGCGAAAGGTCCCAGGTTCAGGTCCGGGCATTGCCAAAATAACTACCGACCTATAAACGGCCGGTGCAGCCAAAAATGTCTGACGAATAATACTCCGTGTAAGGGAGTGCACGTTAAATATCCTTTAAAGTCCTAACGCTGTGTGCGATGTCGCCCTTAACAGTTGCGTTGGGTGCTTATTCAGGTGTCGGCTCGTCACTTGACTGTGGTTCTAAAATAGCCAATAGCACTTGTGTAGCTCTAGTGCGACGATAATTCAAACCTAACCTATTTTGGAGGCATATTTTTTGCAGTATATCCCTTTAACTGTTGTACATAATTTGCTTATTATATATCCCTTTCAGTCCCATTGACAATTTGGCTTAATAGTAATATATTAATTTAAAATAATAAATAGTAATTTTTAGATAATCGATGAAATTCCAGTAAGAATCGATGTGCATTTATTTGTTTTAACTTGGTGATTGATTGAAAACATAGGTAAAACTGTTGCATAATTATTACAGAACAATTAATTTTTTAATAATAAAGGAAAATTTACTGAGAACTAATGTAATAAATTCATCAGGGGTACTACAAGGACACAGTGGAATTTTTTTTCGAAGGTAGAAACGACTGCAAAAATTTCTGGAAGAAATGCATAGAAAACCACACTTTTTTCCGTTGTACAGATGCAAAGCACGGAATGAGACAAAGACCAAAGATATTTAGCAGAGGATCATCCTTTAGGTAAGATAAAGTATTTTATAATTCAAAAGGAATTTTCGGTATTGAATAATTGTTGGATTGTTTTAATTGCACAATTAAGTTATTTTGAAGGTTCATTATGTATGAATGAAGAAAGATGCATAAAAAATTCTAAATTTGCATAAAAATATGCAAGGTTTCGCCTTTATTTTAAAGCAACAATTTCACAAATTTATTTTTCGAAATGTTAACTTGTTGCTGCAAAAAAGTAGTTATTTATAAAATATATCATTATCCTTCAAACTTCTAAAAAAAATTAGCAAACGATAAAGATTAATTATCAAATCTGCAGAAGACGATTAAAGAAAATTATTAATTTTGACTTATAAAAGTTTGAATTGGAACCAGCTTAAGGCTCTGCTTGGCGAATTTGTTTCTGAGGTGTTCTTAGCGTGTTTCCTGTTGTGCGTAAATGTTGTGTGGAAGCGGTGTAAGGGACAGATTCTGTAACAAACCAACTTGTTTGATGTTTATTAATGTAGTTCTTTAACCTACCATAATGTATGAAATTTTGTTTTAAATTTTTATTAATGTCTTACAGATATAGTGGGAGGACCCAAAAGCAAGTTTCTGAGTATGTACGAGAAAATGGTGTCAAAAGGGCACCTTTTCAAAGGTAAGACATGTTCTTTTATTTTTGCGTAGTATGGTAATAAATTAAAAGTTTCTCTTTAAAGCTTGGGAAATCTTGAAGTTAAAATAAATTTTCCACACAATATAATGATGTATATTTTTTATCTCGACAAAATGTCCCTAATAATGAAATGCTGTGTTTTGATTGTTAGTTATGTTTGTGATTCTGAGAAGATTGAAAATGATTATTAAAAAACTGTAACTTCTGATAAGATTATTAAAAAACTGTTGTTCTGTTATAGGTGTATTAACTTTAGTTATACAGTATAAAAAATTAGTCATTGTTTTTGACATGCTGACAAGTTCATAAGATTTGTTATTAATAAAGTAACATATGTTTTATTAAATATTTCAAATGAAGTTCAAGATACTGTCTTTCAAACACGATTACATTAGTGCTTCCCTATTAATATCTAATTTCAAGCAATGAGTGGGTAATGTCAATACAATATTGTAATGCTATAATGATATCAGAACAATATTGAAAATATATCTGATATGGTATATTCGTGGCAGTATGGCACGCGCGTGCTTTTCACCCTAGAATTGAATTACTACTTAGTTACTACTGGACTGTGGGTTGCAGAGGCTGGGGCTGTGGGCTCAAATACAAGAGGTACAGATATCAACTCTGGGTCACTCAGTACCACTTTATAGTATACCTTGTCTATCTTGAATACTAGCTTCGAAAGCATTTTCCTCCTTCACCCCGCATGTGGTTTTCTTCGAAGCGATGTGAGCGTGTTTTTCCCCCACCCTACTTAGGTTTGAACGGTTCAGATTGTTAACCTCGCAACAGAACCTCAAACGCATTGGGTTTAGAAGAACGATGCTTCGCTCGTTTCCTAGAAAACCAAGCGAAGGGATGGGGGAAAGAAAGTCTTTTCGAAGCTCCCATAGTAAATAGACAAGGGCTAGTCTTCATATGAAGAGTACAAGGGAAAAACCGAATTGATTTTTTAGAGAAGTTCCTTAGCTGGGCCACTTTGGCGATGATAGCGAGTGATCGCCTAAACTTGTGTAAGGAAACCAGTTCCTACCATAGATATCATTGTTAAAGTAATATAGTGGCAGATCACGTGTGACCTCCAATGCTAACGACGGAACACGCAAGGAGCTCCCAGAAGAGCCCCAATGAAGTATGTGTTGTAGGTCACGTGATAAGCCTCTGTAGTACTTTACTACTATCTCTGTGGTTTCTAGCTACCAAGTTCAGGCGATTGGCGATCCCGACGCTTGGACCAAGCGAAGAAGAAAGAGAGAAACCGGTTTTATGTTGTCAAGCAGACAATTGCGGGCGTCCGCCTAATAAATCAATCGCTTCTTCCTGTGTACTCTTCATGTATCATAACTCCATGGAAAAAAATCGTTTCATTTTCTAAATCAATGACTTCATTTAAATTAACAGGTCAACCAGCCTGAAAACTCCAACGTCACCTTCCAGAAGCATTGGGTCCCCAGTGTCCCCTCAACCATTGTTACCAGTCGCCAACCTACCAGATGAATCCATATCAGATGTATCTAAGGAGGCCGCCAAGCAAGGAGATGTGTCGCCAAATGCGAAAAACACGCCAGCTGTTACGCCAGGTAGGGCTGTATACAAAGTATTGATAATCTGATTATGTTGGAGTTTTCATGTGATTCTTTGTTTTAGCTTCCACACTGTGTTTATGACGTAAAAGTGGATAGTATTGCAATCATTCTGTTTGTTCGTTGGTCAGTCAGCCACTTTGATAGACCAAACCACAAATGTCACAGATAAGTGTGATTCGTCAAATTGAAGTTAAAAAAAATCCTGCTAGGCTACATTCTCAATTTTAGTCGAAAATACTGTTTAGAAGTATATTTAAAATAAAAAAAATACTAAATAAAAATTATGCAATTTAAATAACATGAACATTCAATTTTGAATCTTTTTCTCCATTGCTGTTAATCAACAAAACACGAGAAACTGAATTTAACATATAAATGTAAAGAAAAATTTATTCTTTTTGTTATATAAGTCAATTTTTAGATCATGGTATATCACAATGAACACTTTGATACTTTGCATTATTTGTTTAAAATTTCAGCATTTATTAATGAATAAAGATGTCTCAATATACAAATTATCATTCTACAGAGGTAAGAAAAAATGCTGAATGAAAATACAATAACGTTGATATTTTTAGAAAATGTTTTTCATTGACAAGCACTATAAAGGGTAAAATACTGTATTTAAGAAACAAGTTTATAAATACCAAGTCTTGCCCGAAAATCAAATCCAGACCCTGAATACTGCAGACTAGTTAGGTTATAAGGGCAATATTTTTAAAAAAATTAAATTAAAATGTTGGGTATGAAGTTCTTTAAACTTTCTTTCCTTAACTTAGTAATACATAATAATTTTTCTAATGAGATCGCATACTCTATCAATGCATTATATAAAGTTATTTTTAAATATTAAATGGATACAAAATAAATTTAAATTTGCAGATTTTCAGAAAGAAATATTTCATAAAACGTCAATTAAAAAAATTAAAATTTCAGGAAATGTTAAATGTTTTAAAGGTTTTTTTATGCAAGTTCTAGCCTTTTATCCACATCTATTCACTGCAGTTTATTTTTCCTTTTAAAAAAACATTGATCTACAGGTGAGGACAGCCGTGATGACATAACTTATGACAATGTCTCCCATGATTCCTATGATGTCCTAGAACGAGAGACTTTGGACACTGATGAGACTAACAGCATGGCTGCCACTAACACCAGACCTAACACCTCAGAGGACATTGAAATCAACGAGACTAACCTTAAAGATTCAAGAACTAACTCTTTGGATGCCACCACTAACCTTACTTGCATGCTCACTAATAACGCTCCTCAAGAACAAGGTTTGTATCTTCCTTAGAAACCACTTTGCTTACTAATAAATTATACTAATACAGTCCTCACTGGTTGATCTTAAGTATTCAATAAAAGGAAACCTGTTCCAATTGAAACGGAACGGTAGGTTGGCCTTAAATTACTTCACACTATGTACCCGTTTAATTACAGTTCTATGTTTTTTCTTATACCGTAAAAACCAATTCATCTTCTTTAACTGCTCTAATTAAGGTGTAAAGTCTTTTAAAAAAATGCATAGTTGAAAAACTTAGTGGAAGAACGTGTGACATTTACAAAGAATTGAGATTTTTGTGTCAATGATTGTATTGCCTTCTTTAAAGATGATTCTTCCTTTTCATAAACTTTAAGTTAAGTGCATTTTTTTCCATTTGTAAGTGCCGTTTTTAACCTATCTCAGTGCAAACGATAAATTTTAAAGCTCATTTTCTCGTTTTCAACTTTTTGCACTTAGCATGTTCTTCCACTAAGCTATTCAATTGTGTTTGTAAACAAATTACAAAGGAGAGATGGTAAAATGCTTTGCACCTTTTCCTAACATGTAACCTTTTACTCTTAGTTAACCCCAAACCATTAATTGTTCTGACATCAGACACTATATATTTTAAACAAAATATGAACCAAGGCCTTTAGCGAATGAAACTTGTTTCATATTAGCTAGTGTGGACTGTTTCACAGTCCTAAAAAATTAGTCAAGATCCCTAAAAACTTCTTATTTTTCACAAACAGAAATCTGTAAGAACTCCGAAGAAGACACCAATAATGACGGTAAGTACGAGGATGAAGGTCGGCGAAGGTCAAAGCGTCACAGGGTCCGTGTGTACACAAACCCAACCGGGCAAACCAGCCCAACCCTGTACGCCCGGGCCAACCGGCACCTCTGCCAGGAAGGGTCTCTGAAAGCATACCCTCGCACTGTTGACTTTGTTTTGGTTAACCAGTTGCCTGCCGTCGGTAGCTTTTCATACAGGGACGACTCTGTCGAGGCAAAGTCGCCAAGCCAGGAGATACTTCAAAGGAAGCGACCGAATTGCGATGGACCGATGTCAACGGTAGATCTCCTGGGCGGGCATTTGCCTTCCTCCAGTGCAATAGAGGTTGTGTCCGATAGCCTTGATGTCGTTGAAAATGGTCCAGATTGCGTTCCACATAACTCCTCTTCGAAGGAAGAAGATTTGGGTGTGCCGCCAGATAATCAAAACTTTCATTGTCCGGTTTACGATGACATGAGGAATGGTTGCGATTATGTGGACCGGTCTAGTCACTATGCTTACAATAGTTATAAGTTTTCTCAAATCGGCAGACCACCCGAGTTGTTCCCGTCGGATACCTGATAAGAAATTAAACAAAGCAATAAGCTGGGGATGAAATTTATTGTAAATAAAAAAAAAACATAGAATTTTTTTTTCATGTTAGTTCTTATGTTAAGGAAATTTAAATGGGATTTTATTTTTTCGGCATATTTGTTTCAATATGGAAGGAATATAGTAAAACTCTTCTTGTAACCCTATAAAGAATGTTTCAGTTTCAAGAACCGTAATCTTTCCATTGTCTCCTGGGACTCTCAAATTATGTTTTTAAAACCTGTCATCTGCCATCAAAAACCAATGCATGTTTATAGGATTTTAAAAAATGTTTGGTTATGTAATTGCAGTATGCAATAGAAGGCAAATCCTATTTTCTTGTTGTACAGCAAGTCAGCAAGTAATTATTATATCTGAAAGCAATATAAATGCAAGTTTTTGGCCAAATAAGGAAAAATAAATCTTTGCAGACTAATATAATTCAATATAGTTCTTTTGGCTAAATTCACAAGCATCTTGCAACTCTTACTTATAGTACAGTATCAATAGTTTTCAGTGCAGTATTATATCAAATTTTTTGTTAACTGTTGAGTTTAAGTGATTATTTTTGCTTTTCTCTGTAGTTAGAGTGAACATGCTCACATGTTATTGTCTTCATTACTTTTCTACCCATCTGTTTTTCATTGGATTGGATGCAAGCTCTTCACTTTAAGTTTAAAATGTGTTCAGAGTTTACTTTCTGTAGTTTAATACTCAATGGGCAATCAAGTTGACAATTTTCGAAAGTTGATTTTGCCTTACAAAAATCATGTATGATTAAAAATAATCTATAAAATGATCACATTATAGTTTGTATCTTCATCAAAGATAGCTTAAGGCTGAGTGTGGCTATCTTCCTTTTCTTTCTATAGCAACCTAGGCAAAAAAATTTCCATTTTCCTCCCTTATCTTTACTCAATCTGTATTCTTTATTTGAATAAATGTTCGATTTTGTTCAGTTATTTCTCATAATTCTTCCACGATTTCTAAATCCAACATATTGTTAGTTATTATCGAAATATGTCTAAAAAAACTTAATATGGAGAGAAGTCTTACATTTACAACTATTATGTGTGCTTGTGGGATTGTAATTTTACAAAGTACTTTAAGAATCAATATTTGTATTTTTAAAATTTTTTCTGCAGATAATAAGAAAAACTCTAATATCAGGAAAAAAAATTCTGACATCTTAGTTACATTTTGTTTACCATTCACTAATATTCTATCAAAACTTTTGAAGTGTTCTACCTTATGCTACCGATTTAACAGTTCTGTGTTGATGTAAAATAAGTTTAAAATATAACTTTCATTCGAACAAATTCAAACTTAATCTACTGAAGTGAGCTCCGTTTTGGTTTCAAATGATTCGGACCAAAACTAGGTTGATGTGATTTAGGTAGACAAGGGCTTAGTATAGATATCATTACTGCTATTCAAGTGGACCAAGGGACCACATTGTTAAAAAAATATATCAAAGAAATGCTCAATAAGTAAAAGTTAATGATATATATTCTAATATGAAAAAAATATTAAATATGTTGAATAGCAAAAAGAAATATCTTGTTCAATATTTACATTCTTGTGCAAATTATTGCAATCAAACATTAACTAATAAAATTGTATGTCATAAAATTGTCAAATGATTAACTGCATTTAGTCTGATCATACTAAACTTATTAATATGTTATGACATAAAATCAATTATATAAATATCTGTCGATTTACCAAACCTGTTTCTTTGTAATAATTTTAATCGCTGCTAAGCAAATGCCTTTAACCATCAAAATTACTTGCATTTATGGAGTAATTTTTTTTTTACAAATACTGGTTATGTCATACCTATACTAATTTGAATTAGTTTTAGATCTCTTACAGAAAAAATTCAGAGGAAATATTTCTACTATCCTTAAAGCTTTTGACTTTAAATAGATTTTAGAAATGATAATAGTAATGTAAGGTGTGACGTTTTTTCTCTTTATATTCTCTATAATTGAAATGTCCGATTTTAAATGAATATGTAAACAGTAATTTGGGACTGCTATTAGTACTTGTTAAAAATGTCGGAAACTATAAAAATCTATGATTTGGGTTATCAAATATTAAACTGTATAATACTTAAAAAAATTTAATTTATTTTTGAAAAAATATGAACTCTAATGATATTTAAGGAATAACTAAATTTATAAATGTATGCTAAAAATCTCCGTTCTTCATAATGTTAAAATAGAAGCCAATTGCTTATAAGCTGACCAATTAAATCAAAAGTTACTATATATTTTTATATAGAAGTTTTGTTAAATAAATTTTTTAATTAGAAATACACATTGAAAAAACAATCTGATCCACCAAGAATAAAATTTTTGCTTCATTGATCTGTGGGTAAGCTAACTATTTCTGTATAAAAATGTTGTTTAAATTGAATCAAAATGAAAATAAGTTTCTATCTAGATATAGTGAATTTTAGGTTATATTGAACTTTTCATTGGATCCAGTAAAAGTTTACTGTAGCATAAGAGAAGGATTGAAATATATTGTTGTTTAGCAGCCATTACTAGTTTTCCTTACTTGCCTTATAATGTATGTAACTTTCATTAATTATTATACTAAATTCTTTTTCTTATTCCTTATGTATTACCAGTGTCCAATTACCTCAAACATATCTTACATTATGTGGCATATTTAATTTTTTTGTTACATGTTTAATTTTCATTCCAATCTGCCTTGGTTAAATATATTTGACTTTTTTCCCCCCAAAAAATTACCTATTTAGTTCTGAGAATACAACTTTAACTAAGTTCTCCTGAGATCTTCTATAGTATTTTTTTTAAACACAAATAAGTCTCATTAACCCCTTTGCTTCCACATCATTTTAACCTGTGTGACCTTAAGTGCATTGTTCTTGTGATTCAGCGGATGTTAGACATTCACTGTACAACATCCCCTTTCACTAGTAAATATAAAGGGCATGTAATTCCAGTGGTTAAGATGATGCCCTTTAGAATCATAGGTCCTTAATTACACTGCTCAAAACAATTAGGGGAGCAACTTAGCGTACTTTTGTTAACCCTTTCAGTTTCAGCGTTTTGTTTTTCATTCTAAAAATCTAAAATTTGTGGAATAGATTCATTATGCATCCAGAATGAAATGGTAAGAAACAGGCGGGAAAATAATAATTTTTTAAACTAAAATTTAAGGGGGGAAAATTAGAATAAAAAATTATGAATAAATTATAAAAATAATTTTTTCATATTTTTATTTGCGAAAAGGAGTTAAAATCAATTTTTAATCATCGGAGAATGCAAGCGTGAAGAATTTAGGGTCAAATTACTTCATAAATTTTTTTTGTTAGTGAATTTTATTTTACCATGTTTTCATATTTTCATTTGATTAAAAGAAACATTATTTACATCCTCAAAAGACATGATTCTTCCATCTAAAGATAAATTAGTGCAAGCTCTACTTACTGAGAAAAAAATAGCATGTTCATGATTCCAAATAAAAACATTGGGGTTGAAAGAGTTTAAAGCATGCGCTCCCCTAATTGTTGTGAGCAGTGTAGTATTCTGTCTTTACACTGACATTTTATTCACAATACAACAAGCAAGTTGCATAATAAAAAAAAAAAACTGCATTATTTGACCATGTATCAAAATTACCTTGCCTGTCTTTAACAGTGGAACATTATTCCAGCCAAACTACTTGTGTAAGTAAAAGTTTCCCGCCCTTGTTATTAATTAATTTTAATCGTTTTCAGTTGTCTATTCCTAGCATCCTTTGAAGCTTTAACACAGCCAATCATGCCTCTTAATTTAGAACCCTGGTCAAGTGATGAGGTTAACACCTGATTGGTCATCCAATGAAACTTTCAGCGACATCATATGCTAACGGCGTCGTGACTTTTGACCCCTCAGATGCAACACGCATGTCTATCTTATTGTACTCGGGTATTTTAGTTGGATTTTGGCCGAATATTTCCATCTATAGGAAAGCAGTGACTGTCACTATGATAGAACCAGCCCCATATGCTTTTGATCTGATCTGGGCTGATAGCATGTCCAACTCTATACCAACTGGGCTTGTGTCGTCTCTTTCTTTGTGTGTCTCTTGTGCTTGAATCATTTCTAGGGTTTAGTGCAATAGACTTAAAGTCGCAGTGCTTGGCGATCTTGCCCCCCACCAAGAAAGTCATTTAAGTTAAGTCATACCAACTGGGCTACCCAGCCTCTCCCACTCTTGTTATAGCATGGCACCACTAGTAGAGCAAAGGGGTTAATAAGACCTAAACTCATTCATTACTTTTCATTTATAAACTATGTATTTGTAATCAAGAAAAAGTTTTTCTCAAATATATCTGTCTGTTGAACTTACAATGCCTTATACATGAAGTACTAAGTTAATTATACGAATACCATGTTAACCAACTATTGAATCAAAGGAAGTCTGTGTTCAAACTGCCATTTAAATCCTAACTGTAGGTTGTTGAGTGTAGATGAGATTTCGTTATCTATGCATACACATTTGTGATATCTGTTACTAGCTTTTAGATTAAAACCTCTACAAGCTGTCTTTCTGTGTCTTTCTTCTTGTCTGTCTTTACTCTACTCGTGTTTTTTTTTAAACCTATTTCTTATACTAGTCTTTTACATATGTTTCAGTCTCTTACTTACTATACTATTTTTCAATGTATGCATTATACAAATGCTTAGTAGCTCAGGCAAAATACGTTTTTTTTGTCAAAGTTAATTTTCCGGGAGCTAAATTACTTAGAGTTGATCGATAATATGTTAAGAAGAGGTACTTTTGAGAGATTATATATTAAGACGTACTTTTTCCACAGTTTTCGCTAATGTCCACCCGGAGCTTTCTCCCCCACCCCCTCTAAATATCAAACAACACTCGTGCAATAAAATCGCCCTAACTCAGTAACTAACTATTCCTGTAAATTAAACATCTTTTTTAACTTGCTCATTTAAGGTTGTACTACAAAATGACATTCTTAAACTTAACTAAAATTCTAATTTTTTTTAATAGCAAGTGACTTTTTAGCACTTATTCCCACTGAAATTTTTTTCCATGATTGCTATTGCAGTAATTCAGATTTTACAGTACAACCTATGTAATTGTCCAATTGACGAACGTTTCTCATTTTAAGTCCCATCAAAAGAGATACAGATTTTCTCTAATTTGCGTAGAATAATGAGACATTCTTGTTTGTATTGAAGGAATGAGTCAGTACCCTTACCATGCTCTAGGACCCTGAATAAAAGTTATTGTAGTTGAAAATAAGTTAATCTAGCTTGTCCAAAGTTAATGATGTTGGGTAATGTATTGGGGAAAAATTGCATAATTCTTATATACTCATCCTTATCCCATTAACCAGACTTGCTGCTTCTAGTTTAATGACTTACAATGCATGCAGCCAGATACTTATAACATTTCCTTTTATTTTATCAAAACTATGCCTTCAGTAGTATTGTAGCTAATTACTCTTCCTATATATCTGTTATTAAACATGGTTATACAATTCATTCGAAAGTAACAAACTTTGTCATTCTTTTCTTGTTAATACTACTACATCAGCAAATTGCTTTCCTATAAAAATGATTTTCCTTAATGCTTTCACTTTGGAGTCTGGTGAGTGTTGTAATCTTTTCTAAATATGTATTTTACTTGGTGTGTTCTTGACTAAAAGCATGCATATTCATTCATCGATTACCTTATCCTATTTGTAAATGTCCATACTATTATCTGCATGAAAATCAACCATGCTTAAATTTAATTGCATGCTTGTTTCTAGAATTTGCTTTAAGCTAAAGTTGGGTAGAAAGTAATAGTACACTTTATTAGTATTCCATTTTATCAATATTCATCAAAAAAAAAATTATAAAAGCATTTCACTAAGCTTTCATTAGCAAACATATTTTTTAAACCAAATTAACAAGTCTAAAAAAGCATTTTTATTGTCTTGCATTTTAAAGACATCTAAAAAGTTTGTTTCCTTCCAGTGAGCTCCATTAACGAAAACCATAACAAGCTGGATAAACTCGAAAACAACAATAACAACACCACAATGCAGTCCACAGAAGAAAAGATCATCAACGATATCAAAGAATTGAATGGCGGCAGGCGCTTTGTGAATCAAATCGAGCCATTCGAAGAGGAAGAAAGGAACAGGCTCTCAGGGGAAACACGATTCGAAGACAGCTCTCTGTCTTCCATCAATATGTCTTCCAACGATTATGAAAACAGCAGTGTTCTCCATGACTCTCAGCAAAACTTTGGAACCTCCACTTTCTACATCAGCAGTCCTTATGCTGTCAGGCTGGCTAATAAAAGGGTGAGTTAGTTGAAGAGCTTAGTGGAAGAACATGCTGAGTGACATTTTTGAAGTAATTTAGATGTTTTGTGTCGATGAACATGGTAGTGTTCCTTTTTCAAAGATAGCGATATACCACTTTTTTTTATAAACTTTAAAGTTAAGTTCATTTTTTTACCTTTTGGAAGTGCCGTTTTCAATGTATCTAAGCAAGTGAAAAACCTAAAAGCTCATTTTCTCATTTTAACCTTCTTGTCACTTAGCTTCTCCGTCCAGTAAACTCCTAAATTGTTTGTGTAATTTTTTTTCAACGGGGCTGTTTTTTTGGCTGAAGCCTCTACAGACTCCGCATATTCCCAAGAACTAAGAACCATTTATTTGTGGCCCCAACAAGGCGACTCTTGCTGCTAATTTTGAATCTTGGATTATAATGAATCTGGACTTACAGTGATAGTCAAAGTATGTCGAGATTCAATTTGGCCTAGAGAACTTAAGTCAAACTGTGTTCAAGGATCTTTTACATGTCGCATAATCATATGACAATTGTGCCAGCGATTTTCGCATCCTGGAAATCTCTCAACTGAGCTAGTGCTCAAACCCTCAATCTTGAGCTTATGTGGTAGGCACAGAAAATAACACATAAGTTAAGGTGTTTTGGTTGAACTGTTATTTTTCTTAACATATTACTGTATGAAAATGAACATTGTGCAAAGTGTTTTATATCAAATTTTTTTTAGTATTAAGAGTATAATATTATTATTTGATTTCCATACAAATTGCTGTGTTAATTTTTTTTCTCTTTTTTCTCTTTCAGAAATCTCTCTCTGACAAAACATATTGCCTGGCCAAAGAGCTGCTTATGACAGAAAGAACTTATAGAAAGGATCTTGAGATTGTTAATGTTGTAAGTTTCTTATTCAACATTAGCTAATTTAATTGGGCAAGGAAATGAAATGGCCAAAATATTATTTAAATAATTTTCTGATAATAAATTATACTCTGAACAATGTAGTTCATAGGTTCTTATTTTTTTTAAAAAAATTTGATTTAGTCTTTATGGACACATATTTGTAAAATTTAAGATCCTCAAAATAACTGCTCTCAAGGAGTGAAGAATTCCAACTCCTTTGTATATTTTCTCTTGGGGTTCAATGTTCAAATTTTGATTTTCTTATAAATTTTCTAAATTCATTACTTTTGAATTCATACAAACTATTAAAACTTTTTTATTCATTTTTAAATAAATTTTACTCATCAACCTCACTGTACGTGTAAATAAAATACTTATTTATAATCGATTTCCATTCTTTAAAAATTCTTTTTGAAGAATTTAGGATTATGTAATTTCATTATTCTTTTAATATAAATCCTTCTCACTTCTATGAATTAAATTAGATAAGTTAAAACTGCAGTGTTTGTGTCTTAAAAGTGTTTTCTTTATTAGTTCATTTGGACCTTTTAGTTGAAAACAAAAAGAAAATACTGTCAATAAGTTGAGTAAGTCTTAAACCAGTTGTGTGCATGAAGCCTTGTCAATTTGATTCACGAACTATAAAAAACCTGCTGCATCCAATATCAAGTTGCTTATTGAGATTTTCCACTAAGCTTGTTTCATTTTTGGCTTGTTTTTATCTGCTTTTGTTTTGTTCGAGTGTTTTATTTGCTATTTTATGCATGTAATTTGGATTTGAAAGATTTTACTATTGAAAAGTAGATATGTTATTTGGTAGAATGTTCATGCATTGTTTAATGTTATTGCTAAAATTTATAGGTATAGTTGTTTTTCAGCATGAACTGAGAACCGATAATTAGCCATTTTAAGCCATTAATAACCATGTATAGGTATTATTAAAAATATTATATTATAATGTAATATCTTTATAATACTTTAAGCATTTATAAAGAATTTTAAATTTTATAAGATCTGCATGTAGAAAATGATTTCTAATTTGTTTCCCTGTATGGGGTTGTTTCACTTTGTGAATTTCAGCAGCTCCAGCTGACTTGTTTTCACTTTTTGTCTTGACATTTTTTTGTTTTTGTTTTGGTATTTGAAAATGAGTTTTTTAAGAATATTTTACTTATTAAATTATTAAAATGTAAACTTGCTGTGCTGATTAAATATTTGTTAAAAAAGAGTTTGCATGGAAGGAAAAGTTTCTTTTCTTTTATATTGGTCATTTTGAGAGTGAAACCAAAGCAACCAATGACATCGCAGGATACGGGAAGAATGAAACGAGTGTTACATTATCTAAAACTTCCCACTACTAAATAACATGTCTTTATGTATTTTCAAAATAAACCAAATAATTAAAAATTAAATCCTATATCTACTATAATTTAGAATCATCTGCTTTCATGTAGAATCAAACCAAATTCAATCAAAAACTACCTTCAAATGTTTACCTTCAAATGTTCTACCTTCAATGTTTAACTTTGATTAAGAAATTTAAAACGTCTTTAAAGTAATTATATTAAACATTTTATGATAATATGTATCAACCCATAGTATCGGTTATGGAAGAAAACAATTAACAAACAATTTAGCTTCCTGTGTCCTTCTTTAAATTTCTCATTTGTTCTAAACCGTAATTCCCGATACTATATCAAATGCAGCTTTCCCGAAATTAAGATCTTATGTTCTTTTTGCAGGTATTCCGGGAAGAGTTCTACCGACAGAACACTGTAGAGTCTGCAGCTGTGGACCGGATTCTAAGCCTCGTAGATCCCTTATATGAACAGCATTGTTCTCTTCTTCGAGATCTTGAGCAGAGGCTTGCTTTTTGGTAAGTATATGCATTGTATTTAAATAATTCGTTTCACGAGTTGTTTAAGTACTGTCAAATAACATTTTTTAATTGTTAGTACCTAGACATCAGTTGTTGTTGTTGTTGCTAATCCTCAGCTGGTTTGACAGTAGTTGGAAGAGTTCCAAAAGGTTGGTTGATACTCAGAAACTCAATCATAGTCAAAAGGTCGTTTGTTATTTTATGTTTATTGAGTCCAAGGCACTGCAGTATGTGTTAGGGAGACGCCTGGGCAGCAGTGCACTTTTTACAGGTCTGGTAGGCCTTATTTCCATCCACAAAGGAAAGGCATTTTATTTGCCCATCCAAAGTTACCGTCCCAGTCTGTCCAAAGTGGTTTATGAATTCCTGTCACATTTGATATTTAGAAGAGTGCTAGGACTTCTTCGGGAATACCATTGATGTTCGGGTGGAATTATAGCTTTCGTTTTTCGTAAAAAAAAATATCAAGATTAAAGTATCTGAACTATATGAAGATTCTGAGTAAAAAGTATAGTTAATCGAAACCGTGTTTCTATCGTAAAAATATTTTTAATAATTTAACTAAAGGAAAAGTATTGTCTATTTGTATTGAGTCAGAAGAATAAAACATTTTAGATTAAAATTCAGAAGTAATTTTGTTCAAAAAATCAACTTAAATTTATTAGATTAAAATACATTATTACATATCATTAAGAGAAACAAGGAGATGAATTCCATTAAAACAATAATCCGGATTAGCAAAACTTTTATGATTATTCTATTCAATTTGCTTACTTTATAGGGAAGGTAGACCATCTAACCGGAACTCCAGTGGCACTAAAGGAATTGCAGATGTTCTACTTCTTCATAAAGCAATGGTTGAGGTAAATATTTTTGTTCTTAACTACTTATTTCCAGATTAAAAAAACCCACATAAATAGAACAAATTATGCACAAAGGCAAGCTTTTAAACACAAATTGCCTTGTTATAAACATAAAGTCATAGCATATATGATAATCTAAGACAAGATTTAAAACAAATTTAGTGTTAATTAACAATTAAATAAGATCTAATTTATTGTTACTAATCTTAAAGGATACTTAGTTATAAATAACAATCAAAGGATTTACCTTTCAAGTTTAAGATGTTTTAAAAAGTTCAGTGAAGCTTGTATTTACTTAAAATCTAACAATATTTTAGCTGTAAAGATTGGTTTGAATATTTTAGGTTCATGCCCGCTATTTAGAAAACCTATCAGCTGCCTTAGAACTACTCTATATAGAACTCAGTGAAAATTCTGATTTTGCCACAGTCTATCGTCATTTTGAGGCCCAAAAAGTCTGTTACCTCCCTTTAACTTCTTTTCTTCTAAGAGCTACCTTTCGCCTACCGTACTATGAAGCTTTACTCAAAGGTAATTCAACATTTTCTATCAGATTAATGTGTAAAATACCAGTTTAACCCTGTAATGCATGATTTTTTTTTCATCCAAAAAAATATTTGTATCTTTAATGCTCATACATTATGGGAAAAATACTGGAAAAAAAAACTGCATTGGAATTCAAAAAAAAAAAAAATCAATTTACAAAATTTTCGACATATGGCGAAAACCAATTACAAAATTCCAATTTTGATAAGAATGATTAGAAAACTACTAAATATATTTTAAAATAACCCTAAATGCTATTTTGATAAGAATGATTAGAAAACTACTAAAATAACCCTAATTTCACAACAGTTAATAACTTCAATCTTTAATTTTGAATGCACTTTTACTATTGTCATCTATGAGGGTTATTAGTAAGTAAAACTTCAAAATGGAATGTAATAGAGATCAAAAAATTTATTGAGAGGGTGCTCTACTTGAATAGAATAAACTGGATTATGTTACTTGTTGCCATATGGCAACAGTATGCATTAGAGGGTTAGCATAATAACTTTAGTCCTTCGGATTGCAAAACAAGGTTTGAAATCACTTTCTTTGTCAACACCCTTGTGTGGTTTTACAGGACACTGCAGAGCGTTTTGAATTCTTAACCTACCTTGTTGTTTGAGGCTGTGCTGTTAAGTAAATCGCAATTGCTTTCCAAACCCAAATAGGGTGGGGAAAGTAAAGATGTTCACACAGTTTTCTAGTAAATTACATGAGAGGGAAGGAGCGGAAAGTGCTTTCCAAGCTTGCATTGTAATCAAAAGGACTATAACAGAGAAAAATTCTTTGTTAAATTTGATGTTGTACATTTTTGTAACTGTTAGATAAGCATTTTAGATTATGAGTTGATTTGTTCTCTTTTAATTTTTGAAGTATTTGGTAAGCTTTAGTTATCTTTGTAGGAATACTATTTCTGTACAATACATTTATTCCAGCTAAAGCAATTTCCTTTTAATTATAGAGCTTTTAAGCTGTAGTAACACTCAACAGGAAAACTACAATGCCTGTGTTGGTAAGTAACATAATTTTTAATATTTTTTTATAATCAGCAAAATTCCTAATTTTGTTTTATTTTTTTAAATTTAAGTGTTCTATTATCTGGAAATATATTTGTTTACAAAATATGTATACTATTCTTTAGATATGCTGGCTGAACTAAAAACTCCCAGTGAAAATTTTGACCAGAAGATTTTGTCTTCGGTATGTTCTTATTTCAGTTTTCTGAGACATTTGAATTTTCCTTTTAAAATTTCAAATGTCCCTAATTATATAACAATGGCTGTATGTATATGTTCACAATGATTGTTTAAATAGTTAGGACTTATTAAACAATGTAAAATGACAAATTGAAGATAATTTATATTATGCAAATATATTTTATAAAGCTCCTTCTTACATAGAAGTACATTAAAAAAGTTTTGATTTTTAATTTTATTTTTGGTTTTTATTATTTTAGTTTTAGAGGCATTTTACATAGTTATTTTAATTTTTGTATATTGTATTACTTGCAATTACAGGTGAACTTCGTTAAACTTATGGAGCTGCAACGGAGCCTTATTGGCTTTCCAAATTTAGTCGACAAAGAACGGGTGAGATATTTTATCACATTACTTTTTTTTATTATCTGACCTAAAATAATATCTAGGTTCTGTTTTTTTTTTATGCTGATAACATTTTAGCTTTAAATAAATTTTTCTTTAAGCCTTTAAGAAATATTAAATGTGATTATAAAGTAGGTTATTGCAAAAAAGATAGTCAAATAAATATTAAAGATTTCTTTTTATCTCAAATTTGTTTAGTATTTACAAATATACTTTTCTTCAGGAATTCATTCGTGAAGGAACCTTATTCAAGTTGACAAAGAATGGCAGTCAACAACATATGTTCTTCTTAGTAAGTTATGGCTAAATTTTATATTTAAATTATATATTATTCCAATTAGCCATAGACATGGGAACTGGCAATACTATTTCTTGAGAATCAATTTAATTTTATGAAAACTACAGGAAACATCCAAGATGTTTATCGTGTAAAGAATATTTATTTTGTTGCAATTTTTCATATCTTTCGGAGTGTTGCGTTTTTTTGGGGGGGTTAAGATGACAGTTTGCAATTTTTTTTCTGAAATGGGGAAAATATATTTTGAAACAAATAGAGATGCAATCATTGGCTCTAAAAATATCTATTTTATAAATATCATTAAATTTCCCAAGAAACCCTTAAATTTATACTCAGAGCTTAGATAAAATACCTAGTTTCATTTCTCATGAAGCTTTAAAAAAAAATCCGCATATTTTTTTGCATTGATTTTATAACATTCTAAAATTTATTTTGATTTCAATTACATTAAAATTAAAAAAAATATTAAAAGGTTGTATATAAACTCACATAACCTGTTTATTAAATAAAAAATATCTATTTCTCCTCTTCGTTTCAGTTTTCCGACACACTCCTATGGGCAACCCGTGTGCAAGGAGGCCCGATCCTGTTTCGCGTTCGTGGACGCCTCAACTCGACAGAGATTCATGTGGAACCAACCGAGCCACTGCATGGAGTGAACCACTGCCTCTTGCTTCAGTCCAACCACCAGCGCTCCCTGGTGGTGGGAGCTCCTTCTGAAAGGGAGCTTGGACTGTGGCTGGGAGACTTTAAGTAAGTTTTAGTGTTTTCAATGGGATATAATTGTGTAAATGCGGGTCAAAATGCTGCACATCTTTTGAATCGACACTATCCATTTCAGGATTTCTTTTTTTTAATGAAATTTGTAAAAAAAGGTTGTATTAAACATACTTAAATCATTTGAAATCCATATTGGCTTATTTATGATGATGCACCTTTTTCCAGTATTCATTCTTGTGGCTTCTGCGATTTCGTCGGTTTTACTCTCAATTGACAGGCTTTTTTTTGTCTGCTGTTTTCTATTTTAGAATTTTTTTACTCTTACAACTTGTTCCTTTTCTGACTATTTCTTAAACACTTCATTGGTTTTAATTCAAATAAATTTCAACTATAAAAAGCATTAATAAAATGTTAATGTTGTCGGAAAGCTGTTTAGATGGTTTAGAAGATTTTTGTTTTATGCAGAGAAATTAAGCAAAATTGTGGAATGGTGATTTAATGCGATTCACAAAGCTTTAGTTCTGCTGAATGAAATGACACAACTCGCTTTCAAGAATACCAAAACAAATATAATTCCAGCAGAACCAAGAATGAAAACAATACTGCTCAACCTTTGCCACTCAATACATGAAATATGCTCCTCCTTTCCTTCAGTCAGGAATATTTGCTGTTGTGCAACAAAAAAGTTTTATTATATATATATGAAAAACTGAGTTTATTAGATTTCATATCATCAGATTTTTGGCTCTCTTTTGTGTGCTTACAAACATCAGAAAACAATAACATGAGATAATAAAATTTTCCATGTATCTTACATTTTTTTTTCATCAGGAGAAGCATTCCAAATGGAAACAGTGGTTCTTCAGACGACAAAGATACTGAAGAGGAAGAATATGAAGATATGGATGACGTAATAAAAGATGAAGAAAAGGTGACACACGTGAACACTTCCATGCACATATGCTGGCATAGGAATATTAGTGTCAGCTGTCAGGATTTGCTGTTGTCTATGAAGGTAAGATATTGCCTTAACACAATATGAAGTACAACTAGGGTTGTGTAACTCTACAGGACTTTCAAATATCACTCAATAAGTAATACATTTAAAGGTATTTACATACCTTATAAGGTAGTTACAATACCTTTAAACCTTAAAAGTTCTATGGCAGCTACCATTACCGCATGCACGATTTTCTTGAAAATATTATTATGAAGCATACCAGTAACTCATATCAAATTAGAAGTCTGTAGCTCTTTTAGTGCAGCCTGTAGAGTGGTTTCAGATACAGACCAATGTTCAAAAACCACTTTGTTAAAATAAGCACCCCCCAAAACATGTACAAAACACAAAATCTCCATTTTCGATTTTCAACCTAATACTCTTTCATTACCTCACATTAGGTAATTTAAAATAAAAAGCATTTTTGTTTGCTTGTTTTGAAATGTTGTCCCACTTTCAATAAGCCAACGAAATGTTATGTGTTAAAGTTACTTGACATTGATGTTACTTACTAGGAGTATTAGGATATGGAGATTGATTTAAAAAAAATAGCAGTCCTAAAACATTTATTAACTTTGTTTTGAATTTATACTATCTTCTGTGTCAAAGAGGGCTAATTTATTCTTAAATCTCGGTAAAACAGTGGTATGGAATTCTGAATTATTTATCTAGAATCTTAAGTATGCTTTAAGAATCGTGAAGGAATAATGATTAAGCACTTCTTTCTCTATTTTTTCAAATTCTACCATTGGTTTTTAGTAAATTTATTAAAGAATCAATTAGTTAATACTATTTCAGGGTGGCTACAGGATCAGGGAATCATGAAAAAGTCAGGGAATTTAATCAATCTGGAAAAGTCAGGGAAATTTGTGATTTTTGTTAAAAATCAGGGAAAATTTCCAAAAGTGCCATTTTAACATGTAAAAGAAAGGATAAAAAAAGTTTAATCCGGAAAAGGCTTTCACCTAAGTGGTAGAGTTGCTGCTTAAAGTCTTATCATAACTAAAAAAATTATTATATGGGCTTTAACGCTTGCTTTTTTTTATAGATTTGTTTTAAAAAGCTCATGGTATATTCATTAATTAAATTTATTTTTAAAAAAATCTTTTTTTAATGTTAAATATACTAGAAAATGGTTTTACAAATACCGGAAGGAAACCAGCATGCTAATATAGTTCATTGCCGCTAATCAGGGAAAATTCTTACATTCAGCCTGGAAAATCAGGGAAAAGTCAGGGAATTTGTTTTCACAGATTCTGTAGCCACCCTGTATTTTGTCTTTCAGTATCGGGTAACGAATTAGTTTTTAGTAAAACAAAAATCTTGCTATTGCAGCATAGCATGAGTGGCTATCTTCTGCGTAAATTCCGGAACAGCAGTGGATGGCAGAAAGTGTGGGTGGTGCTGGCAAATCTCTGCCTCTTCTTTTATAGGTCCTATTTGGTAAGCATTTTGTGTTTAGTATTTATTTATTATTGTAAACATAGGAACTGACTTCCATGAACAGCCCATTATTAGTGTCTGTTCTGAAAAATAAATTACTTTTCCTCCTTTATAAAAGAACTGGGTCCAATTTTCAATTTAATCGAAAAGTCCGAGATTTATGCAGAACAGTCATGTCTAAATACCTATTACAGTGACTCCATTTTTAAATCTAGAGCTCATAAGTTTTTATTTTTCAAATCTTTTAAGTTTTTTGAGAAATTTGTATTGCCTCCCTTTAATCAAAACATATTATGTGGAATCTTAACTATTACACGTGCAAGGTAATAGTGCATAGTCCAGTAAAATTATCAATAATTTTTATATCAACATTTGAGGATATTTGTTTATTAATTATTATATACAATTATTAATTATTATTATATTTATTTAACATTAAGTCAGTTTTATATCATATTATTTATCATCAACAGGAGGAAAGTCCACTAGCGAGCCTTCCCCTGGCTGGATACAAGATCATGAGGACAAGTAGCACAGATCTCGTTCATGGAGAGCTCATTTTCAAGCTCCTCTTCAAAAACCATGAGTATTTCTTCACTGTGGAAAACAAGCACACCTTTGACAGGTAAGTGCATGTATTTTAATACCTAATTTCATAATCTGGTTAAAGTAAAAGTGCTGAGGAAGTCTCCTCCTAAGCTTTAAACCAGCAGATTGAAATTTTATGGCAGGTTTGTGGACAATGAGCAGGTTAAAAGGCATATCATATGGCCCTTAACTGAATCATGTCTTCAGCATAAAATTTTGATGCAATCTGCCGTGCTATGGCAGTTGAGGTTGAAGAAAGTGTCTAAGTTTTTTTGTCAACTCCATACGACCTGGTTGTTATAAATCTAGTATTTGAACCAACAGATGCATTGATACTGTTGGTTCATTGAACAGAACCTACATGCAGCTCATTGAACTACAACAGTTCATTGAACTGAACATGTTTTGCATTGAACAGATGCATTGGTACTGTTTTTGTCCCACAAAGAGATGTCATTATTAAAAATGGAGGCTCTTATGCTGCTCTTTTTCAATCGCTGATCTTGCGCATTTGCTTACTAGGTTCAGCCAACATTGATGAGCAACAAAAATTTACACAAAAGATGAAGTTCTATTTGTGACTCTCCTAATAAGTAATATGTGAGCAACTGTTCATTCAATGCTGGCAACCCTAAGTCCAATTTGGCAAATTCGACATGTAGATAAAATTTGAAGATTAAGTTGTGTTAAGGGCAGGGCTCGAAAAACAGCACGTCCCCCCCCCCCCCCGTCCTCGGTAGTCAAAAATTCCCTACAACAGTAACAAACAACAGGCAACAATAAATTTCTCAAATCTGACATCCTTGTGGACGGCCGTTTCCCATTAATGTTCGTGATACATTTTAAATTTTTGTCTTAAGAGTTTAGCACCTCACTTCTAGAATGACCCTCTAAACTTATTAATTCCTTCATCAGACAAGTAATCGGGTAAATAATAGAAAAGTTCTGTGTGCAAGATTTGGACTACTAACAAAGGAATTAAAGGTAAAAATACACATTACGGGCTGGTCTTGACAGGTTAGTTTCGAAAGAAGGACGAGTACATTGTTGGGCAAGCCGTTCTCGAGGACAGGTAAATTTTCTGAGTTTTTTCGAGCCCTGGTTGATGCTTGGGTTGAAAGAATGTAAACTTGATATGCACTTAAGCCTGCATAAATTCTTTATTGGATTGATTGGATATTTTTAATCCTAGTCATTTTATTAATGGAATTTATTGACAAACACCAAACCAGCAGATAATACCAAGTACCATTTCTCAGTGTATTAACTCAAATGATGGTAGGATATAAGTCTGCCTAAGTCAATTGGCCTATCTATGTTTCACAGTTTGGGTATTGCTAGATCTGTATTTATAGCCATAACCATTACACCAATTGTCTTAAAATTTCGACAATGCACTTCGAAATTTTCAGGTTTTAGTAAATTTTGCTGAAAATCATTTTGGTCAGTGAAGTAAATTGTATGGATTCAGTGGCATACTTATGTAGACAAGGAATGTTTTTCTTGTAATTTTTATACAATGATTAAATAAATTGCGATAATTTTGTCAGTTAAGTAGAAATAATTTTGTCAGTCAAGTAATTTGTGTGGATACAGTGGCATACTACAGGGGAGAAATAGACAAGAGTTTTTTTATTTGGTTATTTATGCACTGATCAAATGAATTGTAATCCCTTATAGGTGGATGGAAGCAGTTGGCATCTGCACATTGACTCAAGAGGAAAATACACGGCTGTAAGACTGAGATTTAACACTCTACTTAGCTCAGGGAATTCTCTGGAAAAGATATTAGTCTTATTTTTTCTTCTTCTGGGACTAGACTGAAACCATTTAAAAAAAAAAGGGCATTTGTAAAATGCTTAGCATCTAAGATGATACTGACAAATTTTGCTAGGACATGTGAATAATTAATGGTTGCATATAAATTAGAACTTGCAGAGCAATCAAAAATATACTTTTTAAGTTTTAGTGATAATGTTTTATATTTGATTTTAAAGCCATTTATTTGTTAACATTTTAAATGTTACAATTTTATTGCAAATGAGACCATAATGATAATTTTTTTTATCATTTAATAATAATTTTAACTTAATTAATAAAATATAAGAGAATCAAATCAAAAGTCAACTATTGTGTTAGTTGCTCTAAACACTTGGGAAGAAATTTTCTTTCTCAAATATAGAATAATTTCAATACACCCATCTCCAGACAAATTACTCTATGTCAAATAAACAGCATAATTTGTCTTTATCTAAAGAATGGGACACGATTTTTCTTCTTGCACTCATTGTAATTAAGAGATTAATATATATTTTTGTACTTTGTTGAAATTTATATTGCTGTTAATGCTGTCTTTAGAAGGAAGTGGTTGCACTTTTGAGCATAGATTTATGTTTCGAAAATGTATTTTAGTAAAATATTGAATAGCTGTGCTTATGAACTGAATCTAAAATATAGATTTAACCAAAATCAAAGCATAGTTTAGATATTTTTTTAGAACTGGAAAGATTTTTTTTAAAGAAAAAATGATGTATGGCATTTATACTGTAGTTAACCTTGGAACTTTTTACTTAGAAATTTTTATACTGTAACATAATTAATGTTTTTATTTTATATATTGAAATAGTATGTTTATCTCTCTGAATATTACAAATACATAAAAGTATTTGTATTTTGTTTTCATTTAAAATAGCATTTATTTTATTTGTAAATGTAAAAATGGCAATATATTTTAAATGTAAGTTTTTTTTGTAATGTTTATTATCTTACGCATTTTTAATAATTTACTCATCTGTTTTATTATTGATATACTTAATGACTTATAACAATTTTACATTACTTAAGGCTCTAATTTGTGTAGTTCTTGAACAAAACATTTATTTGTTCAAAAAACGGCTAGTAAAAAAAATCTAGCTTAATACCACTTTTTGTATTTCTTGTTACTTGAATCATTACCATATATTGTCTTAATTCAATCCTTTTATGATGTTTAAACATTTTGATTTCATAGAGCTTCCAAATTAATATTACTTTTCATTTTTACTAGTTTTATAAATTGTGTTCCTTTTTATTCAGCAGTCATGTATACATGTGCATTTAAATCAAATTCCATTTTTTGCTAACAAAGTCAAAAAAAAAAATATTGCATGGTGTTAATAGAATACTCTAAGTAACTGTGATTTTTATTTTAAAGTGGTGAAATAGTTGTTTTGATTCCAATAAAACAAATTTGGTTACTATGAAGATTTTGTATTTTTTCTAATAATCTTGCAAGCATGTGTATAAGACTTTGTTAAAATTAGACAATGTAAGTTGAAAATATACCTTTTATTTTAAAAATGTATACATAAAAGTATATAACAAACTTCGGCAGCTTGATGAAATCAACAATTACATTGCTTCAATTTTATGTTATAAAAACTTCAGTAAAAGGCAGTAGTTTAAATATAAGAGTGCATACTGTTATTTAAATTTTTATTACAATAGACAGCCCTTTAATATTTTTAACCTTTTTATGCCCAGTAGCTAAAATATGGGATGCTTGTTTAAGTTCGTCAAAATAAATAAAATAAATGACCTTATTTCCGTAACAATTATGCAGGGTAAATTAATTTACAAAAAAAAAAAGTATTTTTTAAAATCAAATTTGGGCTTGTAAAAGAAACCAATGACTCTGAAACATTTGAACAGAGGGGGAAAATTGGAAATACAAATACCCAATCAGCAAGATAAGGGCGATCGGTGTTGATCAAGATTGGTGTTGGTGATTTCCAAGCTTTTAGTTGGGTTGCAAGCATAACAATTGTCCAGAGAAAAAGTAGCAAAGTGGAGGGTAAAAAAATGTTTCACTTATGACTTAAACAACATAATTTCTGTGAATTTTGTAGTCAAAGCTTTTGATCGATATAGCGAGTGTTTTACAGACTTGTGTAGCTCTTGAGACCTTTCAAATGTATTCAATTTGCATCGGATCTCAATTATATTCTATCAAAGCTCAAAAACACCTGATATGACAATTTTAAGAGCAGGATTTTCATACTCTCCATACTCAGTGCCTCACCTGCATTTTGTGTAACTTTTTTACACCTTGTCCTTCCGACTAAACCTTAGGCTTTGAAAGCACTTACCAGGAAACTGCATGAGAGTCACTGTTTTCCTTTATTCCCTACCCAACCCACTTGGGTTGGGAAAGCGACTGCTATTAACCTCAGAGCAGAGCCTCAAATGAGGTAGGTTCAGAACAGTGACGCGCATGAAGTTTCCTGGAAAACCACACAAGGAGTTTGGGGAGAAAGTGGTTTCAAATCTTGTATTGTCATCGGAAGGAGTATAATATTTGAAAATGGCTATTAAAATAGGTCCAGTAGTTGTGGAGATACTAACAAATGTGTGATACACCCTTTGAAGCATTTGACCAATGTTCTGCTTTATGGAAGGTAACTTACTAGGATTGTAACTTCACTTTATGGTATGAAGCTCAGTCCAGAGATTCTTGGCTCATGGAAGAGGAACCTTGTCGACCGATGATCTGTGAGAATAGTTGAGGTGATGCATGGGAGTTGGAACTTAGGCGGTTTCGACAGAATCGCAACACCTCGCATGACAAGTCACCCACTGTCCACTCCCTACTCAGCACTTTGGTGTACACCTTAGAAATCTGAAAATGAGTGATGTATACTAATTAGGGTTATTAGATTTTGACTCTACCAGAATTAAACTAAATTGAGTATTAGGCCTCGATAACAAGCTAATATGTGATGACAGCATATGGACAGGACTACATCTTTGGATGCGCCACTGAAGTGAAGTGGTGGGAATGGTATCCTATAAAATTTATGAATGTAGCTTTGTTTGATTTAGTAGTAACGATTAACCCCGATTCACTAAGTAGCATTCAGTACTTTGAAGAACTGTCCAATGAAGTTCAGCTGTGATGTCGCACACACTGTGAAGTAATTTTCCACGTCTAAGTATAAGTACAAAATTAATTTTGAGGATGTTCAATTTTCAGCCCTGATGTTTTATTAGTTTGGCTCTACTTACATAAAAAGAATCATGAAAACCGAGGAGAAAGAGTAATACACACGATCACCAAGAAACGTCCTGGCACTGGTGAAAAGCAGAGTTTTATAACTCACCAAAACATAAGTACAAGTTGATATTGAGAACCGTTATTGAGTATTTAGAACTAATCATGATTGTAACGCCATATCTTATATGCTTGATTAATTAAGCATGTATAACAAAGATCGATTTCAAAAGACACAAGTTTTTCCCCTAAAGGGTATAGATCGGGGTCTGTACCTCTTTCATCTGCGATGGCCTGCAATCACCAAGGTCATTTTACCATGGCACTATATTGCTTCTGGTAGTGAAAAGCAGCGTCTCCTAACTCGCTCAAGCTACGACTTTCCTGTACATATTATTAGTACAAGTGTATCAAGCCACATAATTGGTTTTTATCGCTACATGATAGCAACAAAGTTTTAAATGAGTGTTAATTAATCATCAAAATGAGCCAAAAACCTCAGCCTCAGTTGGAGAAGAAGCCAAATAGTTGTCTTTTGGGTAGCATGCATCACTCTTGCTTCTTAACCCTTTCAGTCCCAATGACAATTTGGCATCATTTTAGAAAAAAAATTCTGGTCGTCTTTAGCTATTTATGATGTCTGAAAGCAAATCATTCGATTCTTCAAACTTTTTTCTATTAGAAAATCAGAGTTTTTTTATCAATCCCAATAGATGTCAGCCCTATTATTTTTTAAAAATTATGATCAGAACATGATGCCAAACGACGTCACTGAGACTGAAAGGGTTAATATTGAGCAGTCCATCCAGTATACTGTCGTGGGCAGGTAAACTGTAGTAACTTCCATTATAACTAGGGCCATTGTTGCAAGCACTCAATTACTCCAACAATTAAGAGAAAACGCAGTGGAATTTTTTTTCCTTCATTTTCTATCAAAAATGGTGCAACTCATAGTTGCGATTACTGCAGTTTACCTGCCCATTGCAGTATATACAGGGTGGTTATAAAATAACGCTCCCTATTCGGAGTGGTCTGTAGCTTGAATGAATAATCCAAATGCAAAAAACTTTGAAACACTTACTAATCAAGAAGGGGGGGGGGGGGAAAGAATGGAATCATAAAAATCAAACTCGTCACTTGACCAGGGTTTTAATTACGAGGCGTAATTGGATGTGTTAGCCGTATTTAGCCATAATTGGCTGGGCCTCATAATTTAGAACCTTGGCCAAGAGACGAGTTTCTTTTCTATGATTCCATTCTTTTTCGAGAAAAGAAACTCGTCTCTTGACCAGTGTTCTAACTTACGAGGCGTAATTAGCTGTGTTGGCCGTAATTGGCCATAATTGACGACGCCTCGTAATTTAGAACCCCGGTCAAGAGACGAGTATGTTTTTTATGATTATTTTTTAGGATGTCTCAAAGTTTTTTTTTTTGCATTTGGATTATTCATTCAAGCTACAGGCCACTCCGAATAGCGAGCGTTATTTTATAACCACCCTGTATTACAGATCGTTGTGTATACCTCTTTCATCTGCGGGTGGCCAGCCGTGTAGAGTATGAGGGCGTGCAAGTCTGCCATGCTCGCGGCCAGCCACAGTAGAGTCACCCGCAGCTGGCTGTCCGCCCCACTCTCCTCCAGGGGCTCGACGGCCGCCGCCCTCGCGCCCGAAGAGGACTGAAAAAATACCAAGTACAATAACTTCCAGGGCCTGCCCTTCCGTAGGGCCTGTTAGGCCCGGGCCTAGGGCCCCCAAATTTAAGGCTGCTCATCACCCCCATACCCATTTCTCCTTCGGTCGGGCTTGCTAATGGTAAGTCTATGGGGGAAAAATGGTTTTTGTTCCGAAAAAAAAGCAATGAAATTATAGGAATATTTTGATGTGGTTTTTTTTAATTCATAAAACTCCAATAAGGTTGTGCTTATAGAGGTTATTTTTTTTAAAAAGTTATTCAATTTTTTTAAATCTAAATTTTTTTCTATTAAAAAAAGGTAAATAACGTTTTTTAAAAAATAACCTCTAAAAGCACAACCTTAATGGAGTTTTATGAATTAAAAAAAAACCGCATCAAAATATACCTATAATTTCATTGCTTTTTTTGGAACAAAAACCATTTTTCCCCCATAGACTTACCATTAGCAAGCCCGACCGTAGGAGGAATGGGTATGGGGGTGATGAGCAGCCTTAAGTTTTTATTATGCTAAATGCTGTAAATCCCCAAAATATCAGTAAACTAAAAAAAAAAAATTGGATGCTCCACTCAATTTTTGCTCAATTTTAAGTGAGAAATTGACCTAACGTTATTGTTTTGATCGATGTTTGTAAGGAAGCCTATAAAATTGTATCAAAAATTTTATACATGGGTCATATAGCACCATCATTATTGGAAATCATACATAAAATTTTCCGTAAAGGGGCCCCCAAAATAGATTGTGCCTATAGTCTGAGATTTCTTAGAGCAGGCCCTGATCACTATACACTCCTTGCCAACCTAAGTTGGGTAAATAGAAATATGCTATGGAGAAGATCCTTCCGCGGATGTAAAGAGTTCCATAACGTATTTGTGAATCCATCCAGAAAACATGTTTAAAACATTAATTTCGTTTAAGGTCTAACAGATTTGAATATTATTTGGGAAAATTTGACAATTTTATCAGAATGAAAAGTGTATTTTGGTTAAATTGTTTTCGGATCATTTTGTATGTAAAAATTACCTTACAAGAGTTTCCAACTAACGGACCAATCGCGCCTTTCCCCCTGCCTTTTTACTATTTGTTTTTACCCAAGTTAGGTTGGCACGGAGTGTATAAAGATCCGAAAAGTCATTTCTAAAAACGCACAATATTTCTCTTATTTGGATGTCCAACTGAATTCTGGCTTCTTTTTAATGAAGTACAAACTCCACATTAACAGGCAATTATTCCTAAATATTTGTATTTGTTTTCATTCGTAAACAGTAAAATTAAACAAAGATCTCTAAAATGCAATCTCACATATTAAATTCTCGTATAGTCCGACCAAGCTAACTTGGCAATCAAAATATTTTGATTGTGGACGATTCCACTTTGAATTGAGGTTTTTAAGCAGAAGAAAAAAGGGTTGCCAGCTCAAGGCGTTTGGCGAAAAGAGGGGATTGTTGGTCTAGTTCAATCTATCACACTAGAGCTACACATCAGTTATCGGCGATAGAGGATTGTTGTTGATTGCTAGTAGCGGTTAACGATTACACGTGAATTTCTTTGTTTAGTTGACTTGATCAATAATCGATTAATATCTGTGCATATTTGATAATGTCTATGAAAGAACGATACTTCATGCGAAAGAGAAGAATATCGAACATAATGTTTTAAATTTTTTCAAAGTGGAAGCCTCTGCCGAAAATTTTTATTAATTTTTTTAGAAAAAAGTTCTTAAAATAATTTCTAATTAAAATTGAGCTGAGAATTTAGGTATAAGTCTTTGTTTGTACATATTTGTACAACATACAAAGTCATTTTCTTGGTCATTTTTTCAATTTTGACCTCACAATTTGTCTCGCAAGCCTAATCACAATGTGTTCAAATAGCTTCATGTTTAATATAATTTATTTTAGTTTTGGCTTAAGTTTCATAAATTTTAAAACTTGTTTCATAATAAATAAATCCTGTAGAATTACATATAAAAAATTATACTCATACATTGAGTAGTTCAAAAATGACATGAAAGATCAAACTATGCTTTGTAGTATCTTCTTTGCACATTTTTAAGACTCTGTGACCCCTTAATAATCTGTTTCTTAACCTTAAAGAAATATGCGCCCAAAAGCAATGAATCGCCAAACATAGTAACTCTTGCCCAAAACCAAAACCTTCCTTACCTTTTTTCAAAGTGGACTGGTCCACAATCAAAATATTTTGGTTGCCAAGTTAGCGTGGTCGGACTATACTTATGCTTACAACAATGCACAATGCTATTCCTATGGAAAATCGACCAAATACAGGGTGGTTATAAAATAACGCTCGCTATTCGGAGAGGTCTGTAGGTTCAATGAATAATCCGAATGCAACGAACTTAGAGATACTTACTAATCAAGAAGGGGGAAAAAGAATAGAATCATAAAAAATATACTCGTCCTTTGACCAAGGTTCTAAATTACGAGGCGTAATTGGCTGCGTTAACCGAAATTGGCCATAATCGGGTACGTAATCGCATCGTATTTAGAACCCTGGTCAAGAGACGAGTTTCTGTTTTCTGATTTCATTCTTTTTCGAAAAAAAGAAACTCGTCTCTTGACCAGGGTTCTAAATTACGAGGCGTAATTAGCTGTGTTGACCGAAATTGGCCATAATGGACTACGCCTCGTATTTAGAACCCTGGTAAAGAGACGAGTTTGTTTTTTATGATTATTCTTTTTTATGATTATTTTTTATGATTTCATTATTTCCCCCCCTTCTTGGTTAGTAAGTGCCTCAATTTTTGTTGCATTCGGATTATTCATTTAAGCTACAGACCGCTCCGAATAGAGTGCGTTATTTTGTAACCACCCTGTATTTCTTTATTCCAAAAAAATCCACACATTTCAATGAACAGATCATCTAAACTGATATTTCTACATTACAAATTTTTTACTCTCTTAAGTGGTCACAGGAGTCTTAAAAATGTGCAAAGAAGATACTACAAAGCATAGTTTGATCTTTCATGTCATTTTTTAACTACTCAATAAATGAGTATAATTTTTTTTATATGTAATTCTACAGAATTTATTTATTATAAAACAAGTTTTAAAATTTATGAAACTTTAGCCAAAACTAAAATAAATGATATTAAACATGAAGCTATTTGAACACATTGTGATTAGGCTTGCGCGGCAAATTGTGAGGTCAAAATTGAAAAAATGACCAAGAAAATGACTTTATATTGTACAAATATGTACAAACTAGGACTTATACCTAAGTTCTCAGCTCAATTTTAATTAGAAATTATTTTAAGAACTTTTTTCTAAAAAAATTAATAAAAATTTAAAATGTTTGATTTTAAATTTTTTTAAAAATAATTTCTAATTAAAATTGAGCTGAGAATTTAGGTATAAGTCCTAGTTTGCACATATTTGTACAATATAAAGTCATTTTCTTGGTCATTTTTAAAATTTTGACCTCAAAATTTGCCGCGCAAGCCTAATCACAATGTGTTCAAATAGCTTCATGTTTAATATCATTTATTATAGTTTTGGCTAAAGCTTCATAAATTTTAAAACTTGTTTTATAATAAATAAATCTTGTAGAATTACATATAAAAAAATTATACTTATACATTGAGTAGTTCAAAAATGACATGAGAGATCAAACTATGTTTTGTAGTACCTTCTTTGCACATTTTTAAGACTCCTATGACCCCTTAACACTCACCACCTTCACCTCCACTTCTTCAGCACTACACTGCCTGCTGACGGATGGAGGCAGATCGTCCAATAACTCCGCCGCCTCCGCGTCATTCTCAGGTCTTCTGCCCCTCCTCCTCCTGAAACTAGCTTTGAAAGGCACTGGAAGGTTGGGGCTGACACCGTCGTACGAGTACGCCTTGAGTCGGCCGTTACTGGAACGGACATTGAGCATTTTCTTGGACACACCAGGCCTTGATGTGAGCAGTTCTGCAACTTCGGAGAGAGGGGCCTTGCGAAGTGGGGAGGAGTCTGCGGAGAGGAAATTCAGTTGAATTATTAACATCGCACCAGAGCCACACGAGGAGCGATGTTAGGTGGGGTTAGGTTTGAATTATCGTCGCACTAGAGCTACACGAGGGCTATTGGCGACGGGCGTCGTATTTTAGAACCACAGTCAGGTGACGAGCCGGCACCTGAATAGGCACCCAACGCAACCGTTAAGGGCGACATCGTACGCAGCGTTAGGACTTTGAAGGATATTTAACGTGCACTCCTTACACGGGGTATTATTCATCGGACATTTTTGGCTGCACGGGCCGTTTATAGGTCGGCAGTAATTTTGGCGAGGCCCGGACCCGAACCTGGGACCTTTCGCATGCTAGGCGAGTGACAAACCGACTGGGCTCCCCAGCCCCAACGAGGAGCGATGGGTAATTTAGAACCACAGTAAAGTGAAAATCTGACATCTGTGTAGGCAACCAAACCAGCTTTTAAGAGATACGTCGTACGCAGCGTCGGGCCACTTATTGGGAGGGGTCCTGAGTATTAACACGAGCATATAGAGCATTGTGCTAAGGAGTAACCTTGACTTCAATACAAGGGATTAGACTTTATTGTTAACAAATCGGTGTAAGACAGCATGGATGATTTAAAGAATTCATTAAATATTCCAATATAAAGTCGTCGAGCCAACCCCAAAAATTCCGAAGCATCGCCATAATTTTCATTGATTTATTTTCGATTATGCTCATACCACGAAGCACTTTAACAATTTTGCTACGCAGGATTTTTGTTTCCGCGTAATATGTGATAGGAATATCATTATCGAATCCTTAGTTCTACAGCCGCCTAAGACCGTTTTAAAAGTAAAAGGGTTAACATAGTAAGCAATTGAACTCGAAACTCACTCTCCAGGGCTGTCACAATAGAAGGTTCCGAGCTGGCAGGTCGGAGCAACCTCGACCCCTCCATATCCTCCTCTTCGGATATCCCTTCCGACAGAACATCCTCCGAGATATCCTCCATGTCTGAAGACCCGCTAGACGTCAGACTGCGACTGCTGCGACGCGACAGACGTCGTCTAGTCCGTTTTCGGATGCGACGTCTGAAGTCGTCTAGTCGTTCGTGGAGGGGGTAGTGGACGGAGGAGTCTTCGCTCGCACCAAGAACGAAGCCCATGGAATCGGAACGGGACACGTCTGCTTCGTCATTCCTGGAACCTGTACGTTGGAATGATGTCAGTGACTGATACGATTCCTGGGCGGAATTGAAACTATATACTGAATCTTTTACTCTGTTTATGTTATTTTTAAAATATATATCTAAAATAACAAGGTTCGAAGCAACCATAAGTAAGATAGAAAAGTTAGATAATTAGATAGAAGTTGATAAGAAAATGAAAAAATAGACATAACTATATGGTAACTACAGAAGTGGTATGTTATTTCCCTTTAAATTTTCTCTATGTTTGATGAGCGTACCGTACACAACGGTGATCGTTCAACGAGCGTTTTACGGTGTGTCGACGATTTACGGCGAGCATACACCGTATTTGTTTTGTGACAACCATGACAGTAGATGGAAACGCAGTGACTCTCAGAGCAATACCACCTAGATTAGGCCGAATAACTAAATAAGCAACACAACGTCACAGTAGTAGACCAATTTCGATTTGTTGACCAATAACGTCGTATCTTAAGTTGGCGTCGCATCTTGATTCACCTTATCTTAAAAATTTATTCAAATACAAGATCTAGTCACGAATGATCATTGGTTAAAACCACAGAATCGGTCCACTAATTTGACGTCAAGCATTTAGTTCGCCGGCCTTCTAATCTAGGTGGTATTGCTCAGAGACAGAGTATTTGTACTATAGCTCCCACGCGAAACTATCTAGACAGTTTGAACTGGGAAAAGTTTGCTTGGAGAAGACGTACTGGGCACTTCAAACAGCATTTCTTCCAAGCCATTAACAAAATTTTGTCCAACCGGAAGAGGGGTTGGTAGGTCTCAAGTCACTCGATATAGATTTGCACTAATACGCAAACAAGAGTAGCCAGGATCAATAGTAACTTTGGGCAGTGGCGAACAAAAGTTCATCTTCACCTCGGGAGACAATTTATTGAACTCTAGGCCAATAGCGACCAGGTTAGCTTTTAACAAACTAAGATTCTGATGAATGCAGGATCTAAAGCTAGGCATACAAGGAGGAACAGGACCATTAAAGACCTTGTCAGTGGCTAGCTAAAAGAGTTATTATATCATGTCACGACTCTGTCTACTAACATCAATTTGTAAATCGACCCACCTTCTTCACTTTCCTCGTCTGCCGTGTAGAAGTCATCCTCTCGACGAAGCAAAGGTTCGACAGAAGACTGGCTGGCCGTCCGCATTGAGCACCTGGGAACAAAAGGGCAATTGAAACTGTCACCCTTGATGAAGTAGTTTTTAAAAGTTAAGTACCCCTCTCAGACCTAAAATATAATGGTACTTAAAAGCCATTAATATCAAACACCATTGATATCCAGTTGGAAAAGTTCTTTGTGGAAGTTCAAGAAAGGTTTTTTTGAATAGATGTTTTGAGATCGGAGATGATGGAGAAATTGTTTTAAAGATCAAATGTCGCAATGGAGGTATGTTTATTTAAAGAAAATTCCGAACCGAGTGCGAATTCAATGAAGACTGTTACAATTTCAGATTGGCAAGGTTAGTGCTGCGTCCCCCTTTTAATATAACGCTGCCGAAGTTCGAACTTTAACTAATTTCCACTTTATCTTGGCAAGTAAATTATACTCTGGCACTCAGTTTCTATTCGATTCGTTAAATTCAAAAAAGTGTACCTTATTCACGAGATTTCTTTACACTCTTCCTCTTTCACTAAAATATTGAGAGGAAAAACCTTAAGGAAGCACTTAACCTTAAGGAAGAGTAACCTTTAAACCTTAAGGAAGTTCACCTACGGACGTGACACCTATTAATATGCAGCTATACCTATACATTTGTGAAAATCTCAACGAGGCTTAGTATAAGACTTTTAGCCAAGAAACAAGAGTATAGACCAAAAGTTTGAAACACCGTAACTCACTCTCTAGTTAGGGTTTGTTTGAATTATCGTCGCTCTAGAGCTGCAGCGAGGGTTATTACTCACTTGCTGGAGTTTTGGCTGCTGTGCCATTTGTGTAACGTCTTGGAACGTGGGCGACTGTCTTCACTGCTGATTGATACCTGTCCCTTCAATGGCAGGTTGGAAGAGTGAGAGACCCTTCGTAAACCCTCAGCTGTCCCCTGGAGAAAATTCAACAGAAGAGCTTGGTGGAAAAACGTGCAAAGGGACATTTTTGAATTTTTTAAAAATATTTTTATGTCAAAGACCCCGTCGATTCTCTTCTTTAAGGCTGCTCATCACCCCCATTCCTCGTCCTCCTTCGACCGGGCTTGCTAATGGTAAGTCTAGGGAGGAAAATGTTTTTTATTCCAAAAAAAGCAAAGACATTATAGGAATATTTTTATGCGTTTTTTTTAATTCATAAAACTCCAATCAAGTTGTGCTTTTAGAGGTTATCTTTTTAAAAATGTTATTTAATTTTTTTATTGAAAAAAATGTAGATTAAAAAAAGTAAATAACGTTTTTAAAAAAATAACCTCTAAAAGCACAACTTCACTGTTTCATGAATTAAAAAAAACGCATCAAAATATTCCTATAATTTCTTTGCGTTTTTTGGAATAAAATTCACTTTTCCCCCATAGACTTACCATTAGCAAGTCCGGTCGAAGGAGGACGGGGAATGGGGGTGCTGAGCAGCCTTAAAGATAACAATAAACGGGCCAGACTCTACATCTTAGTTGTACTTTGGTAACTGTGAGTTTTGCAACTAGACTTTTTACATTAACTACAATCCATACAATGTGCATTTAAAAAATAGGAGATCTACATTAAAATAGTTCCGCCACCACTCAGCTACCATAATACTGACTGTTAACTATTGTAGTTAATTTATTACTATTTTTTGAAATTGTGTTCTGAACGAACAAAAAAAATATCAGAAATCCTCAAACAAATACATTGAAATATATTAAATGATGAATAAAAATTTAAACACCAATATAAAAAAAGTAATGCAACGAAACATCTTCGCTCTATATGCTCGCCCTTATATGTTTACCCTGCTATCGTTATAAATTCGGACGAACCTTTTTATCAGATTCTTTATTTACTGCAAAACCATTATTGTTTTTAAACAGTATGGAAAATAGACTATGGTTTCTTCGGTGTATTATATCCACAACACATCACATAATATACGCAATTTGATCGCAAAATGTAAAAAGGGGTCCAAGCCCATAGGAGAACTCCCACCACCTTTCTTATTTCAAAAATTTTTCTAAAAAAGATGACGCATTGGGAAATGTTCCGGTGGGTATGACCCCTTTTTTACATTTAACAATTCATGCATCTAATAATAATAAATTTATTAATATCAATAAAGAAACTATAAATAAAATACAAAAAAACAAATCATATTAGCTGCTTAGGGGAACATTCCCGTTCAAGCAGCCTAGAAATTTAAATTAAGTAAGTTTTAACAAATTACAAATAATAATAAAATATAATAAATTACAGCATCACAGTATTTGGCAAGAGACTGGTTACTTATGCTTTGTGTATAACAAATTAAAAGTATATGTTTATGTCGTCAACAAGTATAATAAATTTAAAGAGAGAGCGCTTAAAAGTTGAGTATTTGTCAATATTTTGAATAGAGATTGGTAAATTATTAAAGAATTTAGGAGCTAAGTAATAAGAATGTTTTCAAAGTAATAAAACTTCTAAGTAATATAAATGTTCTAAACTCCAAAAAACATTTACTTTGTTGTGCGTGAATGCCACCAGAGCCTTGTTGAGCTCTCTGAGCAAAAAACCATCCTCGAACTGACGGTCGCCGCAGAATTGGGAAGAATCCAGAAAACACAGGTTCAGGCCCTGAATACAAGAAATTTATCTAGATGCAATAACACTTCACTAGGGTTCTGCATGGGCACGTATTATTTTAAAATAAGGTAAAATGTTAAGTGTAAAGGCTCCTCAACAAATGCTTCGTTTAATCAAAAACTTTGAGATGGGGGTGACAACTAGCGTCGATTTTAAATAATAAATACTCTATCTTTCAAAATTATATTTAGGAATAATTCAAAATAAGATTTTACAAAACTGTCAACATAAAATCCGCATTCGAAACAAAGTATAAAAAATTGAATTTAAATGTCACTTTGATTTGTTAAAAATGAATTGTCACTTTGTAACTTTTATACAATTATCGATCTCAGTTAGCATAAAAGAAGGATTTCCACACCTTATGTAAAAATTATTTTGCAACTTATACTTTTCTTTGCAATAAATCAGATGAAAATGTGGAATTTAAGTTACATTTTTTAATGGCAATTTATATAAATTTTGTAGGTTAGGTTTTAGTAATATAGTAATTCACTAGATGGCGCTCACTACAAGAAAAAGTAGAAATGTTGTTGAACAGTAATGTGGTGGCGACATCTAGATACATTCATATTTACTAAAAACTCTCCTACTAAAACTTAAACTATTCGTAAAACTTAAGTGTTAGAGAGTAATTCGTAAAATTACTCTTCACGTATATTCAATACCTTAAACTTGATTATACAGAATGGTGTACTATCAGAGGTCGCCTAGTAAATTAGATTTTAACTAAATTGTTGAAATAATGTTTGAAGAAACCATACAAACAAAAACTTCTTTAATTTCTTCTATTTATGATCATAAGGACGAGTAAAATGCGTATATTACTCATTAGATAACACAAACTTTGGACATCAGACGGAACGGTCGTTCCGCCCGCCAATCTCAAAATGACGCCAAGGGCTAAATGGCAGTTATGTATATATACAGAAAACATTTCGCTATGTTAACGGCGAAATTGATTTTATTTTCTACCAGGCAAACTAAACTTTGTAGAACAATAAAAAAAAATACAGTAAAGAGGTTTCGCAGATAACTTTCAATAAAAAATTTTTGGTTATTCTAGAGTCAAAAACAGCGGAGAAAAAAAATATGGAAATTTTCGAAAATGAAATCTTTCGAGCAGTTTTAGTCAAATTTTGACCTAATTTTTGAAGTGACCTACAGCCATTACTAGACCATTAATCTGGAAGCGGTTTTTACTAAAAGATTCGGAATGCTCCAATTAAACCCCTTTCATAGGTTTGAAGTTTCAAAAAGAACTCGTTCTATTTTTAATTAATTAAAATCTATATTACCTTTGGCGATATGAATGTGCGATAAACAAGCCATCCTAGCGGCCAGGTACCTCCGAAAACGAGCCAAGGTTTACTGTATTTTCATCGAAGAGCCGCATAGCAGCGCTGGTAACTATTAAGTTATTATTACAGCTTCTAAAATAATTGATTAATCTAATATCTGAATCGACAGATTCAAAAAAAAAATCTAATTAATAAACGGAAACTCTTCATTTCAACTTTTTGGCGTTTTTATTTAAAAAAAACTAATGAATAACTCGAGTGGATGAATCAATCCAGAAATGTAAACAAACAGTCATATTTGCCAATTTGGTTGCCATATTCAGTTACCAAACCATTAAAAAATAGTTTTGTTGGTTTTTTCTTCATAAAAAGTAAGAAATATATTTTATCCCTAAAAATTATTGAGGAATAATTAATTATGTCAAAGTAATCTTTGCTTATTTTTTTTATGAAAAGAAATGATATTTGTTTCTAAAATTTATTGAGGAATATATTATTATGCCAAAGTAATATTTAATTATTAAAGTTACATTTTTTAACATGAGCTGTTACTAAATGTTTGTATTATAATACATAACCGTAATCTAAGAATTGTATTTGGTTATTGTTTTTTCTTGAATAGGCTGGATATTTTTTTAGTTTAATAAAAGTAAATTGAAATTAAATATGCCGATAAAAGTGAAAAAAACTAGGCATAAAAGAAGGATGTGGTACACTAAAAATAACAGCTGCGATGTAATCTCGAAATGTGTCGAAAACAATACATCTGGAATAAAACGTCATCTAGAAACTGTTCCTGAAAATAACAAATGGGAACGTTACGATAATGAAGATTCGGTTATTAAAACGGTTCCTATTTTTCAGTTACAGATGTGACAGGGGAGATTTCTTCCCTTAAGCTGTTTCTACTAAACGATTGAGAATGCCCCAATTCAGGCCCTTTCGTAGGTTTGAAGTTTCAAAAACATTTTTTTCTATTTTTAATTAATTTAAATCGATATTATCTTTGGCGGTACGGTTGCGCGATTAACTAGCCATCTTAGCGGCCGTATTACCTCCCGAGACTGCGCCAACCGAGGTCTGTTATATTTTCATCAAAGAGCGTCAGAGTTCAAAAACACAACGAACAAGCCGATATTACAGTTTCTAAAATAAATGATTTATCAAATATATGAATCAGCAGACTGAAAAAACTTTGAAATTCTAATTAATAAACGGAACGCTTCATTAAAAAGTTTTGGCGTTTATTTAAAAAATATATATCAACAGCGATAATGGAATGGTTGATCTTGATCTATAAATGTAAACAGTCATATTTGGTTGTCAGATTCAGTTCATATTAGCTCAAACTTTTTAAACGCTTTGCTTTTTCTATGAAGAGTAGGAAATAATATTTCTTTGGTTCTCAGAAGTTATATAACTCTCTATAAACATTGAAATCATGTCGTCAATTTTGTAGTCGTATTGTGTCTGCATCTTTTGTTATTTAAAAAAAAACTTCTGATATCCCCCCAAAAAACTTCGTAAAAGTAAACAAACGCCAATCTAAAAAAAAAAAAACTATTTTATCAAAGATCAAGTTCATTATGAAAGTTGTGGCTAAAAAAGCCGTGATATTAAATGAATGCCAATCTCTTGTGTAAACTTCCTGGTCATAATAAGTAGTACAATTTAAGTTTTGCTGCCATAAAAATATTGCACTGTTTGAGGTTGGTGCACAACTTAATCCCCCTAAAAATTAAAATCACGCAATTGAACTTGAATTACTAAATCAGAATAACGAAGGATACTTAAAAAAAAAAAAACATTTAATAAATGTATGATCTCAATACATTTATATAAAGGTATAGATGGTGGTTAAGATGGGGGCACCAACCTCAAACAGTGCAATATTTTATGGCAGCAAAACTTAAATTGTGCTACTTATTATGACCAGGAAGTTTTACACAAGAGATTGGCATTCATTTTATATCACGGCTTTTTTAGCCACAACTTTCATAATGAACTTGATCTTTGATAAAATAGTTTTTTTTTAGATTGGCGTTTGTTTACTTTTACGAAGTTTTTTGGGGGGATACCATTTATGTTACTGTTATCTTCCATAATTTTATATAAATGTTCTAGGGTAAGTATTTAGTAAAAATAAATATCGCTAGATGTCGCTACATGCAACTTATCCGGTATTGCTTTTATTTTCTATGGAGGTAGAAGAAATGTGGAGTCGGCAAAGTTTTCTACCCGTGAAGTTGCCAATAGCGCCGCCATCGTAGTTGTGGCAAATTGGCTGTGGCCAGTTGAGGTAAATTATTTCCTCCGTATTTTTACTGCTGTTCATTAATATTGTGAACATTAAAGTATAAAGGTAACAGCTTAAAAGATGAAAAAAAAAAATTGCGATTTCATCTTTTTACCAGTAAATCTTTATTAGTTTTAAAAACAAGTATCGGAAAACATGATAATAAATATATATTCGTTTGCTTATTTGTTTTCTTTTAGATATTTTTCTAGTTTTAATTAGTACTATTGACAAACAATATTTTTAAAAGAATTTTTTTGTGTGCAATGCTCCTTAAATTCTATACATTTTCTTTTATCTAAAAACTTTAAATTGTTGCTGTAAAATAAAAATCGGACATTTTCTCTTCTGAGTTCTACTGTAACTGTTACAGGTAGCGCGTTACTCTAATCTCTGAACTCTAGCATCAACGAACAAACACTTTATTAATGTAGAACAAACATTACAAGAAAAGAAAAAATTCGTCACAAGGGGGGGTAAACAAGAACCCCGTATATGTGACCATAATAATCAATTATAATAAATAAGACATAAGTTAATAACAAAAAAACCCCACAAAAATTAGATTTAAATACATAAATATACACAAAAGAAAAAAAAACAAAATGTGACAATGTGGTTTTTTCCCCCAAAACAAATGTCTAAAAATTCTCGACAGCAGAGGAAATATATAAACAAAAAAACAATTCGCTTCTATGAATTAAAAAAAATACATCAATATCGTTTATTGACAATATAAATTTAATTTTTTTAAAAACCTGTTTAAAGAAGGGATACTTTGAAGTTCAGTAGGTAGTTTGTTAAATGCATTTGGGGCTAAATATGAGAAATGTTTACGAAAAATGTCTTTATGTATTAATGAGGGAAGCTTAAATACCTGCGGACCCGCGTTTTCCGCCACGAAAGCTTCTTCAGAGGCGAGGCTCTCCACGAAGCTCAGCAGCACGAGCAGCTCGGGGAACGAGAAGAAGAGGCGGGCCTCCTTCGTCGTGGAAGCCTTCAGGACATCTCCCCCTATCAGGGGAGAGCACGAGCAGGCCTGCAAAAATTAATCCTATAATCGCAAAAACGAAGAGTACAGGGGAAAAACCGATTGATTTTGAAGAGAAGTTTCCTTAGCAGACCATTTTGGCGATGATAGCGAGTGATCGCCTAAACTTGTGTAAGGAAACCAGTTCCTACCACAGAGATCATAGTTAAAGTAATAGAGTGGAAGGTCACGTGACCTCCAATGCTAACGACCGACGGGACGCGCAAGGAGCTCCCAGAAGAGCCCCAATGTTGTAGGTAACGTGATCTGCCACTCTAATACTTTAACTACTATCTATGTGGTTCTTAGCTACCAAGATTCAGGCGATTGGCGATCCCGACGCTAGGGCCAAGCGAAGAAGAAATAGAGAAACCTGTTTTCGGCCGCCAAGTATACCATTGCGGGCGTCCGCCTAATGAATCAATCGGTTCTTCCCGTGTACTGGGTCGAATTTTACGTCTAGTGACCGGGAATTTCGGACACTGTTTAATCCTGTAATGCATTAATTTTTTTTCTTCCCGAAAAAAAATATTTGGACCTTTAGTACTCATACATTATGGGAAAAATACTGAAAAAAATTTAACTACATTAGAATTTAAGTTAGTTTCAATTTTTAAAATTTTTGTCATGTAACAAAAACCAACTGCAAAATTTCAATTTTGATAAGAATGATTAGAAAAATACTAAATATATTTTAAAATAACCCTCTTGAACTATAATTATTTTTTCAAAACAATTTATTTGTATTTAGTACTATTACTAATATACTTTGAATACTGCAAAGACGTTACTTCACAACAGTTAATGACTTCACTCTTTAGTTTTGAAAACACTTTTACTACTGTCACCTATGAGGGTTATTAGTAACTAAAACTTCAAAATGGAATGCAATAGATATAGATGAAAAAAAAAACACACATTTGTCGAGAGGGTGCTCTAACTTAATAGAGTAAAGTGGATTACGTTACTTGTTGCCATATGGCAACAGTATGCATTAGTGGGTTAAGACCAGAGATTTAAGGAGGACTAGGACACGTTATCACTCGATCACTCCCCCGAATTTAAATCAATACTGCACAGTCAGAATGATACCGAAAGGACGACTAAAGATATATTCAACGCAATCATGTTAGGTTAGGTTTGAATTATCGCCGTACTAGAGCTACACGAGGGCTATTGGCGACGGGCATTGTATTTTAGAACCACAGTCAAGTGACGAGCCGCACCTGAATAGGCACCCAACGCTACCGTTAAGGGCGACATCATACGCAGCGTTAGAACTTTGAAGGATATTTAACGTGCACTCCCTTACACGGGGTATTTCTGGCTGCGCGGGCCAGTCGGACATTTTTGGCTGCACGGGCCGTTTATAGGTCGGCAGCTATTTTGGCGATGCCCGGACCCGAACCAGGGAACTTTCGCTTGCTAAGCGAGTGCCTAACTGACTGGGATCCCCGGCCCAGGAGGACTAGAACACGGTTATCACTCGATCACTCCCCGAATTTAAATCAATACTGCAAAGTCAGAATGATACTGAAAAGACAACTAACGATATCATATTCAACGCAATCCTGTCTTACCCTATATATGTTTGGCTCTGCGTCGTGCACATTCCCGTCTTGTCTCAGGACCAGCGGCACTAGAGGGCGGTCACTGCACAACCACCAGGGAAGAGAAGGACCAAGCACCACCTGAGAGAAAAAGAGAGGAAGTAAACTTTATTTTAGTAATAATAAACTAGAAATATTAATAACTGAACTAAGGTATCTAGGCATCAAAACATGTAGAAATAAGACATCGCATAAAATATCGCCGCTTACACTCGAGTGACGAACAAACGAGTGATTTTAACTTAGTCTGAGTTAATTTTCACTCCTTTCGGTGTCGAAAATGCACTTCCCCCATAGGAGTGGATTTCACTCTCTTGTTTTGTTAAACGTCCAACAATCTTAACTACAAACGAGTAATTTTCAGGCGATTAGGAGCTATTTAGGGCGATTAATTTAGGAGCTAATTTTCACTCCTTTTCAGTGTCGAAAATGCACTTCTTCTATAGAAGTGGATTTCACTCTTTTGTTTCAAGAGTTTAAGTTCCCACATGTGGCTATGTCACTTTGCAATCAGATTTACTGTACGGTAACCTTTGGCGAACTTGCCAAAATCTCGCCAAAAGTCCGTATTCTGGCGACTTTTGACGCCACGCTCTTGAGTGTATGGGGAACATTCATATTATGTCACGCTGTTTGTTATTCTACACCTCTCGAAACACGTGCTAATGTTATCCTTTACAGTTCTCGAACCACGTGCTAATATTATCCTTTACAGTTCTCGAACCACGTGCTAATGTTATCCTTTACAGTTCTAACCTGTCGAATCGCTTTTTTTTATCACAGCGATTTGGAATTGAAGCTCATGTGGATATGGCCGTGAATGTCCCTCATTTTCACAAGTAAGCATGTCTCTAAAAGGAAGCAATGCGAAGTTAACGGGTTCCCCGTAAGGCGGGACCATACTGCTAGTTAAGTAATATGTATGTACAAATGTGAAGTCTGTACTTCATATAAAGGGTCGGGAGCGGGGTGGTGGCTTTTAATATCCTGATGGGGAGCTGGCCACTACGAACCTCTGTGTATCTCCGTTTTGACTGATTATTTTGTTAGAAAATAACTTCATTAGATTTTCTTGCAAGTTCTTATTTGATTTAAATGCGTAAATTTAAAGCGATCCAAACTTTTTAAGAACTGTTTTATTTTTTTGTAACGTATTATATCTTAAAAAACTTCAGATTGTTATGTAGCTAAAATAAAAAAACCAAGAAATATGTTTTAATTTTCACCTTTCTTGTGAATTTCAGATCTCCCCCAGCAGAATGCGAGTCCAGATTGTCAAAATAACGAAGGAATGCTTTCAACTTCTTTTGATGGCTGCGTCTGGAAATAAGAACATTTATCATTAACATCATTACGTGAGCACTACCATAAATAATTAGCAAGTGTATTCATAATGTTTAACTGATGCAAACGTTAAATGACACTATTTATATTCATCCTCCGTTGATATATGAATGAACTCTTTTTACATATTAAATTTGTAGGGTAAGTGTTTAGTAGTAAAAAATGTTACTAGATGCCGCCACCACGAAAAAGAGCAAAAGTAAGGAATGGAAAAATAATGGAAATTAGAACTTTTTTATTAACATCATTACATGAGCACTACCATAAATAATTAATAAGTATATTCATAATGTTTAACTGATGCAAACGTTAAATGATACTGTTTATATTCATACTCCGTTGATCTATGAATGACCTTTTTTTACATATTAAATTTGTCGGGTCAGTGTTCAGTAGTAGAAAATGCTACTAGATGTCGCCACCACGCAGCTTTTACAATTGAAAATCCTTTTTATTGAGAGAAAAGGTAATAAATACGCATTAATTTGTTATAGCAATAGCAATAGGCCTTTTAGGCCAAGGCGATGAGGTTAGGTTTAAATAATCGTCGCACTAGAGCTACACGATTGCTATTGGCGACTGGCGTCGTATTTTAGAACCACAGGACGAACCGACACCTGAATAGGCACCCAACGCAACCGTTAAGGGCGACATCGTACTAGGCGGTGATCAGGGCTTGACTTGGCAGTGTCTCTAAATTCTTAAAACAAAAGAGTGAAATCCACTCCAGTTGGAGAAGTGCATTTTCGACACTGGAAAGGAATGAATATTAACTCAGACTGAGTCAAAATCACTCGTTTGGAGTGATCCTGTCGGACGTTTAACACGCAAAGGATCCACTCCAAAAGGAGAAGTGCATTTTCCAGACAGGAGAAGTGAAAATCAATCAGACTGAGTTAAAATCGCTCGTTCGTTTTGAGGAGAAAAGTGTAAATCACGAAGAGTGTAATTTAAATTATTAAATTTGAAGAGTGTACACTCTTAAAACAAACACTCCTAATTTAACTCAGTCTGAGTGGATTTCACTCCTCCAGACTGGTTTGGTTTGAATTATCGTCGCACTAGAGCTACACGAGGGCTATTGGCGACCCTCCAGACTGGAAAATGCACTTCTCCTTTTGGAGTGGATCCTTTGTGTGTTAAACCTCCGACAGGATCACTCCAAACGAGTGATTTTGACTCAGTCTGAGTAAATATGCATGCCTTTACGGTGTCGAAAATGCACTTCTCCAACTGGAGTGGATTTCACTCTTTTGTTTTAAGAGTGTAAGACACTTCTTAACTAACAATATGTTTCACTTGTGTATCAAGGATATCGGTGATTATATAACAGCTAATATTTGTAAAGGTTTCGTTTAAAAATGTTATATTTTTTCATAATTTATGACGCACAATTGTTAATTCTGAAAGCAAGCGATTTGTTAAGGAGCAAATTTGTTAAGGAGTGTTAGCAAAATTTATAGGCCTAAAGCCAATTTTGCCCCCCCCCCCCCCTGTAAAATAATGGGCCCAAAACAATAGGCCTTTTAGGCCGATGATCAGGGCTTGACTTGGCAGTGTTTCTAAACCACGTCTCACTTGAGCCCTCGTAGCTCTAGTACGTTCATTCCACAGACTCACTTGTGCATGAGGAGCGTGAAGAAATCGGCCATCCTGAAGTCCTGCAGCGTGGGGTGCGTCTTGGCGTTCCTCTTCGGGAAAGTCGAGAAGAAGGCGTTCGCGAGCAGGCTGGACACCAGGGGGCGCGCCACGCGGAACTCGCCCTCTGGAGAAGGAAGGAATTCAAATGTCACAATACCATTTTCAATTGAAAACATTTTATAGGGTAGACCAGGGGTTCCCAACCTTTTTGCACCTGCGTACCACTTGACTTTTTGAGATATTTTGGCGTACCACCAGGCCTAAATATTTTAATAAACGTATAATCTTTGAACTCTTCTAAAAGTGTTCAAAGTTTTTTTTTAGTACAATTCCTGAGAAAACTTCGTATTTAATGGTTGGATATTTGCTTATTTTTGCTTACAAACTCAGCAGAAAATTAATCATCATACAAAATATATTTTTATAGTCTTTAGTGCGAAATTTGTTGTTGTTTCCCTGTATTTAAATATCAACTTTAGGAGTAATGGAACTTATCTTCACTAAGTCCTATTCAATACCTTTTCTGCTTCTATGTTTTTTTTCAACTAAATTTCCGAAAATCCACTCTCACACAAGTAACTCGTAATAAATGGCATAAAAATTAGCAGAGCTTGCCAGAAAATCAAAGTGTACTTAGTTTTGCCACTGGTTTTACCTACGATCCAGAAGTTAGTTAAATATTTCTCTTAAAAATAATGTTTATGTTTAAAATAATGAGTAATGTGTTTGCGTGCTCACTGCACATGCATACAAAAACTATTGATAAAATCATGTTACTAAAAAGCTATTGATAACATCATGTTGCTCACATCACTTACGCGTACCACCTGAAATTTTCCCGCGTACCACCAGTGTTACGCGTACCCCCGGTTGGGAACCTCTGTAGACTAAAGCCTCGGTTTTCTCGGAGTCCGTCAACAGATTTAAGCTGTCGGACAAGTGCGGTGAGTACCGTCATACAAACTACTGACATTGATTACGCTAGAGTGGTTTACTCGGGAGCGTTGCCGGACAACTCAACACGACCGCCAGATTGAGTTGCTGTTGAGTGCGTTGGGGTAATCCTGATGACAACGTTTTTTGCTGTTGTCTGTCGTGCGGTGTGCTTGCCCAAAATTCAAAATTTGAGGAAATGACGGAAAGCGAGAGTTGTTTTACGCTTGCCGAGGAAGAAATGCTAATTAATTTTGTGAGAAATCACGAAGAACCTAATTTTTCCATTTTTGACATGCAAGGACGAAAAACAAAACAACAACAGACTTAGTTAAGTGAGTTCGCTAGGTTTCCAGTATCGTGTCAACGTAACGTTCCGATGAAGCGGTGGCCGGTATTGTGCGTTATCCACGTATAAAAGCGGTAGCATTTTTCTGGCGACAGACTCCGAGGAAACCATCAAGGCTTAACCAGTGAATGAACGTTTAAGGAGCTGCGTTCACCAGTGAATAAACACCAGGACATAATGACCATCAGGACAACCAACCATATGTCAGATAGCTTCCTACTACATGGAAGGAAACCAGAGTTGCCAATCCATCTAGTGGAATGATTTTCAATGATTATTTTTTAATTGTATTTACTAAACGTTCATTCACTGGGGCTTGTTCACTCACTGGTCAGTCTACCATACACGGATCGCAACCAGAAAAGAAACTGATGTAAAACCCGAAAGCAAATTAAAAAAATCACAGCAAGCATTTTATAGTTTTCAGCATTCTAATCACAAGGCATAAAAACGATCACAACATCTTCTTGAATCTTGTTAAGAAAAGGTGCACACTAGTTTCTTTCAAAATGCTGAGTTAATATTTAGTACCAAAATTTCAAAAAAAGGTTACTTAAAAAATTCTCTATTAAAGTGATCTGAAACATAATCGAAGTTGCACAATAATTTAAACTATTTATTTGATTCGAACCAAGATCTATATACCTGTGGCAGCACCGTGACGGCATTGTGACGTACCGTTGGACTACTGCGGCACTGTGATATTGTGACGTTGAACATCCGGGCAATTGTTAACTTGTATATAATCAAAGTGCACTGTAAATATTTTGGAGCCAGGTGGAGGCAGTTTCGCTGCCATGTCCTCCATAAAATGTTAAACGTAGTAGTAGTATATTTTGGAGCTATTGTTTTGATTTTGTTATGTTTTAGTTTCATTAAAGTTGTTGTTATTACGAAATGACTGTTCTTTTTGCCTGATCCCTACACGACCTTTAGCTCCCAAATCTGGTGACTCGGACTTTGGGATATGACGGCTTCAGTCATTTTCGTTAATTTTAACTTTTATTTAAAATTCTAAATTCAAAATAAGTTTATTTTCTTTAACAGTTAATCACTTAATGGTTGGTAAGTAACTTCTCTTTGGTCTGCTGCTTTGTGTACTTTCATATACTGTCTTGTTTTTGGGTACTTACTGTGAGTGTATTTTACTTGTATTTTACATTAGTGTTATTGTAATTATATTTCAAAATGTCAAACGGTGAAAATGTTACCGAACCTTTGGAGACTGATATTCATAAAATTTCTGCTCGTTTGCCTTCATTTTGGCCGGAATCTCCAGAACTGTACTTCGCCAGTATTGAGGCAAGTTTCAAATTGAGCGGAATTGTTTCTGAGACAACGAAGTTTCTATCCCTGATTGCCGCTCTTGACCAACAAACCATGTTGGTTGTAGCGGATTTGATCCGTTCACCGGATCCGAAAACACCGTACATGGTTGTTAGGGATAGGTTAATCAAAGAGTATACTGTCTCTGAGGTTCGGCGCATTCAAACTGTACTCAAAGACTTGTGTTTGGGAGACCTTAAACCTTCTGCCTTTTTGCGTCGAATGCGTGAGCAAGCCGGGTCAGGTTTTTCGGAAAGTGGCTTAAAATCTATTTGGCTCTCGCATATGCCCAACTCTGTCCAGTCTATTTTAAGTACACTGGATGACAAGGATTTGGCTGGCTTGGCTACAGAAGCCGATAAAATATTTGATGTTACCAACTTCGAAAAGAGTCAATTTTGCGACTCGATTCAAACTGACTTGCCCACTGGCTCACCGGCACCCCAAACTGGCTCAACAGGACCCAGTGTTTTGGCCTTGCAGTCCCAAGTTGATGGACTAGCAGCAGAAGTTCAGTCTCTGCACAGAAAAATTGACATGCTGCTAAAAAACCAACAATTTCGTGGTCGTTCTCGTGGCCGTTCATTTTCACGCAATGCGGCAGAAGGCAATCCGTCTAAAGAATTTGGTCTTTGCTGGTACCATAAAAATTTTGCCGATAAAGCTAAAAGGTGCATTCAACCTTGTTCTTATGCTCCAAAAAACTAGGTAGCCCTTGATCGGAGTTGGTGACCCCGGCTGAAAGTGGGAACCTTAGTCACCGATTGTTTATGTCTGATCGTAGTACTAGATTACGTTTTTAAATTGATAGTGGATCAGATGTAAGCTTACTACCAAGGACTTTTAAAGGTAGTCGCACACCTACAAGGTATACCTTAAGTGCTGCTAACGGTACTTGTATAAAAACATACGGTTCAAAGTTGCTTGTTGTCGATGTTGGGCTCAGAAGGAGGTTTGCCTTTACATTTATCATAGCTGATGTTTCCAAACCTATTATTGGTGCTGATTTTTTACAAAAGTTTGGTTTATTAGTGGACGTTCGCAATAAGCGATTAATGGATCCTACAACTTCTTGTAAAAGTGTAGGTCAAATCTTACCCACTTTGTCACCTAGTGTAAAAACTGTAATCAGCACCGGTGGTAGGTTTCACGAACTACTTAGCGAGTTTTCTGATATTACAAAGGTCCAATCTCAGCCCCTTAAGATTAAGCACGATACAGTCCATCATATTCAGACTGTAGGACCTCCCGTTTGCTCAAAAGCTAGAAGGTTGCATCCAGCTAAACTCAAAGCAGCTAAAGATGAGTTTGCCTTTATGCTCGAGCATGGGATCTGTAGACCTTCTAAAAGTCCTTGGGCCAGCCCTTTGCACATGGTCCCAAAAAACAACTCTGATTGGAGACCGGCGGTTGACTATCGCATTTTGAACTCTAAAACTCGTCCTGATAAGTACCCATTGCCTAATCTTCAGGATTTTACTCAAGGTTTGGCAGGCAATAAAATCTTCAGTAAAATTGACTTAGTCCGTGCTTTTAACCAAATCCCTGTAGTAGTAGTAAAATGAGGCTGCAAGCCAGGCTGGTGCACTTGGTGCAATCCAAGCCTGGCGCAATCCAAGCCTGGCGCGCTCCAGATGGAAGGTAGCCACGCCCCCAGATCATGTATGAACATGGTGGTTTTTGGGGGTGACGTCATTGGAGTTGAGTTGTACTTTTTGGGAAGTGTGACGTCATACGTTAAAGATATTTTTTTCGGGTGCCATCATCAATGGATCGAATGGGGGTGACTTCAGTGAAGTTGAGTTGTTTTAGTTTCGTTACAGAATAGGTTTATATGACGTTGTTGTATGACATGAGTTGACTTGTTTCGTTATAGGATAGGTTTATATGGGATTTAGAATAGGTTTATGTGACGATGCTAAATGTAAAGAATAGTTATTAGAAATTGTTGATTGGGAACTTACTTTTTTTTCTAACAGTAATAAGGGGAAGTTTAGTGCTACATTTTTTACGTAAATTAGAAAATGTCTTGTTATTATAAAGATGTATTGTACTCATTTCTCTATTTTAGTAATTATGTATTAAAGAAAAAATATTAAAAATTGTTTACACCTATGACAAAAGTAATAAAGATGTAAATATTTCCATTATATAAAATTCAAAACTTAATTTTTTTTAATGGTGAAGTTATATTAAATGTATTTAAAGTTATTACTTTAAAAGTTTATCTTACTTTTTTATCTTATTTTCAAGCAGCAATAAATACACAATTTTTAAGAGACATCAGCATTGATTAATACTAAATTTATATATACATGGAATAAACACTGACATTCTTCTAACATAACATTTCTTCTGAAGTGCAAACATATGTTTCACATCATGTAAAAGGATGGTACATTAATTATTGTAAAAAAATCTATGATCACAATCAAGCTCACAAAATATATAGTAAACTGACTTCCACTTTGTCATGTAAGTCAGAAATATCTAATTTTTATAAATCTATAGCAGGATTAGTTGCAACTGTTCAGAGAATTTTTTTTTTTAGGTAAGATAATATAGTGGTTTTAATGTCTCATATAACCTCGGAGATTTTAACTAGATTAAAAAAGGCGCATTGAAACTTCGGAATATTTGTTGAAATACTATGACATACTCATTATAGCAAGTTGATTTCTAGACTACTTGACTATATTACATTGATTTACTCTCCTGTTTCCTTATTTGCTTATTTAGATATATCCTGCCTCCCTACTCATCAAATAATTCCTATTCACCATAACAATAAGTAAATTTCTTGCAAAGCTTTTAAATAAAATTAAAATAATATATAGCTAGTTTTGCGAAGGATACTAGAGGTCTGATAATAAAAAGTTATTTGAATTTCTTATGAATTTCTTAGGATTTCGAAGCACTTGGCTTTTTTCCCCTTCAAATGTTTAATTTTACCTAGTTATTTTCTTAATTGTAAAAATAAATTTTTAAATATTCTTGTTTAACATTTGTTACTGTTGCATTTTATTATCGAAGGTAAATATTTATGCTGATCAGAATAACACAAATATGGTTTTAGAATCGGAATTACATGTTAAACAAATTTGGTGTTATTTATACTTTTGCGAAGCATTTTGGTTTATTTTTTAAGTAAAGGATATTTAATGACATAAAAATTGCAAATTATATATATTTTAAAATTACACAAAAATAAATTTTGAAACTAAGAAATAAGTTTAAAGCAAGTAATCATTACACGTGAAATAATAGAATTTCATTTTAGTTAAAGAGGAGAGTTCACTAAATAACTGTAAAACTACATGTATTAAAACAAAAAGTGGAACTTTACACACTTTTTAAAACTTAATTAATTTTTCTTTTTAAAAACACAAACTCTTAGATAATACTAAGGCAAAACATTAAAAATTGTTAAAATATTCAGTAAATTTACTTCGCCTAAAGTTTTTTTTTTCCTTTTTAATAATCTTGATATATGCAATAAGCGGATATTATATTAGTTGATTTAACATTCCCAAAAGGAATCCATTATCACTATACAGGATTCCCGATAGGAAAGTCATTCTGATAAGATTAAGCTAACTTCAAACATTGCACTTTAAAACTAAAAAAAAACATTGAAAATGTTCAATGAGTTTACATTTAGCCAAATTTCTTTAAGCTACTTTACATATCATTCTACAGCAAAGACTGTTAAGAAGAAAAATAACATAATTGTTTACAGCGCCCGTAAGTTATGGACACTTTTCCACTAATAATACAATTTTTCCCTCGACTAAAATAAAAGCGAATAGATTTCTATAGTACACATAAATAGACGGTAGGAGTTTTATTGCAGGGATTTTTTTTCTGATTTAAAAAAACTTTTCTGATTTAAGAAATTTTTGCTGTTAGTTTAATTTTTTTTTAAAGTATAATTTTACCCTGTATTTCACATCTGCATTCTAAATTTTAAGTTCTAAATAAGTATGTAATGGTTTTATGATACCTTGCTTGGTGTAGAAGTAGTTAGACGATTAACAAATTTTTCCTTAAACTAGTCAAGTTATTTTAAAATGGAATGGTTTTTTTTTCGCAAATTATTGTTACAGAAATTTAGTATGTTATTACTTTATTTTCAAATATCGTATTTTCTATGATCTAGCTTATGAACCTTATAGACATAGTCTTACAAATTTCCGCAAAACTTATTTGTTATATCACATTGTTAAGATGCAGCATTAACAATTCTACGATATCCTACGATGATCTAATTACACAGTATTCCTAATACGCAACAAAAAAACTTTGTATTCATACTTGAAAGGTTTAAAGAAAGTAATTCGAAAAATCTGCTTGTAGTAGCTGATAACAGTCTAAAATTGAAATTTTGCAATCTAATCAGGGAAAAAAATCTTCATAACTACAATTATAATGATTTAATTACTTTTAAATAGTAGAAATTATTACAGTAAAAATTGATACACTAAGTATCGTCCAATAGTATATATGTTGATTATGAACAATATATTAAAAGTACTGGATGAAAGTCTTAAATATTACCCAGATGATGAAATATTTCTACACGGTTATTAACTATAGATAAAAAATTTAATAAAATATTATCAAGTATTTGAGTTTTATTAGTATTGATGTTAAATGTCAACTTATTGTAAATATCAAGTTGTTAAAACATCTACAGAGAACAAAGTTGTAAATAAAATCTACTTTAATGCCAGGGAGTCTTATTAAATAAAAATTATTTATGCAACATGAATATTCATAAAATCACACATTTAACTAAAAGTAATATATTAACGACTTTTCAATGGAAATTATACACAATTTATTTAACTTACTACGTTAATAATTAAACATAGATTTAATGTTTATTCAGATTTTATTTAAAAATATAGCATTAATATATCAAAGCATAATTAAATAAAAATTATATTTCTAAGTATGCATTAATAAAAAAAAGCTTTTCATACAGTTCTGCAACTCAATGTTTCCTTACATACTAAAGTACAGTAAGAGTCGAATCGTCTTATGACAATGAATCATTATTCGAATTCATTATCTCGTAATACATAACAGGTAATAATTGAACACGAGTGGGGTTGTTTTCACTGCTGATAGCCATTTCAGTTTTGATATCGGATAGGTTTATGTGACATCAGTTGAATTGTTGCGATATAAGAGAGGTTTATATGAATGATGTAGGTTTAAGGATTGGAGTTAGTTTAGTAATTAAAAATATAATTTTTTTCTCGTGGTCATTACTAATAATCATTAAAGCATGTTCTATTATAAGACTTTTTTTATTTCTTTGCAGATTTTTGCTAGTAGAGAACTTGTAAATAGGAATTATCTAATAAATTTCTAAATAAACACAAAATATATGAAAAAACACATTTTTTATTTACATAAAAATATATTGCAGAGATAACTTTATATCATAATTAAATTGTTTTTAAAGAAAACATCTGTAAACAAAAATTTCATACATTTCGTGATAGTAACTTTGAAAAAAAAATTAAATAAGCGTAAATAAATATTAAAAGTGGGGTTTGAACCTGCATTCTATGACAAAAGATATTACGACTTCTAAAAATAGATTGATCTAAAAATATTATAAAAATATAGGGTTTCTAAGGATTCCGTTGGTTTTTTTATATGTATAATTTCAGGGATAATTTTATGATAATTACAGGAATTAGTTTTTATTAAGTAAAATTTAAGGTTTTATATATTTTTTATTGATGTAAACCAAGTTTGAGTTTTACTAATTTTTATATTTTTAAGACTATTTTTTATAATTCTAACTCTTACTCAGTCATATTTCTTATGACTTATAAAATAATAACAAAATATTTCATTTCAAAAATTTTCAGAATAATAATTAACTTTCTCTCTAAGCAACACAAACATTAATGCAAGTATAAATGTTTGTGTTGCTTAGAGAGAAAGTTAATTATTATTCTGAAAATTTTTGAAATGAAATATTTTGTTATTATTTTATAAGTCATAAGAAATATGACTGAGTAAGAGTTAGAATTATAAAAAATAGTCTTAAAAATATAAAAATTAGTAAAACTCAAACTTGGTTTACATCAATAAAAAATATATAAAACCTTAAATTTTACTTAATAAAAACTAATTCCTGTAATTATCATAAAATTATCCCTGAAATTATACATATAAAAAAACCAACGGAATCCTTAGAAACCCTATATTTTTATAATATTTTTAGATCAATCTATTTTTAGAAGTCGTACGAATATCTTTTGTCATAGAATGCAGGTTCAAACCCCACTTTTAATATTTATTTACGCTTATTTAATTTTTTTTTCAAAGTTACTATCACGAAATGTATGAAATTTTTGTTTACAGATGTTTTCTTTAAAAACAATTTAATTATGATATAAAGTTATCTCTGCAATATATTTTTATGTAAATAAAAAATGTGTTTTTTCATATATTTTGTGTTTATTTAGAAATTTATTAGATAATTCCTATTTACAAGTTCTCTACTAGCAAAAATCTGCAAAGAAATAAAAAAAGTCTTATAATAGAACATGCTTTAATGATTATTAGTAATGACCACGAGAAAAAAATTATATTTTTAATTACTAAACTAACTCCAATCCTTAAACCTACATCATTCATATAAACCTCTCTTATATCGCAACAATTCAACTGATGTCACATAAACCTATCCGATATCAAAACTGAAATGGCTATCAGCAGTGAAAACAACCCCACTTGTGTTCAATTATTACCTGTTATGTATTACGAGATAATGAATTCGAATAATGATTCATTGTCATAAGACGATTCGACTCTTACTGTACTTTAGTATGTAAGGAAACATTGAGTTGCAGAACTGTATGAAAAGCTTTTTTTTATTAATGCATACTTAGAAATATAATTTTTATTTAATTATGCTTTGATATATTAATGCTATATTTTTAAATAAAATCTGAATAAACATTAAATCTATGTTTAATTATTAACGTAGTAAGTTAAATAAATTGTGTATAATTTCCATTGAAAAGTCGTTAATATATTACTTTCTTAGTTAAATGTGTGATTTTATGAATATTCATGTTGCATAAATAATTTTTATTTAATAAGACTCCCTGGCATTAAAGTAGATTTTATTTACAACTTTGTTCTCTGTAGATGTTTTAACAACTTGATATTTACAATAAGTTGACATTTAACATCAATACTAATAAAACTCAAATACTTGATAATATTTTATTAAATTTTTTATCTATAGTTAATAACCGTGTAGAAATATTTCATCATCTGGGTAATATTTAAGACTTTCATCCAGTACTTTTAATATATTGTTCATAATCAACATATATACTATTGGACGATACTTAGTGTATCAATTTTTACTGTAATAATTTCTACTATTTAAAAGTAATTAAATCATTATAATTGTAGTTATGAAGATTTTTTTCCCTGATTAGATTGCAAAATTTCAATTTTAGACTGTTATCAGCTACTACAAGCAGATTTTTCGAATTACTTTCTTTAAACCTTTCAAGTATGAATACAAAGTTTTTTTGTTGCGTATTAGGAATACTGTGTAATTAGATCATCGTAGGATATCGTAGAATTGTTAATGCTGCATCTTAACAATGTGATATAACAAATAAGTTTTGCGGAAATTTGTAAGACTATGTCTATAAGGTTCATAAGCTAGATCATAGAAAATACGATATTTGAAAATAAAGTAATAACATACTAAATTTCTGTAACAATAATTTGCGAAAAAAAAAACCATTCCATTTTAAAATAACTTGACTAGTTTAAGGAAAAATTTGTTAATCGTCTAACTACTTCTACACCAAGCAAGGTATCATAAAACCATTACATACTTATTTAGAACTTAAAATTTAGAATGCAGATGTGAAATACAGGGTAAAATTATACTTTAAAAAAAAATTAAACTAACAGCAAAAATTTCTTAAATCAGAAAAGTTTTTTAAATCAGAAAAAAAATCCCTGCAATAAAACTCCTACCGTCTATTTATGTGTACTATAGAAATCTATTCGCTTTTATTTTAGTCGAGGGAAAAATTGTATTATTAGTGGAAAAGTGTCCATAACTTACGGGCGCTGTAAACAATTATGTTATTTTTCTTCTTAACAGTCTTTGCTGTAGAATGATATGTAAAGTAGCTTAAAGAAATTTGGCTAAATGTAAACTCATTGAACATTTTCAATGTTTTTTTTTAGTTTTAAAGTGCAATGTTTGAAGTTAGCTTAATCTTATCAGAATGACTTTCCTATCGGGAATCCTGTATAGTGATAATGGATTCCTTTTGGGAATGTTAAATCAACTAATATAATATCCGCTTATTGCATATATCAAGATTATTAAAAAGGAAAAAAAAAACTTTAGGCGAAGTAAATTTACTGAATATTTTAACAATTTTTAATGTTTTGCCTTAGTATTATCTAAGAGTTTGTGTTTTTAAAAAGAAAAATTAATTAAGTTTTAAAAAGTGTGTAAAGTTCCACTTTTTGTTTTAATACATGTAGTTTTACAGTTATTTAGTGAACTCTCCTCTTTAACTAAAATGAAATTCTATTATTTCACGTGTAATGATTACTTGCTTTAAACTTATTTCTTAGTTTCAAAATTTATTTTTGTGTAATTTTAAAATATATATATAATTTGCAATTTTTATGTCATTAAATATCCTTTACTTAAAAAATAAACCAAAATGCTTCGCAAAAGTATAAATAACACCAAATTTGTTTAACATGTAATTCCGATTCTAAAACCATATTTGTGTTATTCTGATCAGCATAAATATTTACCTTCGATAATAAAATGCAACAGTAACAAATGTTAAACAAGAATATTTAAAAATTTATTTTTACAATTAAGAAAATAACTAGGTAAAATTAAACATTTGAAGGGGAAAAAAGCCAAGTGCTTCGAAATCCTAAGAAATTCATAAGAAATTCAAATAACTTTTTATTATCAGACCTCTAGTATCCTTCGCAAAACTAGCTATATATTATTTTAATTTTATTTAAAAGCTTTGCAAGAAATTTACTTATTGTTATGGTGAATAGGAATTATTTGATGAGTAGGGAGGCAGGATATATCTAAATAAGCAAATAAGGAAACAGGAGAGTAAATCAATGTAATATAGTCAAGTAGTCTAGAAATCAACTTGCTATAATGAGTATGTCATAGTATTTCAACAAATATTCCGAAGTTTTCAATGCGCCTTTTTTAATCTAGTTAAAATCTCCGAGGTTATATGAGACATTAAAACCACTATATTATCTTACCTAAAAAAAAAATTCTCTGAACAGTTGCAACTAATCCTGCTATAGATTTATAAAAATTAGATATTTCTGACTTACATGACAAAGTGGAAGTCAGTTTACTATATATTTTGTGAGCTTGATTGTGATCATAGATTTTTTTTACAATAATTAATGTACCATCCTTTTACATGATGTGAAACATATGTTTGCACTTCAGAAGAAATGTTATGTTAGAAGAATGTCAGTGTTTATTCCATGTATATATAAATTTAGTATTAATCAATGCTGATGTCTCTTAAAAATTGTGTATTTATTGCTGCTTGAAAATAAGATAAAAAAGTAAGATAAACTTTTAAAGTAATAACTTTAAATACATTTAATATAACTTCACCATTAAAAAAAAAATTAAGTTTTGAATTTTATATAATGGAAATATTTACATCTTTATTACTTTTGTCATAGGTGTAAACAATTTTTAATATTTTTTCTTTAATACATAATTACTAAAATAGAGAAATGAGTACAATACATCTTTATAATAACAAGACATTTTCTAATTTACGTAAAAAATGTAGCACTAAACTTCCCCTTATTACTGTTAGAAAAAAAAGTAAGTTCCCAATCAACAATTTCTAATAACTATTCTTTACATTTAGCATCGTCACATAAACCTATTCTAAATCCCATATAAACCTATCCTATAACGAAACAAGTCAACTCATGTCATACAACAACGTCATATAAACCTATTCTGTAACGAAACTAAAACAACTCAACTTCACTGAAGTCACCCCCATTCGATCCATTGATGATGGCACCCGAAAAAAATATCTTTAACGTATGACGTCACACTTCCCAAAAAGTACAACTCAACTCCAATGACGTCACCCCCAAAAACCACCATGTTCATACATGATCTGGGGGCGTGGCTACCTTCCATCTGGAGCGCGCCAGGCTTGGATTGCACCAAGTGCACCAGCCTGGCTTGCAGCCTCATTTTACTACTACTCCCTGTCTTCGAGCCTGACATCGAGAAAACTGCTGTCATTACACCTTTTGGTCTTTTTGAGTTTGTATTTATGCCATATGGATTATGTAATGCTCCGCAGACCTTTCAAAGGTTTATAAACGAGGTCCTATTTGGCCTTGATTTTTGCTTTGCTTATCTCGACGATGTCCTCATTGCAAGCAAGGACGAGGTTGAGCATGTTAAACATTTAAGATTAATTTTTGAAAGATTACTTAAATATGGTCTTACTATTAATGTCAATAAGTGTACTTTTGGAGTAAGTGAAGTGTCCTTTCTTGGCCACTTGGTGGATGATTTTGGATGTAAACCTCTTCCCGATAAAACAGAGGTGATCACGAATTACCCTAAGCCTAAAACCATTAAGAATTTACAAAGATTCCTTGGTTGTGTTAATTTTTATAGGCGTTTTGTCCCTCATGCGGCTGACTTGCATGCTCCATTAAATCATCTACTTCGTGGTCGTAAGAAAAATGATAAAAGCCTAATTCAGTGGACACCACTTTTAGACGAGACTTTTGAAAAATGTAAACTTTCAGTTGTAAATGCTACACAACTAGCCCATCCTGAGCCAGATTGCGATCTTGCTTTGTTTACAGATGCAAGTGGTTTTGCGGTGGCCGGGGCTTTGCATAAAGTGACGCCAAAATGTTTTGTTCCTTTATCTTTTTTTCCTAAGAAATTGAATAATGCACAAACTAAGTATTCTGTGTTTGATAAAGAACTTTCTGCTATTTATTTGTCGATTGTTAACTTTAGATATATGTTAGAAGGTCGAATTTTTCATGTGGTTACTGATCACAAACCTTTGACTTACGCCTTTGCACAAAGTTCTGAGAAGTATTCTCCAAGACTTTTACGTCAATTAGAATTCATTTCACAATTCACTACCGACGTACGATATATTGAAGGGTCTCAGAATTTTGTTGCGGACGCTTTGTCAAGAATTGAATCAATTGAAATGCCCATAACATTTGATTTTTCTGATCTTGTAGAAAAGCAGCAGACCATCGATGAGTTACGTGACCTTTTAGATGACCCTTCCAAATCCAGTCTTTGCCTTAAACATGTTAATTTACCTGGTTTTACTGGTGCTGTGTGTTGTGATGTGTCTGGCGATAAAGTACGTATCTTTATACCTAAAGCACTTAGGCGCAAGGTATTCGAATCTGTTCATAATTTGGCTCATGTCGGCACTCGTGCTACCATCAAGCAGGTTACGGCAAAGTATGTTTGGCCGTCTGTAAGGAAGGACTTAACTGAGTTCTGTCTCTCATGCCTATCCTGTCAAAAGGCTAAAGTGCATAGGCATACGACCTCTCCTCTTGGTTTAATCCCTGTGCCTAATGCTAGGTTTCAACATATCCACTTGGATCTCATAGGTCCCTTGCCTTTGGCCAGAACGTTCAAATATTGCTTGACCGTAATTGACCGTTATACTCGTTGGATCGAAGTGGTCCCACTTGCTGATATGTCCACCGAAACGGTTTGTTGGGCTTTAATTTTTAACTGGATAGCCCGTTTTGGAACCCCTTCGCAAATTACTTTTGATCAAGGAGGTCAATTTAGATCATTTACCTATCTAAATTTCTTAAAGTGTTTTGGAATAGAGGGGTTACGGACAGCAGCTTATGATCCAAAAGCCAACGGTTTCATTGAACGCACGCACAGGACCATAAAAGCGTCCTTAATGTGCTATACGGATTCTACTTGGATTGATGCTTTGCCACTGGTGCTTTTGGGATTAAGAACTGCCATTCGGGAAGACTTTGGCCATACTTCTGCTGAATTAGTTTATGGACAAACTTTAAGGTTACCTGGCGAATACTTTACTAGCCATAAGCATGATATTTCGCAACCCGAGTTTGTTTCTAAGTTGCAGAAAGCTTTTGCCGAAGTGCGCCCTGTCCCCTCTAAGTGGCATAGTTCACGCTCAATATATGTCCCTAAAGATCTTGATTCATGTACTCATGTTTTTGTTAGAACAGATGCTGTACGTGGAAGCCTCCAACCTCCTTATGAAGGACCATTCCGCGTTATTAAACGGCCTATTAACGGCCGCGTTATTATACCTACTAAATTTACTTCGATTTATCTTTTTGAAAAATCTTTCTCAATATGGCAGGATTAATGAAAGGTTAAACATTTTGAACAAGCAGAAATAGTGACTTTAGTGAGTAGTTTTAACCAGTAGTGACTTTTAGTGACCTTAGGAAAAAAAGTGACTCTTAGTGAGAATAGTAACTTGGTGGGAGCCCTGAACTTAAGTACATGTTACAGCAGGGTCTGATCCGGGCTTACATGCATACAACTTTCACTAGCTTTGACGGTTTCGACCGACGCTTACTAAGCGAGTGGACCCGGGTTCGAATCCCGGGAAAGGCATGGGTATTTGTGTAGTCCTCTGAGTACATGCTGAGAACATATGCTCCTTAAATCCGTGGGTTCGAAAGTCCTGTGGTCGGTCATAGCACAGTTTACCATGGGTGCAGGTCGTCTGGAGAAAATTGCCCGTCCCCTCCAGCGACATGTCTAAATTGAGGAGGGGGCGTTATCTCGGAGTAGAAGTCAGACATCCATCCTCTAATGGGTACTCAAAGCCTTGTGACAACGGATGTTACTGCAACCCTCTTGCCTTACAGGCTACGGCCTGGAGACACACGACAACACTCTAAAAAATGAATGCTCAAAAACGACGAAATATTCCTAAGTTTTGACGATTCCGTTACTGGCAAATGCTCCGAGTTTTCGTTTCCTCAAAGTGAGGAAATTTGAATCGTCATTTTTATGAGGATTTGAATGTCGTCAAATCTTAAGAAATATTTCGTCATTTTTGAGCATGTGAGTACAACAATGAGATTCAGCTCCCTCAAAATCAAGAAACAGAATAGTCAAATAACGATCGTAAAAGTGAGGATTCGCGTTTACTCCAAAGTCACGTGATAGTTTGACGAAACAATCCTCAAAATTAACGAAATGTGGCTTGAGGATTCATGAATCTTCAAAAATGAAAGTGTTATTTATGAGAGTGAACAACAATTAGTTTTGACGATTTTTTAAAATGCAAAATAAACTTCAGTAAAATAAATTTGCTGTACCTTCTTTCCTGAGACTGTAAAGGAATCCTGCAGGGGGGCGCTTCAGCTCCGCCGCCCTGTAGGCCAATTTGGGAATGGTTTCCTTTAGGAAGCGCCCTCTTTCGGTCTCACTGAGAACTTCGTCCACAAAGCGACCCAGTTCAACAATACCCGGATGCCCCTCTAAGGGCTGAGCCGCATCGTCGGGGTCCAGTGACACACTGAAACATAAAACAGTGGGCATGTTTCAGTTCTCTTGAGTGGCAACAGAAATGCTGAATGAAAATAAATTCTTTCTCGAGCATGAATTGGTGAGTAAGCTCACGTAGGAACAGAACCCAAATCGGAGCTACGATCGAATAAATAAAACAAGAATGAAAGCTGAAAGGAACTATACCACCTGAAACAAGCTTAACAAGCACAAAACTATATGCGAGTCCCTCAATATGAACTTGAATACGTTTAGAGTCACGGCACCTACATTAATTTATGTGAGTAGGCAAACACTATCGTACACCTTTCGAGGGGATTTAGGGCTATTTTAAAGCCCTCTACACTCCGTGCCAACCTAACTTGGGTTAACCCTTTCAGTCCCAGTGATGCCATTTGGCATCATCACTTTCAAAATTTTTTTCAAAATGTTTATGTCCCGCTATGACATCCAAACACACATCATTCGATTCTACACACTTTGTTCTATCAGACAAAATTTTACTTTTATCTCAATAGAAGTCAGAACTACTATTTTTTTTTATTTAGAAAATAGTCAACAAGCGTTTCTCCTGATTTTTGATAAGTTCACTTCAGTTCCACATATTTAAAACACAATTTAAACTCTTTCGGTTAAAATAATTACTAAACTTTTTTTAATAAAATGGTCAGATGCCTTAAAATATATAAATCGAAGTGTTTTTAGGTAATATATATGTTTTTATTTTGTTGTTTTCCACAGTTAAAGAATTTGGGCATTGTTTCAAAAACCATACAAAAAATTTAAATGGAATTTTTTTTCTTATGGAATTCGTATATTTGACCTAAAATAAGCTTATTTTGTGAATATCAGATGTTTCTGTAGTGTAGTAAATTTTTGGGACTGAAAGGGTTAAAACAAAGGGTAAAAGGACAGAGAGAAAAGCGTGGTTGGTCCATTAGTTGGAAACTCTTGGAAGGAAATATTTACATAAAGAATGATCTGAATACAATTTAACCAAAAGTTCACTTTTCATTCTGATAAAATTGCCAAATTATGTCAAATAATATTCAAATCTGTTAGACCTTAAACGAAATCATGTTTTCTGGATGGATTCACAAGTAAATTATGGAACTCTTTTCATCAGTGGAAGGATCTTCTCCATAGCATATTTCTATTTACCCAACTTAGGTTGGCAAGGAGTGTATACGGCATTATCACTTCGCGGTACGTTCATGAGAATAATGAACTTGGTACGATAGTTGCCATACCATTAAAGTTGTCACTACTCGTTCTAATGAATGAAGTACAGCTTATATCTAGTGGCTCTATAAGCAATTGAATAAAGCGAGAGTTCTGACCCCCTATGAAATTTTTCTAAATGTCTCGGCTAAAAGATTACTTCAAAAATATGGTCTTAATTTTAATTCTTGTTTATCTCAATCTTCAAACAAGAGGGAATTACCACTTTCATTCCATTAGTTTTTTTTATAGAAAAATATCTCACGAATTCGAATATAGTGTTAAAAATTCTGTAAAAAAATATTGATTTAGTTATATTAGTTTTTAAATCATTAGTCGTTATTTGTGACGCTGCTTCCAATTGATCGTGCCGTATTTAGTTCTACTGACTGTTATGACTTCACAAAACTTCAACACTTTCATATAAACCGCTGCCGTTTTGTTTACAAATACAGACACCATCTACGTATTGTAGAATATCACAAGACTTCCCGTTTGAGTTTGATAGTGAAACTAGCCATTTAAAAAAATACCTCTTAAATATCGGTGATTATTTTTATCTCGTAAGCAATAGTCCAGACCGTCCTTTTTAATTAATTATCAATTTTTAGGATTGATTATATTCGATTAAAATATTTAAAATGCCCTAACCTGCACAATTTAAAGATAGTATTCAATGTTCATGTCCGAAGTTCATGTCTATGTATTTTTTCCTAGCCCGATATTTTGCAAAAGAGATGTTTCTTTGCGAACTGTACGCTTGATCAATATTAACTACCACTTTAAGCTACAAAAAGGTATAAAACCCTTTGCGGTATTAATAAGAGTTTAAAAAAGCAACGTATGAAATGAAAATGAAATGGTTTTATGCACTGATGACGGGACTTTTGCCGAAATCTCGAAACGGCTGTATGCGTTTTTAATATATTTTTCAATTTTTCATATGCGTTTTATACGTTGTTTATCGAACTCTTACCATTGTGTAAGTCTCTAACCCCCAGACACACCAAAAAGCAGAAAACTCGAAAGGGTCTCCCTCATTATCATTCAGTTTATGGTTTTACCTTGGGATGTAACTAGTTCCAAAAGTACATTCTACATTCCAAACTACTACCAAATTCCTACAACCACAGCTACATTCTACACAACTACAGTCCAAAGACATATTATGCTCACAAAATTCGGACTTGTGAGGCGTTAAAGGGTTAAATTTGAAAATCCATTGCTCAAATTCACCAAGCGAGAGACATCGAGTGCATAGGTTTTAAAATCAGTTAAATAAACTAACCAGAGGGCCTGGACAGAAGTATCCTGCAATGTTGTAGATCTGAAGAGAGTACACATTCAAGAAGAATCTCGATAGTTATTGGAGACTGGTAAATAATTAGCAAACCTGGGACCAACTTCGCTGGGCCCCTGGCCTGTTGTTGGCCGTCAATTTTTGTCTTTGAATTCGCAGGGCCAGCTCTAAGAAATCTCAGACTATAGGCACAACCTATTTTGGGGGCCAATTTACGGAAAATTTTATGTACATTTCCAATAATGATGGTGCTATAAGACCTATGTATAAAATTTTTGATACAATTTTATGGGCTTCCTTAGAAACATCGATCAAAACAATAAAGTTAGGTTAATTTCTCACTTAAATTGATCAAAAATTGAGTGGAGTATCCTAATTTTTTTTTTTAATTTACTGATATTTTGAGGATGTACAGCATTTAGCATAATAGAAACTTGTAAATTTAGGGGCCCTAGGTCCGGGCCTAACAGGCCTTATGGAAGAGAAGGCCCTGTGTATTCGGCTAAAATACGGACAATGCCATTACCTGCACATGTCGAAGATGGTGTTCATGGCGTCGGCCAGCTGCTTTCCGTCCTTGCACGTCCTGAGCAGCGCCAGGTGTCTCTGGACGGACGACCAGGACGGAAGGTCGCACGGCAAGAGGACGTGCGCCATCCCGAACTGCAACAGAAAACGAGCGTGTGTAACTCTCGTCAGAAACACTTATTATTATTCCAACAGGGGCTGCTCTATTGGCAGCTTTGAATTTAAAGACTCGGCATATTCCCCAGAACTGAGAGAATTTTTTTTGTGGCTGGATGGATGTTCGGGTTTTATGGCGCAAGGGAATCTACACTCTTAAAACAAACGAGTGAATTTAACTCAGTCTGAGTAAATTTTCACTCTTTTCAGTGTCGAAAATGCACTTATCCTATTGGAGTTGATTTCACTCTTTTGTTTTAAGAATGTAAGGCCATACTGCGCCACCATTTTTTGTGGGATTATCTAGGCTACTTTCGATACCAATTTTGACGCTAAGATTACAATAAATCTGAACTTTCTGTGGTAAGGCTGGTTTGAAAATCGTCGCAGTAGAGCTACACAAGGGCTATTGGTGGCGGGCGTCGTAATTTAAGAACTCTCTGTGGATGTTAAAGTTCGCCGAGATTTAATTGTGCCGAGAGAACCCAAGCCAAATGGGTGTTCAAGGGATCTTTTACATGAAACGTAATCATATGACATGCGTGCCCACGATTTTCCCATCCAAAAAATCTGACGACTCGCCTGGGGAACGGACCCGCAAACTTGGGCCTATGAGGCGGACACCTAGTAATACCTCTCAGTCACTGCGCAGCTGGTCAGCCGTTCCAAGCAAATATGGGAAACCTATGTTTATTGATTTTTTTGCAATCTATGCATATCAAACTACTTTTCTTAAGCTGTTTTGTTTGCAATATTGGAACTATAACATTTTAAGAACATAAACAATTTTAAGTGCTGTTAGGATTCAATGAGTATTTTAAAGGTCACCTTTCCCCTACCCCCAGAAAAAAATGTTGCGTCCGGCACAACGTCATCAAAATTTCTCAAAAACTGAAATTTTGGCAAAATTAATGTAAAAGGTTGATGACTATAGTGTTAAATTTAAAATGTAATTATATTGTTTTGGATACCAGAGAAAATGAAGGGATACTTTTGCAATGATTTCGTAACTATGTAACTCAATTTTTTTATATGTACTTCTTTTAAAAGTATATAGTACAAATATTATTGTCAATATGCCTGATTCCGCTTTTGCTCGCGCTGTGTTTAAACTACATCTGCTGCATATTTTATCGAATTAAATATTGCACCACAGTCAAATTCCTTTAAAAGTTCGCCTGGCTAAACAAACAGATATACAATTTGTTATGGACTGTCTGCAACATAGAGTTGTCTGCAACCTTGTGTGAGCGTAGGCTCAGTGGCTGTGAGGTACAACGTCGGTGACTTTTGTCGATGAGTTGAGCCGGTAGATTATTTTTTTTGGTTTGAATTATCGTCGCACTAGAGCTACACGATGGCTATTGGCGACGGGCGTCGTATTTTAGAACCACAGTCAGGTGACGAGCCAACACCTGAATAGGCACCCAACGCAACCGTTAAGGGCGACATCGTACGCAGCGTTAGGACTTTGAATGATATTTTACGTGCACTCCCTTACACGGGGTATTATTCGTCGGACATTTTTGGCTGTACGGGCCGTTTATAGGTCGGCAGCTATTTTGGCGATGCCCCGAACTTGGGACCCCGAACTTGGACACCCGAACTTGGGCTTAACCGACTGGGCTCCCCAGGCCCCGCCGGTAGATTTTCAAGAAGGGATAAACGTCAGAATGCAGGTCATATGATTATGTGGCATGTTAAAGAGTACCCATGTAAAAGAGTACCTAGTTGGCTTGGGTTCTCTCGGCGAAATAAAAATCTCGGCATACTTTAATATGCAAAGAGAGATCAGATTCATTGTAATATGAGCGTAAACTATTGGTAACGAAAAAAAGCCTCTTAGAAGGTGCCACAAAAATTAGCTCTCGGTTCTGGGGAATATGTCGAGTCTGCAAAAAGTCTTGAACCAGAAAAAAAAACACCTTGTGTGTCAACCAATTGCCATTTCTGGGTTTTATTATTCAGACTACTTTAAAATGCATAAAAATAATGAAATGAAATTGAGATGGAAGTGAATGAGATTTTACAGATTGTATTTCAGTGTAGATGTGGTAATTTCTGAAGTGCGTCGCTTATGAGAAAGAGGTCGTCACTCGTCAGAGATGGGGTCAAGAAAGACAGTAAATTATAAAAGATAAGGAGATCAAATAAAGATTTAATCTCTGTAGTGAAACTCACTGGGTGGGCATACCAAATATTACAAAACATATCGAAAAATCAAAGTCAACACATTCTTTTGAAAGTCTAAGAGTTTTTTGATAAGCACGTTTAGGTCTAAGCATCTAGACAAATATTCGTTTATATGATTATAAATGGCCTTTTTTCACCGTGGTCAATGGTCAACACACTGGAAAAGTATAAAATGTCACACTTCGTTGGTAAAAGACAAAAATATATATAACCACCTGAGACCCAAGCAACATCTTACTGATATTGTTACGTTAAAGCCTATATAAATAAGGAGAGTTAGCTGAGCAATACTCTCCAACCTACTCTGTTTTTATGCTTTAGTTTTTGGCATCGTTTAAAAAGTTACAAAAAAAATTCTATATGTTGTCAGTTTAAAAAAAAACGTGCTTTCGAAAAATAAAAAAGTCTGTTGTTTTAAAAAAGTTTTGAATTAATTTTGAAGAGATTATTTAGGAGTTCAGACCCTCCATTGCGGACTAAAAATATCCTATTTCAACAGATATATTCTTTATTGATATTTTTTACAAATTGACTCTTTTACAAGAAATAAAAATAATTGAATTTTTTACAGTGGGGCACATTCATTTTAATGGATGCTGGGGGTCTTAGCGTGTAAGGACTTCAAACACAAGGAAGTTGATTGTGAATGATATATTTTTGATTTTTGTGTGGTGGTATGGAAAAAGTTGCGTGTTACGATTTATTTTGATGTATTTATTTCCAACAATCAATAATTTACAAGCGAAAACTAAATTTCCCATTGGTTTAATTTAAGATTACTGAATAGCTAAAATAAAAGTCAAGTTTGGAAACTGTTCAGTGGTTAACTGTGGTAAAATAATGAGTGAAATAGCTATTTATTGTTATATAAGGTTTGAAGGAACTAAACACCATAAAAATAAAGAAAATTAACCAAAAATTAATTATATTATGCTAGGTTGATTTGATTCAGAATTTGATGCATTAAGACTTGACCTCCTACGCTTGATAATTTAATTACTACTAAAAGTTCATTTACTGTTTTTATTGAATTAATTCATGATACTTATAAACCTATCTTATTTTCCAATTTAGAGATGATTCATGTTCAGGACAATAATTTAAGACTAGTTGTGAATTGCGTTTGCATTTTAATTGTATGTATGCATGATTTTAATTGTATGTTTCATTGAATTTTGACACACGGATTTTTTTTTGTTTTGTTTTGTTAGGTTTGAATTGTCGTCGCACTGGAGCTACACGAGGGCTATTGGCTACGGGTGTCGTATTTTAGAACCACAGTCAGGTGACGAGCCAACACCTGAATAAGCATCCAACGCAACCGTTAAGGGCAACATCGTACGCAGCGTTAGGACTTTGAAGGATATTTAACGTACACTCTCTTACACGGGGTATTATTCGTCGGACATTTTGGCTGCACGGGCCGTTTATAGGTCGGCAGCTATTTTGACGATGCCCTGACCCGAACATGGGACCTTCCGCATGCTAAGCGAGTGCTTAACCGACTGGGCTCCCCAGCCCTTTAAATTTAATTTTGTTAATTAATGGTTTTCTACTTACTTCTGTTAGCACTGTGAGTTACCTAGTTGTAGTTACACTTTAAGAAAAATAAGTTTCAAATTTCTTTGCTTCACATTTTTAAATCCTCGTCTTAATCTTACCGTGTCGCAATTTTATTTAACCAAATTATAAGGAAAAGGTTATAGCAACATTTACACTGCCCTATTGATATCCAGAGAAGACGAATAGGTGGTTCCATTAGTGAATTCCAGTGAACTTCGTATCAGCATAATGAAACCTTGAAATCCCATACAAAAATAAAGTGAACACTTAATTCAATTTGTCGCACGAATTTCCTTGGGAATAGATGCGGATGTTGCGTCTACAAACAGAAGCCTTTACTCTCTGTTAATCCAATGTGGAAAAATATTTTCGAAGCCACATTTCTCCGGCTGTATTAAATATTTTTTACAAACGTTTTATTAATAAGATAAATGTAGAACGTACAATTCCACTTTTTGAAATTGGTTGGAATATTTTTATGTAAAATTATAAAATGATAATTTTAAAAAAAAATTAGAACCAATTACAAACAGTGGAATTAGACATTTAAGTCAGCTACATTTATCATATAAAAATATCATTTGTAAAAAAAAATTCAAATTTCATTCCCCCTTAACTCATCAAGCAGTAACGGTGGTTGGCAATAATAATAATAATAATAATAATTGCTTGGCGAAAATTAGCCTTCTACTTAAGTTTATCAAAATTAACAAAAAATGAAGATCATTATTCTGAATAATTTATATAGGACAATTAAGTTCAAGAAAAACGAAATCAAATAACTTTAAAATTACGTTTTCATATGGAAATGAAGTGTTAATGGTGTTCACAAAGACGTCGTTAAAGGGTTGAAGTATATATCTTATATATGAAAACCAAAAAAAGAGAGAGAAACTTGCATAATACAAGAAAAATATTTCTTTCACTAGCAGAAAATGACGTGGAAAGTTTCTCACGCATCTTCAGATAGTAATGTTGATGTGATGCGTCTGTATTTTTAGCAGTCTATTCGGCTGCAGTTCCGGATCTATCTCAAGGTAATGGACCTTGGAACAGTGCTACGTAATTTTGAACCACTGTCAGGATACGGAAGAGAACACTAGAACTGGCAACTGATGTAACAGGTGAATATGGCACAACACTACTAACATTTTTAATATGTAATTCATAATCGTCTCTATACACTACATAGTCTTTTTAGGGATAATTTAAGATGGAAATTTGAGCAATTAATTCGATCGCAGCAGACATAAATTGCTATTTAATGGAGAAACCAACCGTTCCACTGTACACATTTTTATCTAACAAGCTTGTTCGGGAGTTCTGAGGCACATAATTGGGCCTTTTACTATAGAACTCGGATAGAAGTTACGCAAACAGAAAAAAAAACTTCATTTTAAAATTCATCGAGTTTTTTTTCATTTTGTTAGAATCGATGATGTAAATTTGAGCAAATAATTCGTTAGAAGTGGACATAAATTGCGATTCAAATCAGAAACCTAATTGCTCTGCTGCACACATTCCATCTCATTAGCACGTTCAGTTCATCGAGTTTCTTTCATTTTGTTAGAATTTACGATGGAAATTTGAGCAATCAATCCGATCGGAGCAGAAATTGCGATTCAAATGAGAAATCTATGGTTCTTCCGTACACATTCACATTCCGTCTCACATAAGCTCGCTCAGGACTTCTGAATCTCGTTTTCGACCTTTTTCTAAGATATTCCAACATAATAAACTAAGGTGACCAGTTGTACTGCATTCCGTAGTACTTCTTTTTAGGTTTTTATAATGTATTTTTCAAGGAGTCCTAAAATCTGTAAGTCCCGAGTTTTTTCTTTGCACTGCAAAAATGTGCTGCATTTTGCTTGATTTTTCCATTAGAACCATAAGCATGACATTTTTTTGTCGACAACTCTTAACTCAACAAAATAAAGTATAAGATAACCCTATATATGTACTTTCAATTAACCACTCATCTCTCCAAATCTCCGAAATGCAAGAGCTTTTTTTCACATTGCAACCTAAAAAAGGCATTCAATAACTGATTTAAATTTTTATTTCTTCTAAACTGTCTCTAGTGGTTTGCACCATATTACAAAACTTGAGTTGATTACAAGACTGAAATTACAAAAATAACCTATACAAAACAAAACGCGATTCTTTGGAATTATCCTTTTTATTTACTGTTTCTTTAACACTTCAATGGTTTGATGTTCTGGTCACCCTCTTAAAGCTTTCTTTTTTAAAAAAAATTCAAATACACAACCTGAATAATTGGAAGAAAGAAGAAAAACTACCTTTTCAGTAAAGAATAGAGATTCCGTTGTAAGGTTTCCTTGTATCCTCAGACTCTAATGTTGATATGTGGTCAGTCGGTACGAACTAAAGTGCTTTGTACCATATTCAAGACTTGAATTGATTGCAAGACTGAAGCTACAATAACACTATAAAATGTATGTGATGCCGTGAAATTATTCTTTTTTTTTTTTGCTTCTTTAACACATTACTACATGGATATTGAAAATTTCGGATCCCCCACCTAAAGCTTCCTTTTGAAATCTATCGATTTAAAAAAAAACCACACACACAACCTGAATAATTGGAAGAAATAAAAAGAGAAGGAAGAAAAACTACCTTTCTTGTGGATATTCCGTCGTAAGGTTTCGTTGCCTCCTCAGACTCTAATGTTGATACATATGTGGTGAGTCGGTACGACCTAAGTGCTTTGTACTCAAGACTTGAGTTGATTACAAGACTGAAGCTACAATAACACTATATAACGAACGTGATGCCGTGGAATTATTATTTGTTTGCTTCTTTAACACTTAAATTACAGTGTTGAAAATTTCTGGTCACCCTTCATAAGCTTCCTTGTAAAATTGTATAAATTTTTTGCAAATAAAAATGCAAAAACACAACCTGATCATTTGAAGATTGAAAAAAAAAAACGTGGTTCTTTAACACTTCACTGCTTAAATTTGAAACAATTTTGTCACCCTCCTTAAGCTTCCTTATAAAATTTATCGATCTTTTTAAATTCAAAAACACAACCTGAATCATTGGAAGAAATAAAAAGTGAAGGAAGAAAAACTACCTTTCTATAGTGGAGATTCCGTCGTAAGGTTTCCTTGCCTCCTCAGACTCCAATGTTGATATGTGGTGAGTCGGTATTTTTAACGCGGGCACATAGCTTGGCTGCGTGCCCGCTTCTCCTCATCAGGGTGCAACAGTCTCGTAGGTGCTACTTCGAAGGGGTGACGTCACCACTCCAGGGGCGATAAGCGGGTGTCAATCATCCTCTTTCGGGGCTTCACTTTTGGAAGAAGAAGCAGTGGCACGCGAAGTCCAGTGGCGGAGGGTCAATTGACCCCGCTACACTCTTAAAACGAACGAGCGATTTTTAACTCAGTCTGATTGATTTTCACTCCTCCAGTCTGGAAAATGCACTTCTCCTTTTGGAGTGGATCCTTTGCGTGTTAAACCTCCGACAGGATCACTCCAAACGAGTGTTTTCAACTCAGTCTGAGATAATATTCACTCCTTTCCAGTGTCGAAAATGCACTTCTCCTACTGGAGTGGAATTCACTCTTTTGTTTTAAGAGTGTACGAAGCACAATTGCTTCGGTTTTGATTAATTTTTATTTTTACGCATACCTCTCATTTATTATCCCCCATATTTTAATGGCATAAATAAACTTTTTTTTCCTTAAATATTTAAAAGTCAATTCATGAATTTTGTTATTAAAAAGTATTTTTCTTTAATTACATAAACTATGAGCACAATATTATAACTGATGTAAGATATCTAGTGAATAAGTGTTTTTACTTTCAGTTACGTTTTTTGAAATATAAGGTGATGAAAGTAAGGTAGTGCGATGGGGTCGGAAATCCGAAATGGAGATTTTGTGTTTTCCATGCGATTTTGGAAGCTGCCGATTCTGAAAATGAGATTTTCGAACATTGATCCTGTCTGTAACCACTCTAGAGCTCGGACTAAAGAATTACGGACTTCAAAAATTTGGTACACGAGTTCCTGGTACCTGTCAATGTTCAGTAGCAGATAGCTCTAAAATGTACGAAAAAGACGACACGGTAGAAAAATCCTGCTGAAATTCTCAGTTTTCACTTTCCTAATACTTTTTTAAATTTTGCAAGGACAAATTACTGGATTCCTTAAGAACTATTTGCATAATTTAAACTATTCCATACGATCGATGTTACATTCGAACATTTTTTTCTCTCTTTTACCTAATTAAGGGCGAATGAAACATGATGTCGGGTCTTCCGAAGTCTTCTCTCTATATTAAACCAATGGAGAAAAAATAATTTTCTAAAGCAAATTAATTCGGCTATTTTAAATATTTTTACCAACGGGTTTTCTTTACTGATGAATGCAGCTGGCTCTCAACGTTCCTATAACACCTTCTATGATAATACTACATTTTGAAAGTAGTTCGAATATTTTGATGCAAAATTATGTATTCAAAATAAAAGAAAAATCAAACCAATGTTAACACTCTTAGGGATTACCGATGCATTAACCTATCACCTAGCTTTCAAGTTTTCCCAGCAATACACTTATTTTTTTTAAATTTATAAATTTATTAATTTTAAAACTTAAAGCATGGTGGAGTCATTTATAACCATCTACTATTGAAATAGAATTTTAAAAAAAGCGATAAATTTTCAGTTAATAATTTTAATTTAAATCTCATGAAGTGAAAACCAGTTTACATTTCAGCCAATTTGCTTATCCCTCAGAGGGATAAAAAGTAGCATTAAATTGTGCAAATAAGCCTGTCAAGTGTCAAGCAGATAATTCGAAAAATATATAGTAACTTTTATTTTAGGTCAAAATGTAAAAAAAAACCACATTACGAAAAGATTCACTAATTTAGCCCCATTAATCGATAAAGAAAAATGCAATAAAACCTTTTGTATATATTATGAGATAACATGGATAAGATATCAGGATTTTTAAAGCTTTTTTATGTTCCGTCCTTTCAAGGGAGAGAGATAGGCCGAAATCCAATAGCGTAGTCCGTAATCACTCGCATAAAATAACATGAAACTCTGATAGTATATGTGTTTATTTGGATATTAAATGCGAATAGTTAAATTTTAACATTTTCCGCACAAGATAAACTGTTAATAACTAAAAACAAGTGTGTTTTGTCAATAATAAATTTCATTTTTATCATGAAGTAAAATTCTAGCTCTTCATGAGGAGTGTAAGCGTCTCATTTTAAAACATCATGGAAACTGGTTTTAATGTTACAAGGATCCAAAAACTGTTAAATAAGAATTTTCTCTATAATTATCCTTTATTAACATCTTTTTAAGAAATTTGAGTTGAATTATCGTCGAAGTAGGTTTACGCGAGGGACATTGGCTATGGGCGTCATAAATCGATTCACAGTGAGGAGCCGACATCCGAGTAGGCATCGAAAGCAACTTTTAGGAGCGGCATCGTAACCTTCCGCAGCGTCGAGATTTTGTAGCATATTCAATGTGCACTCCCTCTATACGTCGGAATTATTAGCTGCCCAGACCGTTTACATATGACGGCAATTATTTTGACGATGGCCGTGACCGAACCTCGGACCTTTCGCATGCAAGGCAAAAGCTTTAATAACTACCCTTCTACAGAAAAGTAAACACTTAAACGTACCTTTGAATGTACTGTTCGTATTTTATTATTATTATTATTATTGTAATGTACTAAAAAGGGTTTTTTTTTTCCCAAAGAAATTTTTGAAGCCAATTTTCAATAAAACATTTATAGGTGTCTGAATGTTAAAATGCGAACAAAAGTTCAATCATACTGTATTGAAAAATACCTTTTGATTTATTCGATTTGTAAGAGCTCTTTTTAACAATGCTAATAAACCCAAATGCGATTTGCGATGTAATCAGTCGTGTATATCGTCTTTCTATAAATCTAAACAGACAATATTTTGTTTTCTGAATCCTTACTGAACTTTTGACTTTTACTACATTCCTAAATCCAATATTTAATACCTTTTGTTCAACTGGAGGCTGAATCGTGACCGCGAATAACTTAATTGTCAATTCTAAATAACAATTCTTCTACGATGATTAAGAGTATTCAGCGGATTATATTAGATTTCATTTTTGTTTCACATTGTTTTGTGTTTCAAAATCGATCGAACACAAATTTTAAGGACATCAATGAACATAAGGAGTAGAAACGGTTTAGTATTGAAACTATATAAAGAACAAACTTTAATGATGGTCGACTTAACTTTTAATATTTTCAAGGTACAACTACTTCAAATTTCATAAAAACTAAGTGGAAGTCTTTTGAAGCTCTCTATTGGCACAAAAAGCAGGCTAATGGTCTACTACTTATGAAGCGATTATTTATTATTACTTAAGATTTTAACACCTTTTTGCATTATAGTAAATATTATTTGGAAACATTTCTGGATTACTGGTAAACAAATGTTTAAACTTTCATTAAATTCACTGGTTATAAAATAACTTCGCATGCACACCAATTTTAGATGGCAAAAAGCACCAATGGGACCAACCTCATTTTATGTCTAATCCATTACAGCAAACATTATTTTTCTTAAAAAATAAACAGATCTCTGTGGTAATAACCAAACATTTTCTGAAGGGTAGTAGTAGAGGATGACAATTTTAAAAAGAAATCCTAATCAACAATAAATTATTAATTTCCAGGCCATTTTTTTTAATTATCAACCTGTAAACCCACATATCAGCTGTGTGTATAAAATTCTACAAATTTGAACCTTACCTTTAACCCTATCCTTGACCTATTTGGCATCCATTATTATAAATTAGTGTAATCTTGTATGACAACACTAAAGAACTGTACAAATAACCACCAGAAAAGCTTTCTTGTTGCATCATTAGAAATTTACCGATCATTCAACTTGTTGACATTATTTATGCTAAGTTTCAAGTCAAACAAAGCAGCTTTTCTAAAACCCCAATTTTGGGATTAACTGTATATTAACAGAAGGTTGAATTATCATGGTCAATAAATAACAATTTATAATTTTACGATTCATCAAAGTTATTCTACATTACATATAATGTACTAACATAAATGTAAAAAAAAGAAGAGATTATGGAATATATTAAGAGTGTTAATATAGATTTAGGAAAAAGATGGAATGTTTCATAAAAGTAAGAAAATATTTATTTATTTGTTTTGTAATCACATGTTCAGCACACAAAAGTATTTTTTTTTTACATAAAAATTTGAAACTTAAAATAGAATACTAATTTAGTAACTTTGCAAAACAATATAACACATTCCTTCACATTTTGTTAATGAGATAATATCTATTATAGAAATTTAATTTACATAAAACTAAGTTACATATTTTTTTTTAATAAAATACACACATATACAACAATATAAAGCGAACCACAGTCAATTAAAATGTATGAATTTTTGATTTTAGTGAATTTCTATAATTTAAATCAAAATATATAACAAATATTGAATTCTTTTTAAGATTTCCTTTCTGAAGTTCTAAATTGTTATTAAAGAAATTGTGAAATTGCTGAACAGAAATTTAAAGAAAGTAATAAAATTTGGTTAGGAAATCTTAATTACAAATAATGTTAAGAAATTACTTCAGAAAAAAGCTGAATTGAAGTAATAAATATTTGTTCATTGGAATTATACAAAGAATAGCTATGATTATAAGAATTAAATCAAGACCTAGACCCTTATATAACTTTTAAAAACTTAATTTTGAAATCTTGCATCATGTTAACTTTAATGTTACAAAACATTGGCCCCCATGACAAATTATTTTAAAACTTAATTCACTGAAACTATAATGGTATGATTGAGAAAAATCTATTTTATTTAATTTTTTAAGTAACTTTCCTGCCACTGTAATGTGTAATACAAAAATGTTTTATTTTATACGATAAATAGTTCGATAATGTTTTTAGAAACTCTATTACAGATCTCATAAAATCTTACAAAAACAAAAGAACGTAAAATATCTAAAACATATAGAATTTACACTATCAAACATTATAAACACATGATAACATCAATAAAATATCTAGTTTAATATACACCAGCAAACTATACAAAAAAAGGACACTTTCAGTGAAATATAAAGACATACAAGGTAGGTTTTATGATTTTTTTTTTTTTTTGGGGGGGGGGGCAACATTAAATTAGTTGACATAAAATCAGATCAGTATATTATATAATTAGCTGAATTAATGTGGCAAAAGCAGTTATCTAATTCATAAGTTAATATATTTACTAAACTTCATGTAAAAATGCCTTTTATTTTACTTAAAGCTGCATCAAAAAGATGCAGAAAACAGAAAGTTACAGTTGGAAAGAGTGTACTATGCATCTACATTGAATTGAATAGACAACATAATTTAAAAAAAGATGTCATAAATGCATTACAATAGAATTACAAAGCCTATTGACATAAACGAATCAAATGAAACAAGTACCTTTTGTAAAATTTAAGTTAAACCATTTTTAAACACAGAGAAGTACAGTTGATTAACTTTCTTCATCATCAATTAAGCGTTTTTTTTTAAACTTACTATTGTTTGGACAAAGATACCAAGTTAAAAAGGTTAAGAAAATAACTCCATGTATTATAAACTTCAATATACTTTGTTTATAAGCTCAGGAATGCATTTTTACAAACACATGCCAATATTAACACAATATTAAATTTTAAACTTTCGTGATTTATTGCCATAAATATAAAAAAAAGGTGATGCCTACACTTAAAACTATCTACATTTTGCTAAAGTAAAATAAAGTTTTTTTGTAAGCATTTTGTTTTGTATGCGATATAAAAACCCTTTACAGCTTTGTTTTAATTACTAAAGTTTAAGCTAATATATATAGTGTTTTTGAATAATATTCAAATAAATTAAAAGGACTTATAATAAAGACATTTGGATTTTTAACAAAATTTAAGGAAAAAGGCAGATTTCTAATTGACCTGCACAGTACCATAACTGGTACAATTAAGTATGAGCTGCACAAAAAAAAAAAGATCAACTAATTCATTGGTCTAAAACCCATGCAATCTTCACAAATTTATTCATACAAAAATAGTGCATTTTAGCTACATTTTTAGCGTAACTGATAAAGTTCTGAACTTAAGAAAAGTAGAGAAAAATAATTAATATAATTAAGACATTCCATTTTTTTTTTAAACATCACGATCTATTATTATTATTTTTTAATTCCAATAGTATAATAGAGTATGGCACCTTGAGCCAATGTGTAAGGTTCTTCTAATAATTTCGATATTTCAATATTGTAATTTAGGTTTTGAGATAATTTTTACAAATAAGTTTTGAGACATAAAATCTTCAAAGGTTAACTTTTCATCAGTGAATATCAAAATTCAATTATGTTTTACACCAAAATAGAAGAAAAAATCGATTCGTCATAATTTTAATTTAGTTTTTTTGAAAATTAATTTTAATGTAACTTAGGCAATCAATAGTACAATTTAAATTATGTTTGTGCAAAATTGCACTACTAGTAATTGCACTACAAAGTAGAAAAAAAAGGCCAAATCACAACTCTCACTTTTTAAGCACATATACTTCGATTAAAGTATGGGCGATAACATTTCTTCCTGGTCAACTTGACAAGAAAAAGTATTTGGTTCTTTACCTAGAGTAGCTTCACCTCTCCTGAGCAATGCTTGCAGAAATTCGCTGAGGCATCCATAGTACACACGTGGGATAGATCTTGGCAAGAAAGTGTTCCGTTTGTGCTTGCTGGCAACCCTGAGCCTAAGTTTTCAAAGCTCTTCAGAAACTGCAACAGAAGCAGAAAAACATGGTCTTAATGTTGTTTGATTTAGGTTAGGTTTGAATTATCGTTGCACTAGAGCTACACGAGGGCTATTGGCGATGGGCATCATATTTTAGAACCACAGTCAAGTGATGAGCCAACAACTGAATAGGCACCCAACGCAACCGTTAAGTGCGACATCGTACGCAGCGTTAGGACTTTGAAAGATATTTAACGTGCACTCCCTTACACGGGGTATTATTGGTCAGACATTTTTTGGCTGCACAGGCCATTTATAGGTCGGCAGCTATTTTGGCGATGCCCGGACCCGAACCTGGGACCTTCCGCTTGCTAAGCGAGTGCTTAACCGACTGGGCTCCCCAGCCCCTTAGGGCAGTTTGAAGATGGGTACCAAGCATGCTTGGGAACTAAACACTGGGGGTTCCGTGTGATAAATCTTGGCAAGAAATCGTACCGTTTGTGCTTGCTGGCAACCCTGAGCCTAGAATTTCAAAGCTCTTTAGAAACTGCAACAGAAGCCGAAAACATGGTCTAAATATTTTATTGGGGCAGTTTGAGGATGGGTACCAAGCATTCTTGGGAACTAAACACTGGGGGTTCTCGCGTGAGGCTGACCACTTCACCAGGACATATGCCTAGCACTCCAGAGCCCTAGGTCACAAGAGCTGAAATTGGCACAGCATTCCTTGGCCCAGTAATGAGCTGTTGTGCCGAGGAGTTTTAGTTTAGTTTGAGGATAGAAAGAAATTTAACACTTCCTACTTCATTTTATTTGCTCTTTAAACAGAAAATTCATTAATTTCTGAATATTTCATCTTGTTTAAGCAAATGATAGTTATAGTATGTCTTAATAAATACTTTTTCAGTTTGCACATGGTATTTTTTTTATAAATTATCTGATTTAGCCAAGTTTTAAGATTAAAATGTAATTTTGGTTTCACATCAGAATAATGATACCTAATATAACGATTGATTCCTAAATTTAAAAAAAGTTGGGATATTTTTTAAATCTTTCCCCCCATGGAATAATTTTCTTGGTTCTTTAAACACAAATCATTTCTTTTAGACTTTATTGGGGTTTTTTTTACATTTAATAGTTACTTTAAAACACAATTATAATAATTAGTTGCACATATTTTAATATATTTTGCTCACATAATACCAATACTTCACTAAAAAGTTAAAAAAAAACACCTTTTTTAAGTTATTTAAACATAAGAAATGTGAATGAAAGAATGCTATTGAGAACATTTAAACTGACCTGATTGGCTAAGTTCTCTTCTTTTGTTAATTTCTTTTGATATTTGGGCTTCACATCACAGTTAAGTCTTCCAAGAAATCTCTCCTGGACTTTGTTCGATAAGCTTTCTATTTCCACGGCTAGTTGAGGTAAGGTTTTGGGTTGCAGATTCTTTTTCAGGATTGTTTTGGAGTTAGTGGCTGCCAAACAACTTTCTAGTTTACTGAAATGGTTATATTGGTTAAAATTTATCTTAAAAAATACAAGCTAGCTGTACTTCTACAGCCATTTTATGAAATTATCAAAAGCTCATTTTAGTTAAATTTGTTCGTAAATAAGGAAAAAGTACATCTAAATATTGTTTGAACCATAAGATCAATGATTTTATGAACACTTATGCAGTGTTTATACATTTACTTAAAAAAATATTTAGAAATTCTAAACAGAAGATTATGCTATAAATCTCTGGGAATAGGCCTGTATATTGAACATAAAACTAATGACAAACTAGTTTTTAAAAAATACCAAAATAAATTAATATTGATTTAAAAGTTAAACAAATATAGCAAATTAAAAGGGGTAAAGGTATATGTCACCATTAATTAAACACAAACCAACTTTAAAAAAAGTCAAAGGAAATTATGGCCACTTATAACTCCCCCAATTTAATTACTTCAATTTGAAAAACACTTTTATATTTGATATCTTATTTTGCTTGAATAACATTTAAAAAGTTATTTTTTGTAGCTAAAAGAACAATATGGAAACTATAGCCATACCTGTGAGAGGTTAATAACATTTCATAAATTTTCTCATGCTCACGCATTATACCAACAAGACTTGTTGCAGACTGGTTTACAAGCTGGGATAGGGTGGATTTCCAATGAGCCAGTTCTTTCACCATTAAACTTTAAAAAAAAAAGAATTGTACATATCATGAGAAGTGACTTTTATTTTACATTTGTATGGCCCTTACCAAATAAAGTTTAAATATTATCATATCTTTTAGGTCAGTAGATGCTGTGGGCATAGTAGATTACATCAACGCTGCACTAGAGCCACATTAGAGCAATTGCAAATCTGTCTCACAACCTTATTATTATGAAACCTATCTTTATTATGACTTCTGGAACTTGTATACCAAATTTGATGGAGCTTTTTTTTCTTTTTTCATCAATACTTTTAAAACCAAAAAAGTTCTATAGTAGCTACCTTTTGCACATGCTCACTTTTCTCCAAAACCTTATTTTGATATCCTACAGATATTAGAAACTTGTGTACCAAATTTGAAATTCATATATCTTTTCGTTCGAGCAGTAGTATCGTTTCAGACAGACTAAAGTTCAAAATAAAAACGACTCCAAAAGTGTTCAAAATTCAAAATCCTTATTTAGGATTTTCTACCTCATCCCAATATGTCCACTACCTTATATTTTATATTAGTAAATTAAAGTTAAAAATGACTAATTTAATAGAATTTTAAATTTCACATACATATGCAGCAATATTTCAATTTCAACACACCTGCTTGCCTTGAACTTGCTCTCCCACACATCACAACTGACTGCCTTCCTTTCAACTTCTTCAGTCAGCGTTTCCACCTGTTCCGCCAGCCGCAACACCTCTTTGCCAAGAGCTGCCTTGTCTTCGGTCATCAGGTGCACTTTCAGCTGCACATCCTCTCCCAGAGATGCAACCAACATTTTCTTGAGGTCGGCATTAACCTAAAGCAAAGGGAAATAAGGATCTTTGTATCAAAAATATGCACCAGTATTTTGTAAATGCCTGTGTTCACCTGCAGCAAGGATTAAAAAGTATTAACCCTTTCAGTCCCAGTGATGCCATTTGGCATCATCATGTTCTGATCATAATTTTTAAAAAAATAGGGCTGACATCTATTGGGATTAATAAAAAATATTTTCTAACAGAAAAAAGTTTGAAGAATCGAATGATGTGCTTTTTGTTATCATAAATGGCTATAGACGATAAAAAAAAATTCTAAAATGATGATGTCAAGTTGTCATTGGGACTGAAAGGGTTAATCCTCTGAGGGATGAATCATTTTATGAAAATCATTTTGTTTTAGATCTATGTTCCCTTGCAATTTTTTTAAAGAACCTTTAAATGGGAGTCAAACACAATTTTATTTAGGTCCGAATTTACATGCAATTAGGATCAAAAATTATTACTTTGTTTTAAGAACATTAGTTCTAAAGCCTTACATTTATCCATCCAAACGGCCTGGAAAAAGGTAAAAATGCCTGTTTTTCTAGCATAAATTTTAAATTTATTCTTTTAAAAATACCTATATTTATTATACAACCTTTTCTTTCAGTAGTAAAAAAAATCCTCTCTGTTCATGAATTATGTTAAATTGCTCTCCCATAATTTTGCTTGATTTCTCTGCTTAAGAAAATATATCATCTAACCCAAAGTATTCATGCAACATTTATGTTTTGGTAATAATGCCTTGCACACTTGCAATTTAATGGAATTAAAATCGATAAAATTTAATACATAGCAGGAATAAAAATAGGTTGCATGTAAATAACTCAGCAGAAAAAAAAATGCTGATTTGTAGAGTGAAATGAAACCGACTGTTGAAACTGTAGGAAAAACGCATCTCAAACAACCCCATTATGGTCATACAAAGATAACTTGCCTCTGCTTGAACTTGGTATTGGGACATAAGCTCTTTTTTGTCTTTTTCGAGGGCACTAATTTTATCTTCCAGTGACTTCAGTCTCTCTGAGCAGTCTGGGTGGCATTGGCTACATTCTTCTGACTAAGGAAATTAAACATCATTAGCACTAAAAATACTATACCTCATGCCAATATTACTTGGGTAAAAACAAATAGTAAAAAGGCAGGGAGAAAAGCATGATTGGTCCGTTAGTTAAAAACTCTTGTAAGGTAATATATACATACAAAATGATCTTCATACAATTTAACCAAAATACACTTTTCATTCTGATAAAAGTACGAAATTTTCTCAATTAATATTCAAATATGTTAGACCTTAAATGAAATTAATGTTTTAAACATGTTTTCTGGAAGGATTCACAAATAATTTATGGAACTCTTTACATCCGCGGAAGGATCCTCTCTATAGCATATTTCTATTTACCCAACTTAGGTTGGCAAGGAGTGTAAATCAATGTTAAGCAACACTATGAATATAAATACAGTTAAACTCAGTTACAAGGATAAATCATTTATAAATGTTCAGTCCCTTAAATTGGCCATAGACGTTAATATTACAATATCTTGCTTATAAAGATAGTTATTAATTAATTCCTTTGTTATACCGCTAAATATATATAGTTTTTTTTAATCTCCAAATTACATTTTTAAAGAGTTTATTTTTGTTTGTTTTCACTACTAAAAAATTGTATTTTATTCACCAAATGATGCAAAAGGTCAACAATTTTGAAATTTATTTACAGCCAGAAAAAAATTCTGGAGAAGAAGTTAAACTACCATCAATATCTAATGGCACATCGGATTAAAATTCTGATATCTCATTTTATAATTTTAAATTAATAATGTGAGTACACAGTTTGTATTTTACATGATTAACTACACTTAAGATTCAATATTTTTTATAACATCATAAATATTGCGGTCTCTGTAGCTGCAGGTAAAAAAATGTGTTTGGAGAAATTCAGTTTACTGAACCTGCACCTTCACCTTCAAGCAAAATGTAACAATTATCCCTAAAAATGCACATGAACGTTACAATACATTACAAAAATGAAATTTAATACTAAAGTAATCATTTTGAACATTCGAACAAATTTGAACTGGAGATTGATGCAACTATAAATTATGCAGATATGTATATGCAGGTAAAAAATGTGTTTGGGGAAATTTGGTTTACTTAACCTCATCACTTCCTAGGAAAATGTAACAATTATCCCTAAAAATGCATATGAAAGTTACAATACATTACAAAAATGAAATTTAATACTAAAAACAATGTGGCATCGAACAATTAACAACGAAGTGAAAGAACTTAACAAGTCATGGGGGGAGATTAAAACCATCGTAACCAACAGGGTGAGGTGGCGGACCATGACAGAGGCCCTATGCTCCATGTTGGTGTGAAAGAGGTATAAGTAAATAAGTAACACTAAAGTAATCATCTTGTACATTTGAACAAATTTAAAATGCAGATTGATGTAACTATAAATTAGTGGTGTTACCTTAGCCTCCCCTTCAGATGTTTTCTCCATGTTCGAGTACATTTTAATGATGCTGGATGCCAGAGAACTCACACGCTGAGAGTCGATCACAAATTGACTCTGAGGTGAAGAAAAGGTATCCTGCTCCTTTAAAAAAATTATAATTCCATAAAAACCTCAGGTTTCAACCGCAAAAGAAATAAAGTTACAAAAATATGCATGAATTTAAAATCTTAAGTTGGTATACAAGATTTTTTTCAACACATGTTTAGTCATTATGGAACAGATTGATTTAGAGTGAAAAGACATACTGCATTATGCAGTACAATCTAGTTTGTTATTCAACCTACGAAAAAAATTACAAATAGTCTTCGTTTAATTTTTTCTTTAGGTTTTTTTTCAGACAAAAACAACGCAAGTAAAATATGAATTATGAAAATAAATTGAATAATGAAGATTTTGTAGTCCAAAAATTTGGGAAAAAAAATTAAACGAATCTGGTCAGGCTAGATTAATTCCAATTTAAAAAAGATATTGGGTACTACTGCAAAAATCATTTAAAATCTTAAAATAAAAACAGCAAAATTTCACAAAGTATATTCTACAACATAATTAAGCTAGCCCCTTTAACATTGATATAATGGCTAATCATTTCAAATATAAAAAAAAAGAACTTGAAAATCATGCGGTTAAAAAAGAAGTTGGAACACCTGGCGTATTCGGGCCGGATTACTATTTGGTGGCTTTTGACGTTCGGTTCAGCAAGTACGTTTTCGCTACTTGGCCGCAAAAGTTAAGTCGCCAAATTGAGACCGGCCCAAATACGCTAACAGTACCAAGAAGTTGATGCACACAGACTGACCAACATGCATACAGATAGAGGGAAAGAGAAAAGGAAGGAGTTAAATAAAAGTATAAGTTGAAAACATATTAAATTTACCAACCTTCTCCTGTACAGTAGGCACAATAGGTGATACAGCTGCCTTGTATGGCTCATAAGGCACGAACTTGGGGCCTTTAGTCTTGCCCTGTGTAGGGACAAAGTGCTTGTGGTAATAGTCAGCAGGAGACCTAGGGGAAGCTCCGTGAACAGACCCCCAAATCTTGGGAGAGTCCACTTCTGTGTAGGGGGTGTTCTCCATGCCATCCCCTTGGGATCTGCCAGGAGAGGCGATTCTTGTTTTGCCTAGAAAGTATTAATAATAAATGGAGAGCTCAGGATAACAAGTGAACCAGGTCCATGAAGAGCTTCTTTATGCTACAGAGGTAAAGTTATAACTTAATAGAAAAATAATTACTTCTTAACACTAAGATTTGCAGATATTATCTTAACTAGGACTTTTCACTATGGCACTGAAATTATATATAGTGCGCAGCTAACTCTAAAATGACACAAAGTGGATTTGGTTGCTTGTTTCAGAACCCTCTAAATGTAGAGTTGAATTATCATCACACTAGGGCTATCTTCAACAGATGTTATAATTTCAACCACAGTCAAATGACGAGCCAAAGTATGCACCCAACACAATTTTAAAGGGAGATTTAGTATTCACTATTAGAATTTTAAAGCAGATATTACATGTACTTTCTCATTTGACTTTTTTCTGTACAGAGCATTTACAGGCAAGCAGTTATTTTGCTAATTCCATGACCCAAACCTGGGACCTTTCACCTATAAAGCCAAGCACTTTAGTCTCTTGGGCTACTTAGAAACCAAGATAAGTTTGCACTAATAAATTTCGACATGATTCTAGTATGGAATGTTGTAAGGGCCTGACACGATTTGGTGATTTTCTCAACTTTTTTTTAAGCAATGAAAGTATGCACAATTATGGTACAGCTACGATGTAATGAAAGGTCTCTTCATTGATGACTTTTAGCAACCTAGAAAATGTAACATAGGGTTGCTGTACCTATCGAGTAGCATGAAAAATGAATTGGAATGTTTACCAACATTTGTGCATTTTCGTTGCATGTCAAAATAACACAAATCGAGACAACCCATCAAGTCCAGCTGTTTTAATGCATAGAAATAATTCTAGTATGCACAGTTGCAGGGGGCTACTCATTATGCAATTTTCTTTCAATTTTTAAGTCATAAAATTGGTAAAATCCCAGAACAGCCCACCCTTGTCAACTTGTTGAAAATCTCACCAAATTGAAATTATTTGAATTTTGATTAGGAAAAAAGAAATTTTTACCTTTACTGTGACAGGGTTCTCACCATGGCAACGTTATCGCCAGTTGCTTGGCGATATTCTAAAAGTCGCCAAGAGGTGGGCTTTAATAGGATCAACCCACTTTTGGGGCAAGTATGAAAATTAGATACGGTTGATAACAAACTTCTATGTGGTATTAACTATTAAGTGGATGTTTACCAAGTTCGAGCAATTACGTTGCTTGACAACTTAATGAAATCGACAATTCGAAATTGTTCATTGCATCATAGCTGTTCTAATATTCCAGTTTAACTTCAATGCAATTTGTTAAGCAAAGAAACCCTGCTAATTTTTCAAAATCGTCAAATATCTGGACCACACCAGCTGTTCCCTTTTCTGTCAACTCGGACAGAAAAATTTGATATCTTTTCTTCGTGGCACAATGTGCCTTTTAACTAATAATTACCGAATTGTACTGTGTAGTTAAAACTAAAATAACTTTACTAAAGCGGATAGTAAATTCCATTATAACTTTTTTTTGTCAACTTTAAAAAATTTAAATTTCTAATTAGTTATGTAAACTCGTCCTCTCGCAAGTAAACAAATTAAATTACAAATTTACCTTACCTAAACTTTCCATCGAAACTATTCAATTTTCTTGAATTAAAATATTAAAATTTAATTGAAGTAAAACTAAAGAGATTCATTTTATCCGAGTTCGTTTATTATGGCTTTCATGACATGTTAATTGGTTGGTTGATATACATATATTTTCTGGCTTGTGTGCTTGCTCAGAGAGCCGCTTTTAAACCTTCGTCAAGTAAGACAGTCACAACACACACACTCACATGCACACATATACGTGACAGATGCTGCCATCTATTACGCGCCACCTCCACAATTTAAACATGTCCCTGAAGCAGGGCCCGACCATGACCAGTTGGGGCCCAAGGCCCAGATACTTTCAGGGGCCCCTTACCGAATGCATATGCATGGCCAACGAAAGGCTAAGGGTTCTCCCCCTCCCACCCCCCAAATATATATATATATATATATATATATATATATATATATATATATATATATATATATATATATATATATATATATATATATATATATATATATATATATATATATATATATATATATATATATATATATTATTTAATTAATACTATTTTAGAATAAAGAATTTTTAAGATCTGTCTATGCCTCTGATAAGGTTAATCAATACATATATTGTAAAGTTATGAGCTTTAAAAGTAGGAGGTCCATTATCAAATATAATCTATGTAAACCAATGGTGCTCATTATTTTATTAGAGTAATTTCAAAAACATGGTTAATTTGATTACTAACAATTAAAAACTCTGATTTAAAATTACTTTTATGTAAAAAATATATTTTCATAACTTTTGTAAAACAAAATGCATAGGTTTACAGCCAATTTTGGGGGCCCCCTAAAATCAGGGGCCCAAGGCCCGGGCCTTGTAGGCCTAGGCAATGATCAGGGCCTGCCCTGAAGGGGAGGGAAATAGTCTCCAGGAACCTGTACCCATGGGAAACTGCGCATGACCGCCAACAGAACTTTCGGATCCAACAGATTTAACGAGCACGTACTTTGCATATACTCGGTGAGTTTTCAGCGACCAGGTTTCGATCGCGGGACCTTCCGATCCGTAGATCGTTACTCTGACCACAGGGCGCTTCACAGCCCCATGACATGTTAAGTGTGACGTAATTAGCGTAAAAATCGTTGCCACTCATCTCGAAAATATCAGTCGAATGGTTTTGAATTAATTGATTGGGTGATTGAAAAAATTTAAATGTTTTTTTCCTTGAATAATTTTTACATTGAGCTTTCATGACCACTCTGAATATTTAAAATAGTAAAGACCAAGAAACAATGACTAGTGATTTCGAAAGTTGTAATACACAATAGTACTTTAGATATGAAGTGTTTTTATTAATTCTAGTTTTTACTGGCAGTTTAATATGAATGGCAGAGAAAAGGACATGCTCACCTCACAATCCGCCTGTGAAAAGTAACGTCTTAAATAATGATGTGGCAAATGTGTGTGTAGTTGCATAATTCAATGGGAATATTTCAGATGATGCAAGGCTGTTATTTTCAGTTGTTCATGTCCAGCGATTTTATTGGTTGCTTTGGTATTGGTTTCTTTACTCGTAAGATAACCATTATAAATGAAAAGAAACATTTCCGTCTATGCGAACCGTCTTTGAAAAATAATTTGAACAACCAGCAGCGCAGCAAGAAGTTGGCATTAAAAAAATGAAATATAAAAAATTCTTAGAAAACTCATAATAAATTCCAAAACATAAGTAAATCAGACAAAAAATTATAACAAGCCCAATATGTTGCCGTACAAGGCGAAAACAGCCTCATTATTTTTTATTATTTATTTTTAATATCAATTTAAAATATGTTAGAAAACATACATAAATTTAATGTGCATTGATGCTCTCGTCTTATCCCTATAAACTAAATGCAGAAATATTTACTCCCTCAGTCAGACCCAATTTTTTAAGAACTTTTTGTTTTTAGCTGAAAATATTATATTTATGCTTTTGTTTTGCTTAAAAGGAAATAAAAATTTAAAAAAAAAAAATTACACCAAACAAAATTCCCAACCTTGTGAATTTAGTTATTTATCCTATTTGGAATATGAAAGTTGAAAAAAAAAAATATGTCCAAATATGTTTTCTGGGATACATGATGCTACATTGGTCAAATTCAAGATGTGTTTTGTTCAAATGAAATTCACTACAACTAATTATAAATGGCGACACTAACATTCTTCATTGCCATTTTCTATTTGTATATAATGAAATTTTAAACTATTCTTCTGTCAATGAATCATAAGTAGAAACAGATTTAGAAAAAGTTCTTTGCTTATTCCAATCAGAATAGGTGAAAAAAGGAACTATGCGAGAATTAGTTTCAAAAATGTAAAGGTTAAATTGAAGACCAGAATAAGTAGGAAACAGTTTTATTATACAAAGATAAATACAAACATGAGCAGTGACTTGTCAAAGACTCAGTCCATTGTACATTTAGTTTTTTTAAAAAAGGAGTAGTTTGACACTTTCAGTGGCGTTTGTTGACCTAGAAGTGCTGTGGGAAGCCGCCTTGTTGCAGATTTTGTCCACCAGAGTTGAAGCTCATTGTGGACTGTGAACCACCGCCCATGTGGGACTAAAAATAAAAAAATACAAGTTAATATAATTTTAAAGTTAGAATATTTTCAACAAATATGTAAATCTTTATTTAAATTTATAATACAGACAGATCTAAATCAACCCTAATCACTGTTTAAACCTTTCATTCCTATACTGCCATGGGCAGGTAAACTGCAGTAACTTCCATAGTGGCTTGGATCATTTTTGCAAGCACTCAATTGCCCTAACCTTTAAGAAAACATACTGGGATTTTTTATTTTATTTTAGAGCAAAAATGTTACAACTCATTGTTGTGATTACTGCAGTTTACCCGCCCCTTGCAGTATATTGTACAAATAGTCTATTTTCCAAAGTCCTCATATATTTTGTAACAAAAAGGTCTGAATTTAATGTATATCATTTGTTAACTAACTTACATTATAATATAATATATTATTAATAAAATAATGAACAATATTTTGTACAAAATTTTTCTTTCTTAATCTGATAATCAATTTAAACACGACTAAAAAAGTTTAAGTTAAGGTGAAAAAGTTTTAAAGGATAAAGTTTAGAAAAAAAGTCCTTGCCTTAATAAAAAGAATCTCAGAATAAGATTTTACAAATGTAAAAGACAAATACAAGCTAATAAATAAAATAGTTTTATCGTCAATCTATAGTTAAAAGATCTTAAGAGAATTAATCAAAAATTACAAATCTGTACCAAAAGGGCACCAACACCTTTTTTTCCCCACATAGCACAGTCTTCCACTAAGCTCTTTAATTTACCAATAGGAACAATTTCCTATACACGAATGTATATTTTAAAATAATAATCTAAGTACTCTGTACAAATTTATTCAATTCTGCTTCATAAATACTAAAGATGCTTATCAACAAACAATTTATTGACTCTTCAAATGGAGTAGACAGTAGTACTATAACTTCAAAAGTTATTAAATTATGTTACACAATTACCTTTGATGTAGTTGTACCTTTATGTACACAATTACCAAAATGTAGTTGCATAATTTAATGGGAATGTTTCAGATGATGTAAGCTGTTATTTTCACTTGTTCATATCCAGCGATTTCATTGGTTGTTTTACTCTTAACATAACCATTATACATGAAAAGAAACTAGGCTAGGTTTGAATTATCATCGCACTAGAGCTACACGAGGGCTATTGGCGCCGTTAGCCCTCGCACACACACCCTAAACACAACAGTTCACCAGATGGCGCTGACAGTTCAATACGAGAGAGTGGGGAACATAGAATATCTACTGGTTACACTACACTAAATTTTTAACGCAAAGTAGAATTTGTTGAAGCAAAATAGTTCCGATACCTGTGATGCCGAGGTGGCAGCGGTGGTGTTGGGTGGGGGTGGGGCCATGCGTACCCGCTTCACACTGGGTCCATGATTGTTATTATCTTGGTTTCCTTGGTTATTGTTGGCGTTCGTCTGAAACATACACAAAGAAAACATAAGTAAACAAATTTCTTAACCCTTTCAGTCCTAAAAATTTACTACATTACAGAAACAACTGATATTCATAAAATAAGCTTATTTTAGGTCAAAAATAAGATTTCCATAAGTAAAAAAATTCATTTTAGTGTTTTATATGGTTTTTGAAATAATGCCAAAATTTTTTAACTGTGGAAAACAACAAAATAAAAATATATATATTACCTAAAAACACTTTGAGTTATATATTTTAAGGTGTCTGACCATATTATTAAAAAAAAATTAATAATTATTTAAACCGAAATAGTTAAAATTGTGTTTTAAATATGAGGAACAGAAGTGAACTTTTCAAAAACCAGGTGAAACGCTTGTTAGCTCTTTTCTCAATAAAAAAAAATAGTAGTTCTTATTTCTATTGAGATTAATGTAAAATATTGTCGAATAGAACAGAGTGTGAAGAACCGAATTATGTGTGTTTGGATGTCATAATAGGACATAAACATTTAGAAAAAAAATATTGAAAGTGGTGATGCCAAATGGCATCACTGGGACTGAAAGGGTTAAATTTAATATTCACTATGATTATTCAGTGATATTCATTTGTCATGAACATTCAGTGATATTCATTCATCATGAATATTCAGTGATATTCATTCATCATGAATATTCAGTGATATTCATTCATCATGAATATTCAGTGATATTCATTCATCATGAATATTCAGTGATATTCATTCATCATGTATATCCTGTGTAAAATACACTCAAAATGGCTATCATAATAAAAAATGAAGAGAAATAGGAAAATATTTATTCCATTACAAATAACAATACGAACACATTTAAAAGAAAATTAATCCATTTTTACAGTACTATTCAATCAATTTTATTAAAACGATAGTTATACTAAGTTTCATGATAAAAGATTCATTTAATTTGAAAATTAATCGCTGGTAAGCAAATAAAATTCTAAAGAAACTGTTTGTGGTAATGAACAGTTCTACCTTATTATCTCAGAAAACACTTAATATTCTAGCGACATTTTTAAAAGACATTTAAATTTAAAAAATAGATGCAATCAAATAAGAGATGCTATAAAAATAGTTCACTTTAATGCAACTTTACTTTTAACATTATCTACATAGTTAAGTTAATCACTAAACTTTAAAATGCTGGTAAAAATTCAATTTAAACTGCATCCTGATTTGTTAGCATTGATTTAAGAAGGTTAAGGGGAGAACTTAAGAAGGGTTTCTTCTAAATCATATTAACTTCGAGAATTAGGGTAAGAAGAACATCGAACTATGGTTGGATCTTGGGTTAACTATCACAAGAAACAAAATGTAACTTTAAATACTTTGAATATTTTTAGAATTTGTATTGGCAATAGTTGAAACATAAATGATAGAAACTTTTTGCAAACCAAGTAAGAATAAAATGGTAATTTCTTTATCAGGCAATGCTTTTGTCCAAAGATTTTTATTTAAAACTAAACTGACAACACAGTTTATTAAGATATTAAAACAAAATATTAATAGTAGTATGCCATCTAAATTTTTTTTTACATTTCTTGCTAAGAATATATCTGAGAAAAGAAAAATAAATTAAAACCTTTACAGGGTGGTTACAAAATTCTAGAAAAAAAGTTCCCTGATATTTCCATGATTTCCCTGATACTTTCACTAAAAATTCCCCGATTTCAAAATTACCTAGAAAACATACAATACACACAATTCAATGCAGAACAGAAAATTATACAGAAAATAATACTGACATTGTAGGACTAAAGACTTTCCGGATTATGGGTTAGCCTACCTAACTTTTCCAGTTTCAAAATCGGAATAAGTTTAGAGGAACCACATGATCAGAGAATCATGTTATTACTTGATTCGTGAGAGAGATTGATCTTTCCTCCAAGGATTGGTCCTTCAGGCAAATTGGATCAACCAAAACATTTTCTTTTGATCAAGTATCCATTGGTAGTGATCACAAAAACCTAACCCTGCTGTTTAAGTAATCGAAAATGGAAAAAATTCCCTGATATTTTGCGAAATTTAAAAATTCCATGAGAATTCCCAGATATTTCCAGAAATAAAAAGTTCCCTGAGAGTTCCCTGATTTCCAGGTTCTGTTGCCACCCTGCTTTACCTTGTTAGTGTCCGATTTGTCTTCCTGGTCGTCGTCTGTCAGGAACTCTCTTTTGGGATATGGAATGTGATAGCCAGAAAATACACTAAACAGAAAATAACCAATTAAGAGTTAACGCAAAATTACAAATATTTTTTCATAAAAAACATAGCACAATCTATTTTGATCCCTCTCACAAAAGTTAAAGAAACATTCTTTGTAGTTTTTTTTATTTTTGAGTTATTTAATTGTAAGATATCAGACATAACATTTTTCAAAAGATTGTGACACCTAGTGATACTTTACAGTGTGAAACTTAAGGAAAGAGTAAAAAACTCAAAGAAATTAACTATTTAATTTATAGGAAAAGACAACAATAAAGAAGGTTCAAGGGAACTTTCACAAACAAGTATGGAAGGGGAAAACATTTTTATGGTCTTGGTTTTATTTAGATGCAGAAAACCAAAGATAGTTGTGGACATTAAAGATCCCTTAATTTTTTAAAAATTATCTTTCCATAAAAATTTAAATCCATGCGATATGCAACTCATGTGCACACTCATTCAGTCAACTCAATCCTCAATCAAGAAGTTGGGAACAAGGTTTCTAGCGTTGAATGAACAGTTGCTTACAAATTCTATTTTCAAGCAGTCATAAATAGAACTTTATCCTCATGTTTGCCCATCAATGTTGGCTGAATCTACGAATGCACAAGATCAGCAATTGAAAAAGAAGCACTATAGGAGCTGTTATCTTTATAATGACATAGTGTCTCTTCACTGTGACAAAAGCAGTAATCTATACAGTTGATTGGTTCAAATAATAGGTTAGATAAACTAGGTTGCATAGGGTTGACAAGGGTTAATTCATCTTCAACCTTGATTTCTAAAGAAGTAAATCTATACAGTACTTCTAACAGTAAAAGCAGTAATCTATACAGTTGATTGGTTCAAATACTAGGTTAGATAAATCAGGTCATTGTGTATGGTTCACAAGGTTTAATATATTCTCTTCAACCTTGATTTCGTAGAAGACGACATATTACATCCAACTTTTATGTTTCGCTTCTAAGATATTGGGTTGGTGAATTTTCGCTCAAATAAGACGCTTAGGTGACCAGTTATGGAACAATGTCAATAAGAAAATACAGTATATTTCCAAGAAGTTTTATGCTAAGATTAAAGATGTTGTAGTAAATTGTATATGCATGGTTTATTTTTTTAAGGGGAAAGCTGTGGAGCTATTAAGGGGGAATGGGCACGCTGGACCGTTTCCAAACTCAAGTGCCTCAGTGTTTATCCAACGGGAAAAAAACTATTTTCTCTGACACATTTCTCTGGATGTATTAAATATTTTTACAAACGGATTTTTTTATGTGATAAATGTAGCTGACTTACAGGTCGGAGCAATCCCACTTTTGAAATTGGTTCTAATATTTTTTTAATTTTCAATAAATAATTTTACAAAGAGTATTTCAAGCAATTTTGAAAAGTGGGATTTTAGAGACCAGTAGGTTATATACATTAATTATTAAAAAAATCATTTGTAAAAATATTCAATACAACCGGAGAAAAGTGGCAGAGAAAATAGTTTTTCCCATTGGATTAACACTGAAGCACTTGAGTTTGGAAACCCCCAGTCCAGCCCACCCCCACCCATTTCCCCTAAATAGTGCATGACCCACTTACTCTTGCGTGGGAAGTGGCTCTTCTTGAAAGTAGCTGTCCTGCATAGCCGTCTCAGAAGTTATCCTCTTAGTAGGGTCCATTAGAAGTAATTTCTGCAGCTGCAAATAGGAAATTTCAGTTAATCAATGGGCTAAGTTGCTAACCAGTCTTATTCCTTTGAGGGAACTAAAGGAAAAACAGTAGAGTTTTATAAAGTGTGTCTGCAACTGGAACAGAGCAATGTACCGAGAAAGATACTTGCATATGGGCAAACTGAAAGTGTTCAAAAAATATATTTAATTCTATTCTTATTTTTTTTTTTAATATTCGAAGGGAGTTGTAGAAAAATTAATATACACTCTGTGCCACCCTAACTTGGGTTAAAACAAAGAGTAAAAAAAGGAAGGGCTAAAAGCGGGTTGGTCCGTTAGTTGGAAACTCTTGTACGGTAATATTTACATACAAAATGATCTGAATACAATTTAACCAAAATATACTTTTCATTCTGATAAAATCGCCAAATTTTCTCAAATAATATTCAAATCTGTTAGACCTCAAACGAAATTAATGTTTTAAACATGCTTTCTGAATGGATTCACAAATAATTTATAGAACTCATTACAAGTGCGGAAGGATCTTCTCCATAGCATATTTCTATTTACCCAACTTAGGTTGGCAAGGAGTGTAGGTTATTTTTTTGTTTTATAGCCTCTACTTGTAGTCCTATGATTTAAGAAGATCGCCCAAGCTTTCTGAAAGTTTAGGATTTTTTGTTCCACTATAATTAGATCGAACCCTTCAATCATTTGAATTCAATTTTCTATTGCAATTCATGATCATCTTTGACAAGTATATAGTAGAACAAATAAACTTGGATAAGGAATGAACCTATAAATTTTTCTATAATAAGAACAACAAATACATTGTTATATATAATAAGTTAAAGTACATACTTAAAAAGTATTGTATCAAACAGCACTTACTAACATGAAAGCTTTACTGTCAGGCTTCACTTTATGCTTCTCCATATACTTAATAAGGGAACAGTTAGAATAGCTAGAAAACATATTTGCTAATGTGAATGCTGAAAACAAATATTAACACTTTTGACAATAACTAAATTTAGGAATGATTACCGTTTCTGTTATGATATTTTTACAAGAATTATGTTACCAGCAGAACAATATTTTTGTACCATAAAATTTAGTAAGATTCAGTTGATTTAAGTCATTTAGTTCTTTTGGGATTAACATTATCCAACTACTATTAACTTTTAATCCAAATGAAAATATCTCTGCAAGTTGTAGAAAATAATTTAAGCTTACTTTGATCTTTTAAAATCTTTCATCAATGTGGTATGTTCAGGCATTTTCTTAATGTCTTCCCAGTCTTTTTCTGTAAAAAAGGAGTTTACAATTCCAATACATTAAATAAGATTATATTAAAGTCATTATTTTATAATAAACTAGCAGTATGGTCCCGCCTTACTGGGAACCCGTTAACTTTGCATTGCTTCCTTTTAAAAGGCATGCTTACTTGTGAAAATACACTCAAAATCAAAACAAAATTAAATTCGTGTAGGCGCATGCGCACTTAAAAAAGCAAACACTAATAGAGGATGAAGCAGCTTTAGGGAGAGCGCATATCTCAACCAAACTCAATCAAACTAATAGAGGATGGCGCCAAGACCCCGTTTCGGCCCAGTCCATGTATTTTCAAGCCATGTTATGGTCCCCCAATCCCACGTGGATGACGTTTTTTTTTAAAACTAATTATATTAATTAAAAATCACTATCAAACAGAGTGTAAAATAAGCGGCATCGCATCGCGAAACGCGACACCAAAATGAAAACTTGCGATGGAGATTTAGTTTTGTATCGCATAGTTGCGATACAAATATATAGTTGCGATACAAAGCTAAATTGAAAATCGTGGATTGCCGCAGTTCAGGAACTTTCGGATCCCCGTAGTTTCGCAACTTTGGGATCTCCGGAGTCGCAACTTTCGGATCCCCGGAATTCCGCCATATTTGAATACCCGAAGTTCTGCAACTTTCGGATCGCCGTAATTTCGCGACTTTCGGATCCCCGGAGTTTCGCAACTTTCGGATCCCTGGAATTCCACGATATTTGAATACTCGGAGTTCTGCAACTTTCGGATTCCCGGAGTTCCGCGACTTTCGGTTCGCCGTAATTTCGCGACTTTTGGATCCCCGGAGTTTCGCGACTTCTGGATCCCCGAAGATTCGCGATTTTTGGATTCCCCAAATTTCGCGATTTTTGGATACCCGAAGTTTCGCAATTTTCGAATCCTTAAATTTTTCTAAAAAGTGCTATGCATTAATTAAAAATTGCTACGCACAAATACTTTGGTGTAGCAAAACTGCTATACACACAAAAAAAGTATTTTACACGCTGCTATCAAATATGAAAAAACTAAGCCTCAGGTGCACACATAGGTATTAAAAGGAATCTATATTAAAAATTTCGCATTTTTTAGAGCAGTCTAAGTAGGTCGTTTGCGATCCACAGACATACACGCAGACAGACTCTTTCTTTTATTATTATAGACTTCGAAAATCAACCATTTTCTAAAAAAATTAACTGCCTCTTGGTGTGGAAAATAAAAACAATAAGCAGGTATTTGAATCAAGATCAAATATTTTGCTTTAAAATTATTTATTAAAAATTAAACTGAATTCTAAAGTGGTATTATAGAGCCAACCTATAAGCCAATTACTTTTATCATATAAATAAAAGCTGTTTGTAAAAACATTCAACACAGCCAGAGTAATGTAGCTTAGAAAATTATTTTTTAAATTGGATTAACATAAACATTTCGGTTTGGAGACTCCACTTCCATTCCCCCTTAAGTACACAATAGGTTTCTACCTTGTGGGAGGGGCTGGGGAGCCCAGTCGGTTAGACACTCGTCCGGCATGCAGAAGGTCCCAGGTTCGGGCATTGCCAAAATAACTGCCGACCTATAAACGGCCCGTGCAGTCAAAAAAAGTCCGACGAATAATACCCCGTGTAAGGGAGTGCACATTAAATATCCTTCAAAGTCCTAACGCTGCGTACGATGTCGACCTTAACGGTTGCGTTGGGTGCCTGTTCAGGTGTCGACTCATCATTTGACTGTTGTTCCTAAATACGATGCCAGTCGCAAATAGCCCTCGTGTAGCTCTAGGGCGACGATAATTCAAACCTACCTTGTGGGAATCCCATGACGTTAAATATCCTGTCCAACTGGTCATGGTGGTAGGGGGTTGCTTGTCTTGATGTCCTCTTGGCGGCAGTGGAAAATTGGCTCCGACGTCAGCAATTCGGCAAAGATACAACCAATGGCCCAAATATCTGAAAGAGAGAAAATAATTTATTAAGCTTCCCTACCAAGTGAACTCAAATTAAATCTTTTATTCAGAGAGTTAGTATTGCATTGAAAGTGTGCCGAAACTGTTTATTCTTAACATTAAATAAGTAAATGTTACTGCTAACAGCACAAGCTTGTGAAGAGCTGGTCTTTGGGGCAGTAGGTATTAGGTTTAAACATTGAGAGACATTTATCGTTCACTCAATTTCTATTAATTTATCTTTTAATTAAAAAGATCATTTGTTATTTTAGGGCTGTTATATCTCTATTAAATTCATAAATGACAGATTTATTTACCTGCATAATTCTCAAAATAAATTATTTAACATTAAAATGCACCAAAACTATATAAGCACCTTGTATATTAAAGCTACTTTTAAATAATATATGTATTTCAATTTTTAGATCAGTCACCAAAATTTCTTTATAATAGAACATAAACATGCCTGTCACATAATGTTCTAATTGTAATATAACTAACTCTCCGGCACTACAGTCCATGCTGGACCATGGCCTCTCCCACAATCTGTCTCCAAAGCCGCCTGTCTCTGGTCTTCGCTTTCCAGTTCTCAATTTGCATGGCCTTTAGATCTCTTTCCATATCATATATCTATCTTTTTCTAGGTTAATTGTAATATACTATTTGGATACGTAATATAATGTTCTAACATTCAGTTTTTCAACTCATTTGATGTCTTACTGAGCCATTGAACAGTTTCCATGTTCTAAAAGCGCCTTGCCAGCGCATCAATAACTTCTTTCCCAGAGAAATCGCAACCACATCAGAATTTGTTTTGACTTCTCTCTTTTCACAACACAACTCTTGCGATGTAATGGTTGCTCGTGATGTGAGGTTGTGTGTGCTTTAGTGGCCTTTCTCGGCCCTCTCTACTAGCCACAAAGATATACATTCTAATACTTTAAATATTTGATATGAAATAACAAACTCATTGGAAGTCCAATCTTCCTTCACTTATAGAATGAACTATAAATATGCTCTTCTGTTAAAGGGAAAATCCCTCATTATATTACATATCTAAATATTATATTATAATGCACAGCAGCTATACCTATGGCTTTAGTGTAGTGCCTTGCTCCTAGTAGAAGCTCTGGAGCCCTGTACCAAAATGTAACCACCACTGGATCCAAGTCTGCTAAAGGCTTCAAAGGCGAATTGAACAGCCGAGCAAAGCCCATATCAGCTAAAACACAAAACATTTTTCTTAAGAAATTTTTTTCAAAAACACAATGTTAAACATGTTTCTCTGTTTTGCTATTAGTATTCAAGTCGACAATTTCAAACTTACGATAATATTTAGATTGTGTTTCAAAACTTAGTTTTATTTTACTTAGCTTTATTTGTTTATGAATATGAATAATATCTGAAAAAATAACAGTAAAACACAAAAATTTTGTTACCTATTTTAACTCGTCCTCTTTCTGGTCCTTCACCCATCACTAATATATTGGCAGGTTTCTAAATGGGATGGAAGATGATTTTTTTAAAATAACTAATTTGCACCATTAACTTTTTCAATGGAAGCAATACCATGGCATTAAAAAAAAGGTGTGGTGCAACTCACTAAATCTCTGTGTAGGACCCAGTTTGAGTGCAGATAGTGAATACCATCCAGGATTTGGTACAAGAGGGATTTGACCATTCCTTTCGGCACCATCACTGGCTTCTTATTGGCTTTCGCTGCTCGGTGGAACTTGATGATGTGCTTTACAAAGGAATAAAGAAATTAAAAATAGAAACAAAACGTATCACAACATTGTTGTTTGAATATTCTTGCTACAACAAAAAAGCCTTTAAACCCAAGGAAAAGTTCATCTACATATTCAAGGTTCATACTCTATATATGCTAATGAAATTCAGCAGTTTCTAAGGAGTATTTCAGGAGAAATCACGTAAATTCAGGAGGTAACAAGGAAAAAAATTTAATATGTTTATTATCGTATTCATCTAGTTCTATCGTATTCATCGAGTTCACAGAACTTCAAATGATGAAACAGAAGAAAATATTCTAAAGAGTAGAGAGAGAAACTACTTTTTTACTGGGCATAGCCCAGTAGACTATTTAAAATAAAGTACGGGAGAAAAACGACAGAGAAAGGAGGAAAACGATTTGCTGTGATTTTTTCATGTGAGGGAACAAAAATATCAGGAGCTAAGGCATACATTTCAGGAGTTTTTCATGAATTTCAGGAGGTGTACAAACCTGATATTATAATAATCTAATACTTTTTTTTAAATAATTTTTTCCAAATTATAAAATACTAAAAATAGGAAAATTAATAAACTAATGCTGCATATATTGGTTAAGAGTAGAAGAAAATTTGACCTTCAACTATTCATACTTTAGTTAAAATAAACTAAACTATGAGAGAGTATAATTAGAAAAGAAATAAAAGATTAAGATGAATAGTTGCCGTAAGATACAATAATACATAAAATGGGTTGACATCTCACCCAGAGGTCATGTTCAGCGTAGTCAAACAGAAGCCAGACTTTTCTATCTGTGTGTGAGAGGAACACCCTTTGGAGGCTGATCACATTAGGGTGCTTCAATTCGCGCAGGAGCTATAAATTAAAAAAAACACACACTAGTCTATGAAAAAAGGATTTCACAACGGAAATTAAAACTGGGCTTAAAATAATTCTTAAATGATTACATAACAATGTAATTCAGAAATGTACAAGTAATGTTACAATAAATATAAATAAATGTATGTCTATAACCAGAACTTAATGCAATTTCACTATGACTAAGATAAAATTTACTAAGTACATTCATTAAGGTAAGCCCATACCTATTAACCCTGTGGATTTGAACTGGCAATGCTGGAATTTTAACCATATGATGGATTTCTAGAGAAAATGTAATTACTGATTCTAAAAAGAAGAAACATTAAAAATTTCACAAGTGCATGGAAATCTGGAAAATTTCCAGTTGACCAGGAGAATCACTGCCGGTTAAATCCAGAGAGTTGGCAAGTCTGTAAGCCTACTTCTATTTCTCAACAACCAGACATAGATAAACCTACGGCTATTTCTCGGCAAGCGGACATAGAAATTCCAGTGCCTTCAATCTGCTTCAGTGCATAGTCTTTAGGATCCGAACTAAAAACAATATAAAGTCATTTTTTATTGAAATAAAAGTTTAAGTTAAATTTAAGTAAAAAAACTTTACAGTCCAGTTATTGTCGACTACAAAATGAGACAGCTACACGTTTTACGCAACAAATTATATAGTAAACCTCAGATAAAAAAAAGAAAAATCTCAGTTGAAAATTAGCACTTTTATTTAATTCAACTTTAATTTAATAAATACTACAGCATTTAATTTTTAAAAACTTCTAACTAGGGCTTGCCAAATAAAAAAAATTAAGAATACATAAAATACTGAAATAAAATAACTTAAAAAAAACCTTGACCATAAACTTTCAAACATCACAGATTTATTACATTTCCAAATAAATTCCTCAGCCTCAGGTATCATACTGCTTAAAACTAATTTATAACAAATATATCTAGGTTATGTGTTGTACTTGACAACAAAAGTTACTGCCAACTGCTCTTTAAAAGTAAGAATTTCTTTTAGACAATATGAATGGGGTTGTTTCGCCTTATTACATTTTTCAAAAGCCATCTTCTTGCTGTGGTGCTGGTTGTTCAAACATATGTTAACGAAAGCTTGCATAGAAAGAAGAGTTTATTTTTAAGAGTAATTTTAAGAGTGAAACCAAAGCAAACAATGAAATAACAGTATATGAAACTTAATCAACCAATAAAATCCAGTATGGATACAAATGAAAACAAAAGAGTTACATCATCTGAAACACTCCCATTGAAGAGGAAAATCTCACCCATCTTTCCGCCTCGCTTTGTACACATGACCGTACGTTCCCCTTCCGACTTTGCAGCCTTCGTACTCAAAGAGATCCTCCACCTTGGTACGCTCGTTTGCAGTACGCACTTTGAAGTCAAAGTCCATCGTGCTAAGAATGACTGGAAATGCAAGGAAACAATTACAATACAGTAAGCCCTCGATATATCGCACCTTGTTACATCACGCATTCGGATATATCGCGCCTTGTATCATGTCTCCAAATTTACCCCCCGCATTTTTTTAATCTGTATGTACCTTCCTTAAAATCAATTATAATATTGCCGGATAAATTCATCTTATATTGGTGAAATGTAGTAAATAAATTTACGTTTGTTGATATTCGCCGGGAAGCAGGTTTTATGAGAAAAATTAAAACAGCTAACTTTAGATTAATTTTTTACTAGAAAAAGAGTGAAATATTATAGTATTTCTTGTGCAATAATGTGTAATGATTATAGTACTAATAAGACATTTTCAAATTTTTGCTTCCTCTTTTAGAGATTTAGTTCAAATACATACTTTGCTTTAGTTTACAAACTTTATTTAGAGCATAAATACATCAAAAGTATAATATGAATCAAGTCACTCGTTATATCGTGCATTCGGCAATATCGCGTTTTTTTGCTTTACACCTGGGAAACGCGATATAACGAGGGGATGCTGTACTACACAAATTACAGAGAACTTTTACTAAAGTCAGTACAATTAGAATGCAAGACTTAGACTTCTTCCCTTACCCCCTCGTTTGGTTTCCCAGAAAACTGCGTGAGGGGCAGTCTTTTCATTTTTATCCAACCTTACTTGGGTTAGGAGTGCAGTTGCAATTAACCTCACAGCACAGCCTCAAGGAAGGTAGGTTTAGAATGTATCGCTCACATCGTTTCTTGACAACCTTAGTGGTGGTGAGGGGTGAAAACAAGCTTGTGTTGTAATCGTAAGGACTATACCAGATATTACAGGAATGAATTTTAGAATAGACATATTTAACGTGCATCAGTCCCATAAATATAGAGTAACTAACCAGCACTATTTTGTGGTCCAGTTTATAGGACAGACTATGCAAAAGCTTCCTCCTTGTTATAAAACTGACCCACACCCACAGTCAAAGGATTACAATACACAAATTACAGAACTGTTTTCATGTGTTAGCATTGACATAGTTTTTCTGAAACAAGGATCCAAAATTATTTTGAAAATTATATAATTCTTTTAGGCCCAACTTTTTTTCAGCATGAGTTTGACTAAACATGATTGGCCTAATCAATGTAATAATGAAGATAACAGAAAAAAAATAATACAATAGTAAATTATATCACTGTAATAAAGGACGATGATACACACAACTTTTCGTAAGGGGCTCCCAAAATCTGTTGTGCCTACAGTCTGTGTTTTCCTAGGCCAGGTTTAGTTTTCGTTTGCTTGCATTATCACTAGAGCTATTGGCGACGGGTTTCGTATTTTAGACATCTGGCACCTGAGTAGGCACCCAACGCAACAGTTAAGGGCAACATTGTACACGAGTGTTGGGACTTTAAAGGATATTTAATGTGCTCTCCCTCTGCACAGGATATTATTCGTCGGACATTTTGGCTGCACAGGCCATCAGTTATTTTGGTGTTCGTGGACTCGAGCGTGGGACCTTTCGCATGCTAAGTTAATGTCTAACCGACTGGGCTCCTCAGTTCCTTTCCTATATCAGGCACTGGCTGTTGTGGTAAAGCAAGTAGGAGATTTTGTTTTTACTTGAAAAGTCCAGAAGTCTTAGATTATTTTAAGGAGAGTTGAAAATAATAAAGGATAATTCGACAATGATTAAAAGATAGTAATTATTTCTAATTAAGGAGTAAGCCAATCTTAAAAAGTTATAACCGGATTTTACCTTGAAACCGGCAAAATGCGATTGCCTTCGATCTGTGAGAAAATCCATATTTTAAGCCCCAAATTTGCAATTAATGGATTTAGTTCTAAATATTAGAAAAGTTTTACAGGTTTTTTAATGTTTGTAACTTACCATCAAAACAACTAAAATTCTACTACACTTTTAAACCAGCTTTTCAGAAAATATAAATTGATCGTATACAACCACTCCAAAACATTGTGTCAATAAAATAAAACATTTCGCCAAAGATATATGATGTACAAAACTTCAACACTTATTAAAAAAAGTCTTCGTATTGATGTTTTTTTAGTTTTCACTGGCAGGATGTTTTGTCAAATGACAGCTTTGCAACTTTGTAATTTATCGAGTTTCTTTTTGATGTAGTTTTTTTTCAGCTTATAATTAGTAAAATTGTGACGTCCTCTAAAAACAGGTAGGCATAATTTTTACGATTATTTTCAATATTATTACTTGAGATATAATTTTAAATCTAAAAAGAATTATCAAGTGAAGAATTTTCTGTAAAAAACAATTCTTTTATCATAAAAATAAATGAAATATGAACGTAAACTAAACTTTTGCCTACCAAACATATAAAAAACTAAATTGACCGAAATGTGGTCACAGTTAAAAGAATTGAAATGCTACATTTGTGGAGACAAGAGGAGGGGAAGAGGCGACTTGTTTTTGTCAACTTAAAGTTTGAAGTTTTTATTGTCAAAATCGGTCTTATTCATTAGGTGGATATTAAACGCAAATCAAATCTGGATTTGCGACCATCATGCTCAACACGTAAATAGTGTTTTATAAAGAAAATGTAGTTTCATTTGATTAGTGGCGAAGTAGTTTAGGTTTGTGTATCCGAATATGACAATTGGTCATAGCTAGGCCTATTATGCTCCGGGCCAATATATTTATGAGAACCAATCTATGAATATACCCCAAATTTCTATTGGGGTTTTATTATAAACTGTCTTTTATAGACTCGACTTGCGATCGCTGCGTTTTTATCCTTTGAAAAAAGGTTCAGAATCCTGGGAAGTCAAGTTACTTCAGATTTCTCCGTATCTTGTTTATTAGTATGAGGGTATGTTGTTATTTACTTTTCATTGTTGTTTACCTAGACGAAGTATTGCTATTTATAGTTATTCAACATTTATTTGTATCTAATTGTAATTTTATTTTGCAATATTGATTATATGCTTTGTGGATTTTGTAATCTTTCGTTTTTTTAAAGTAAACTTTAATTAGAGATCAAAAACATTTTTAAAGCGTAGTCTTCATTCCGATTCTGTAAATTCTTGAAATCTTTCGCTTTTTTTTCTACAAAAATTTCGAATGAAATTTTATTACATTTGTCTTTTTTTTTAATATCAAGACGCCTTTTTACATATTTTTTTTATGTTAAGGCTTTTTTTTGTAATGGCTACTAAGAGTTCAATAATTTTGCTTACTAATGTATTTCAATTTGGTACGAAAGTTTATTGCTGCTCTATTACACTTATTTTTGAAATGTATTAAGAAATTTTTGTATGTAATTCTGAGTTTATTATGATTTTTTTTTAATGTTTTTCCCCTAGTTTCACTATGTATATTGTTAGATACTTCTGAAATGTCCACAAAGAGTTAATTGTTTTTCGTAGCTAATATTGTTGTAGAAGAAAAATAATAACCTAAGACAATAATAATATTAATGATTGAAAATCCCCAAAAATAATAGACCCTAGATACTTATTTTTTTATTTGTTTTTTCATTGTCATACTATTTTGCATAATGTGTATATGGTTTTATATTTCAAAATTAATTTTACCTGTCTATACAAAAGTTTCTCTAGTGAATAGCTGAACATAGCTCTTAAGTTATACGTAGTTACTCAATAGACTTTTCAATTTTATCTGTTTTAGTATCTTCTAAAAGCAGTGTATTTATCAAATTGAATTGTTCAGTTAGTATCATCTCAGCTTAAAGCCAAGAAATTTATCAAGTTTGGCAGCATCCTATAAATATATGATTTCCAAGCATTGTCTCTGCATATGCTTTTAATGGGTATCATGACAGAGGTTGGGATACGTGTTGTGCCTCTAATGGTCCAGTCTAGTATTGTCCATTTGTATGCCTTGTAAATGCTAATACCGCTAACAAATTCTGATATATTTGTGACAAAGTACTATTTTCTGCACACAAACAATGGGGCATCACTGCAAGTTAAGAAAGCATTTAATTTGCATTTTGGTTATAAGATAGGGGGACCAGGAGAATTGCTGGGTCTCTCAAGTTTGTTGCTAGGCTTGTGTAGAAAATGTCTGTTCGGCTTCATGTGGGGAAAAGAGACAATGCCATTTCCTGGAATGAAAAAATTTATGCCATTTTATGGAAGGAAAGAGAATGCCACCTTCTGATCACGGAGGGAACCAGCATATTATGTTAATGACGGTAGAAATTTACTGTACAGTAACCATTGGCAAACTTTCTGAAATCATGCCAACAGTCTGTATTCTGGCGACCTTCCACAGCAGAAACCCAACTGAAATGAGCAAAATATAGGGTTGCCTTAATTCATCGTTATGCAGTCAAATCATCAGTCGAAGTCAGACAGGTTGCCACAAAAAAACTATTTATCGCCAAATCTTAAAAATCGTTACCTAAAGTAAAGGTGATCCTTAATGACTGTTATTTCTGCATCATCTCATCAGTTTAAGGAGGTGTTATTTAGGAGAAGGTAAAAGTTAAATAGCCTAAGATTCCTTCTTTGCGTCCGGTACAAGATGACAAAGGTCCAATGGTCTGGTACAACATGACTGTGACTCTGCGCTCCGAAGTCTCCGATATTTTTTTTTAGTTTGAATGAGACAATAATAGCCATGAGACTTCTAAACATGCTCAGATTCTAAAAACTACCATATGCGAAATACAAGGAATTTATTACTTTTTTTTATTATCAAGTAAAGTTATCATCAAAAGTTATCAAAAATACAGACATTTAGGGATTTTTAACAAATAAATACGGCCGGCCGTACAGAACCTCTTAATTAATACGGACGTGACCTGTTAAATATGGAAGTCTGGTAACCCGAGTTATAAGTGCAAATACAAAATTCTGTTTTAAGCTATATGAACTCAAACTGTGTCCATTTCAGGATGAACACAGCCATCTGATGCAAATGAACGGCCTCAACACCCCTCTCCTTGTCGGAAGAGGCATCCCCATAGCCATGGTTCCAGTGATGCCCGTAGGAACTGCGGTCAACGGCAGCGAGCACACACAGTCGCCCGGCATCAACAACGGGGCTTCCAAGTACGAAGACAAGAATGTAAGTGGGAAGTCTAAAATCTCCTGACACTTTAAGGTTTAAGGAGTGTTTTTTTGTTACTTTGACTCCAGAAAGTATATATTTCAATCTTTGATGGTTTCATATGAAGAGTACAGGGGAAGAACCACTTAATTTATTAGGAGTCTTACTGTAATTTTGTCTGCATGCCGGACATTGGCGATAGGAAACTGGTTTTTCTTTCGGTACTTCTTTCGCCGTACAAACGTGTGACTTGTGTCCACTGATCTCTGGTGTGAATCAGGGTTGCGCGAAAGAAAAACAAAGCAAGTAACCGGTTTCTTTACACCAGTTTATGCAATTTCTCGCTGTCATTGCCAAAGAGGCCTATTGATGAAAGCCTTCTACGAAATCAAGCGTTTTTTTCCCCTGTACTCTTCATATTATAGGAATTGTTAAAAAAAAATCTTTGTACGAAGCTAAATTGGTTTAAAATTTTAAAATATTGGGGTGTTTATAGGCAGGGTAATTAATTGCTTCATTTTGATTGAATACAACACTTATACAATATTTTTTTTCTTTAGATTTTAATTCTAAAATATCAATATAGCACCAATAGCTGACAAATTTGCTAAAGTTGCCAAACATCAACAATATTTTAATTGGTGTATTAAAGTGTATGTTACCAAATGGCAACAGTATACCCTAGTGGGTTAAGTAGATTTTCTTTTGAATCTGAGGTCCAACACTCTTTCCATTTTGGGTGCCTTAAGGATGATGTAAATTTTGAATTTTTAAACTCTACATTATAACGAAAGCACACTCTGCGGTATCAATTTTTATATTTAACTATATATGCTGGTCATCATGTTTCCAGACTTATGATCTCCATCTTAATTGCATGATTTGTCTCTCTGAGTGATAACAAGATTTGCAAGTCATCTTACACTACGGCATTTAATTAATCAAAGTTACAGACTCTAATAAAAAGAGATAATCTCCGTAATTAGATTCCATAATAAACTTTTCCACTAGTTTTTTAGTTTTCTCTATATTATTGGTGATTGGCAATTGGTTTTTGGGTTATATAAATATTACAAAAATAGTGTTAGTAGTTATTGTTGTCTACATAATTAAAGAGCCATTCACCTTACCTTAGCTTATCACATGAGGTTTAGCCCTTTCAGTCCCAATGACAATTTGGCATCATCATTTTAGAAAAAAAATTCTGACTATAGCCCTTTACAATGTCAAAAAGCACATTGTCATTCGATTCTTTAAACTTTTTTCTTTTCGGAAATATTTTTTATTAATCCCAATAGATGTCAGTCCTATTATTTTTTTTAAATTATGATAGGAAACATGATGATGCCAAATGGCATCGCTTTGGCTGAAAGGGTTAATTTATTCAAACAAAAGTGTGTGTTTTCTGTAGCTGGAATATAGCACTCCTCACCATATTAAAACTCGTTTATAGAGTTTATTTATTAAAATTTAAGTTTTTGTATGATTTTTATTTTTCAGATTTTATATCATTTCAAACTCGGACAGTCATGATTTTTTTGAATTACTGCATGATAGTGGAAAACATTTGATTTGTTTTATTGTCTCCTTTTTTGGTTTTGTTATGTTTGCTGCAGTAGACGCTTTGTTTTTGTGTTTGTCTGTCTTTCTTTCTGTTTTCAAACTCTTTTCCTTAGCTTCCAAATAGGTGTGTCAAAAATTATCTAATTTTGAGTTCATTTTTTAATTGTTAGAAACAATAAAAAAATTTTTAATGTCAATGAAGTTTTGGAACATCAATTTTTGATGCATTTAAGACAATCATTCATACTTTGGAAACCAAATATCTTTGACAAACCAGCTGTTGTCGCAATTCAATTTGTTTTTAGTATTTTTATTTCAAGTGCTGCAATCACAAAGTATAACTTGCATGCCATTTTACATTATGAACAATATTGGAACAATATGTTATACTGATTGTAGCATGTTTGGCACCTATTCCCTCCCTTGTAGTTGTTCATTGTCTCTTTTGAAAAAAGGATTTTTAATGTTTCTAAACTTGCCTTTTTGATGTCTTCAACAGCGGATTTACCCCTCCCAAGGGTCTCAAAATAAGACCATGAATCGGAAATTGCCTACAAATGGTGCTCATAGAATGGTGAGTGGTGTGTTTGAATTTTGACAAAACTTTTTCGTGTGTGGGCAGTGAAACAGATTAGCATGAATCTGATAAAAGAAATAAATGTCTGGTTGCATGTTAGATCAGACAGATTGCAACTGAAAGTAGCCAGATCCTACTGGCTCATTGAGTGCTGCCTCTCTGTGTTTCCATTGAGACTTATATTAGTGAAGTGTTTATGCCAAGTCAAAGATTTTGTTTGTCCTGAGTAAGCTTTATACTTTTTTTTCCACCCATGGAAGGGTGAAATGCTCTAGTTGACACAACCAGGTTCCTGACTCATACATATTCAATTCCAGGTAGGCAGCTCGTTAGTTATTCATGTTAACATTCACACCATCATAGCCTTTATAAAGAGAAGATGTGAATCTCTTGTAATGAAGAACTCATTTGTGTATTGAATCTGAACTTGAAACTGAGATTGATCTAAGTTAATTCATTTTTTGTATAGCTAACTATTTATACCCGAGATAGTAGTTGCACTTATCTCTTAGTTAGAGTAGTTTGCTCTCTGATCTTCGAACATTTCTTTTTTAATATTTGAATTGTATGTTTTGCTACTCACTTGAGAAAAAATTGTTTTCTAGTCATCGGTGTATCGGATTATCTGCACAATATTATTTGTGAAGCCTTGGGATATTTACTTGTGCAGTTTTAAGGCGGACTATGCACACTTGTGTGCACGCTTCAACTGGCTATACAACTATTGTAGCATGGATTATTGTCAACAATTTGCTTAGCTACATTTATTCCTTAGTATTACTGGTGGCACTAAAATATAGTATCATTAAAATAAAACATTACTCTTTGGAAAGTTGTGGTAGTTGAAATGTCTCCTTTCACTTGACTTCTTAGTTGCTGAGAGGTATTACATGTCCGCCGCATAAGCCCAAGCCCTGGTTGAGTTTTCAAATTTTCTGAAAGGGAAAATAATTGGCACGCATGTCACATGATTAATGTAGCATGTAAAAGAAAAAGATCCTTAAAACCAGGGGTTGATGAAGCATAGTCCCCTAGTAACTGCCTACTTCATTAAGATTAACAACACCACTCCGTGTGTCTTTCCAGCAGCAGCAAGTGCGGCCCCTTTTCAACGCCAAACAGCAGGCCCCTCTGAGGACGGCCCCCGCCCCGGTGGTTTCTGCCTCCCAGATCCCTGCTGGCCCCCCTCCCTTCCCCCGCCCCCAGACTTGCCTGGCACCGTATCTCTCGCGGTACAGTGCACCACTGCCGGCTGCACCACCCTATGGAACGTACCCACCGGCACCACAGGTGAGGATTCTATACTTGTACTGTTTGCAGGGTTCGGAAAAAATGTTTTTTTTTGTTTAAAGCAGGTTGTTTCAGTTTAAGCAGGGTGGAAAAAAATCATGATTTTTTTGAAAAAATCAAAAAAATCGGATTTATTTGATTTAAATCGGATTATTTTGATTTAAATCAGATTTTTTTGATTTTTTTAATATTTTGCATACTAACTTGCGTATTCTTGGGAATTTGATCATGGACTTTTTAATTATCACTTAAAACATTAATATACACATAAAATGAAGAATATTTCAAATTATAGTTTTAAAAAACTATGAATACTACTAATAAATGGATTATATTTTATTACACTACAACCCGAACTATTTAAATTAAGAGTCAGTTTTTAAAAAACCAGGGTGGAAAAAAATCATGATTTTTTAATCGAAAAAATCGGATTATTTTGATTTAAATCAGATTTTTTAATTTTTTTTAATACTAGTTGCATACTATCTTGCATATTCTTAGGAATTTGATTACTGACTTTTTTACATGTCACTTAAAAAATTTATATACGCTTAAAATAAAGAAAATTTCAAATTTATTCTTTTAAAAACTATGAATACCAATAAATGGATTATATTTTTAGTTCTACAATCTGAACTATTTAAATTAACATTCAGTTTTAAGAACTGTAATAGCAATAGACATACTTTAGATATAAGTAAAATTAATGTTGAAAAATGCTAGACTAAAACCTAAATTTATCTTAAAATACTAATCGTAATAATAACCAAATCTTGATCTTATATTAAAACTTATGATTCCACATATAGAATACCAAAAATAGAATAGAAAAGGACCAAATTACCATGATGGCATTTCATAAATTTATTAAGAACTTAATACAAAAATACTAATTTTTGCTGCCTTTTCAGCACCCAACCTATTTCTTACAAAAAAACTATTTCTTAAAAATACATTCTTAACCAATTTCTTAAAAATGATTTAAATCAATGATTTTTTTAAAAAAATCATGTGATTTAAATCTTGATTTAAATCATGATTTAAATCAAGCTGATTTAAATCAATCCACCCTGAGTTTAAGCCAACATTTCGTCACTGAAGTTCCCACATGTGCTATCTAATTGTTGTGAAAGGATCACATTTACTGTAAGGTAACCCTTGGCAAGATTTTTTCAGATTTACGATAAATAATTTTTTGTGTCAACCGTCGTATGACTTCGACTGATGATTCGAATTCTTTGACTTAGCAACGATGACGTTTTCCGAACAGATGGTGTTAAATGAACAAACATCTTTTTCGGCTCTCCCTCGTGTAGCTCTAATGCGACTATAATTCAAACCTATCCTATCATTGCGATTATGTTTTCGGCTGACTTTTGGCGTGATTTTGGAAAGTTCGCCAAGGGTTACCGTTCGATAAATTTCTACCGTTTTGCAAAGTTAGATAGTGTGGGAACTTAAGGACGATTTTTTTTTTGCAGGATTTATCAAGAGGGAACATAAAGTAGTTATGGAAAAACACTCTGATGGGTCAAAACATAGACATCAAGTAAATCAACTAGTTAAATAATGCAAATTTCGATTTGTTTGCAGGGTTTGGAAAAAAACTTATTTTGGTTTAAAGCAGGTTGTTCCAGTTTAAACCAACATTTGTTTTGTAGGATTTATCAAGAGGGAACCAAAAGTAGTTATGGAAAAACCCTCTGATGGGTCAAAACATAGACTATCAAGTAAATCAACTAGTTCAATAATACAAAATTCGATAAGTTCGCGAATCTTTCATAGAACAAGAGATATTGAGTGTTTACCTTTTGCAATATCAAACAATTCATTTCTTATGATTCAAAATTTGAAAATAAAAGTAAGTTTGCTTACTTTTTTGGTTTCCAATTAATTCTTCAATTTCTACTGAATCAGACCAAAAGTAATATCTGCTAAGTTAGAGTTTATTTTTTTGCATCAACATACTAACATTATTTAGCATAATTGTTTCACAATTGAAATAATTACAAATTTTGAAAATACCATTTGGCTTAAACCCAGTATACCCTGACTGTTTTTAAATTTAGGAAGATTATTCAAAAGTTGTGGTGTAAATTAACTTACTTCTTAGTGAGACTGGATATCCATTATAAATGCTTAAGTCAGTATCTTTACACTACAAAGCTGGAGTAAGCTTACATCAAATGGGGAAAACTTACAATATATGAAAGCTGATTAAGGTTGTAACACAAAACAGAATAAAATTAAGTAAGAAGCTGCTTCTAAATTTACAATGGAATGCTTTTTCTATAGTATGACATTATGCATACCAGGGTGAAATTCTATACAATCTTTTCTGGCTTGTTTTTTGTACCAAGTTTTAAATTGAAGTCAATCCTGTGGAATGGCAAATTTTTGTTTTTGACATTTTTTTCTTAAATTCACAAAAAAGAGCAGGAGGAGTGATGTCATCTTATCTTGTTCTTACATTCATTTAAGTGCTTTGTGGTCATGATAATAATAAATATAATGTTTTGAAATATTCATAAAACTCATTAACAAAATCTGGTATACTCAATGGTTAAGGTAATGACGATGTATTACAATTTGTGGATAAAACCTTTTTAAAGCTGTTTAATTACTTTGTATTTGATTACCTTTTTTTGTGTAATTTTAAAAACTTTATTGAATTTTTTTTTAAAAATAATCAAATACACAGTATTTATAACAATCAATGCCTGATATTTTGATATAAGTAGTCTTCTGATTTACATTAAGTTTCCTTCTTGAGGAATATGGTAGCTTAAATATAACCTTCCTTGATTTTTAAAATTAATTTTATCACCTTTCTTGTTTGTCTTTAATTTATTTTATAGAAGTTATTTCGTGTTTCGATTTCATAACTATAAATTAGGTGTTTAGCTACCATACATATTATTTTTTATTTCCCACATGCAAGGACATCTCATAACCTATACATGTGAAGGATTCAATAGCATTCAGCTAGGACACACCAAACTGTAACTATTCATCTACATGCTTAAATTGTCGGATTATGCTAAAATATCAACTATCCAGCTTTATAAAGATTAAATAGCTAAATGACTTAATTCTAAAAAATCCAATAAAAAACCCCTAAGAATAAGTCCTTTTATAAATTTTTTTGTTCCTGATGTATCAGATATGTGTGCATCCCTACCAAGTACTAATCTTAATTTAGAGTATTTTTATTCATGGGAAAATTAAAAAGTTCTCCAGCATATTTAAAACATGCCTGAACATGTATAAAACTAAGTTACAAAACTCTTATGTTTAGTTTCTCGTAGTCTTCTCTCTGGGTATATTTTATTAAAGGGTAAATCAAATCCTTTTTCGCTTTATGTATCTTTATTTTCTTAAAGTGATTTTTTGGAAATTAATAAAAGATTTTTTTAAAAATTAGCTCTAGTGATGAATCCCTATTATTGTGAAATTCAAAAGGTGCAAGCACTGTTGTATGCATTTTGTTTTACAGGGAAGTTCATTCATTTTAATATTTAGTCAGTTAAAAAGTACTAATTTTTTAAAATTGTACTAGAATCTTGTGTACATATATTTTAGTTCTCCTTATTTAATTTAAATAATACAATTTTGGTTTGTAATTAACATCTTTCGGGAGGTTTTGAGAATCAGTTTGCAATTTTAATTAATTTTTTCTCCTTAATATATTATAAGTTCACTGTATTTTAATAATTTCTACTTCCCACAGTCAATTGGAAATTATTTTAATTACTTGAAAGAGTTGCAAATAGATGGAGTTTAATGTAATTTAAGAGCCTGGAAAAGGGCTTTTTTTAATTTAATTTTAAGATTCTGGATTCATATTAGAGAATTAGTAGTTGTATATAGTTTGCCAAGAGCAATTTCGAAACTTTTTTTTTAAAAGGACTTTCACAAAAATGGCTTACGACCTTTTAAAAGATTCATTTGAGAGAGCAAGTTGAGTCAAGCCTCTTATTTTACAATACTTTTTTTTAATATTAAATAAATTATTCTTCCCTTCCTAGTTTATTGTAAAGGATATATTCTTCTATTAATAATTTCAACAATGTGTTCGAAAGTTAAATTTTATAGTTTATTTCTTTTAAATTCTAAGGTAGTATTTTTTGTAGAAAATTTTGATTTTATGATTTCTAAACTCTTAAAAGTGTAAAAATTAAAAAAAAAAAGTTATTGAAATATTTGTGTGTACTATTTTGGCTGTGAGAAAAGCTTTTAAATATATTTTCCGTTTAAGTATGTCGAAATAAATGCTTAAATACTAAATTTACTAATTAATTTTATAATCTGGTAACGCCCCTACAAGATTATTCAATAAAAGAAAACAATTTGTAAATAAAAGAAGTTTGAATTTCCAACTCCTTTATTCACCGCCAGATGGTAGCACTGAGGCCTACTGTCATTTTTCCTTGTATGGACCCGATGTTGCATAATCGGTCAACATTTCTTATTTCAATACAGTAGTTGGAAGGAGAAAGATAGAGTAGAGTTAGTGATTATGTGAGGAAGTACCGCCCTTGTGTCAGCTAAGGGACTAAAATAACACCGGCGTATGGAAAAAGAGATATTTCGGTGTCACTAAAGGGTTATGAATTTGTTCTGTGGTGATGTCCGAATGGAGGTTTTCGGTGGGCGTTTCCCGTCGCCTGGCGAATTCAGCTGTATGACCGCCGCGACGGCTTCTTCATCTCCGCTTCGTCACGTAAGAAACGGGATCTGATTAACATTCTTTTCTTGACGGCACAGGAATTTTTTTTTATCTTCATTTTGTGTGTGTGTCTCTATCGGCGAGCCTTCACTATTCGCAATGGAAGAAAGAAGAACGGGTTATTAAAAGAAAAGTTTTTTTTTAGTTCGCAGATATTACCCCTTTCTCTGTGGGGGACATTAACCTACAAAAAGAATATTTACAATTTGTTTCAAGTTATTTAAAAAAAAAAGAATTTTTTTTTGAAATTTTCTTTGAAATTATCGAGTGAAGAAGAGAACGCGAAAATATCGTCTGCTGGTTTTTGTATGTGATTTTCGAGTGGAGTTGTGCTGTGTGACGTCTGCGATGGTTCTTTTTTCCTCGATGGGTTGTTCTTTTGCAATAATCGTCTGCCTGTGATGCAACCGACCTATCAGCATCGGCCCAGCCGGAGCGATCTCTACCGGGAGCCCGCTACTCACCCCCAAGGCCGCAGGAACAGCCATGGAAATAGCAACTTCTCCATTAAAAAGGTGAGACCGCTGAGAAAGAATCCAGCAGGTTGCCGCTATCACATGATTCGCGAAAGGAAGTACGGTGTCTCGGTTCGCCATAAATGTAACTCAAATAATCAATTTTTTTAATCCGAAAAAGTAATAATTACCATTTAATATGGAATTTGAAATATAAAACGTCGTTAAGGATTCTGAGGACAACTTCTGAGCTGGAAAGAATTATGTCATGTCCATAGATCTCTATTATAAATATAATTATAATTTTCAATCCTATTTTAATTAAAGCCAGTTAATATTTTGGCAAACTACCGCCGTGAGCAGTCAACTGTTGTTTTCCTTCTACTCCTCGCGGCCTGTCAAATATCACAAGCTTCAATGAGGACGGAGCTTTTTGTAATGGTACTATTTCTTAAGCATATTTAGGTTTTGTTTAAATTCACTTATTTTTGTCCTTTAATAATTGTTTTCTATGAACTCTATAGTTAGGGAAAACGGTGGCGTTATGTAATGGTAATTATTCTGGTATTCAGCTAAGATGTAGTATGGTTATTTATGAATTTACGATATTTTATGATATTTCAAAAAAATATAATTTTCATAGATGTTGCCTTTTTTAAAAATTTTTTTTGATAGATTTAAAGTTTCGATTTCTATAATACCCTTTCATATTTTTAAAATTTATATTATAGTAGACCATGACAGGTCTCACTTAGATGGATGTAGTATTTATTAATTGTTGTAATTCTTATTGCATTACTAGCAAATGATTCCCTTTCTTACGGGCTTTAAAAAAATATAGATAAATTGCATTCAATTACATATGCCATTTCGTATGTTATAGGAAAACAGAGTATTCTATCCTTCGGTTATATTAACTTAAAATTCCAAAATACCTTTATTTTCTTTGATAATAGTTCATTGAAAACCGTTTATGCCAAGGAACTCTATCGTCAAGTAAAATCGGGGTCAATTTAAACACTTGAACTAGCTTTCAGAAAAACAAATTTTGGTCATTTTGCTTCTTGGATAACTTGTGACATATTTCGCGAGGACTTCAAGATCAATCGAAATCTTGATTATGAAACGGAATTTTTTTTCTTTCATTTGGGTGTCTTTTTAAGGTGATAGATTTTTGTCGAGAAAATGTAGATCACCACAAACTAAGCTCTATAACACTATGACTCCCGAACAACCAACCAGCATAAAACCGTACTTCGCATAATTGGGTATTCCACAACCTATTTGGCGAGAAATTGAAGTTTGCCGCAATTTATAACTTCACTTACTGACTTGAAGTCAGATTTTTTATTTTTAGGCTAAAAAACTACTTTTCAATTTAAAGTACAAACAGTTTAAAGTTACCAATGGAAATCTTGCTGGCAGTTGTACATGTTTGACGACTTTATAGTTTGTGCCCGCAAAATGGATAAGTTTAAAGAAGAAACATTTTGCTAATTTGGGGCGTTTTTGGCATTTAAGTGTCGAGATTGGCGACATATTTAGCGTGGAAATATTGATCGCCACTAACTGACTACTATAGTATGGGGGTCGTCTATTTATCACGTGATGCGATTTTGACTCTTTATTTACCCTATCTCCATGCTGGTGAGATTTCGTGATATTTGGTTCGAAATAAATGTCACGTATGTGCCGCAGCTCCCCCCCCCCCCATATTCTCATTAAGATTTTTCAAAATTCATATATTTTTTCTGTTTGATTTTTTTTTGTGATTTTTAAATAGTTTTTAAAGCTTCAATATTTTGCAATACGGTTCGAAAAGCTTCAATAAATTCTATGATTTTGCCAATTTAAGTTGAGAAACATATTTTACTGGGATTTTGACTATTTTCTCAGTTTTACGTTGATTTGTTTGCGGCGAACCATTACGTGATATTGGGCGAGACCTCACCTCCCCCTACGTGAGATTTGGTGACATTCAGATTGACCCCTTAAACGCATGACGTAATTTATAGACGCCCCCTTATGAATTCCGAACGAACGACTAACCTGTATGAAATGACACATTTCTCTAAATTTTGGTACTTTGGCGAACTTGACAACTTATTTTATTTGGCGAGTAAATCACCAGAAGTCCGTGTCAAAATCTCGAATATGAGACAAAATATATTTACAACCTACTGTGTAGCGGCAAAAGCCCATTCACACCTTATCTTTTATGACGTAATTCCAATTATTTTACAAGCCACTAATTTATTTTAAGCATTTTCTATTATCTGCCAAATATGTATGAATTTTGTTTCGGGATAGATAATAGCAACTGAATTTAAATAAAAGTTACAGTGACGTAACGGACGGGTACGCATGAAGGGCACTAATAAAAAAAATTAGAATATCTCATTTTAGACTGTGCGGGATTTATTCAGTAAAAAAAACCTCAAAAAGATATTGATTTCCAATACAAAAAGTTCTTAGTAACAGTAACTGTCAGTCACCAACGTTTTTTGATTACTTAATTTTTTTATCTTGTATTATGCAAGTTGACTTCTGCAAAAAGCTTTTAATTGCTTTTGTGCTTTCTAATCGACTGTTTATTTAGCAAAAATTACTTGCATCGACGTTTCAAAAGATAACTTCCAGGTTGTGTGCACTGTTGTTATCTCGCACTTGATAAATCAAATGAGAAACTAAATGCCATGAAAAGTTTGTGTTTACAGTACCAATATCTGCATCATGTGCACAAAGATTAAAGTATATTGGCATCATCACCTTCTCCCCTCCAAATTGTAGTGTGCCTAGAGATAGCACTTATCGTTTTCTCTCCCATTGCTGAAAATAAACCTTAGATAAGCCTTTGGCTGTGGACTATTGACAACGCATGTTTTGAAAGTTATCGAATTTTTTCCCCGATTTCATTTGACTTTAAAAAAATAAATTGTTATGACTCGTCATGTGCATGTATTTTTAGCTCCTAGAAAGTTCGTTGATTGTGTTATCATTTGACCCAGATGTATGACTCAAACATTTTATTGCGTATTTTGTTCAGAACCTGTTTTGATTAAAAAATATAGATAAGTTTTTTTCAATGTCTTTTTTTTTTAAATTTAATTTTGTCAAATTATGTTGTACTAAAGGGAAAAGCTTCTCTTCATTCAAAACATTAATCATTTTTCAGCTACTGGTATTTTTCCCATTGGTAATCAATGATTAATTTGAGTATCCACATTAAAAGTATTTTTTGGTTAAATATGTAATCAAGCTGTTTTTTTGTTCTGGGTTTCCAATCAACTCTCAAATTGGACGTACCCTGGAATGTTTTTTTGTTCTGGGTTTCCAATCAACTCTCAAATCGGACGTACCCTGGAATGTCTGGGATATATGATTTTTGTGTTATAGGAAAAAATATTTATAATATTCCGGATATCCCTTCCGAATTCTAGGGTTTCCTTTGGAAATTAGTAACTGTTTAGCTTTATCCAGAGATACTATTTTTAATTAACTTTTAGCGCTGATACTATAATTTGGAACTACGCGCCTCTTTCCGATAGTCCTTTTGTTAATTTTGCATAGCAGTGCAAAGGAAGAGGTAAAACCTACATGAATATTATATTCATAGCTTACTTAGAGCCGAATATTAATTTAGGTCCTTTTGGTTTTACTGGATCGTTAATTCAGGAAATCTTATGAGGCCTCTAGCTAAAAAGTTTGTTATATTATTTCATATTATTGTTAAATCTTATAAATCTAATGATTTACCCATTTCGCAAGTTCCAAATACAGGATCCGTTCTTTGGTACTTGTAAGAGTACAAGTCTTACACTCTTAAAACAAACACTCCTAATTTAACTCAGTCTGAGTGGATTTCACCCCTCCAGACTGGAAAATGCACTTCTCCTTTTGGAGTGGATCCTTTGTGTGTTAAACCTCCGACAGGATCACTCCAAACGAGTGATTTTAACTCAGTCTGAGTAAATATGCATGCCTTTACGGTGTCGAAAATGCACTTCTCCAACTGGAGTGGATTTCACTCTTTTGTTTTAAGAGTGTATTGTATCATAATGTAAGATTATATAATGTTTGTAGATTAAATGATTAGAACATTTAGGCTGGCACCCCCTGGAAAAGTAATAATTATCATAAAAATACTTATATTTGAAGGATCGTCATATAGTTATGGATTTTATTCTTTACGATGAACCCCTAGAATCTTCGGCATATTTTATGAAGACAAGACCTTTGTAAAGATGTACTTTAATATTCACAATTGATCTGTTTGGTGCCTATACTTAAATGTTTTCAATATTTGATCATGGTTAAGTTTTTACCTGCTATAACTAAGTTGTGTCAATCAAACGGTCGGCTGGGGCTATATTGAACTGAATATTAATAAAAGATTATAGAATTATATTCCTCCAGTTGTTAGTCAGTTTTTTAAAAAAAACTGTTAGCATTGCGTGAATTTACTGAGGTAAAAAATTATTTGTGAATCGTGGACTTGTGCATGTTAAAATGGCTCAATTACCTGACACCCTTTGAAAACGCGTTATTTGTTAATTTAGGTGTGTCATCCTAAGGTCTTATAGTATAAGACCATGAACCATGATCTAAAAGACTGCGCAACACAATTTAATTTATTTCCCCAAACCTTTGCTAGTAATAGTAACACAATCGTTTCTGTGCGAAGTCAATTCAATCTTTCTAATTGTTGTTGTGTTGGAAGATATGTTTGTAATTTTAATATATGGAGTGGACTTATTCATTTTAAATATGCCCAATACCTGATACTTTTAGTTATCTTAGGTGGTCATTACACTGCTACCGTGGTCCAAAACTACGCTACGTGGCACTATTTGGGGTATTCCCCAAAACCGTTGCCAGTAACCCAACCGTATCTAGTGCGACGTAAATTTAATCTTCTTTATTGTTTTATTGAGATATTTATATTGATATTTAATTGTAGGGTGGACTTTTTTTTTCTAATCCCAATTACCTGATACCCTCTGAGAATTTTCTGACAAAACTGACGTGATCCAAAACTACGCGGCAATATTTGTAGGCTATTCCCCCTAACCTTCGCCCAGTAACCCAACCCTTCCACAGCATACGACGTTAATTCAATCTTCGTTCAATGTGGGCCATCCCATCCTCCCCCTCCCAAAAACGGACCGTAGTAAAACCAAAAACCGTATGTGTGTACCAGTGGGTATGGTATCGATCGATTTCTCGTCTGCGTAGTAGAGTGTGGATTGCAGCAGCAGCAGCATTCGTTCTCTGGTGTAGAAGAAGCAGCGGATGAATGAATGGAAGCCCGAGGCGGTCGCGCATTCCTCTCTCGACGGTTCATTGGACCTGAGATGTCGGCGGCTTCTTCATTCATCTATCTGTCTTGGGGGAATTCCTGGCGATTGTTTCAATATTTTTTTTTTATTTGACGTCATCTGACCCCGTGTGCTCGAAATTACGAGGCATTGTTGCGGTAGACCGTGAGTCGGCACCTGTAGCCCGCGAGATCGGATGGGTTGGTTTTGGGGGGTGCGATATTGTGATTTTTTTTTGGGAATAAAAATTAATTTACATTTTTGAAAATAAAAAAGTGATAATTCGTTGTTTTTAAGTAAACTAAGGATAATAGAAGGAATGTAAAGGACTTTTTAAGAAAATGTCTTTTTTTAAATATCGGTCAAGGCACTTTGAATGTATCATTCAAGTTAAGTGGTCCACATAATACTCAATGCAGTGTTAACTTGTCGAGGAGTGAACAAACGAAAAGTTGATTGGAATGTGGGTTTGAATTGAACATTAAAACAAATTGTTTCACTGTTTACTTATTTAGTAAATGATTTAACTTTCCCCTGTGTGAAATAGCAGCTCATTTCTTTGTTGACTGTATTCATTTTTGTCCCATTACGATTTTTTGATATCAAGATACAGTTGCAGTGATATTTTAGAAACATTAAAGTAAAAAGGGAAATGTTTAATACAGTGTAATTTTAATTTCTGGTGTTCTTGACTGGTTTTTTAATTGGGTCTAAAATGGCACTAGTAAGAGAAGAATACAAGCATGCATTCAAAGTTGACTTTCTACAATTCTGTATGTAATAGAAATTTAGAAATACCTACCAAAGGTGATTCAAAGTTTTATTACAACTTTTTTTTTTCACTACAACTTCTTTGTCTTCAAATTCAACGAAAAACAAAGTTTATCTAGTAGCTTTTAAGAGAAGTAGCTTAAAAGTAATTTTAAAAAGTCTCTCGACCTCGGATAAATTCCTGATTTTTCAATCTCTTTTCATCTAAATGAGAAATGATGCCAAAATCCTACCAAATTACTCCATATACACTGGCATACCTCACAGTTAAAAAATACTAAGCCAGTTCATCAGCAGCCCTGTTGTGCGACACAAATTTAACCCAACCAAGGTCTACTTACTGGCCACTGCACCCTTACAAGGCACCTTACCCTTATGTGGGTCCCACTTGCAGGGGCTGTAGGGACAAGGACGAAACAGTCTTCCACATTCTCTGTGAATGTGGAAATTTTGCAGCTCACAGATTTGAGCATCAAGGGCAACACTTGCTTGAGCCCTGAAAACTCCAGGATATTCCTATCAGATCCTTGCTGAATTTTGTTTCGGCAACTGGGCTCTTCTTATAAGGGAGAGGGATTTATTTCTTGGGGATGGTACAATCGACCCCTGGTTGCTGTGCTTGGCTCTAACGCCCCCGGAGATGGGGAGCCCAGTCGGTTAGGCACTCGTCTAGCATGCGAAACATTCCAGGTTCGGGTCCGGGCATCGACAAGAAAACTGCCGACCTATAAACGGCCCGTGCAGCCAAAATGTCCGACAAATAATACCCTGTGTAAGGGAGTGCCCGTTAAATATCCTTCAAAGTCCTATCGCTGCGTACGATGTCGTTCTTAATGGTTGCGTTGGATGCCTATTCAGGTGTCGGCTTGTCACTTGACTGTGGTTCTAAAATACAACATCCGTCACCAATAGCCCTCTTGTAGCTCTTACTTACACCACTTTCACTCCAACATTGAGCACAGGGCCTCCGTCATGGTCCGCCACCTCACCCTGTTGGCAACAACAGTCTTAATCTCTCCCCATGACTTGTTTAGTTCTTTTACTTCCTTGTTGATAGTTCTACAACAACAATAATTCAAACCTAGCCAATCTCTTTCCAGAACCTCCCCCCACGCGGCGGTGCGGCCGCCTCTCCCCCCGTCCTGACCAACTGCAGCACCCCCAACATGAGCTCCCAGCCCCTCCCCCCGCAGGTCCAGACCTCTGCCCCCCCGCAGCAGCAGCAGCCCCAGTCCAATTCTGGTGGTGGTGGCGGCTATAACGGCGGCGGCGGTGGTGGGAACGAGCAGCTCAGCAAGACGAACCTGTACATCAGGGGACTGACCCAGAACACCACCGATAAGGATCTCCTCAACCTCTGTGCACCGTGAGTATTATTTAAGATTGGAGTAGGGATTGGGGAGTTACTTTGAAAATGTAACTCTGTTACATGTACTTGTAGATGTTTCAACAGGGTGCGTAGCAATGCTTAAAGGTGCTTATTTTTAGTATTCGATTTTAAGTGCCCTTAAAGGTGCTTATTTTTTAATGTAGTTGCTTATTTGTTTATAAAAAAAATCAAGATACAAAAATTTTTCACTTGGTTATTCTATAGTTTTATGTCGGGACCGAACTTTGGTTAATCAAACTTTAATGCTAAGTAATATATGCTAGTTCGCGGCAGAAGTGCAGGTGTCTCGAGTCCTGTTATTTTATAGTTTTAGTTCAGGACCGATTGGTCAACCAAACCTCGATATCTTACAATCATTTCAAGTTTGCAGTTTTATCGAAGATAGTCTCATTTTTGCGCGTCTTTCTTAGTTCAAAACAAATCGCCCAGTATCAAACTGTTAGGTATTTGGACAATGTTTGATTTGCAACATCATTATGGTCTGCTAGTTACTGCATGGTACTTAAAAAGTGCTTAATATTTATGATGAGTTTTTGCTATGCACCCTGTTCAAGTTAACGGAAAAATTGCAATCTAACCATTTTCCAATTTTTCAAAGAGAACCAAGATGAAAGAAACATATTATAAACGAAGCAAAACACCTTAATTAGGTTGAATTTAAAAAATTAATTAATTTTAAAGAGTTGCATTTTAAAATTGGCAACCCACAGCCAATGAGCTCTGTAAAAAATGGTTTGTTAAATGACAAAAAAGCAATAAGTTTTTTTTTACCACAAAAGTAACTAAAAAAGTCTGAAAAATCTAACACCAAGGGAAGTAACTGTTGTTTTATCTTTTCATTTTAGTGTATAGATCTGCCTGTTAATTAATTTCTATTAACATCAAAGAATAATGTACGTAAACTTAACTTAAAACATTAAATGACTATTTTTTAGTTAGTTGCAGTACTTGTTAGTTTTAAGGTTTATAAGAAAAGCATGTTGTAATACGTAAAAACTTACAAGAAATGTTTAATTTTTTGTTACTTTGTTTAGTTTCAAAAAAATAAAAAGTTTTATGTACTAAAGATAATTTTTTTTTTTACAATTTAGATATGGACAAATTATTTCCACAAAAGCCATTCTGGACAAACAAACTAACAAATGCAAAGGTGAGTATTTTTAGTATTATTTTATTTCGCATAAAATAGCTCTTTAGTTGATTTTAATGAAAAAAATATATGTTGCAACAAATAACTTGAAATGTATTAACTTAAAAAGTAAAATTCTGTATTTTACTCAGGATATAGCAATGTATCTAAAATATTTAATAATGCAATGTTTTTATCTGCATTTAGAATTTGGTTAATTGACACTTAAAAATTTATGTAACACAACAAAAACTTTTAATCTATTGTATAAAATACCTTTAATCTTTTAACTTAAAGTAAAAATCAATATTTTACTCAGAATATTAGGATATACTATTGGCTGGTATATTTTGTGCTATTTAACCAACACAGTCAGTAAGAATAATGTATCTAAAATATTTAATAATGTAATGTATCGATCTGCATTGGGAATTGAGTTATTGACAGTCCTTGTGTGTTTGCTTTTGTGTTAAAATTTTATTAAAATGGCCCATTACTTATTATTTCTGTTTTCCAGGCTATGGATTTGTAGACTTTGAATCTCCCATCGCAGCTGAGACAGCCGTTAAAGCTCTAGCTAACCAGGGCGTGCAAGCTCAAATGGCTAAAGTATGTTATACACGGGTAATTTTAAGTATTGCGTCTTCTTTCCCTCTCTTCTTCTATCTGTAAGTGTCTGCTCTCTTATTTATTATTATTATTAAGCAGCTGTCTATGTACTAGCATTGTTGTTTTTGTTTATTAATTAAAATTAAAGGGTCAAGTGGGTAAAGTAGTTGTGACTGGTAATGAAATAAATGAAATGGTATGTACTAAATTAAAAAAAATGAAGGGACATAATCACTAAAAAGACCAAATTCATTAAACTGTGTTTAGGATTCCTTTCATTTAATATTTTTCTCTCTTTGTTCGAATCATATTGTAGTTGGCTCCAAGTTTTCCCCCCAAATTTTTTAATTTGTCAGTTACATTAAAGTTTAAAACTTATAAAAATAATTGTTTTTTAAGAATAAGGAAGGGGAAATTAGATTTACAGGGTTCTGTCCAGAAGAAAATTGGGTCCGTTTTCGGACCCTTCACAAAATTCAAAAGGGGGAAAAGGGACCCTTCACAAAATTCAAAAGGGAAAAGGGGACCCTTCACAAAATTAAAATAAGTGAAAACGGATTTTTCACAAAATTCCCGCCCTAAACAAAAAAAAATCCCAGTAGAACGTCACAAGAACAAATTTTATTTCGATCCCGAATTGTTTGAAATTACTAACTTTGGCAACTACTATTATACCTTCAAGTACGGCTTCTGTTGAGAGGCTTTTTTCCCGAATGAACCTCATTTGTTCTGAATTGGGAAGTAAATTGAAACAAGACACTTTAGATAGACATTTGAGAATCGTTTTGAATGACCCCCGATAATTTGACCGATGATCAATGTTCTTGCATTATTGATATTTTTAAATCTAATGGTGCCAGAAGGATAAAGTTGTAAATGTTTCATTTGTATTTTATCTACCCAACTTTTTTTTTAAAGTAAATGTGTACTCTTATATCTTGGAAATTTGTATTCAGATTATTAAATACTATAATAAAATATAATTTGGCATTTTGAAAAACTGTTATGTCTACTGAAGAGTCCTGTTTAACAGGAAACCTTCAAAATATGTAAATTTTTATAGGGAAAGCAAGTATGAAAAAATAAAAAAATCAAATTCTTTTTGTATTTTAAAAGTATCTTGTTGAACGAGAGCATTTGTTCTTAATTTTCACAAAAGTACCCTATATTTAAAAAAATTAACAAAAGTAGCATGTGTTCAAAATTCTAAAAAAAAATTCACAAAAAAGGGACCCTGTAAAAATTTCCTGGACAGACCCCTGATTTAATTTTAGCATTACAGACAGAATTGCTGCCCTCATCTTTAAAAAAAAGATATCCACAAATGGTTCCTGCTTTTTAAAGAAGATTAATCTTTCATTTCACCCTGATTGTCTTGAATGATAACCTGGTTCAAATTTGCGTAATTTAGTTGTAAATAATTCCCAACTGCTGAAAAGTAAACTGCTGACATAGAAAGCTCCACATTGTCTTCACCTACTTGATCCTTTATTTTATGTTGATTTAAACTTTGTTATATTTATTGGCTTATAAAAATGTACTAATGTGGTGATGGTTTCTTTGATATTATTTTTTCCTGCTTGGGCAATTCTTAGTTTTTCTGAAATGTAACAAAATATTGCATTTTTGTTAACTTTAATATCCATAATCTGTTGCTAATAAACTTATATTCTGAACAAACACATCATTAAATAAATCAAGTCGTTCCTTAAAGTCAGTAGATGAATGTCATACCGTATACAAACCAGCCAATGAAATATTTGAAATCATTCTTTAATTTAAGTTATTCTTATACCAAAAAATAAAGACGGATTATTTCAATTTTATAAAATAAATTATTTTAACTGGGTTCAATTACTACTAAAGTGTTACTTTAACACTCATCTGGTGTATTAAAACCCGAATCCTTTTGTGCTTAAATCCGTTTGCGTGTTCTTAGCAACAGGAACAAGATCCCACCAACCTGTACATTGCCAACCTGCCGCCTTTCATGACTGAAAATGAGCTGGAGGATATGCTGCAGCCCTACGGCAATGTCATCTCCACACGCATACTTAGGGATCCAGGAATGAACTCAAGGGGTGTCGGATTTGCAAGGTCAGTGAAAAAAATTGTGTTAATGTTGTACTTTGAGACAGAAATATGCATTCAGCGATCACAATTTATTGCTATGTATATTAGCATCCAACAGTACAAACTTAATTGTTTAAATGAACCCCAAAAAAGTAAATGGTTTCAAATGGTTTTAATACAAAATAATATGGTTGTAACTTCTTTTTTCGACATCAAAATATATTGCATAACATATTTAAAAGCAACTATTATAACCATTTTGATTAAAAAAATCTAGTGTTTGATTAAAATTTTCCTCTATCCTAATCAAAATTTATTCCATCTTACCACTGTGTTCTATTTTATAATTAAAAAAAGATTTCCTTTATAACAAAGATCATCAACTGCAATGAACCAAAGAGTTATAGCTTTATTTTAAAATAAAAGTATAAGTGCTTTTCTTGTATGCAAAATAACTCTTTGTTGTAGAAGTGGTTTTGCACTGATAAAGAATTGTATACACATTATTATAAGCGTGTTTTGACAAACCTTTCTCTATACAGAATGGATAATCGTGATATGTGTGAGATGATTATACAAAGATTTAACGGAAAGTTGTTACCTGGTAAGACAAAACTTCATGTTTCAAAAATATTATAGAAATTGTTTCATAATTGATGATATTGTTTTAATAACAAATACTGAATTGCATAGTGTTGTGTCTAATGCATCGAATAAGGCATTTTAACCGGGCTCAATTTTTACTAAAGCATTATTTTACCACATATTGTAATATAGTGTATTAAAACTAAATCCTTTGACATGCATGTACCTAGTTTTTAAAAATAAATACTTTTATTCTGTAGCATTTAGTCTCATGTGTTAAAATAACTTTTCAGGTGCCAAGGAGGCCTTATTGGTGAAATTTGCAGATGGTGGCAACAAAAGGAGGAACCAGTTCAAGAGTCAAGAACAGAGGTTGTGGACAGACAGGGCAGAGGTATTGTATAAAAATATACATTGTGGTGTAACAAATATTAATAACACCGTAACAATGGTATGATTTTCAAGAAAAACGGTTGTAAAATTATCACCTGATTATTCGGGAATATTATATAAAAATGTGTATGAATAATATATACTTATATTCATTTTTAATTATTTATGAAGCAAAATTAGTTTATCTTATTGGTGTTTTAATTTGTATATTTTAGTTAGTTTTGATGTTGTTGGCATGTTGTCAATAAAAACTCCAGCCTGAAAATAATACAAGAGCGAGAAATAGAGGGCAAAGCCTAACACAGTCATTTTTACTGGAGCATGAAGGAAGGGGCTAAAACAAAGACTTGAATTAACTACTTCATATTATTTTTTAAAAAATAATTTTTCAATATGTATAAAAACGCTGTTAGCTGTGAATTAAGTCGAACTCAAATAAATAAAAACAATGAAAAACAACCACAATGCATGTGTTATATTGTTTTTCCTGTATGTTGTGTTACTGCTGAGCCTCTGCAAAATGCCTTATATTAGGTTATGTATATGATTATTTATTTGAATTTCTAGCATTGAACTATATACTGTATGCTTAAAAAACCATAAACCAAATTTTTATTTATTGAAAAATTTGGGTAAAAAAACTACAATTACTTTGCAAGTGTCTAGTTCCTATTTTATTAATATATCTTTACTAAATAAATTTTGTCAATTGTTTAGTAATTGCTAAATGGAATTTTTCTTGCCATTGTATCATGTAAATTAATTGTTTTAAATTGTATATTATTGCTTATTTCAGGGAATTCAGTTGTATGATCAGGCTGGCCTTAACCATAATGGGTAAGCTCAGCTTTTTGTTTTGAAAAGTTCATTTAAATTTCCGAAAGTAATACTAACATGGGTATAAAAAAATTTAGTGTAATGTCCAGTTTCATTTAGTATTCCACTTTCTTAACCTAACCCTTAACCTAACCCTAAAATTAAATGGAAACATATTCTATTTATAAATTTTTAAAAAATTATTTGTGTTGCTGGTGAACCTGACAGCCAGGTGACAGGTTTATATAGCTGTATCCGTTGGAGGGTTAAGAAATGTTAAGAAAATCTTGTATTTCCTCTATTTAGCTATTTTCTCCCTTTGAAATAATTGAGTAAATCTGTTTTTTTAGAATAAAAACAGTTGTTATAAAAACAAATATATAGAGAGAAAACTAATGTATGTAAATTAGCCTTTTGGATGCTGAAAGTTTTTGTCCTAGAAAACAGAACACAAAATAAAGTTTTCATTTATTATTCAAAATCAGTTTTTTATTTTAATGAAAATGTCGCAGTACATAATTTCTGTGCTGCAAAATAATCTTGCAACCCTATTACATCATTTTTTTATTGTTGCTAGAGTTTATTTCGTTATGCATATTTTGTGCATGGTGTATTATAAGTAATTTATATATATTTTAAGACTACTATAAAAGACTTACTAATTCAATAGTTGTCAATGTAGTTTTTATATCATTAACTCTGCCAAACATTAAAGCATACAAATAGTTTTTTTAAGAGTAAAAACTGATGTTATTTCTTTCATTTTAGGGTTGCCTCTCAGCTGGTGAGCCCCATAGGAGGATACCAACGATCCTACTCTACTCCTGTTTCGCCCTATCAACTACAGCCAAATACCACATGGGTCCACCCACAGCAGTATATACTCCAACAGCCACTCACACCTGTAAGTTGATTTATTTGTCCATAACTATAGTCATTGCAATCACAATGCAAGCTTCCAAACCACTTTCTTCCCCTATCCCCTCATGTGGTTTTCAAGGAAACTGTGAGCGTCAGTTTTTTTGTTTATTTCCCACTCTATTTGGGTTTAGAAAGCAATTGAGATTAACCTCAAAGCAGGGCCTCAAATGAGGTAAGTTTAGAATGACACAACCTTTCCTGGGGATGTGGGAGCAAAATGTTTACCAAGCCTGTGTTGTAATCAGAAGGAGTATAATAATATAAGTAGTAAAGGTAATAATGATTGAATTTATGAATGCAATAAAACTGCATATAAAGTTTAACATCACAGTAGCTATAGTTTTTTTTTTATAGTTGTAAGCTATCAGATCAATGGGTTTTGTGTGAACTGACTTAGATGTGAAAGATAAAATTTCAGTTTATTTATAAAAAATAATTTTATTCTTTACTCACCAGCAATGTTATTTTTTATAGTTATTTTTCTAAATTATTTGTCTAAGAAGTCTTTGAAATTTACTATTATTTTGCTTTTGTGAATGATAAATATAAAACTAACTATTGCCATTTTTTTTTCTAAAATAATTTATTTAATTTTTCTTAAGCACATATTAGTAAAAATGTCTGAAACTGTTAAACACTTCTGTGTTCCAAAAAGAAATAGAATTTCGAATCTTAATCAGATAAAGAGAATAATGTCCACGGTTTTATCATATTTGTATATGCACTGACTAATGTTTTTTGTGTTTTCTATAGCACATATTAGTAAAAATGTATGAAACTGTTAAACACTTCTGTGTCCCAAAAAGAAATAGAATTTATTTCGAATCTTAATCAGATAAAGAGAATAATATCCACGGTTTTATCATAATTTGTATATGCACTGACTAATGTTCTTTTTCTTCTTTCAGATGATATCTTCCTCGTTGGATCCTATTTACAGCACCCTCACTATGCCCCAACTCACTGCGCATCTCTCCCAACTGCAGTTGTCTGGAACCTCGGTGAGATTTAGGACCTACATTTGAATCGTTTTTTCTCTTAAAGAACCCTTTAACTTGGTAAAAAGGGGGCTATGTCCGATAAATTTGTTAAGAAGGTTTCTCGGAAACAATTTATTAAATAACTCTTGCAAATAAAGCAAATATATTGTATTCCAAAGAAAAACATTGCTCAAAATCTTAATAAAATCATGAAAAGCAAAAAAAAAAAAAATAATAATAATAAATAAATTTCCAACTTCCCTGGACCAGTAATGTGATGTCCCTGGCCCCCTTATAGAAAATCTCTTTTTGATGAGTTTGAATATTGTTTTTTTTTTTCAATTAAGGCATGCAACCATTTTCCGCTCTTTTAAATTACTGGATTTTTATACATCAGTTAATCAAATTGGTCAAATAGAACAACATTATCTGTGAAAACAAGTGTATGCGCTCGCTCACTTAATATAAAGGGTGCATAAAGTTTTCTTGGTCTCTCTGTTGTAAGGATTAAAACTAATTATCAAACTTATCTAGTATCATGGTTTTATTCTTTATTATAATAAGTTAATTGTACTGTCTACTTATTTTTAGTACAATAATTTAATTCTATTTTTGTATTGTAACATCAATGTTTTAAGTTTTTATAGATTGTTTTTTACCTGAAAATTCAATGTTGCTTCTTTCTTCAAAACTTTCCTATACCTAACAATTCATAAGTTTTTGTGCTATGTCACCAAATTATTTTCCTACAAATGATATTCCTATTTTCGTTTAATGATGTTGATCCGACAGTCATTTACATAATTTTTGCGCAGCTACATTCTTTTATTTTTGGCTTAAAAGTTTATTTTTTAAGCTAAAGCACACAAACTACCAACATTGATATTAAAATTATGTAGATTTTACATAGAGTACATTTGGAACTCTACAACGAAACACACAAAAATGAGCTTTGTTGTTATCTAATTAACTAAATATAAAACCAACTGAAAACCATAGTCCTCATAAATTTGTGTCAAAAAAAATCCTGATGAATTTGTGTTGTTTTAACACAAATATAAAATACTTAAAACTTTTTCGTTTTATGTGGAAATAAAAAGGTGGTAATGGTATTCACAAAATTGGTGTTAATGTTTGTTTTAAAAGAAGTTGAATGCCTATCGAATTAAATTGTATAATACTATTTGATGTGCTTCTTCTAAAAAAAATTTCTTCAGAGTGAGGCAAACAAAAGTGGCCCCAAAGTGGAAATAATAATACGACAGAAATGTTGCCAAGTCAAAAACCAATACAAAAACAGGTTTGCTAACTGAAGCTATTGATCGCTTCAATATTAAGCCCAAACAAACGCTTGGCGACTTATTTGCCATCAACTATGCTATGGTTTGAGAAGCTTAGTTGAAACGAAAATATATAAACAAGGTTTGTAGAGCTGATCAAAGTTCCCACTAGTGATTATTTTGGTCGTTATTTATCCTAGAGAATCAGACCTTTTTGTTTTTGTTAATAAAAAACATTTTAAATTGATTGCAAAACACAAAATTAGCATTATGGGACGTTTTCATACCAACAGAACCAAGATCTGACCTCGCCCTAGTCTATGAGTAGCTCTAATGTGAAGCTAATTTGATCGCACCAATACAAAAAAACAGGTTTCAGGCGGCTTCAAGAGTTTTCTCGCCAAGCATTTCAACATATTCCTATCTCTAAACTGGGGCCACTTTTGTTTGCCTTACCCTGTATATATGAAAAGCAGTCCATCTCAATGCCAGTGGTAATGAGTGTTGTTTTGTTGTAGTATGTGACTGGGGCTCCCCATGCGTACACTGGCACCACCGCAGGCCCTGCCATGTACCCACAGGCTGCCCACCTGGTGCAACAGGTGCCAATGGAGGTATGCAAAGCATTTCTAGACTTGTATTTATCTAGCTGAGCGAGAGTTATAGTAGGTCTATTCAGAATGTAAGCTTGGAAAGCATTTTCCTCCCCGTCCCTGCATGCTGTTTTCATTGAAACGGCGTAAGCATGTTTTTTCCCTTGGTTACTACTAACTGTTTTGGTTGTTAACCTCAAACACGCTAGGTTTAGAAAAGCGATGACCCCCCCCCCCCCCCGTTTTTCGTACAAAACTCAATGAAGGGATGGGAGAAGAAAGTCTTTTCGAAGCTTACATTCTGGCTAGACATGGTATAACTCGCAAGATACCTGTATTGTATACGCTAATGATGGCTGGTGCACATTCAAATTAAAGTGTCATGGTCACAAAGTCCTCCAAATTTCCTTTTCCAATTCAATACCTCTGTGAGTAGCAAGCCAATCTTGGGATCATCTAGTTGGCCTCTGTCTCTATTGAATTTATAAGGATCCACTTACGTCCGTCAATGCTGCCCCCTATTGCATATGGGAACCAGATTACAGTCAACCCAACAGAGATAGTGTTAGTAGTGCTGTTCTTTATCCTGTTGTTGTCGAACAAGGAACATATGTAGTATCATCGAACAAGAATGCCTGCGTAGTATACCCGAATGAGAGATGTTTGTTGGTGCTTCCATCTACCGTGCCGCATGAGGAAGCAATGGACTCTTCAGATCAGTGTTGTTGGTTGCTCCTACCGCAGCAGCACTTCAGGGATTTGTGGTTCGTACAAATTGTTTTAAAGCAAAAAGAGGTGCCTTAGCCCCCCCCCCCCTAAATACCACAACAAGTGACTTGTATGTTATGTAAACTTTTACTTCATATAAATCAAGCACCTACTCACCTGTTAGAAAACCATCAGGATATTCTAACTTGAGCTCTATTTCATGCTTGCATGTTATTTTCACTCATATTGATATTTCTTTCAAATTTAAATAACCAAAAATCCTAATATGATATAACAAGGCATAATGCTATTTCTGAGCAGAAATCGGCTCACATTTTGCAAAATATTTACATTGACAGATTTTGGATGTAGGGACTGGCTTTTAGTTAAGATTTTTAGAGGTATCCAAAAGTAATTTTTTTTTTTTGAAAAATCTTAACTGTCTTTTGAATATCAATCTAATTATTTTTCAGGATCCAATGAACAGCAGTGTGAATGCTGGCGGTGGTCCGATGGGAAATGAAGATCCTAATTTATATCAACACTACAACCAATCCAAATGATTGGTTCCAGGTAATTTTTATTTTTAACGTTTTTATTTAATTGGTCATAAAATTTGACATTAAGAAAATCTAAAGTAGCTGATAAGCAATGCATTTATGTAAAGATTAAACTTATCAAATGTTTTTTTTTTATCCTTCCAATGTTTCAATTAATTTTTCATGGGATTTTTTTTAGTTAGTGTCAATTAAGCAACTTGCTCTGTAAAGGCTACTTTGGCTTCATAAGTACTTTAGATTAACTTCTTTTTTCATTTAGAGCAACACGCTAGCTTAATTTATCATTAAAAAGTCTAGTTATATTGAAAGCTCTTTGTTGTGTTTTTGTTCAAGGCAAAGTAAGTGGCAGCATCGACCCATAGAAATATTCATTTCTAATACAATACTAGCTGCCAAATCGGTGTCTTTTTGAAATGGCCAGCAGTTCAAGTCCTCTACTTGTAAATGGCAATAAGTCAATTAACCTTCTTTTGTATAAGCCCATATTTTTGATTTTTTTGTTCAAATATTCCCTTGTTTTCTTGTCAAGAGTACACTCCTTGCCAACCTACGTTGGGTAAATAGAAATATGCTATGGGGAAGATCTTTCTGTGGGATGTAAAGAGTTCCATAAATTGCTTGTGAATCCATCCAGGAAACATGTTTAAAACACTAATTTCGTTTAAGGTCTAACAGATTTGAATATTATTTAAGAAAATTTGGCAATTTTATCAGAATGAAAAGTTTATGTTGGTTAAATTGTATTCAGATCATTTTGTATGTAAATTTTACCTTACAACAGTTTCCAACTAACGGACCAACTGTGCTTTTCCCTCTGCCTTTTCACTCTTTGTTTTTACCCAAGTTAAAGTAGGTCTATTTAGAATGTAAGCTTGGAAAGCACTTCCTCCCCCATCCAGGAGTGTGGTTTTCTTGGAAGCGGGGTGATTTATAGCTGTTTCGGTTTTTCCCCCACCCTACATGGGGAAATACTAACTGTTTTGATTGTAAACCTCAAGTGCGCTAGGATTAGATAAGCTATGTTCCCCCCTTTTCGTAGAAAACCCAGTGAAGGGATGGGGGAAGAGAGTCTTTTCGAAGCTTACATTCTGGCTAGAAATGATATAGGTTGCCCAGGAGTGTAAAAGAATCCCAAATCTGAATATTGTGTGTATTTTTTCAGGTCTCTTTAGAGGACTTGCTGCCCGATCAAGTGCACCCACCCCTTCAAACGTGAAACATGTCGCTCATCACCCCTATATTCCTCTGTGCACGGTCGATCAGCCAATCCTCCTGAAATGAATATCAAAGTGAATCTGTTTCGGCGTTTGAAAAAAACATAAAAAAAACAGAGCATATTTTTATTTAACTAACGGCCCTCTCCCAAGGAAAAAAAGATATTTTTTAAACGAAAAGAACAAGCCCAAAAAATGTTATTTCTCGAGATTCTCTACACGACATCCGTTGTTGTCAGTTGTTGACTTTGCTTCTCCAATGTTTCCACTTCCCCCCGAAGATGAAAATAAAAGAAAAAAAGATGGCCCATGCATTCCTTCAATTTCTGTGAACTAGAATAGGGCAACTCAAAAGACAAGACGTTCCGTGTAGTGGTTCCATTGTGTCACTAGAGAGTTCTTTTCGTCAGGGAAAGAAAACCACGTTAACGGATTAAGTTTACAGACTGTTTTTCTTGTCTAGTGCTTTTTCTCCTTTTCCGAAACAGGAGGGAAATTTCATTGTGATGTGTCTTGTGTTTTTGTCTGAAACGTAGATTTAGATTTTACTCGTAGTCCCGTAGCACGTAGAGAATTTCTTGTAGCTTGCCTCAAGCTTTGTGTGCGCAAAACTTGTGAAGGATCAGAACCATTTGGATTGTGTTTGTTGCCATTGGTATCTCTACTTGAAATAACAGAATAGTCTGCATCATTTGTAACAGATCTAAGGAAGTTTTGCAACAATAAGTTGTAGCCATGCCGTCAGCAACTAAAGGATCTGGTGTGTATTTCTTTTAAACATTGAACAGACTGTGCTTTTATTCCCAGTACAGATATCAACTGGCGCGTACAACAGAAGATGGACAGATGCTGAGACATTTGTGTTGGTTACTTGCGAATCTGTGCCTTTTTTATGACCTGCCTCTAGCTTTTTTTTGTTCGGCGGACATTGGACAAAATGAAGACTTGCAGCTTTTCAGAGGTGTGTAGCACTTTTAATTTCGATTGAGCAGGGCAGGAGTTGGCATGCGTTGTGGATCGTCTGATTTTGCGAGTAAACCTTTTTTTTTCTCCTTGGCTACTTTTTTTTTTGTGTGTGGCCATTTATGTGGTTTGCTGAAGTGTGTGCGCTTTAAGTGTAATTTTTTTTAAAAAAATGGTAATTTTCTTTAGACCTGCCAACTTAAAAAAAAAATTAAGTGCTCTTGGTGACAGCAGACATTTTAGGAAAGTAACGTTTTAAATTATAAATTATTTTTAAAACAAAATTTTATCGTTTTGAATTTGGTGTCGCCACGTAAAAAAGGAATTGTAAGTCATTTCCTTCAACTTTCTTGCTTTTAAAAAAGAAGCAAATTTGTAATTTTAAAATTACTCTTAATTATTTTAGCATTTCTGTTGATGAATTTAATTTTGAAGAGTATTAAAGTGTCAAACCCCTGATAATTCAGAAAAAAAAATCAGATTTTTAAAAAAGTTTTAGAAGTTGGCAGGTATAAGGTTCCAAAGATATTAATTATGTAATTCCATTCTTCCTCTGATTACAATGTACAAAGAAATTTAAGTCTTATAAGAGAAAATAGGAACTAAAAGATGTTTCCCCATTTTTATGTGGGTTTTTTGTTTTAAATGAAACAAAAATGTGCTTTAAGACAGCAGTCAAATTGTTTGATAGTCACTTGAAAAAGTGCTTTCATAAGCTGAGTGCTACTGTTTGAGTGTATAGAAAAGTTTTTTAAAAAAATTTAGTAAAACATCTGTTCTCCGAATCAGAAAATTTAAAATTTAATTCCAATCGTAAAAATTTGTATTTATATATTTTTTTGTGTTGTATTTTCTGTGCTTGTTTTTTTAACTCATTGTTATGACACATGAAATCTTTTCCTTTTGTAATATCTTAATTTATGAGAATATAAAGACAGTTGAAAATGTCTGCTTAAAAACGACCTTTGGAATTGAAAAAATGGTAGCCGATAAAAAAATGTGATGTGTATTTTACACACAAAAAATTAGGTAGGTAATTAAAATAGAGGGATCCTTAAATTAGGCAAGATATTAACTTGCACACAGTTTTGTTTTTATTTATTATTTGTAAATAACTTATCAAAAAAGAGTACATCATATCACTTCTATGAGCTACTATACAGGTTCAAAAACTGGTTTGGTTCATTTTTTTGAATGCAACTTTGTTTATACTAGCCTTTAACAAAATTACGATTACCCTAAGTTTAAACATCTAATACCATTTGAATATATTTATCACGCGTTCATGTACCTTATTTTGTTAATTAGTTAAACTACTAATCTAAATTTGCAAACTAGTTCTATTTTTTTAACCTGTGATTAGCCATGATTTTTATGCTGCAATCTGAAATTAAATATTCAAAGGAAATACAAATAGTTGTAACGAATTATAAATTGACCGGAGTATAAATCAAATCAACTTCTAAAACAAATCCAATATTTTTTAAAAACTATTTATCTGTTATTGTTATTAACAGCTGTTAAATACAGTTTTATACCAGTATGGGAACTTTAGAATTTGAGTATGTTTGATTTAACTTGTGCTATTGTGTCCCATTTATGAAGCCTTAACATGCAGTGGTTTGAAATCACCCTAAGGTTCAAATATTAATGTATGTGGATGTTTTTTTTTACCTTTCTTCCATTTGAATCTCGAAATGCAAAAAGAGGTCCAGAAAGATTTTCATGTGCAAGGTTATTTCAGTAAATTGTTGAATTAAGGAAGATTAGTAGTAGGGAAAAATTCTCCAAATGACTTGACCTTTTTTTGGCATTTTGTGATTATAATTTTAATTTCAGCCTTGGGCGGGTCAAAATCAGTATCTATAGAAATGACTTGAATCATTTTTATTCTGAAATTGTCATTCTTTACTAAACTTTCTCATTCGTTGTAATTGAGTGTTTTATAGGGCAAATGATGTAAGTCACTTCTGTAGATACTGTCCCTGGGCAGATATTTCAAATGATTCCTTTTGATCTCTTCAACTTCCGAACTTGTTATTAAGCTTACATGTTTGTTGTCTTTGTGCTATCTACAACGTATAATTTATGATTGTATGTTTTCTTTTGTACAAAAATCTATCCATTTCGAAGAATTCTTTCCTTTTATTTATGAACAGTTATTTATTTTTTCCCCAAGTAAATACGTCTTCCAATATAAAATTTGTAAAGCGGTTTTCTATTGTAATTGAACATGCCTTTTCAGAGTAGATGATTGTAAAAAAAAAACGCCCTTCAATAGTAGCAAGCCTTAAAAAAAACCCCAAGTATACTTGTAGCCGAGTTCTGGAAAACCCCTGCGAGCTTGACTATTCCTCCATTTTTATTGCTCAGATTTGAATTGTTAAAAGTAAAATGGAGTCAAGTCCACTCAAGAATTCCTCAATATGCTTCTTCATTTTGACATTTTAGTTAAGGAAGAAGTTTGAAGAGGAAATGTGTTTGTGGATTTGACCCTTTTTTAAATTCAGCAATTCATTTTAAGTCCCTGCATGTTGATGTGCCTGCCAACTTTTAAAAGTTATCTGTACAGTATTTTTTTTTTAAATTAACAATTCTGCTTCATAGAACCAGACAATATGAATCGAAAACATCTATATGCACCCAAAAGCTCCTAAACTCGCATACAATGACTTGTTAATTTTTTCAAAATTACAAATCATGAACAAACTAAATGTGTTAAGTTCGCAGAATGTTTTAAAATGCAACCTATTGGTCTGGTTCTAAGGTACAGAATTGATGGTAAATATATTTACTAAGGAAATGATGTTAATGCTGGCTGTCTGATTTCATAAAAAAAATTCATCAATTGTGCATAGTAGTTTGTTAAATGCTTATTGTTTGTTTTAATGGTTTTTTTTGTTGTGTAATGAAATTTGTTAATATGTATGATTAATATGTGTGCTTAGATGGCAAAATCCAAATAATTATAACTTTCCATTACAAATATGCCTAAAATATGGTTACTTGAATTATCAACATTAAATTAAAAAATCAGTGAATTTTAAAATTTTGCCATCTAGACACAGATGTATAATTGGCTAGATATTTTAAAACTGAATATTTAATAATTCAAAATCTTATATTTTAAAAATTTCTTCTCTGCAATGCTGGCAGGCATACTTCCCTTATATTTAATATTTTTATTGTTCGGTCCATTCCCTTGATTTTAACATTGTCGCTGTATTTATTCCCATTTGTAAGACTGGAATCAATGCTAATACTTTTTATGTTTCAACGCAAAGGTGCCTTTTTTTTCTCGTTTAAATGTAAAATTGATTTTATTTTGTGAAGCTAAAATTAGTTCCTAATTTTAAGATAAATTTTAAAGTAAAATTAGCAATAAAATGTTATAAAAAGTAGAAAATTTTTATTCTAAAAAGAAAATCTGACTTTATGAAATCTTGTTAAAGACTAAAGCATGTAGGAGTAAAAAGTAAAAAGAACTATTTTTGGAGTTCATCGAACTTAATTTTAGGGTTTTTATATATGTGGGAATTAAAAAGTGATTTTTATTTTAATGTGGTGATTTTCCCTGTTAAATATTTTTACAAAATGATAATATCAGTTGATGCAATAAAAGAAAATTGTTTTTATATTTCCATCACAACTATTGTATGCGATCGGTACTTAGACAAGTATTGTTAAATTTTCTTGTATGATGTCTTTATTTTTTTAAAAATGAAGCACTGATTGACATTCCTTACTTTTGTACTCAAAATGTTAAAAAAAAATGATGATGCTTATCCGTAGAAGATAGCTTGAGATTAAAATTCTGTCATACAATAAATGTGGTGTTTATTTTTTTTCACACTGTACGCTCGTAAGATCGAAAACACAGTACACATTGAGAAAAAATGACAGTGAAGGAAGAAACGTATATTATGGGCGTATATAATATATATTTGTTGGTACTATTTGCTCCAATAATGTTTCCTTCATGAATACTGTCACAGGGTGGTAACAGATCCTGGAAATCAAGAATTCTCAGGTTACTTTTAAATTCTGGAAATATCGGGGAATTCTCATGTTGTTTTGCAAAATATCAGGGAATTTCTCGTGGAATTTTGCAAAATATCAGGGAATTTTTTTTTTATTTTGGATTACTTAAACAGTTTAGGTTCATGTGATCACTATTAACGGATACTTGATAAAATATCTATATATATTCTGGTTGATCTGATTTGCCTGAATTCAACACTCGTATGCCTGAACCAATCTTGGAGGAAAGATAAATCTTTCTCACGAATCATTTTATAACGCGTGATTATCTTATCACAAGATTCATCTAAACTTATTCAGATTTTCGGAAATGTTGAAAAGTTAGGTACGCTTATCCATAATCCGGAAAGTCTTAGTTACCGCAATGTCTGGATTAAAATGTTCTGTACTGCATTGAATTGTGTGAATTGCATGTGTTCTAGGTAATTGTAAAATCAGGGAATCATGGAAATATCAGGGAAATTTTTTTCTAGGATTTTGTAACCACCCTGTGTCATGTTTGTGCAAAATTGAAGATATTTTCTGAAAGGGAAGTAGCTCACTATATAGAATGCATACAGGTATGAATTGGAGATATAAAATGGACTGTAATAAAAAAAAAAGGTTATAATCCATGTATTTGTGACCCGAGTCTAAAACTACAACATTTGAAGTGTATTTATAACGGCCTCCAAGTTATTGACTCTGCTTCTGGAGTAATTGACCCTTGAATTTGACCTTTTTATTGGAGCTGATCAACTTTACGACCTTGTAACTATCAAAGCAAAGGGTGACCCATGGTGTTTTATATTGTTCTAAGTATACTATCCTAATGTGTGTAATTTATCTAATAATAATTTCTGTGTGTCACGGCTTATGCAACGTGAAAAAAATAGACGAAGAGACCTTTTTTTTTAAGCACATTGACCTTCAAAGCCATGAGTGAAATTCACATTTTCTTATCTCGGTGCTACAAACATATCCTGAAAGTTTTTAGAAAATCGAAGACATCAGCTATCACACCCAATTGGCCCAGTTGAAAAAAAAAATGCTCTTAAAAAAACTAAACTTTTTCCTTGTATTTATTTTGCTGATGTATATTTTAGTAATATGATTTTTTTTCAATTGCATTTAATTCACTTAAATAAGCAGTTTTCGCAATGAGGGATTAAAATCGAAGTAAATTATGACGATACGGGACATTAAAAAAAATATTCATATGAAATGGTCCCAAAATAGGAGAGTCGCCTTCTAAAGGGTAAAACAAACAACTGTTATGTGCTTTTTAAGTTTATTTTTTTACCCCTATTTGTTATGACTTTAAAAAAAATTTCATGGTTATGTTTCATTAGCTATTTTACTTGAATTAATTTTTTTAGTAAAATAAAAAGTTTCAATTTTGCTATTAAAAAAGTAATAAAAATAGATTTTTTTTTACCTTATAAACTTTAAAAAAAATCCCACGGAAAGCCATGAAATTTAATATCCTAATAAATAAGATCAAAGAAATTCGTGTAATATTTAATCACTATATTTCTTATGACAATTGCTGATGTCTACGATGATTAGGTTGAAACAGGATTTGTGAAAACTTTCACGCTTATTTTATTGTTAAGTTACGAATTGTTGAAAATTAAGAAAAAGGTTACGGAATTGTTTGTGAAATATTAGGTTATTTTTTCATATTTTCACTACACGAATGGAAATTTTCCCTAAATACCGTAATTCACTTTGTCCCAAAAGTATTCTTTTTGCCTAAGGAGACAAATGGCATGGCATAACGTCATTTTAGATTGAATTTCTTGAAATGTGTGTTCATTTGTAAAAAAAAAAATGTTCCAAAAGCGGACATAGATGATGAGAATAACGTTGTTAACTAGTGTGGAACAGTAATTTTTTCAAGCAGAAATGTGATTTCTATTTAATTTTTAACAATGTATGTTTGTAATAACAAAATTTATAGAAGCGTAGCTACATTAAGTATGAAATCGTTTTCACTTGTCGTCCATTGTTTTAGTAATATTTAGTTGAAGATGGTCGATTGTTCTAAATAATCTTAATATTTGTTCTGTTATCCCTAAGGGGTGCATGTGTGCGGACAGCAACGCATAATTCGCTTCACGGTTAGTTAGAATAATCCTGAATTCTAAAATACATAGGATACGAAATTTTGGCGAACGATATTTGTTGGACATTCAGGTGATGATAAGAATTTTTGCTTTGGTAGAATTCAGTTGGCTGGCCAAAATTGTGTGTGACAGAATCTCTACTCTTTTGTTGGTGTTTTTTTTTCATTCATTGGAATTTATTAAAAAAGGTAAGTATTAAATGATAAATTTATGTTATGGCTTCTCTACTTTAAAATTTATATAAAATTATTTTACGCCTTCGTTTTTTTTCTGAAAAAACTATTTCATCCCTTTACCTTAACCCTGTAATGAGTCTAATGCATACTACACTGCTACCGTTTGGCAACAAGTAACAAATCCACTTTATTCTATTAAAGTAGAGCTCCCTCTAGACAAATGTGTTTTTTCCATTCTATTACATTCCATTTTGAAGTTTTAGTTACTAATAATCTTCATAGATGACAGTAGTAGAAGTGTATTCAAAATTAAAGAGTGAGGTTATTAACTGTTGTGAAATTACGTCTTTGGCAGTATTCAAAGTATAATAATATTAGTACTATAAATACAAATAAATTGTTTTGAAAAAATAATTATGGTTCAAGAGGGTTATTTAAAAAAATATTTGGTAGTTTTCTAATCATTCTTATCAAAACTGTAATTTTGTAAGCAAAAATTTAAATTATTTAAATTTCTAATGCAGTTAATTATTTTTCAGTATTTTTCCCATAATGTATGAGTATTAAAGATGCAAATATATTTTTTTTTTGGGATTAAAAAAAATTCATGCATTACAGGGTTAAACTTTATAGAAAATTATTTTACTCTTTCATTCCTTTTTTTCTACAAAACTATTTCATCAATTTGCCTTAAGACTTCGAAATTTCCTCGTAGTTGTAAAAATTGCATAAAAATAATGTATTAAAGACTAAACGAACAATGCGTTAAAATAATGTTAGTTAGGTTTTTTATTTTTTTATTTTACCTCACTATGTGATTTTTCAGCAAAAGTATCCTCTTTTTGGCAACGCTATCTGTTTCGAAAAAGAAATCTTGATGACTAGTTTGTACTGAGAAAATGTTGTATGTGATGAACGATTAACAATTTCCATTAAATTTGTTCTGTTAAAAAAGGCAAGGTGTAATTGAAATGCAAGAAAAAATATCTTTTTGCATTGAAAAAAAATAGTAATAGCTTCTCTTCGTTGCAGTTTTTTTTTTTTCGCATTTCTCCGAAACTACTACGAAATAAGCCAAATGCTTTTGACGACTTGTAAAAGTATTATAGCACACATTTTCGCGCAAAAATATAGTTTATTATGTATTTATACGGCACGCAGAATGGATCCAAAAATAAAGAACATTTTGGAACACCCTGATCTTCAATATACATTAATCTTATTTTTTTTATTAAAGTAAATAAATCTTTATAGTCATTTGACGAATTGTATGAAATACATTTCACACAAATTTTACCGCAAACTTTATTTCTAGAAGTTTTGTGAGTATTAAGAATAATTTCTCATTTACAATTCATGCATACAATATTTCTAATTTTTTTTGCAAGATTTTATTCGAATTAGTTATATGCATATAAGTGAAAATCTGTATTATCTAATAAATTTGTATAGCTATTTTGCGGATAGTTAAATAGGAATAATCTCTCTCTCTCTTTTTGGTTATGTAAGATCAAGTTTGCTCGAAATCGTTTATTTTTTTAAAAAAATCTTTGGATCAATTTATTCTAAGTGTCAAATACATAGAGTTAGAATAATCTTATTCTAACTCTATGGTCAAATATATCTATATAAGATACTATATATTTTTTCGCGAAAATGTGAACCTTAACACGTGTTACAGGTGTTCAAAAACATTTTACCTTCAGTTCTACCCATAGAGTTAGGAAGAGGGGGCTATCAGTTCAAATGGTTTGAAGCAGAGCTGTCAGGTTTTTTGAGCTACTGAGGATATCATAGTTACCGAAACGGGCACTGAGGTATCCCAAGATGCACCGCTCTAGCCAGCTTCTTTTGTGCGTTACTGCGCACATACATGGGCAGCTCTATTCTCTTTCCTAACTCTATGGTTCTACCTATTAGTTCATGAGAAATATGAAGAAAAAAAATTGCAAATTGTTGTGTTAATAATTTTGTCAACCCTTTTTGTATTTGTTAATGGAAGGGTATGCCACAGTTTATAAATGGCTAACTGCAATGCGCAGTCTGGTATTTAGCATAATTAAACTAAACATACTAATTAATATAAGTCTTGTGTTCGTTTTCAGGATAGGTAATGAGACTGCTGGCGGTGATTCTTCTTTTGGCGACGTTGGCGAGCAGCGACCACATTAGCCGGAAGATACTGAACTACCTGCTGGTGTCGCAATTCTCAAACCCCTTCCACAGGCAGAAACTCATCGTCCTGCCCGTGTTCCTGCCCGTCCCCGTAGGACTCACCAAGAGGATCCTGCAGAGGAACAGCCTGCAGCACCGGGACCCTCTGTTCCCGTTACTTTTCCCCCAGTAAGGACGCACATTTTTAGGGTTTCAAGTGGTTCCGAACTGCTTTCTTCATCTTCGGCATTTGGAGCACTGACGTCAAACTTTCCACGTTTGGAGAGCTTCACTGGCCTTGCAATTGAAGTAGTCCGTGCCTTAAGTTTCGCAGTAAATTGCCGATCTATTGGCTAAAGCACGACTTACTCAACCTCCAAGGCCAGAGAAGCTCTCTCAAACACGCGCATAGACGGAAAGTTTGATGTTACTGTTCCGAGTGTCGTTATTCCGAAGAAGAAGACAACTGATTTCGAAACCCGTTCGGAATCACCTGTTCACGGCTGACCACATTTTTAGGGTTTCAAGTGGTTCCGAACTGTTTTCTTCTTCTTCGGCACTCGGAGCACTGACATCAAACTTGCCTTCCAAACTTTCAATGTTTGCAGAGCTTCTCTGGCCTTGCAATTTTTAAGTAGTCCACGCCTAAAGTTGCGCCGTAAATTGCCTTGAGTGGTGAAAGGAATCGTACGGTTGGTATTGAGTGGCTCTAACATGCTCTCAGCTAGCAAATCCGATCTGAGCTAATTCGAAACTTCTTTCGGTTCACCAAATGTTTTGGTTTATATTTATCGGCCAAGTAGAATGCCTGTATGTAAGTGCGATCGAAGGTTCGAAGATATAACTACGAGGGAAACCTAGCAATAACGGAAGAGGTGTGAAAAAGTTTGTACAAATTTTGATGTTTGTTCACCTGCATTATTGTGATGGAAAAAAAATCTTTGTAACCTGACTAGGATTTAAAATTCGATGTTCTTCTGGTCATACTGACGAAGAAGACGCAGAACCTCTGTCATGAAACTGGTAGCTCTAGAGCGATGTATTCGAAACCTATCTCTCTCGTTTGGTTTGGTTGGTTAACATATATTTTCAGGCTTCTCTCTCGTAATTAGAAGATTTTTTGCAAATATACAATAGTTATTACTTATTACTCTGCAATATATTTAGCGGTTTCTTGACTTAACGCGCTCTTTCCCAACTTACAAATGGCTCCTACAGCAGGCCTACTGCTAGGTTGAATATCGTCGCACTAGAGAGGGCTATTCTATGGAGGCTAGAAACAGACAGTCGGAAGCGTTCAACCTAATCTAAGCTTATAACCATTCCAGTTGTTCGGTGGTTTCATAAGACTCTGTTATTAATAATTCCGGTTATATACAGCTAATTTATTGTACTTAATTTCTTACAGGAGGAACAAGGCCGAGATTTTTATCCAGTCTAACGGAGATTGCAAAAACATCCATAATTGTGGAATTTCGGCGGTCCTCACGTGATACGGGATCGTGTGTCAAAGAAACAGCTGGACTGCTTCTCATCCTCAACTCTACATCTTCACTCATCTTTTAATGGCTGTGTTAAAGCTGTTAACAGAATCTAGAAATAGACATCCAGGAGCGTTATCCATCCAATAAACTAAAAGACATTTGAAATAACTTTGATAAATAAAAAGTTTTATCTACCTGTTGTCGTTGCTAATTTATGAATCATTATTTACATTAGTGTAAAAATGAAGAGAAAATTTCAATTTCAAATCAAGGTATTTTAAGTAGAAGTTGTGTTTTTTTCCCTTTCATTTTTTATTATATAATAAGTAAATCGTTCACCAAAGATTATTGCTACCCCCTCTCCATGCTCTTTAAGAAGTCATTTTATGATGGGTTATTATAACCCTACCAAATTATACTTGTAATTAGAATTGTAACTGAAAATTACTATCTTTTATTATAATCGCATACCTTTTCACAAATAGAAATTTTTTTAGTTTAATTTATAAATGTAACTAGTTCAATTTATTATTTACTACAAATGTTTAAATTCTTTGTATAGTATGAGTTGAAGAGAGTAGTTACAAAACTCTCATTCTCCAAAGTATATCTAAGATATAGAATTCAGTTTGTTTATTGACGACTATTGATGAGTTCAATCGGACGAAACCTCCAACAAACGGACCTTAACTCCTTATCTTAGTTATACTTTAGAGAAAATGAGTTTTGTAAGTTGACAATTTAGTCTTAAAATCACCTTTACTGACATTAAAGTAGACTTTATAACTTAAGGGGGAAGGGACGCGCTGGATCGCGGGCCTCCAAAGCAAAGTGAATCGGTGTCAATCCAATGGAGGAAAAAAAAATATTTTCTCTGCCACATTTCTCCGGCTTTATTGAATATTTTTCGAACTGATTTTTTATGTCATAAATGTAGCTGACTTACAGGTCCAGACAATCCCACTTTTTGAAATGGTTCGAAATTTACTTAAGTTTTTAATAAATAATTTTACATAAAGTATTCGAAGTAATTTTAAAAAAAATGGGATTATAGACCTGTAAGATATCTACTTTTATTATTTAAAAAAAAAACCATTCATAAAAATATTCAATACAGCCGGATAAATGGGGCAGAGAAAATATTTTCCCCCCCTATTGGATTAACATTGAGGCACTTGAGTTTGGAGACCCCCGGTCCAGCGCTCCCATTCCCCCTTAAACAATATAAATGTTAAAGTTTTGTTAAAAATAGCAAACTAAAACCTATTCTGTTCTAAACATATTTTTATTGATTGAAAATATATTTACAAATGAAAAGTGTAGTTGCAAAACTTGCATTTTTCTTCTGAGTGTAACTACGTATAAGATATAGAAATCGATCACTTCATTGGCGAATTGTTATACGGAACATTTCAATTGGATGTAATTGCCAATGAAGGGGCCGGACCTCTATACATATCTTAGTTCTCTACTTTGAATAATGTAAGTTTTGCAGCCACACTCTTTAAATTCTTTCATATACATTGATTTAAGATGATTTGGCACATGGGGGGGGGGGGGGGGGGGGTAAAACTATATTAACCTCTTAACAGCCTTTCAAGTTTAAAATTACAGTCGCAAAAGTCTTGAATTTTTTTATGGGTGTATTTACTGAAGAACTAAGCTAAATAAGCAACTGAATAAAATTCTTTGATTTTAATATTTACGGTCTAAAATCGTTAACGTCTTTAGAGTTTGAAGAACTGCATTCAGTAAGAAGGATAGTATTACACGTCAAACTAAAAAAACGATGCATAACAATGGTATATCAACAAAAATGCTTATAAATAAAACATTTACATGGGCGTTAAGAGGTTTAGTTTTTAAAAAAAATACAATTACTGATGCATACATTGAAGATGTGAGGTAGGACATTGTAGATATTTCATGAATTATCAAGGAGCAAAGCTCTTGTAAAATACCTCGTAGTTTTAAATCATAATTATATAAAAATGCACTCTTGCGATAGCATCCTAGTCCTTGTTGCTTGATAGTGACGTTTATAATACCCGGCCTACAATGCATTTAATATTATGCATTTATTCTCCAAAATTTTATAAATGGTTATTATTATGGATACATCTTTCAATTTCTTTCTTATTTGTATCTTTAGATAACCAATAAGCTTTTCTATATTAAGAAAAGCATTCTCTTCAGTATTTCGGAATCAGAAATGTTGATGCCTTGTCCGAATGGGCACAATCTTTCTCTTCTACATGTAACTTTAATCGATGCCGACTTAACATGCACCATCCCTCTTCACTCATCGGTTCCTCTGCTGTAGAAGTAGCGCCACGACGCCCGCGGTGATCATCTCCATGAGCTCGTTGTCCTCGTGTTTGTTGTGGTGCCCGGAGGCGCCCGGCACCGCACTCAGCACCGCAAGCACCGCGAAAATCACCACGCAAAACCACGTTATCGGGGACATCTTCATGTTTCGGGATCTGTCGAAGAAAAAAAAATGTCATAACAGTTACCGGCTTGTATCGTGACTCTTTATACGGGTCAGTATGATGAAAAGTGCCAATTTATCCCGGCAAAAGGCGCGGAAGTATTTTTTAATCCCAATTTTTTTTTTAGAACTAATATTCTTATGTTACTTATTTTTTTTCAAAGTTTTCCAAGCGTTTCGAATTGGTTTGAAAGTCACTTGTTTAACTTATGTCCTAAATTTATCTAAGGCAAAGACATCCCTAAAAAAATTATCACCATCAAAATGTGTCGTTAATAGCCCCCTGCCCGGTTTAAATGCAGAATTTACATATTTCTAAATTTTTGTAGAAAAAAAAGTATTTTTACTTCAAACTTGGTGTGAATGCAGGAAAAAGGACCTAGCAGCTATTGTGATGGCAATAGAAAACGAATATGATATCTTTTCAAAATTTACGTTTCTTAGTTGTGTCACTATTCCGATCTAACTTTAGAAAACATTAAAACCTTTCCCACTAAGAAATAAAAATGAAATGTGATGATTTTATGCGATTCAAAGCAAAAAAAGTATTTACTAAGTAAGAAAAATAGTTAAAGAAGCATTTTTTTCAAAAAAGAATATTATAACATCCTTTCGGAAAATTAACCACTTTCCTAATAATTTACCCATGCATTTCAGTACGAGTCGTATAAGTCTATTGTGTTATCTTTGCACAGAAAGCATCATTATCGGATACGGAAAATGGTCTTCTTCAACTTCCTCAAAAAGTATTTAAAGGAATTATGAATATTTGTTAGCAGTTCATTAGTTGTTCATTCAATTGGTATTTGGTCGTTGCAAAATTTTAGCAGATTGAAAAATGGGAAATTTTTGGAAATTGCAGTACTGAAATAACTTTTAATTCAGGAAAAAGAGGCTCTTTGGTGTTTGATGTACCATGGATTTTCACCACAATTTTCTAACAACACATCTTTAAATGTTAAAATCTTTAGAATACGCGTTTTGAAATCCTTAGGAGTGGTTGCTACAAAGGTCATACTAGTCATGTTGACGATTTTTTTCATATTTTATACTAGTCTTTCAATTTTTCCTCTTTCATTGCAAATACAGTGGTGACCAAAAAAGTGGACACTTTTTGAAAGTTTCATGTGTTTCAACTGTTACCTGCGTTCTTGCATCTATTAATTTTCGCTTAAATAAAAACACTTAAGTATTAAGTTGAAGGTAATTTAATGTAGAATTTCATTAAAAAAACAGAATTAAAGTATCTATAATACAAATAAAGTTATGCTCATTTTAGTTGAACAAACAAGCACAGTCAATGGATTCTGTTATGCTGAAATTGCAATACAAGTTGGTGGTTCAATGACTTGCAAAACTAAGACAGATCATACTATTAGTTGCGTAACTTATTCGTAACACAAATATTGTAATACTGTACTTATTTTTAATTCTACATGAAATTACTTTGATGATGATGTTGTGTCTATGGATATAGATTATATGGGGCCAAATGTCTCATAGACGGCTTCAGCGATCTGCACACAGTGGTCCGCATAAAAATTAAATTACTTTCAATTTGATATACAATTGCTTAATTTGATATACGTTTAATATATTCTGCAATCTCACAAAGTTGAAAAATATGAAACTTTCAAAAAGTGTCCACACTTTTGGCCACCACTGTATATGGCACTCCCCAACTGCCCATTTTATTACCAGCAAAGGCTTAATGTCCAAAATTACACAAGCAAATAAAGAAATTGTGTTAGGTCTAAAGTTGATCTAAAAACGTAATGTTGTTGAATACATCAGAAGGGATTGTAGGAACCAACGAAGTTCTAAAAAATAAGATTATTATTTCAAAAATTTCAAATTTTGAGAACCCATTTTTAACAGCGTTTTACGAAAGAAACACACACAGAATTTCATCAATATAGCGATTACACTATAAGAAAGTCGTGACTGCTTTTTATTCCATACAATTAAACACATCTCTTCCGTATGTAGTTTTAATATTTCATTTCCGAAAATTATATTTCTTTTAAAGGGGTCTGTTACTGTAACTGTAACTGTAAAAATTGTACAAATAGTCTTTATTTTTTTAGTTTTTTCAAGCAAAACATAAATAAAATGATATATGAAAATTTAATGACGACTTTCTAGTCAGAAAGTTAATCACATAAAAAAATCTGGTCATGCCAACTGTAACAAAATATCTATTATATGCAATATTCTAAATATTTTTTTATAATTAAGATTAATCTAAGAAATAGGTTCACATGATTTATTACATCAACACATGACAATAATAAAAACAATTCATATAAAAACAATTTAATTTACCTGTTTGGAGAAAGAAAAAAACAACAATGGCAAATGGACGTGAATTGTCGATCTCGATGTTTAGAACGAAAGTGACAGCGGTATCAAGATTCTCAATGTATAAAAAGCCATTTTTTTCTCGTATTGAAACCCGCTGGAGCGAAACTCTCTTTTCCACGGAAATTTCCTTTCAGAAAATAATAAAACCCCGCGGAATATAAACTTTTCCTTCCCTAGGATAGACTTATTGAAATTTTTGCGTCAAAACGGCAGGGAAGTTGCGTAAAAGATTATTTTTTGACGGAAACATCAAAAATAGATTTGTAAGGACTCTCGTCATAATAGTATTTATATTATATTTTAAATTTAAGAAAATGTTTTGTTAAAAGGATTAGGGTTAGAGAGTTTTATAAACGAAAATAAGGGTTTTAAAAATGATTTTTTGTTGTGAAATATCGATAAAGTTTGCTTTTTATGTGTCAAAAATTTGGTCATTTTGTTTTACCTATAATTAGTAAATATTTGCTACACAATAACATGCTGTCGCTGAAATAAACATATTATTAACTTGTAAATGGAAAGTACTTTTGTTTGTATTACTTGATAAGCTGAATAGCATGTGTTCCGTCATTTAATTGAAAAGATCTGAACTTATTCCACGTTAAAATCCTAGAGATATTATTTTCGCGCTTAAATCTCCAAATACATGAAAAAGATATGGCTAATTCAAGAGTTGCTCTCGCACCAGGATTCTATCCAAGTTATTTATCTTCGTAGTATACGACAATGGTTTAAAAATTACTGCCCACTGTTTCATATTTCTACCCATAGAATAGAGAGCACCCTAACAAAACATGTTGTGATAACTCTTTAAATCAAATGCACAATAGTAAGACGTTATTACTTGCGTATTCAATTACTTTTTGCACATGTTTTTTTTTAAATCATTATTATTTGAAATATCAATTAAACTCGGTAGCAGACACTTTTGGCCATAAACTTTTTATGTATAATGATTTGGAAAGATGATAACACCACAAGTAGAGTGTCCAGTGCATTTCGCAGTACTAGTTTAATTATTTAAATATAGCTACAAAAATATTACAAATAGTCTGTTTAATTTGCTTCTAGTTTTTCAAATGAAAATAATGTCAATAAAATTTGATTTATGAAAATTCAATGATGATTTTTTAGTCAAAAACCACTGAAACAAATGTCGTTAGCTAACTTAAATGAAATTATTGAAACAAAGTGACAGTAAAACCGGCTGCAAATGTTTGAGACCAGCTTAAAAAAAATCATGAGAAAAATTCAGTTTAAGTCAAAAATACCAATAAATCCTTGATTCACTGGTTAAGAACGATTCTAAAACGCTAAATTCTCGAGTACATGCATAGAGCGTAATCTGCAAGAAACAAACAAGAAATTGAAAAGCGGCAATCTTTATATACATTTCGATTGATAGAAAAAAGTATTTATATGGTAGAATGCACTTGAATGCTACTAAAGGAAAGAAGAGCAGATAGTTATAAAAAAATCGGAAACGATTGAGTTCCACCTATAGGAAGGACTCATAAAAAACAAATTAGTTTTGATAAATAAAGGAAGTTTAATTTTAGCTGCTTTTTTAAATTTTAAAAGGAAGTATACAAAATGTGGTGTTTTGAGTTAAAATAAAGCCACTTTCCCGCATGATCATTCATCAAAAAAAAGTGTTTTCAAATGTTCGTTGTTTGTAATTCTAACTACTGTTTCTACTGTTCGTTCGTTGTAATTCTAAACGCCAATAGCCCTCGTGTTGCTCTAGTGCAACGTTAGTTCAAAATTAACCCTTTCAAAACGTCTTTGATTTGCAGCTCTAAAGAAATTAACAGACAAATAGAACAGTACCCGTAATATGAAAACTCTTTCAAAATATATAAATATGCATACAAGTATACAAATACATAACAATCTAGTTTAGAGTGTACCCTTTTACTAAATTATATATATCAGCCGGAAGTTAAACGAAAAAATTCTTAATAAGTGGTTATGGTGACTCATAATTACTTATATAATTACTTATTTTGCCTTTTTTGTTGCATAAATGGACAACAATTAAAATCAATGTTTCACAATAGGTTATCATAGCTTTATAATTATAGAGATTTTGCATAACACTCTACTTGCATTATCAGCATGTTCACTAAAGAGAGATTAAAATTATCTTTGAAATTAAACTTTGAAATTATAGAGTCATCTATCCCACTTATTATTCGAGAATTATATATTAAGTATGGCTCTAAATAGTAGTTTTTATTTGTCGTAACTAAAATTTTATGATAGAAAATATTTATTGTACATTTGCGGATACTAAATTTTTGTTTTGCGCTTTATCTTAAATTAACCCTTTCAGTCCCAAAAATTTATTACACTACAGAAACATCTGATATTCACAAAATAAGCTTAATTTAGGTCAAAAATAAGAGTTCCATAAGATAAAAATTCATTTAAATTTTTTATATGGTTTTTGAAATAATGCCAAAATTATTTAACTGTGGAAAACAACCAAATAAAAATATATGTATTACCTAAAAACACTTTGAGTTATATATTTTAAGGCAGGGGTTCCCAACCTTTTTGCACCTGCGTACCACTTGACTTTGATAAATTTTGGCGTACCACCAGAGATAAATATATTAATAAACGTATTTTTTATATTTTTTTAATAAAATTTTTCAAAGGCTTTTGAATAAGTTCATGAGAAAACTTCACATTTAATCATTAAGCAAAAAAATTGGTCATCATACAAAATGTACTTTTATAGTCGTCAGTGCGAAACTTTTTGTTGTTTGCATGCGATTAAAATATCATCATTTGGAGCAGTGGAACTTATATATATTCACTTTTAAGTTCTCATTATTCTGCTTCTATGTTTGTTTTTTGTGTACAAGAGTTCAGAAAATCAACACTCACACAAGTAACTTGTAACAAATGACATCACAAATAGCAGAGCTTTCCAGAAGATCAAAGGGTACTAGGTTTTACATACGATCCATAAGTTAATTAAAGATTTCTCTTTAAAATAATGTTAATGTTTTTAATAATGAATAATATGTTTGATACTGCTCATGCGTACAGAAGCTATTAATAGCATTATGTTGCTCACATCACTCAAGCGTACCACCTGAAAAAATTCCCGCGTACCACCAGTGGTACGCGTACCACCGGTTGGGAACCCCTGTTTTAAGGTATATGACCATATTATTAAAAAAAATTTAGTAATTATTTTAACCGAAATAGTTTAAATTGTGTTTTAAATATGTGGAACTGAAGTGAACTTTTAAAAAATCAGATGAAACGCTTGTTAGCTATTTTCTAAATAAAAAAAATAGTAGTTCTGACTTCTATTGAGATTAATGTAAAATATTGTCTAATAGTACAAAGTGTGAAGAATCGAATGATGTGTGTTTGGATGTCGTAACGGGACATAGACATTTGGAAAAAAATATTGAAAGTGATGATGCCAAATGGCATCACTGGGACTGAAAGGGTAAAACATATGCTAATGGAGATTTTTGTGTTTCTACACAAAATTCTGTATCTGCCTGCCTGCCCGTCTGAAAACACTTCACACCTTGTAATAAAAACTCAATAGGGTCACATCTGGGAATTATGGGTCGCTTTTTTTTTCAGGATAAATAATGGTCACTAACTTTAAAAAGAATTAAAAATGGTTTTTACAAAACAATTCTAAATTATGCCAAGTCATCCTTGTACATTCTGTTTTCTTACATCAAGTTAAAAAACACTGTAAATCTGCAGTAAATAATAATAGAAAAAAATATTTTTTACACTACTATATAAAAACATCTTCAAAAAAGATTTTCTTTGAAAAACATGAGTTTTCCTAAGATCTGTTCCGTACTAGAGAAACATATTTGAACAAACTATTTTGTTGGTGATATTTTCAATTGAAAATGATCTAAGCTTTTTATTCATAGATAGCTTTTCATTCATTTTCTAATGTTCATTCAAACAAATTAAATTTACCCTAGTTTTTTTTTAGCCAGAAAACTTAAATTAATAAAAAATAACAAAATAATTATATATGTAGTTAAAGTTAAAATTAAGCACTTTTGGGGAGCGGGTCATAGAATTAAACCTAATATTAACCCTGTAATGCATTAATTTTTTTTTCACCCCGAAAAAATATATTTGTATCCTTATACTCTTATACATTATAGGAAAAATACTCAAAAAATATTAACTGCATTGGAATTTAAATAATTTCAATTTTCAAAAGTTTTGCCATGTGGCAAAAACTTACTACAAAATTCAAATTTTGATAAAAATGACTAGAAAACTACTAAATGTATTTTAAAATAACTATCTTGAACTATAATTATTTTTTCCAAGACAATTTATTTGTTTTCAGTACCAATATTATTATGCTTTGAATTTACTGCCAAAGACGATTTCACAATAGTTAATAACTTTACTCTTTAATTATGAATACACTTTTACTACTGATATCAATGAGGGTTATTAGTTACTAATACTTAAAAATAGAATGTAATATAATGAAAAAAAAACAGATTAGTCAAGAGGGAGCTCTACTTTAATAGAATAAAGTGGATTATGTTACTTGTTGCCATATGGCAACAGTATGCATTAGATAGAGGGTTAAACGTTACAGAAAAAGTAGAATGTAATGAGATTTCTCTATAAGTTCGGTTTGGGAAATAGCATAAAAAAAGTAGAGAACAAAAAGCCATTCCTAATTTAATTTCGAAAAAAAAGTGGTGAAAAAAGTCACTTATTCAATTAGAAGAGCCCTTATGCAAAATAACATAGTAATTTCTATATCCTCCAACAACACGCTAGACAAAATGGCAGATTGTTAACCCACATCTGCAGAGAATATAAGCCTTTCCTCCACACTATAAACCAATAAGGATACAAGTCACGGTCGGTTAATCAGAGTTGAAGTTCGTTTACCCGGTTCCCTCTCGATTATCCGCCAGAAATAGAGGCGACTTCCATAGGGAAGGAATTTCGAACTTGGGAAGGTTTTTTTGTGTGTTTTAGGAGATATCGGCACTGCTTGGAAATCGAAATTACTCGTTAATTTCATTCTTTTGTCGAAGTGTTTAATTATAGAAACGTTTATTAAAAGAAGCTATCAGCAAATGCGAGGTCTTGTGCGAGATTCATAGAAGTATTAAATACCTCTTAAAACTCTTTCACTTCCAATGATTACACTTGAAATAATCAAACTTGCGATTTTTTTTAAACTGTTAAGTTAAACTCGCACTTATTTCAAATAAATTTTATTAAATTCAGCATACATTTTTCTACACAAAATATGTTATCTTTTTGTATCGTTAAATTGAAGAATCGTGTATTTTGAAGAATTAAATAATGTTTGTTGTAGTTAAATGAAAATATGAAAAACAAGGTGAAAATAAAATTTATCCTGGAATAATTTTATATAATACTAGGGGGGGGGGGGGCAAAGCCCCTTGCTCGCTACTGCTCGCCAACCCCCGAGAATTGCTACGCAAATCCTCTTTGTTGCAAACAAACATGCATGACTAATATGAGCATACTGCCAATGCAGGAATGCACATCTATCCATTTCCCTCCGGTTTTACCATTTCATTCTGGATGCATAATGAACTATTTATCACATTTTGAATTTTTAAATAAAAAAATAAAAAGTTTGGATTGAAAGGGCTAAAATGATTTTGACTGTCAATAAAAACAATAAATTTGAATTCTCACTGTGAACGAAAACAAGCAAGTTTCTAACAGAGGAACTGTTACTTAGAAATGCTTCTACAGAAAATTCACGTGTTTAAGAAGAGTGCCAAATACAACATTTAGTTCTTTATTAAACTTTAAAACCGAATGTAAATAAAATATTATCAATCCAATAAACTATTTTCCCTTGAAAATTTTATTATTATTCTTAATTCTTCTTTAATTTATTTGTATTTCAAAAATTGTATATGTAATATTGCTTACACTTAAAGAACAGCAAAACGTTTCATATCAATATAAACATTGAACACATCTATCACCATGAATACCTAACTAAACTAATTGATTTTAAACCTCTTGCGACATTTTTTGAAACTTCCCTACAAACAATTAACGTGTTAATTAGTTTCAAAATTGACCTGGTTAGAGAAGAAGATCCAAATATCAGATTTCAGTCTTTGATTAAAGGTATCAGTCATTTATTTCTATAAAAACATAAAGTTGAACGAGGGTCAATACGATATTAGAGTTCTTAAAAATTAGTTAAAAAACTTTTGTCAAACTTTTCAAAAAGTTCTTTTAGTAGTAAATTTTAAAGGTATTTGGATTAAAAACAATGTTAAAATATTCTGTTAACTACAAATAAGTGATACAGCCTTGTTTGTAGCATTTATAGCACACAAAGAAATGTGTATTTTTAGAGTTAAAGGCGTGTCCCTAAGTAACTGTATAAACATAATTAAAAAAATTTCTTTGAAAAACATACTTTATAGCATATATTTATATGAAAATTATGTTTAGATTATATAAGAATAGGCGTGTAGGATTTTTCTCGGGTCTTAAGAGGTTTTAGATCATTTAAAAAACAAAAGACACCAAAAAACTTCGTCCAAAAGAATAATTAGTATTTAAATGCTATTAACTATTAATTATTACTTAAATTTTAAATGAAATATCAATTATGAATTAAAGTATGCTTATATTACTTATGCTTTTTAACATAAAAAATATTTACAAATTGTTCCTCTGTCTAAACAATTAATATGAACCATCAAAGAACCTCATTGTGAATCATATTTTTCAGAAAACCAATAAGTCACAATTTTATAAAAATTAGTTTTGCCTATAAGTTTGAATACCGAAAATCTGGTCAAAATATCGAATTTTCAATTTTTAATTCTTATTATTCACAATGTGTTCAGGAACATTTACCGAGAGTTTCATAATGATATCTTCTGTAGAAAAAAAAGTTATTAAGTATTTTCTGTAGTCATTCCTATAAGTTTGAATACGTTTTTCGTATTCTTTTCAATTTTTTCTCTTTCGCGTTTTTCAATTTTTGAGTTTCATAAATCCCTAAGGCTTTTTTGCTAATTAAGTTAGAATTTTGAAATTTTTAACCCGTGTTCTTATATATAGTGCACAAAATTGTGCATAGAATTAAGTCAACTATGTATAGTTTTTTTAATGTTGAATTCAATCATTTGTAATTTTTTGTGTTTTACAGTATAAATGCATGTTACTTTTTAACTGTAGCTCACATTTTAAAATCCATACACAGTTCTTAACAAATAGTACTGAACACAAACTATAAAAGTTAGTTGAAGTAATTTTCAGAATTGAAAGAGGAATAGCGTTTTAAAAAAAGTTCAAAATTTTGATTTTTTTTAAATAAATGAAAAATTGTCTGTAAATATTTGTTTTTATTGCTAGAAAATGTTTATTTACAGTCAACCCCAGATTAAGTATGCAGTTGCGCGCATCCGCGGAGGAAATGTCGAGAGTAAATAAATCTCACTATAGAATCAGAGTAGGCGACAAAATCTCGCCTGCTTTGATTGGCTGCCCTTTTGAGATACTCTGATATTCGTGCGCCTGGTTACGTCAAAATTGAAAGAACAAATAATTAATATTACACTCTAATTGAAAAAAAAACTTATAAAACTAATACAAATATGTCTTGAAATAACGAATAAAGTGGTTTATTGAGTGAAATACCTTTTTTTTTTTTCGATTCTCTCACTCGGAAATGAGAACTATTTACTCCTTTTTCCGTAGAACATTTACATGCTGCAAACTTTGTGTGAGTTTTAATGTAGAGTGAGCATTAGATAAAAAAAATACTCGATAATTTACAAGTTTATGTTATTATTTCTAGAAATAATATTTTGGGTAACGTATCCCCTTAAAAACAAATTTTTAACTAACAAATGAAAGTATTATAAATCTATGGAAACAGTAGTAGTTATAACCAATAATTTTATAAAAAATTTGTAAATTTGTAAAAACAAATGGTATTAATGTGTAATTTAACAATTAAATTTACTAAATAGTTTATAATCGACAAAATATTTCTACAAACCCTAATCATAGAAATATTAAATTGAAATTACTAAAATTAAGTTTAACCTCTTAAGGGGGGATCATAGTTAGCGACAGCACAAATTACCAATTCTTAGTATTGATTTCGAAAGGCTCTAAATCATTTTAAAATTATGGTACAACAAAAAAAAATTGTGCCAAATTATAAATTGTACTTTTATTATTATATTTACACCTAAGAATCTTATTTTTAAAAATTAATATTTTTGAAAAAAAGACATCTTTTGAAACATACAATTACGAATTTTCAAAAACACAAGTATTTTTTCGGTACACTTTTCTCCAAATCTATTAAATATTTCTGAATAATTTCTTTTGTTAGTTATAAAGCCATTTTAGATCTATTTAAGTCACCTATTTTTTTCTGCCTAAAATAATTTTAAAATTTTATTTTAAAAACATTATATTCTACATTCATAAAAATTCTGATTTTCAACGAAGAAAAGTGTAAAATAGTAATTTTTAAAATTTGTAAGACTAAATTAGGTGACTTAAATAGATCTAAAATGGTTTTATAACACACAAAAAAAATATTAAAAATATTCAATAGATTTGGAGAAAAGTGTACCTAAGTGTTGAAAATTATAGTTTTGAGAAAAACGCGAAAAACAAATACAGTCGATCCCGTTAACACGAACTTGAAATGACCACCGAAACATTTCTTGTTAACCGAATTTCATGTAAATCGTCAGGAATTTTTTTTACATTGAGTCTGTGAATAGTTTTCAAATATCAACACAAAAAAAATCATATTTTATAATGTAGCACATAAATAATACAAGCATACAATTAGTAATTCAAAGGAGGCGTGGCACATTTGTTTATTTTTATAAATTTAATATTTTATGAGAAATAATTTACCGATCGATACAAAATTGGTCTTATTCGATCTATTGGGCTTCCATCTATCAGAAAATACTGGTTTCAAAAATTCGATTTTTTGGTTTTTGTTAACTATGATCCCCCCTTAAGACCCTAGCAAACCCTACACGTACATCTATATACATAAAAGGCGACTTCTGTTTGTTTGTTTGTTTGTATAGGACGCAAAAACTTAAGAACCACGCAACAGATCGTCACGAAATTTGGCACAAAAATTCATCTCATCTCCAGAACAAACATAGGTTAAGAATTTTTCGAATAGGACCATTCCTTATATCGTTTTCGAACGTTTTAAGGGGAAAAATACACCACTTTCGCTCAAATCCGATCATTTTTTCTCTTTCGTGATGCCATCAGGCAGAAAAATTTAAATAAAACTTTTTAGAAAACAATTGAAATTGAAAATGTTTAATTTATTTAATATTTGTTCATTGCCTTCAGAAACAAAATTAATAATTTGAAAAAATAGTTGGATATGTTTCAAGTTACGTTATCCTACCATTCTCCATTCTATTATTTTATTGTGTATATATGATTTTAATTATGAATTTTTTAAAAGCATAGTTAAGCTTTTACTGAACTATGTTGTTTTTTGAAGACCGTTGCACAACAGATGCATATTAGGATTTCATGTCTTCCTTTTTTCGCCAATTACTTTGCCAAACTAGCCAAATTATTACAAAGAACGTGCAAAAGAGCATTTTTTTAAATAGCTGGTTGGTTGTGCGATAGTCTTTGTGCCAGAGGTGAATGGGTGTAATGGTAGCAATATATATTCCTCGCCAAATTTTCCAAACACGCCAAATGAGCTCAAATGTTTTTATTCGGGAAATTACTATGACATTATCTGTTAATTTTATAGCATTTTTAAATTTTGAATTTTTAATGTAATATAAGTAGCGGGATTTTGTACTTTAATAACGAACGGTATCAGCAACATAAGCTTATTAAAAAGCAAATAAACCGATAAAAAAAATGTAAATCGTTTGCTGTTTGCTGGAGTAGCTTATTTTTAATTCTTACTGATTATTTTTTTACTTAAATATGTATTCTCTTTAATTTGAGCTTCTTATCAAAGGTATTTTTGAAATTAATATTAATTATTACTATATCCAAGATGGGTAATTAAATGGAAAAAATTACTGGGTAATCTTCATATCTTAAGTAACTCAAATGAAAGAAAAAATAGTTAAATTGACTATAAATTATTTTTTCACCTCTACCCGTACAACGTCGGGTATAACAGCTAGTTCTTCATATATAAGCATACGTTTCATACAAATATATGCTAAAAAGTATGTTTTGCAAAAATTTAAAAAAAAAATATGTGTAATAGTATTTAAGGACACGCCTTAAACTCTACACTTTTAAAACGAACGAGCGATTATAACACAGTGTGAGTTAATTTTCACTCCTCCAGTCTAGAAAATGCACTTCTCCTACAGGAGTGGATCCTTTGTGTGTTAAACCTCCGACAGGATCACTCCAAACGAGTGATTTTAACTCAGTCTGAGTTAATATTCACTCCTTTCCAGTGTCGAAAATGCACTTCTCCTACTGGAGTGGATTTCACTCTTTTGTTTTAAGAGTGTAAAAATACACATTTTTTGTGCTATAAATGCAACACATAAAGGCCTTAACACTTATTTGTAGTAAGCAGATTATTTTAACATTGTTTTTAAGGAAAAACGCATTTTAAATTAACTACTAAAAGAACTTATTCAAAAGTTTGAGAAAAAAATAATAATTTTTTTAAGAACTCTAATATCGTATTGACCCTCGTTCAACTAAATGTTTTTATAGAAATAAATGTCTGATGCTTGTAATCAAAAGCTGAAAACTGTTATTTGGATCTTCTTACCACGTCAATGTCGAAACTAATTAACATGTTAATTGTTTGTAAGGATGCTTTAAAAAAATATCCCCAAATGAGGACGCCAGGTCGCAAGAGGGTTAAAACAAATAAAAAAATTCAGCAAAATTTCCCTTTGAGTTGTAAACAAAATACGTAAAGTGCTATTTTCTTACCAATTCGATTTCTTGATTGATTCAAACAATCTTAACAACAGTTTTTGCAATTCCTCGAGCTTACATTCTCTATCCGTTTATTGGCAACAATTCCAAAATACTACTGGGAAATTTTATGTTGTTAAATGTCTCGTAGATGATATTTATATATAAGGTCTGATTTGTCCATAGCTGAAATTTTGATCATTTTTAAGGCTTAGCTCAGGGGTTCCCAACCGGTTAACGCGTACCACTGGTGGTACGCGGGAATATTTCAGGTGGTACACGTGAGTGATGTGAGCAACATGCTCTAAACAGCTACTCTACGCATGTGCAGTGAGCACGCAAACATATTACTCATTGTTCTAAACTTTAACATAATATTAAGGAGAAATCTTTAATTAACTTCCGGGATCTGATTTTGCCGAGTTTGTATTATTTTTTACTTGCATGTTTTAGACCTATAGGTAATAAGCAAAACTGTAAATTAATACCGTTTTAATATTTTTATTTCTCCTTTATTATAAGCATGTCATTAATAAACAAATATCTAGCCATTAAATACGAAATTTTCTCAGGAAATTTACTCAAAAAACATTTGAACATTTTCAGAAAAGTAAATATTATACGTTTATTAAAATATTTAGGTTTGGTGGTACGCCAAAACTTCTCAAGAAGTCAAGTGGTACGCAGGTTCAAAAAGGTTGGTAACCCCTGGCTTAGCTTAATAAACCTGACTTTAGTTAATCGGCTCTGCAGTTTTCTTTACAAAAAACAAACACTACGTGACTACATGAAATAATCTTCGCAGTCGATATCTGTGACCGTTCTAGCGCTTAATTTTCAAAAAAAAAAAAAAAAAAAACTAACTTGATTATAATTCGAGACGCCGTAATCTGATTAGACTGGTAACTATTTCGAGGATGTAGGATGACACACGTGCCAACAATGTCGGTAAAAAAGTGTAAACATTGTTGACAAAATTATCCTTCTCGTTCCAATATGGCTTCCGCGTGAAGATAGATGGGGTATCAAGAGGAAGAAAAATGGGCGTTCCTTTTTGGAACATCAGACAAGTGCCATCCCTTTATTTTTTGTTATATTTGAAAAAAAAATGTGTTCGGACAAGTGTCGGCTCTTGGAATAAAAAGAACGGTTGTCTTTGGAATGGAATTATTCCGTAAACGTCGTTTGATTATTAGACACAGAATTCTGAAAGGTAAGAATTTGGAATTTCTCTCATTTCTTTTACTCAAGAACATTTTTTAAATAAGATTTACTAATATGTAAAGATAAAATGTGAAACCACTTACTAAGTAGTGTTAAAAATTAATAATTATTATTTTTAGTCATGTTTGGAATATAAAACTAGTACTTGCTTGAATTTAAGGCAAATTATATTATGTAAGCAATTAATTTTATATATATATTTAATTTTATTTTAAGACCAAGTGTTAACGTTTCAATAATTTTGAGCACCTGTTAAACTCTTTGTTTATTGAAAAATTTAAAGTTAAAAAAAACTTTCATTTGGGTAAGAGAAAACATACCTCTAACATTGCAATAAAATTAAACGTACAGTAGAACCTATGTTATCATTATATGCGCTATCTTTTCATCCATTTGTACGTGTAAAAAGTAAAAGTGTTCCTTTTCATTTAATTAAAAAAATATGAAAAGTAGTTTTTTCAATATTGATGCAGAAAACAACTAAACTACATTTTTTGTGTGGGAAAATCTGATTATCTAAATTTTCGATTTTCCGAATGGGAACTGGTACCAACTGATTCGAATAATTGAATTTCATTTTATTGGTCTATCCGGAAGCCTTTGTAAAGTAACGTTATTTAGTAACCACTTAAAAAAACAAAGTTACAGTTACTTTCTGGAAAATCTAATGGCGTTGCGTTACTCTGCGTTACCTGAGAAAAAAAACTGTTATCAGTATAGCGGCGTTACAAGAAACGCGTTACTCCTATCCCTGATGCGTGCATAAATTAATGTACTATTGATAAATCAATCCTTTTAAATAAGAATTTGTTTTTAAATGTTTTGGGCTTTATTGCTATTTGGAAAATTCGCGATTTTTCTTCTTGTTTTTCCTTTAAAGGATCAGTTTCATTTTTTTAGAATCATTGTTATGCTCGATCCTTTTTAAAAGCAAAGTTATACATTTCCATTTATAGAACGTTAATCCTTGTACAAAATTGGTTACCAAGATTGATTTATTTTGTACTTCATCTATCATTCCATTCATTTAGATATATTTTATTAATGTTATCAAAATATTTCTAAAGAAATTAAATAGTTAAATTTAAAACTAATATTGTTTTGAATAAGAATTTACTTTATCCAGCATGTTTTTTTTACAATATAAAACTTTTTGGAAGAAAAAAAACATAATGCTATATATATTTCCTTTGTAGGATAGTTTTAACTTTTGCATTTTAATCCATTAGTATTATTTTTATTATTGCAAATAACTCTAATGAGCACTCAATTTATTAATGAAGTAATGAGTGTTTTTTACGGAATATTTATTATAAGAATTTTTCATTACACATGTTACGCATATTTGGAAAATATGGCTCTTGGACACTTAGTCAGGATAAAAAAAATTTTCATGAAACCCCCTTTATAAATAATTTTCTAGTCTTGTATGAGTTTTTTTATGGTTTGGTGAACTAAAAGACATGTTTAAGCTCTCGCGTTCTGAATTATAAAATGCTGTTACAGTGCAGCTTTGATGTGTACAATTTTGTCCACGGCTATGAAAATAATTTACGACTGTTTGAAAACAAGTAGCTAGGACTTTATAAAAGTTAAAATTTCATAACAGTTTGCAAGTTTTCAATTTTTTTACCTAATGATGCTGTTTTCTATGATAAAAACATTCCTCACTAATGATGTATTCGATTAATGAAAACGTCTTTTCTGACACAGTAGCTACCGTGATGGCATTATTTAAGTAGCAAGTCTTAACATCATTTCCTCTAATTTGGCTTCAACGTAGGCGGTCAAATCTTTGCAGACTCGGTAAATCCCTCACAACTAAGAGCCATTTTTTGTGACACTATCTAGGCGACTCTCGCTACCAATTTTCACTCGCAGATTACAATAATAATAGACCGGTATTTCACAAATTGTCAACGTCAGTTAATGCTAAAAAAATACGTTTTTTAAGAAATTTTTTCTTCTGCACAGTGCCTTATGCTTTATTATTTAACAATTATATTTAATTATTTCAAGAAACCCTTTAAAGAATAGGTCTTGTCCCACGTTAAAAAATATATAAAATTATTTTAATCGTATATGTATGGGTAGAAGTATTATATAGATCTTCTCAATAGCGGTACGCAATATCGCATGATATCCTTCCGATTCCCATCCGATATTATTATAGTATTGTGATGTCCATTGGACATCTAGTGGAGATCGTAAGACATCCTTTATCTGCCACTACAATCATTTAACCATATTTGAAGAATGTGGTGAAGAAGTGGAAGAATGTGCTTAGTGATAAAAACGTGAAAACGAGAACATCAGCTTTAAAGTTTTTCGTTTGCACTTAGATCTATTAAAAACGGCTTTTACAAATGGAAAAAATAATTTTACCTTCAAGTTTATTAAAAGGGAGTATTTTTTGTTATCTTTAGGGGAGGGAATACTAGGTTCATTGACAGAAAGATCGAAATTTTTTTCAACAATGTCTCTTAGCATTTTCTTCCACTGAGCTCTTCATATTAATTTGACGACAGCAAGATCCTCTCTAAAGATTAGGTCTTGTCCCATGCTACCTTAGAAGATTCTTATTTTAAGCCGTTCAGTCCTAGTGATGCCCTTTGACATCATCATGTTTCTGATCATAATTTTAAAAAAGTAATAGGGCTGATAGGACATCTATTGGGATAGGGCATCTATTGGGATTAATAAAAAATATTCTCAAATGGAAAAAAGTTTGAAGAATCGAATGATGTGCTTTTTGATAACATAATAAATGGCTATAGATGATCAGAAAAAAATTTCGAAAATGATGATGCCAAATTTTCATTGGGACTGAAAGAGTTATTCTTGTGTTTAGAAATATTATTTAGATATTCTCAAGCAGCACTCACTATCTAATGATATCCTTAAGATGCCAATCCTATATCATTGTGATGTCCATTTGACATCAAGTGAAGATCGTTAGATATTCTGTAGGGTCAAGTGGGGTAAGTGTGATAGGGTTTCTGCATTTTTCATTAAGAAAAATCGTTCTCTGCTTCAAGTAAATTCCAAATCCTAAAATTGGTAGTGAATTATTATAAGAGACAGTCTTATGTAGAAAAAAATTATATGTTTGGATTCCAATTTTAAGTGTACAAAATTTGCATTTCAAAATCCATTGCTGTTTTATCACACTTACCCCACATAGGGCACTTAAATTCAAAAGCTCAAAACTTTCTTTAAACAAAAAATAAGGTCAATATTTCTTTTTAGTTTAATTATAAGTGGTCTAATGTTATATATTGCAAACTTTCAGATTTTTAGAATGATTTCCAAAGTTACAAGAGCTGTTTATCACACTTACCCCCAATCACACTTACCCCACTTGACCCTATATGCCATGTCACTAGGATCATTTAACACCATTTATTTTTATATGTTACCATTTTGAATGCTGTTTATTCTATTTTACTTTACCGCTTTCAGGCTTCACCAGAAGATGAATTCCACCAAGATCCACCTCATCTTGACAGTGCTTCTGCTGGTGTCCTCCGCCACTAATGCCAACTTTGGTGGTGGGGGAGGAAAGGGCGGAGGGGGCGGGGGACTGGGCGAGCTCCTCGTGGCCGGACTGGTGGCCAAGATACTGAGCGAGGGAGGGGGCCACCATCATTGTGGACACCACCATCATGGACACCATATGATGCATCATCATGGGAAGCGGTGAGCTACATGTGTATCACTATGTGATGCAGACGGGGCTAAACAAATTATAGTTGTAGAAACCATCATTGTGGACACCATATGATACATCATCATGGGAAGCGGTGAGCTACGTGGGTATCACTATATAATGTGATGCAGACGGGGCTAACCCAAATTATAGTTGTAGAAACCACCATTGTGGACACCGCCATTATGGACACCACCACCATGGACACCACCATCATGGACACCATATGATGCATCATCATGGGAAGCGGTGAGCTGCATGGGTATCACTATATCATGTGATGCAGACCGGGCTAAACAAATTATAGTTGCAGAAACCATTATTGTGGGCATCACAATGGACACCTTATCATATGATGATGCATCATCATGGGAAGCGGTGAGCTACGTGGGTATCACTATATCATGTGATGCATACGGGGCTAAACAAATTATAGTTACAGAAACTATTATTGTGGGCACCACCATCATGGACACCATATGATGCATCATCATGGGAAGCGGTGAGCTGCATGGGTATCACTATATCACGTGATGCATACGGGGCTAAAAAAATTATAGCTGTAGAAACCTCCATTGTGGACACCACCATCATATGATGCACCATCATGGGAAGCGGTGAGCTGCGTGCGTATCACTATATCATGGGATGCAGAAGGGGCTAACAAATTATTGTTGTAGAAACCATCATTGTGAACACCACCATCATGGACACCATATGATGCATCATCATGGGAAGCGGTGAGCTGCATGGGTATCACTATATCATGTGATGCAGACGGGGCTAAACAAATTATAGTTGCAGAAACCATTATTGTGGGCACCACCATCATATGATGATGCATCGATCATCATGGAAAAGCGCTGAGCATCGTGGGTTTTACTGTAATGTGATGCATCACAGATGGAGATTACCAAACTATAATTGTATAACTATGACTCCATCATTGTAGACACCACTATCTTATAATGATGCATCATGATAGGAAGCGTTGAGCATCGTGGCTTTACTATCATGTGGTTCACACGGGAATAACCACACTAAAATTGTGGACACCACCAACTATCATATGATGATGCATCATCGTGTTAAGCGGTGAACACCGTGGGTATATCACTATTATATGATGCATCATGGACGGGTTTAAACACTCTATCATTGTAAACGCCATCATATGAGACATCACAGGCGGTGGTGAGCCCGCATCATAATATATACCATCATCTATGTATTCATCATTTACGAGGGTGAAGCAACACCATCATGGATAATACCAGCATATAAGGCATCACGAATGGTGATGACCCCACAACATCATGGACATCACCATAATTTACAAAATGATATTACCATATTTTAATGCATCGTGAAAGACAATGAAACCATACACACACAATTGAAGAAGAGTACACGGGAAGAATCGATTGATTTCTTTAGAGTCTTTCCATAATTGTCTCGGCTTGGCGGACATTGGTGACCGGAAACCGGTTTCTCTTTTGGTTCTTCATTTGCGGTACAAACGTGTGACTCGTTCCACTCAACTCTGGCATAAATCAGGGTTGCCGCGAAGGATAAACAAAGAGAGTAACTGGTTTGTTTACACCAGTTTAGGCGATTTCTCGCTATCATCCCCGCAAAGAGGCTATTAAGGAAAGCATGCTACGAAATCAAGCGGTTCTTCCCGTGTACTCTTCAATTCATTACATTATTAGGCCCTATATCTTAGGCGTTCCATCATATCATCTACCCACCATACAATCAGAAGCTCTGTTACGAGGTAAATTTTGAATTTATGTGAGCTCCTGAAGACTAAGAATCTTACTTTGACGCATCACGTTACTTGTAATTTGTACTGTATAGTTTATTTTCATCTATTAATTAAAAGTTGAAAAAAAAAATATTATAAAAACCTTGTAAACGTTTCGTATATTTTTGTAACTATTATATGTAACAATATATTATATGTATGAAACTATTATTTGTAACTATTATATGTATGAAATGTGCTTACAATAAAGTATGTATTATTTTTGAAGTATTCTTTTCCTGATTATGTCAGATATATTTGTTTAGAGAAGTCGTAAGCTGTGCTTCACTGTGTTCTTGATACACTGTTCATGATAATTAATAATATATGTGATCATGATAATTAATAAGCTGTTAATGACACTGCATGATGAGGAAAATGTCTAACAATTAGCAGGAAATGTAAGATGCCACTAACTAACTCCACGGCACTACAGTCCATGCTAGACCATGGAATCTCTTACAATACGACTGCAAAGCCGCCTGTCTTTGGTCTTCGCTTTCCAGTTCTTAACCCTTTCAGTCAAAGTGATGCCATTTGGCATCACCACTTTCAATATTTTTTTTCTAATGTTTATGTCCTGTTATGACATCCAAACACACATCATTCGATTCTCCACACTTTGTTCTATTAGACAATATTTTACATTAATCTCAATAGAAGTCAGAACTGCTATTTTTTTATTTAGAAAATAGCCAACAAGGGTTTTACCTGATTTTTGATAAGTTCACTTCAGTTCCACATATTTAAAACGCAATTTAAACTATTTCGGTTAAAAAAAACTACTATTTTTTTTTTAATAATATGATCAAATACCTAAAAATATATAACTCCAAGTGGTTTTAGGTAATATATGCATTTTTTATTTTGTTGTTTTCCACAGCTAAATGATTTTGGCATTATTTCAAAAACCATATAAAAAATTTAAATGAATTTTTTTTCCCTTATGGAACTCTTATTTTTGACCTAAAATAAGCTTATTTTGAGAATATCAGATGTTTCTGTAGTGTAGTAAATTTTTGGTACCTGAAAGGGTTAATTTTCATGTCTTTTAGATCTCTTTCCACATCATCTATCCATCTTTTTCTCGGTCTTCCTCTTTCTTCTCTCTCCCTGACATTGCCCCTTGAAATTTTTCTTTGTGCCTCTTCTATCGTCCATTCCCTCCATATGTCCCAGCCATTGAATTTTCCTAGTTTTTATGATGTTAATAATGTCTTTATCTCCAAATAATTTAGCCACTACAAAATTGTATCGTCTTCTCCTAACATCACCTTCTTTGATTGGTCCAAATATGGCTCTTGAAATTTTTCTCTACCAAGTTATTAACATCTTCTCTTGCTTTTGATTAAATGTATGATGCTGTAAATAAATTACATTATATTGGACATCAATGAACAGGTAGGTTTGTAACAGATTTAGCAACTTAGACGGCTACCCCACACAACATTTGTGTTCAACTGGGCAAAAAAAGCTTCGTACACAGCATTTAATTCTATATTAAACATTCATCCACTAAAATTGTCTAAATTCATTTATTTTCTTTCGAAAATTCAACAATTATTCCTTACCGCTTGCTAAATTTATATTTCGAGGAATAAATTGTTAATATTATTCGCTCCTTAGTAGCCATATATTTCATATAAACATTCGACACCATAAGAACACTCTATTATCTTAAAAATCTAACTACACTGAATGAATTTTAAATATCATTTTAAAAATCAAAAAGCAACAAAACAGCTATCAAATGGAATAAATATTATTAAAAAGTCTTATTCCTCAATAAAAAACTTAACTGTAAATGTTAAATTCCTGCATAATGATTCAGTATGAGCGGCAATTATGATTCAAAAGAATTTGAAAATAATTTTCGTATACTTTTGAAAAGAGTATTAAATTTTTAAGCTATCTTTCATATCTTGAGTAGCAACAGAAATAAAAATGAAGAGACTCTTTTTCGTTCATCGATTGGTGAATTAATGTTACGTGGGAACAAAACACCAATCGGAGCCACCGATTAAAGGAAACGTAGAAATAGCTGGATATAAATTAGAAATAGCTGGAGTAAATAGCTGGATTGATATACGAGATTTTCAAAGAATTCAAGTTTTGATGTGCTAAATTTTTTTTGACATACAGTAACCCCTCGCTATATCGCGTCTCGTTACATCGCCCATTCGGATATATCTTGTCTCCCAATTTTCCCCGTGTTTTTTTTATCAATATATATTTTCATTAAAATCGATTCTAATATTGGTGGATAAATTCATATAATATTGGTCAGAGATGCAGTTAATAAACTTCGTTCGTTGATATTTGCCGGGAAGCGGGTTTTACGATAAAAATTAAATCAGATAACGTTAGATGAATTTTTTTTACTAGAAAATGAATGAAGTATTACAGTATTATCTTTGCAATGTGTAATGATTATAGTAATTAATAATAAGTCCTTTCTAAATTTTTGCGTCTATTTTTTAGATTAAGTTTTATCTTTCAAATACATACTTTGCTTTACATTTTTTCAAATACATACTTTTCACATACTTTGCTTTTGTACATCAGAAGTATAATATTATCAAGTCTCTCGTTATATCACGCATTCGGTTACATCGCGGTGTTTTGCTTGTCTCCCGGGAAGAGCGATATAACGAGGGGTTGCTGTATCACACTTGTCGGTAGCATTTGTAGTTTGGGCTATGTCCGTTTTCCATTTGGGTGACGGACAGACAGACGGAAGAACATAGCTATTATAAAAGCATCCACTTCTTACGTTATAAACGCAGTGAAGAAGCTAAAAACTGTCAACAATAATTTGCTTATGGAAAACTTACCATTTATATTGGTAATTGATCAACAGAGTCGTTATCAACATCATTTATTAAATCGCAAATCGAGCTTGAATGCCTGAAAAAGTAGAAAAGTAGTGACAGGATTATGACATAATAATTGAATTAAGAATTAGTTATAAACTTAAAAAAATAAAATAAATAAAATATAAAACATTTCTTCCCTCTTTCGATGTTTTGATGATTATAAAAAGTACCCTATTCTACTGTTTTTTTTAACCAGTCAGCTCAGCGGTTGTGAGGTATTACGTGCCCGTCTCATAAGCCCAGGATCGAGTCAAGGCTGAGTCAGCAGATTTCAGGATGGGAAAATCGCCGGCACGCATTATATGGTTATGTGATGTATGTTAAATATCCCCTGGATACCCGTTTCGCTTGGATTCAACTTGGCAAGATTAAATCTGGGCATACTTTAAAATCCACAGCGCTCAGATGCATTGTGTTCTGAGCTACCATTTGATAATGCGTACCAACCACAACATTATTATTTTGGCATTGGAAGAAAACAATTCATCATCTTTTCAGAAACACATTTTCCCCTGATACTTCCAGTATGAAGGGTAATGCTGGGGAGCCCAGTCGGTTAGGCACTCGCCTAGCATACGAAAGGTCCCAGGTCCGTTTCCGGGCATCGCCAAATAACTGCCGACCTATAAACGGCCCGTGCAGCCAAAAATGTCCGGCGAATAATACCCCGTGTAAGGGAGTGCACGTTAAATATCCTTCTAAGTCCTAACGCTGCGTAAGATGTCGCCCTTAACGGTTGCGTTGGATGCCTATTCAGGTATCGGCTCGTCACTTGAATGTGGTTCTAAAATACGACGCCCGTCGCCAATAGTCCTCGTGTAGCTCTAGTGCGACGATAATTGAAACCAAACCAATCCAGTATGAAGGATAACTTAACCATTCGAAAAATCAGCAATCAATGTCAGTAATCGTTTTCCTGATACGATAATTTAACAAAAATCTGTGAACTGGGTCAAAACCGAAACTATGAAGCACAGTCAGGAATAACATTAGGACTAACCAGAAATAATACACAAGTCCAAATAAAAAAGGCTACTTTGTAAGAAGTTTTCTCAATTCGACCATCACTAATTGATGGGAGAAGGTTACTTTTACTTATTTTTGTACAAATTGATACTTTTTCTCACCCTTCAATACAAGTTCAGGGTAAATTAGGCAGAGAAAATCTAATACTTTGGATTAAAAATAGTTTGGTTTGGTTTGATTTGGTTTGAATTATCGTCGCACTAGAGCTACACGAAAAAATAGTTTAATCCGTAGGAATACTTTTTTTTGATATGTTGGTTCCGATAAAAAAAATAGATTCGAGGTTTGGGTATTATTGGAGCTTATTATTCAATTACCTTTTCTGGTGCATGGATATAAAAAATGCTCAGATGATACATGTTTACGCACATAAGTATAATGACACTTTTTAAAGTAATCTTATTGTGGAGTCTATTTTTTAATTTGACTGCTTAAATTACGTGTATTAACAACCATTTTCCCGTGAATATCATATCACTCATTTAAATTAGAGAATATGTTACTAAAATATCGATATAAGATTTCTTAGACAGAAATAGTAAAATACTTCTTAAAATCGTCATGAAATGACATTGAGTGTTGGTATTGTCTAAAGAGAAGGACCCTTTTACGGTTAATGAATTGAAGGCTACGTCAAATGTAAATAACGTCTTTTGCATAAAAAAAATTAATGTGTGGTATTTATTCGGCCTTAAATATCATTGTGTATATCAAATTCAGTTTAAAAATAGTGTTTTAAAACAATAATTTTTATGACATATTTTGGATATGAAATATTAGATTTTATAGCTTTTTAAGTATAATATAGTATAGTTACTTTTCCTAGTCTTCTTTCAAAACTCGAGCCCCTGCGATCCAAGCTAAAGCCCCTGCGGTCGTTTGTTTCCGAATGTTCTGCAACACCTATTTTTAAATATGACCTCTACGCTACAGATAAACACATACGTGCACTTTCGTCGAATTTAATTCCCAACCTCATTTTACAAGTTTTCTTTAACTATTGTTTCTATTATATAAGCTGGAGAGCTCAAGCTTTCCAAAACTATTGATGCCAAAGCAGCTGATTTATTAATTGTACATAAAAAGGACGTAGAAAAAGAGTCATGCAGATTTCGTTGGTCTTGCAAAACGCTTTTTTATTACGCAGCCTTAAATTTATAAGACATTTTGCATTAAAAGAAAAGTTAGAATGAATTAATAATTGCAAGAAAGTGGCAGAGCTTGTTTGTTTCGTCTTTGCTCTCAAAGACTATGTATTTTACATCTCAAAACCAGATAAGCCACTCAGCAAATGTTTAGCATCATTTTTTTTTCGAAATTACTTGCATAATATACTTTCAAATATATAATTATTTAAAAACTTATTTAGATAATGAATTGACATGAGTATGAATTTTTTCAGGATTGAAGTCCCAGACATACTCTTTTACAAATAATATTGTATTAAATCTTGGTAGGTAGGTTTGGATTATCGTCGCACTAGAGCTACACGAAGGCTATTGGCGACGGGCGTCGTAATTAAAAGCCACAATCAAGTGGCGAGTCGTGTCTGAGTAGGCACCCAACGCAACACGGATATTATTCGTTTTACATTTTTGGCTGCACGGCCTGCACGGGTCGTTTATAGGTCGGCAGTTATTTCGGCGATACCCGTACCTGGGACCTATTGCATGCAAGGCGAACGGCTTTACCGACTTAATCCCCCGTATTAAATCTTGTAAACTTGTGACTTCTGCTTTTCACTGACCGGCTTCGATGAATGGATAACACGCGTCAAAGTTTTCTTTTGTCTTAAATGGTATCAACTTCCTAACATTCGGTTCATCAATTCCCAGACAGAATTAGGAGGACTTCCAAAAAACGTGGAACATTAGTCCAAGATCATCATTAACCTTTAATCGACACTTAAAGCGCGGTGAAGTCAAAAGCGAAACTTAGAAGATGCGCTACATTAGCTGCGATGACACAGCCCTGCTCCATTGTTGCCCATATTCATGGCATGGAAAGGGCAGGATTCACCAGGAAAAGTAAATGGGGCTACTTAAAAAGGATGGTAGGCAGAGGGCTACTTCAAACTCATCAAGTCATCTGAAAGGGTAAGTACTCTATGTGGTTTTGTATTGGCACAGAGCAGCCATCAGTATCTTAACCTCTTAAGACCTACACGTATATTCTTATAATCTAAACATACTTTTCATACAAATGTATGCTAAAAAGTAAGTTTTGCAAAGACATTTTTTAAAAATTATGTTTAATAGTTACTTAGGAACACGCCTTAAACACTAGAAATACACATTTTTTGTGATATAAATGCAACAAAAAAGGTTGTATCTCTTATTTGTAGTCAACAGCTTATTTAAGCATTGTTTTTAATGCAAAATGCCTTTAAAATTAACTACTAAAAGAACTTTTTGAAAGTTGTAAAAAATAATTTAAAATTTTTTTAAGAACTCTAATATCGTATTGATCTTCGTTCAACGTCATTTTTTTTATAGAAATAAATGACTGATACCTGTAATCAAAGGCTGAAAACTGATATTTGGATCTTCTTCAATCGAACCAGGTCAATTTCGGAACTAATTAACGCGTTAATTGCTTGTGGGAAGGTTTTAAAAAGTGACCCCAAATGGGGACGCCAGGTTGCAAGAGGATATACGATATCAAAGTAACCACTCGAAGTCGATTTGATACAATTTTGACATTTTTATATAATTTTTTTTATCAAGTTGATCGTAAGATATTCTGTGTTGCTAAGGATATGCGAATTATTAAAGGAATTTAACATGACTGGGATGGGTGAAAAAAAAAGACTATATCGAAATTTCTTTATTTTCTTTTGTGGCTGGTTTAATAATAAATAAGTGTTACAATTTAACGCAGGGCAGCCACCAGTGGCAATACGATATACAAGTGACCATTCGAAGTCGATTCGATGTAATTTTGACATTGTTACATAATTTTTTTTATCAAGTTTATCGTGTGATGTTCTGTGCAACTAAAAATACATTGCCTGGCCATATTTGGTTAAGTTTTTATTTTTTCAACTATAAAATCATCATTAAAAGTTTATCAATCCTATTTTGTGATTTTAGTTTTTTTGTTTAAAAAAACTATAAAAAGAGTAAAATGGAAACTATTTGCAAATGTTTAAAACTTAGAGAGTTAAAAAAAACTAAACTGGTACTGCGAATTGCAATACGTCTGGTCAAGTTTGTGAGACTAGAGTTCACGTACGCAATTAATAAAACGGCAAGATCAAACAAGTTTCAAACGGATTTAAGAAATATATTTAAATGTTAACAATTTGAAATTTAATCAATGACCTGGTTTCCATTTGTTTTATTATCTGAAAAGTGTTATTTATATTATAAAACAATATTATACTCCTTAAGTTGTAACTTGAACTTTCCTGCCCTATGTTTTCTTCTGATTTTCTATAAATTCCTCAAAATATTAGCTAAGACAAAGTTTTTTTTTAAATCCAAAGCCAGACCCCTATGCACATTACCTACCATATTACGCTTTTAAAAAATAGTCCAAAATGGTTCAAACTTTTTCTTCATAACTTTCAATATCAAAACATTAAATGTATACTAAATTTTTATCTGAGCAACTTGACAACTATCTGTAAAACAGTTTTCTCCTTTATAGAATGCTTTCTACAGAAAAACAATTATCAAGGGCTAAACTAGTATATTGATTAAATATTAAATAATTGGAGCGTTTCGAAATGTATGGTTTTAACTCTAATTTTGTGTATAAATGGTATTATTAGAATTTTTCAGTATTTTTATTAGCTTTAGTAATTAATTTGAAATGGAAAATTAAATTAAAGAATTGAATAAGTAAAATCAGAGATTTTTAAATTTTAATTATAAAATTGTAATTGGTATTCACAAAACGTGGTAGAGTAGTCTTAGCAAACAAAAATAAATAAAAAACAGAAAGTTATAAACTTTAATGTTTTTAGTATTTTTTAAAAAAATCTATATAATTAAGGAATGATACCATAAACAATCAAGACCCATATAAAATTAACTTAATAATGTCATGAAAGTCAAAGCAAAATTGAGCGATAAAAGATTTTTAATTTCTAAGTAAAGTTAAAAAGTTTTTAGTCTTCAAGATACTTTATGTCTTAAGAGTTATTTAAAATGTACACAATAAAGCTTAAAATTAAGAACTGGAAAGCATCTTAAAGATTGTTTTAAGAGGTTTGTTGAGTAGGAGGTTTTTGTAATGCATTACAAGTGAAAAACGAAAGCTGACTAGTAGTTAATAGCAAATACTTAATTAAAAATTTTGGAGCGTTGAAAAAACATGGTCACCATGAATATTCTGTTTTAATCAATATAGTTATAAACGCAACTATGAGCCAAAGCAGGCACAACGGCGAGTATGTATTAAACATAGGTATCTCTCTTATATTTGTCCGTATGTCTGTCTATCCGTATAGCACAGATTCGTTGTAATCTGCGCGTCAAAATTGATAGCGAGACTCGCCTAGTTGGTGCCACAAAAAAAGTTTGCAAAGGCTTGACCACCAATGTTGCAACCCCATTGGAGAAAAAAGCCTCTAGTTTTTATTAACGTTGACAATGAATCTATTGGATTTATTGTAATCCCAATTTTACTAAAGCATTTTCGGATTTTAATCGACCTCGTAATATCGTTACACTAAGATTGACTTAGCAGTAGTATGCCTGGAGTGGCGAAAAGAAAGTTTATTACTTATTAGAGCTTATATTACTTACTTTTAGACATATTTTATTACTTATTACGTAACGAGAATAGATACAGCGTAACTTAATCTTGTTACAAATACTACCAAATTACCACGGATTGTCTCAACATAGAAATCGTTTTAATATTTACTCAAAAGATGGCAGCACCACATTTTAAAATATTTGTAGAATTAGAAAATTGTAGAAGTAATTGGTAATGGAAGGGATGCTCTTGGGTTATTGCTGGCGAACATGCTCTGGATCATCGATTAGGCCTACAAGCAGGGCCTAACTTACACGCCTTAGGGGCCCTGGACACCAGCAAATTTGGGTTGGGGTCCACTCAAACATACCTCCATAAAACATTCGTGTGTATTTTTCTACATTACGTATATATAGTTCCAGAGGCGGACTGGCTAAGATTGGCCCACTCGGCGCAGTAATGACTTTGGCCCACCATACCATAATACAGGATATCGATGTATATGTTTATTAATTAATCAACTGTTTTCATTAAAAGTAAGAAATTAATATGAAATTTTAAACAGAAGTTATGTTATCTTTAATTATCCTTATAACATCTATATACGTTTATTTTACAAATATCCAACAAAAGGCCTAGATAATCTTAGACCTAGCCTAGATAATCCATAGCTTTTTCATAGTCGTTCTTAAAATCTCGTTCAACATACAAAAGCATTGAGTCCTCAAGGCGATCTTGTCCCATATTTGAGAGCAAACGATTTTTTATGAGCTTCAAAACTGAAAAATAGCGTTCACATGAAACTTGTGTGCATGAAAAAGTCAACATATATTTGTACGCCCTGTGCAATGAAGGGTACGTCGGTTCATAAAGATTGAGTTTATGCAAAAGTTTGAAGGCACAAACTAAGCATCTTTTGCATTTTTTTGCATTTAAAACTTTGACTTTCCATTAGTAGATTTATTTGTACAATAAAATTTGTTGGCCTCTTTCATATAATATATATAGCTAAGAGGCAATGTGGATCAATGGTCCCAATTAGGACCACATATTGGGCTCAATTTGAAAATAAAAATCAGGCCTTTTTTATATATAATGTATATAAGAGGCCTCAGAGGAAAAGTGGGTCCCTGCGCCCGATTTGAAAAATAAATGTCGGCCCTTTTTATATATATTAATTATATATAGGGCCCCCAAAGGCCAAGTGACCTCTGATGGGCACAATTTGAGAAAAATTTATAGGCCCTTTTATATATTTACTATGTATAGGGAGCCTCAGAGGCAATGTGGACCAATAGGCTCAAATAATAACCACATTGGGCTCAATTTAAACAAAAATTTTAGGCCCCTTTTATGTGTAATATTTTTAGGGTGTTTCAGAGGCAAAGTCGACCCTTGGCTCGATTGAAAAAAATGTGGGCCCCTTTTATGCTCAATGGTGGCCAATGCCTTTTAGACATAATTTAAATTTAATTCAAAAATATTAAGTTGTTTGCACTTATTTTGAATGTTTAAATACACACTTAAGTATTTTTAGATTTTTTCCCACTTAAACGAATATTATCATATTGTTTTTGGCCCACTTGACAGTTTGGCCCACTCGGCGATCGCCGACTAGCCGCCCGGGCCAGTCCGCCCCTGTATAGTTCATCAAGTAAAAAAACAAACAGTAGTAATTAGCTTGGAATGCATGCTCAACCCCCCTAAATTTATAAAGAGAAAATACAATTAGCATAATTAAATTATGTTATTGGGGCGATTTTGAACATTGAATGATGATGAAATAACGTTGGCAATTCTGGAAACTTGTATAAATGGAATAAACTTAATTTTTTCGCAAATTAGCTCTCCCTAATGTTCTCAATGTAGTTTTAATTTCGACCATTACCAACTAAAACCTAAAGTAATTACTAAGGCATGACATCTAGGGGGTAGGGGAAGATACATATATACATATATTCCAGCTTGTGTGCTTGATCAGGGACCCGCTTTATAAGCCTTTGTGAAGTAAGACAGACACAGAAAGAACTTTTTACTGTCACAGAGAAATGAAGTACACCCAGGGCGAAGGCAGGAATCGAACCCGCACTCCGTTACAGCGCCATGACATTTAACAAAGATGAAAATAAGAAAAAAATGTGTTGATTTTTTTTTCTTCTGAAATTCGGATAATCAGCAATGCTTCAGATAATTGGAGTGATACTGTAAAATCAATTCATGAATGTTAAAAAGTCAGTATGTGTAAATAAGAGAGAAGGCTATTATCATAACAGGGGCGCGGGCGTCGTGGGTTGGAGTTGAAAAACGAGACCATCAACGTACTACACATAGAACTGCTATTAGACGTTTATGTCCTAGGTGCACCAAATAATTCCTTTACACCAAGAGAAAACAAATACAACCGAATTAGGTTACAAACATAACCTAATTCGGTTATTGTGAATATTGAACAGTTCTGTAGAAATTACGTTGGCAATTCTGGAAACTTTATTAACGTAAGTCATAAGTAGTAGAACCTCCTACAAAACTATTAATTCCATGTATATCTCCCTTCTTTGATAGAAAGATGCAGTTACTTCCCAAGCTACTGTTACTGCTGCTTCTGATGTCCGCCTGTACATGCTACCACCACCACCACAATGACCACCACCTGGGTTACATGCTGGCCGCTGGTCTGCTGGCCAAAGTGATGGGAGAAGGTCACGGTGGAGGTCACCATTGCGAGCACCATCCAATACACATACCAGTGTTCCACGGAGGACACCACAGGAGATAGTTATCATATGCCCCGCAGGTCACCAATCTTTGTAACGTTCCTACATTCAAAATGATTGCCAAATTTCCCAGCAATGAAGCGTATATGTGAAAAAATATAACATGGAATTTCATGTTGATGATGTTGTACGTTTTTCTTTTTTAAATAAATATTTTTAAGGAGCTGTTGTTTCTTATTGTGTATTTTGAGAATTAGAAATTATATTTTATGGAATAATCGGTTTTCATCGTGCTAGTGCAGAGAAAGAAAACCGAACTAAGAATGAAAACCAAAATCACACATGTTTACTTATAATAATAGATTCTTTAGGTCTTTCTCTATCTTTAACCAAATAATGAATAAATTTTAATATTTTAAAAAATATTTCAGTAAGTATAAAAAATGATTTAGCAATCAATATCGATGGGTATAAAAAAAATTGTTGCTAAAGCTTCGATTGGTAAATAAATTTCATGTAGGAACAGAGCACCGATCGGAGGAAGGAGGAATGAAAGCTGAAAAGAAATAAGTCACCTGAAAATAACTAATTAAAAAGAAATTTTGAGGTTCAAAATTACGAGAGTCGTAGCCATTGCCTTTCTGCAGCACTAGTGAGATGTATTCGTATTTCAACCAAAGATTTTTCATTTGAGTTAACCAAAAATACATCTATAACCATCCTATAAACTAATCGTGCAGGGAAAGAGAAAATTTTTTACTAAAAATAATGCCGTGTAGATGGGGAAGGTGAACAAGAAATGTTAGTAGAAAAAGACGTTTTTTCAGAGAATTATATATATTTATAGTTTTCGAAGAAGGCATCAAACATCTCAACTCAGCAATACATATTGTGTTTGTTTACATTTTTTTGGACTTGATTAGTTTCGTAAATGAAAATATGTATAATAAATCTCTAAAAAGACCAATTTAACTTATCTTATTTCTAAACAAATTAATTCACTAAATAATATATTTGGAAAATAGCAATGAGTCAATATTACAGTTAGTTTAGGATCTGTCAAGACGCCGCAAAAGTAATAGCAGAAGAGTTAGAAATAATTTTAGTTTTCATTTTAATATTTTATTTCTAAACACTCGGAGATAATTACATTGAACAATATAAAATAATTATATTACTAGATTCTCAAAAGTATTTATAAAATATATTGGTAAACCGAGTTTATAGTCCGCATTTCCTTTAAACAAAATTATATATTGAGATGTACAGAGTTATATTTCATCAGGTATTCTCCTTTTAATCGAAGTAAACATTCATGTCGAAATCGTTATTTCATTTTAATTTCACGGATACCTTGTTATCCATATGTGGCAAGTCTGAAGCCATTATATATACACTATTTAAAAATTATGTATGTTAGAGTTTTTAAAGATAAAAATTGCAAGTCTTTAGTAATCCAATTGTAAAATTAGACAAATACTTTCAGGGCCAATTAAATAATCTAATTTGCTATTTTTTTTTTATCTTGAAGCTGGATATTTTGTAAAATTATTTTATTGACATCTAAATTAATTCTGCTGTTTGACAATGATAATTTTTGAAAATTTGCAGGTTAATACAAATTTCATATCATTGAGTATAAAACATTTTGTTACTCATTTAAAATTTCTACATCTAAATAACTAGTTTTTATGTCTGCATAGCATTTTACAGTTGAAGCAAACGATGAATTCTCCCACAAAAAGTTTTTTTTTTAGGTTAAACTAAAGAATCATGACCGAAGTTGGTGTCTTTTAAAAAAATATTGCCAGGTCGAATGACAGCAAATCCTGGCGCGTGCCGAGACAACCAATGAATGACCGCAGTATGGAGAACGTGAAATGATAAGAAACTTTCCCAATGCTAATTTTGCCAAAGGTTGCCTTAATACCAATAAGTCAGAGTTCCCAGATTTGGCGTAAAATATCCGGCCATGATTCTTTAGCTTAACCTTTTTTAATTGGAAATTTTAATTGCTTATCACTTAAGTTCTGTTAAATTTGTTCTTAACATTGCAATGTCTCCATTTGTAATTGTATAAAGACGGATATAAACTATCATTAACAAAATGGCATTTAAATTTTTATTTTAGCATGTGCATTGGAATGCTGATCCCAAACTTTTATGGCTGAAAAGGAAAATAACTTCTTGTGAAGGTATTCAATAAAAGTTAAAAAGATTTCATTAAATTGATTTTTTTAAGTTAATAATAAATTTCTTCTAAGGTATTATTCATGGTCCATATCAGGCAAGTGTGCTTATAATGGAAATGTTCTTACCATGATATTCATATTTCTAAAATTATTGTTACTGTTTTCCATTAATAATTATGATCAATCATCATCCTAATTACTTGGCAATTTTGTTTGCATTTAAGGGAAAATTAGACCAATAAATCACACCAATAAACAAAGCTGTCCATAGAAAACTGGTGCACATTTAATTCTGTCAGGTCCACTTGACCACAGTTTTAAAATTACAGGACTTATTATCTAAGCCCTCGTCCAATGTTAATTTAGGTTAACCAAACCTCCAACTATACTTCATTTTATCTCTTTTTCCATGCTAATTCAAAAATAACTTTCACTAAACAAATAACTACACTCCTTGTCAACCTCTGTTGGGTAAATAGAAATATGCTATGGAGAAGATCCTTCCGCGCGTGTAAAGAGTTCCATAAATTATTTGTGAATCCATCCAAAAAACCTGTTTAAAACATTAATTTCATTTAAGGTGTAACAGATTTGAATATTGTTTGAGAAAATTTGGTAATCAGAATGAAAAGTGTATTTTGGTTAAATTGTATTCAGATAATTTTGTATGTAAATTAGTGATGGGAAAACCCGTTCTTTTTAAAGATTCGTTCCAATCGTTCACGCTCCTTTTAAGGAACGGATCCAATGAACCGTTCCTCGGATCCGTTCCTTTTTCATACCCCTCATTTTTGCCCCCCCCCCTTCTTTGTAATCTACTGGTGCCCATCTCCCCTCTCACCCCAGTGTGAGGCGGGGGGGGGGGGGGGGATCGAAAATGTTTCTTGAGTGGGGATTGCGAGTTCGGTTTTGCTGGTTTGGTTATTGTGTAGGGGCAGAGGGGAGGGACGAAAAGTGGGGAAATTTCTTGGAAATCCTCTTATTTACGTTAGGGGAATAGTGCAGATGTTTTTCTTCCACTGGCGGGATGGGGAAGAAAGACTAAATATTTATGATGCAGTATAGATTATTTTTGTTGTTTAAGCTACTTTTTTAATTAGAAATTCAAGACTATCGCTGGTCTTTAATTACTGCGGTTAATGACAATTTGTTTTGATGATGCATGGTGAAATATGTTCATATTATTTGCTTAGTTTTAAACCTAAAACGTTTTTCAGTTACAAAAGTAGAACATGTCTTCTTCCAAAGAAAATTAATGTTTATTTCTCCTAATTATTAAACCTATTTGAAAACTCGACTTAATTTTAAATATTTCCTCATTATAATATTCATTAATTTAACTGTTATTCTGTAATTTTACTATTATTTCAATGTTTATTAACGTTCCTCTCCACGCGCTCTAGTGTGACGTTAATTATTAAACCTATTTGAAAACTCGACTTATTTTTAAATATTTCATTATAAATTAATTAAACTGTTATTCTGTAATTTTACTATTATTGCATTGTTTATTAACGTTCCTCTCAACACGCTCTAGTGTGACGTTCATTAAATTCAACCTATTTGAAAACTCGACTTATTTTTAAATATGTAATTATAAATTAATTTAACTGTTATTCTGTAATTTTACTATTATTGCAATGTATTTTAACATTCCTCTCCACGCGCTCTAGTGTGACGTTAATTATTAAACCTATTTGAAAACTCGACTTATTTAAATATTTCATTATAAATTAATTGAGCTGTTATTCTGTAATTTCACTATTATTGCAACGTTTATTAACGTTCCTCTCCACGCGCTCTAGCGTAACGTTAATTATTAAACCTATTTGAAAACCCGACTTATTTAAGTAATTCATTATAAATTAATTAAACTGTTATTCTGTAATTTTACTATTATTGCATTGTTTATTAACGTTTCTCTCAACACGCTCTAGTGTGACGTTCATTAAATTCAAACCTTTTTGAAAACTCGACTTATTTAAATATTTCATTATAAATTAATTGAGCTGTTATCCTGTAATTTCACTATTATTGCAACGTTTATTAACGTTCCTCTCCACGCGCTCTAGCGTAATGTTAATTATTAAACCTATTTGAAAACCCGACTTATTTAAGTAATTCATTATAAATTAATTGAGCTGTTATTCTGTAATTTTACTGTTATTGCAACGTTTATTAACGTTCCTCTCCACGCGCTCTAGCGTGACGTTAATTTAATTCAACCTATTTGAAAACTCGACTTCTGGAAAATTCTGGGTAATCTTTATGTCTTATGTAACACAAATGAAAGGAAAAAAAATGGTTAAATTGAGTATTAACTTATTTTTCATCTCTACCCGTGTGACGTCGGGTATAACAGCTAGTTTCATTATAAATTAATTTAGCCTAATTTAATAATTAACAAGCTTAAAAGTGACCGTTATAACTTAAAAATTATGTAAATTGTACTAAGATTTCAAACACTTTATATCAACCCCCCATTAAAAACCGCCATTAACCCGACCCCCACATTAACCCGACATCCCCCATCAACCCGACAGCCCCCCCCCCCCCATTAACCCGACAGTCTTCCCTATACTAATTATTTGTCCTGAACGGGGCTTTAACCTTCCGTCCGGAACGAAAGGAACCGTTCCACCACTCGTTCCAACAGCCTTCACAATGCTAATCTTCGGTCCGGAACGATAGGAATCGTTCAATCACTCGGTCCACCGCCTTTACCATTCTAATCTTCGGTCCGGACCGAATGGACCCGTTCATTCCACTCGATCCACAACTTCCACCATGCTAAACTTCGGTCCGGACCGAGTGGATTCGTTCATTCACTCGGTCCACAGCCTTCACAATGCTAAACTTCGGTCCGGACCGAAAGGAATCATTCCTCCACTCGTTCCACTAGCCTTCACAATACTAACATCGTTCCAAGGATTCATTCCAAAAGGATTCGGTCCGAAGGACCCATCAGCTGGAGGCCCTCTGATTGGTTGAAACGGAACGAGACCACAGGTTGACGTTATCACTAAATGGATCCGAAGGACGTCATCAGTGAATGGTGCTACGTCACTGCCCGTCGGACCCGTTCCTTTCGGACCGACCCATCCCTATGCCCGAAGATTAGTAGTGAGAAAGGTAGTTGGAACGATTGGAGGAACGGGTCCTTTCGAGATGCGGATCTGACTCCGATCGTTCCTTTTAAGGAACGGGTCTTTCGGACCCGTTCCTTTCAGACCGACCCATCCCTAATGTAAATTACCTTATAAGAGTTTCCAACTAACGGACAAACCACGCTTTTCCACCTGCCTTTTTACTCTTTGTTTTTACCCAAGTAAGATTGTGTATATAACTTCTTATCTTTTTAAGGATCCAGCAATGTCTGCCTGTGAATTACCTTTGACCGTAAACTTTCCGCAATGACCCTTCCTGAACCCCCCATTGGGAGATGGGGCTGTCCAGTACGGGGTTTACCCGTAAGGTTATCGCGGGTGGCCATTGTCGTCGTCCTATTTGTGGTGGTCCTAATCCTCACGCATTCTCATCTCTCAAAGGTAATATTAATGATATAACCATGATATGTATCAATAATAGGCCATTATTTAAGGAACATTTATATCATTGGGTGTATCACCCAATAAATGGCATTTATTTATAGATTTTCAAATTCTAAGGTAATTCATTCTTAATAGGGTGGACTTAATCTTAAATATTTGTATTTTTCTTCTGTTATGGTAATTTTGTGTTAAAAATAAATCTTAATCTGAAAGATATTTGCATTTTGGCTGGTTAGATTGCCTGCTATTAAATATCTTAAAATCTAATATGTTGACATATACTATAGTGACTGTTTTAAATGTTCCTAATTTGAGATTTATATCTACCTTAACCTCAAACCACCATCAAACAAAATATTTGTCCATAAACTGCCAACACTGTTGGTCTGTTTTTTAGCACACATTTTTTGTTTTAAAATACAATTTAACCTAGTTATAGTGTCATTAAATGCACCATGATGTGTATGACGTTATAAACGAGTAACATTATAAACAAGATTAAATATTAGGGTTAGTAAACCATGTAAAAGACGTATTATGTACTATTTTTTTTTAATCAAAGTTCTAAAATTACATGTATTGAATAAATTTTAACCTGTGTGCTATTTATAGTCGTCTCACCAAACTAATTTGTATACAGTAGTGAAGTTTTTAAAAAAAGTCTCCAAGAATGCACATTTAGTGTAATACAAACATATATTTCGAGCATAATAACCGAAGAGTTATTAGAAAATTGTTGTTATGATCAAACTATTATAACATTTAGATCTATGGGCAGCTCAAGGGACTGAAGGTTTACTGGCTATAATTTTTTTGGCATTATAAGCAAGTTGTCGTTGTAACCAGCGTGTAAAAGAAGCGGTATCGCATTGCGAATAGCGACACCAAAATGAAAACTTGCGATAGCGATTTAGCTTTGTAATGCATTTAGTTGCGATACAAAGCCTAATAGTTTTAGAATAACGGGGATCCGAAAATCGTGGATCGCCGTAGTTTTGCAACTTTCTGATCCCCAGAGTTCTGAGACTTTTGGATGCCAGGAGTTTCGCAACTTTCAGATAGCCGTAGTTCCGTGACTTTCGGATCGCCGTAGTAGCAAGACTTTCAGATCCCCGGAGTTCCGCGAATTTCGGATCCTCGAAGCTTCGTGATTTTTGGATACTTAATTTTTTTTCAAAAGTAAGTGCTATGCATTAATTAAAAATTGTTGTACACAAATACTTTGGTGTAGCAAAACTGCTATACACAAAAAAAAGTATTTTACACGCTGGTTGTAACCAATTTTGACTTTATTACCTATATTTTTTTCATTATCATTGTAAAATATTTTTTTTCAGCTTTCCGTAGAGGGTCCTGGCGCAGAGGATGGCATCCACAGCAGGAAAGGGGCCCAAATGGAGGACGAGGAATCCTTGAAAGTGGCAGACCTCAAAGGAAGGATCGAGGAACTGATGCGTATCAAGGTCTCAGTCAGCGATGAGCTCAGAGACCTGGAGAGTCGGAGGCAGAAGATGCAGGTGAGATAATATTAAGGGGGTGCTTGTGTTACTATCTTGTTTGCATTCCGTGATACAGTAGACGCTGCTTAATGTGATCAGGGTTAATGTTATCAAAATCGCTTAGTCCCGTCCTCTTAAATCAAAATACATTGAAAAATCATCGTTTATTATAATCAAATGTTCGTTTATTGTTATCAGTTCATATGTAAATTTCCCGAAAAAAGCCCAATCTGAATGCTGAGGATTTTGAAGCATGGATGGCGATTGTTTGTTTGATGTTTTGTTTTGATTGTTGTTTGATTGTTTGTTTGATGTTTTGTTTTGATGTTTGATGTTAATATGTTTTGAGAAGGTTGCGACTTCTACTTCGGTAACTGATGAGGACATTTGCGAAGCCGTGTGTGTCAAAGATCAAGCTTTGTCACAAGATTCTGATGCCAATGATGATCCCAAAAGTGCTATATCGGAGACAAAATTCCGACGCCTGCTCAGATGAGGGAGGCACTTCGAATCTTATATCTAGGTGTGCAAAACAATGCCAACGCTGAACACTTTTAAAAACATTATGAATATGAGCGATTCGTGAATGACTTGCTTCGAAAGAATGCTAAACAATCGACAATTAATGACTTATTTTTCTATTAATAATTAACCTTTTGCATTGTTTTCTGCAGTTTATCATTAAATGCGTAAGCATACTCACTATTAATTCTTTTTCCTTAGTGTGCATTAATTTCTATTAAATACTATAGAGTTTTACAGCAACAATTCCTAATTTAAAATTCATTTTTATTTTAATGCGCATATTAAAAAATCATTTTTTGTTTAAACCTTTTTTCGTGTATTGTAATCAATTGGATATTGTTATCAAATCACGTTCGTCCCGATGTGATCACATTAAGCGGCGTCTACTGTACTATTTTAAAAACTAAGAGTGAACGCACATTTTCTAGGAACAATTTTAAAAATTTGAAAAAAAAATTTGAAAAATTCTCCACAATCTTTTGAGTCCACAGTGCCCAACTGGGAAATGCCTCTTAGAAGGTTGACGGTAAATTCATAATGCATAATTTAATTAGAACTATATAAAACCTTTAGAAGAAATAGCCATCATAGTATACAAGCAGTATAGTTATGACTTTGCTCTACCCTCCAACATAACTTATTCCGGCATATTTCAACATGTCTCTATTTAAATACTTAATATCTCCTGTAAATAATCCATAATCCTACGATGGCTAAAGGTTTATTCAAAATGCATAATTAAATTGAAATTCAATAAAACCTTAAAAACAAACATTCATTATAAAATACAAACTGTATAGTTCTGACTATGTTGTACCTCTCTAACATAACATCTCTTTCTGCACAGTCGGACATATCACTACTTAGCCAACGCATGGAAGACCTTAAAGGAGACTACACCCACCAGCAAGTTGAGCTAGAAAGACTCCGAATGTCTGTGGAACAGGCTCAATATGCCCAGAAAGAGGCTCAGGAACGAAGCAGTCCGCGGGTTTCTGCCCCTCTGAGGATTTTGCCCAGGATTGCTGATGAAGCTCTGCTTCGTCCATTGCCCCATGGCAAGATACGTGGATGCAGGACTCATCTATGTTTTGATTATTCAAGGTACACTATAATTTGTATCATCTGGGTTTATTAGGAAAGTAATTTATTAAATGCTAATATATCATAGAGAAAAATACAAATAATTTAACCTTTTATGCATTGAATTAAGATTTAATTTTAATTATTTGCTGCTGCCTATTTTAAAGCTATCAACCCAATCAATAATATTATATTGTGGTAAAAAAAATAGTTGAAACATAAAATACACGTATGATTAACTTATTTTCGTTTTAGTGCTCTTTTCAATTTATAAAAAATAAATTACACTGACCAACAATGAACTTTGTTGAATGAATATGATTTGCCATTTTAGTCTTGAATATTTTGTAACTGAATATTGCTTTAATGAAATCCCCACTACCATCTATTTTCTTTAAACAAACAATGAGAAGTACAACAAGTTTTGTAAATGGGACAAGTACCATCAGGGCATAACGATTCAGAGCAGATAACTAAAGATGTTTCTGAAGAATTAACTTGACCTTTGCCGACTTTAAGGTTTTAAAATTGCACAATTCAATCAAAAATTTTCACCTTGCCCTCATTTTCTCCAAATGAACAACGAAAATAAAACAGCAGAATATAAGTGGTATTTATAAGTACAAGATAATAAGAAAGAGAAAATACTACGTACATCTGTGGATATAGATGCCATGGACATCCAAGGGCACAAAAAATTCATAGAAAGTTCATTTTCTAGATTCCCAAGTTATAATCTGTTTGGGATTTTAGGTTAAGTTTTAGGCATAACAGTAGTTGTTCTACATTTATATTGCCTGTTTTGCAAGTACATTTGTGTGGTTAGGATACCAATTAGGTTCAAATTTCATGCTATGCAATGGTACAAGGGTTAGAGTTACTGTGTTCCTCCTTCTGTGCTTATTGTTCAAGCACGGTATGCTCTGAAATGGGTTCAGAAACAAACTAACACGCAGGTTTCTGCTCTTGTAAGAATTTTATTGAGCATATTTGATGCTTTATCCATTACCCCATGGTAAGACACCAGGGTGCAGGACTCTTCTGCGCTTCGATTACTCAATGTGTGCAACGCTCATTATTTTATCATTTTTTCCTTGTTAGGAGAATTAATTTCTTTGGACTGCAGAATATATTTTACTAACTGAAATTTATCACTCTTTGTTTTATTTTGAAAGTCAACTTTCACATTATTACGACTTTTTCATATTTATTGTAAAGAGAAGTATTTTCTGCTCACGTTAGTGTGCATAGCCATTCTCTGATGTGCACGACATAAAAGAAACTTAAAAATCGCTTTCCATACAAACCTTAAAATATTACCAATTATATTTCTTCACCAGGTGCTCTCTCACTTCTGGCTTCCCCGTCTACTTCTACCAGTCGGATGATTCTTCAACAGGGACCGACTCTCAACGACACATCAGAACAGCTGTCACTGAGGCCCTCAATGGCAACATTCACATCACATTCGACCCATCAATCGCTTGTGTGTATGTCGTTCTATTGGTGGGTTCTGAACCCAAGCCCCTGGAAACATACTTCAGATCGTTGGGACACTGGAATGGTGATGGACGAAACCATCTTCTACTTAACTTAGCCAGTGATGGGGACAACCTTCTGAAGGGGGTCAACACCGGAAGAGCCATCGTCATTCAGTCGAGTTTTACAACTGCCGAGTTTAGGAATGAGTTTGATATAATCGCACCACCATTTATCGATGCTGATGACAGCAAGCTGTATCTGTATGCCCCGGCGAGAAGGAAATTTTTGCTATCCTTTCAGGGAGAGTTTAAGAAGTCGAAACTCGTTCTGAACTCGAGAAGACTATCATCGGCCAAAGGAAACGATCTCTACAACTCAAGGAAGCTATCTGGCAGCACTTTTGATGTCGACTTTCCGACTGATGACCCTGAATCTTCAGAGTCAATTGCTGAAGATGCCATCGTTGATGTACTTAAGAAGATGCAGTTGTCAGATCTCGGCGACAACTTCTTCTTTCAGTTCTCATGCACTGGGCCTTCACCAAGTGGCCTGGCCTCTGAATGGCTCCTCTGTGGCGCGTCCGAATCACGCCTAACTGTCCTGGAGCAGTCGACATTTTCCCTTCTCATAGGACCCTTGGATCACAATCTGCTGAGTACTGCCCAGGTCAGTGATATTCAATATTATGTGACATATTTTTATAATTATTACATTTCCAATCCCCAAATGTAAATACAGTAAAACCCCAATTTTACGTCCCCCGAATCTACGTTTTTCCCGCATTTTACGTTTTTTTCTTCAGGTCCCATTTGTTCCCGCATACTGTAATGTTAATTTAACCCGCATTGTAAGTTTGTTATTTATGGAATTTCCCACATTTTACGTTTTCCCTGGAAAGTAAAAAAAGAAAAAATGTTTTAAAATAAGAACTATTTTCCCCATTCCACAGGCTGATGTTTTCTGAACCCGGTTTCTCATCAGGGATCATGGTTTGACTACAACATTGAAGGTTGCTGTTTAGCACACGGTGGTCACATTTTTAACCTTTTTGTGCCCAAATATGACGAGTAAAAAACGCAAAAACTTTTATGTTACTTTCTTGTTACTAACTTCTTTGTTTACTTTTACGTTGTTAAAAGAGACTCCTGCCATGGAGGGAAAATGTCTACATTGCTTCTTACAGTTTTACTGTGCTGTAATAATTATGGAAGTGAGAATTTGCATGAATTTTTGCATTCTATGTATTTCCCGTATTATTCGTTTTTCCCGTATTTTACGTTTTTCTTACCCAGGCCCTTGAGAAACGTAAAATCGGGGTTCCACTGTATCTACAAACTTTTAGATGTGAAACTACATGTGTACTTTACTTTTACTGTTTTCATTATTTTTCTTTTGGAGTTAAATATTAGATTTCTTATAAATTTATTCGAGGCCTTTAGCATCAGATTGGTGCCAAATGAAAAGAACTGTGATGATGGTGATATAAATTTATTTATTAAAATAAAAAACTACTTACAAAACGGTGTTTTATATAATATTGATATATATAACAAAATGAAGAAACTTTAAACAAATAATATTGTATCTTTACTGAATAATCATTGGCGAACCTTAATTGACTAAATTACATTTAATTGTATCCTTGATATGTGTTGTATTCTTAAAGGTATTAATTGTTGTGTCACTATTCATTAAATTTTTGTTATATACCATATTCTAATAACATAATTAAAATATTTTTTCAATAATAGGTGCATATTAGGGTAATGGAGGCCTTAAAAACCGGTTCTGTGCCCGTTCTTCTTGGGGACCATTTGCGGCTGCCCTTTGATGAGTTTCTAGATTGGAGACGTGCTGTGGTGATGTTGCCCAAAGCCAGAGTGTCTGAACTGCATTACTATCTTAGAACATTTACTGATAATGATATCATGGACATGAGGCATAAAGGTTTGATTCCAATATATTTTTATGTTGATTAACATAATGCGTAAATACATACCTTAAGTATTACAATCAATATTAAACTTAAAATATATTAATAGTATGCTAATTAAACTGCAAAACTTCTATTTCAACATTTTCAACAAAAGAGAAAAATCTGATATTTTAAATAATTATTTTTAATAGTTTTTATAAACAAATTGGAGCAACCTGTCATGTTTGTGCCATTGGACTTAAATTAGCAATCAAAACTATTAAGTTATTTTAGTACTAGAATTAACCACACAAAATTGATAAGGAGCAAGTCTGGTAGAAATCTTTTTATGAAAATAACAGATTAAATAATATGAATGTAAAAAACCTATTTCTCTTACATATGCATGTTTTCTCCCCATAAAAGCATTCAATGGGTTTTTCTACTGTTTCTTTGCAAAATGTTATTTAAAAATGAACCTTAAGGCTGCTCATCACCCCCATACCCTGTCCTCCTTCGATCAGGCTTGCTAATGGTAAGTCTATGGGGAAAAAATAGTTTTTATTCCAAAAAAAGCAATGAAATTATAGGAATACTTTGATGCATTTTTTTTTTTAATTCATAAATCTCCAGTAAAGTTGTGCTTCTAGAGGTTATTTTTTTAAAAACTTTATTTACCTTTTTTTAATAGAAAAAAATTTAGATTAAAAAAAAAGTAAATAACGTTTTTAAAAAAATAACCTCTAAAAGCACAACTTTATTAAAGTTTTATGAATAAAAAAAACGCATCAAAATATTCATATAATTTCATTGCTTTTTTTGGAATAAAAGCCATTTTTTCCCCATAGACTTACCATTAGCAAGCCCGAACGAAGAAGGACGGGGTGAGGGGATGATGAGCAGCCTTAACCACCATTAACACTTTCAGTCCCAAAAATTTACTACACTACAGAAACATCTGATATTCACAAAATAAGCTTATTTTAGATCAAATATACGAATTCCATAAGAAAAAAAATCCATTAATATTTTTTATATGGTTTTTGAAACAATGCCAAAATTCTTTAACTTTTGAAAACAACAAAATAAAAATATATATATTACCTAAAAACACTTCGAGTTATATATTTTATGGTATCTGACCATATTATTAAAAAAAATTTAGTAATTATTTTAAACGAAATAGTTTAAATTGTGTTTTAAATATGTGGAACTGAAGTGAACTTATCAAAAATCAGGAGAAACGCTTGTTGACTATTTTCGAAACAAAAAAAATAGTAGTTCTGACCAGAGTTCATTCTAGAACTGAAAAAGGGCAGGGTGCTTTAAATATAAAAAGGGCACTTGCAAAAGTTTAGGGCACATAGTCTAAGAGCACTTGCAAAAAGTTTAGGGCATCTAAAATGCGATAAAAAATTAATTTTTCGGATTTTTAGAAAATACACTCGCATACCAAATTAAATATTTATTATTTTACTACTCCGTCATTTTATGAAACATCTTTTCTTGTAAGTGAAGAACATGATGAGGGCAATTATGCCTAACAATGAGCCAGAACTGCAAACAGATCTACTAGAGCGAAGTGGTAGAAATCATTAATGCTACTAATCAAGCAAACGGGTTTTGTTTGCATTCAGCTCTACCATTTAAAATTAAAAGCATGGGTTATACACTTTTTTCAAGTGTAGTAGAACTCAAAATATTCGAAGAGGTGTTGATTATAAGAATGTCAGAAAAATGAAACTTGGCCGACCTGTTACTGTTCCTCTTTATTCCATGTCATGTCTATTAATTTTTTTGTACCCACAAAAAAAATACTAGGCATGACATCTAACAGAGACGAACAGAAAAAAAATAGTATTAAGTTATAAATCGCATGTAAAGTGTAGTGCACTTTTTCCAAGATTCTAACATAAGTTGAAAGAAAAAAAAATATTACAAAAAGCTACAGCTCAAACTGAAACAGAAGCTATAACCCAAACTACATCTTACAATTCGTATTTGGTTAAACCGAAATTCAGAAAAATTCAAGAACTAGGAATTACTAACAAAATTTTGAATATATAAAGCGTGTATTTGCCAATACTTCATTAAAAAACAACTAAAACCAATCTCAAATCTGGAACCCCAGTATAAGACAAAATAAAAAGGCCCTATAGTTTCAAAAGTATATAAACAAAAAAAATCCTCCTTAACATTCAACCTGCTCTTGCGATCACAAGGTCACGACTCTAAAACAATAGATCAGAAGAAAATATTCTGGTTGGTCTGATTAGGCCTGAACCGGAGCTACAAAAGTATTGAGACACTCTTTCCGATCACGCTCCATTAAAAAAAAAAACTAAAACCAATCTCAAATCTGAAAACCCTGTATAAGACAAAATAAAAAGGCCCTACAGTTTCAAAAGTAAAAAAAAAAAATCCTTAACATTCAACCTGCTCTTGCGATCACAAGGTCACGACTCAAAAACAGAAGAAAATATTCTGGTTGGTCCGATTAGGCCTGAACCGGAGCTACAAAAGTATTGAGACACTCTTTCCGATCACGCACGCAAAGCCATTGAACTGTCAATCATTGAGGAGGCAATGTGATGTCATCGGTGGATTTCTAAAAAATTACTAGGCAGCAAACTGATCAAATCATTAAGCATGGACTGCAAATTTTTGGTCCAGAGAAAATGATCCTCTTTCAATGGGGGATTGCACTAGCCGTTGGTTGATTTTTGAAGACATCTTAGTGTAATATAATCCTAATTCATCTTTAAATTTTAACTAAAATTTTTACTTTCATTATTAAAATCCATTATTTAAACTTGCTATTTATCAAAATTTAAGTTTAATTTTCATTGATACAAACCGAGAATGAAGGAAACAATTTTTTTTTCAGGTTGTGTTAAGTTGTGGAAAATTTTAGGTCTTTAGTGTTAAGCCGTTAGTTAAAGCTAACCCCCTTGTTCAAGGCATGATTTTTGCTCAAAATTCTCGATCGTCTATCTGATTCTAAAATCGATTATCTTTGGTATTTATTAATTATTAAGTTTAGAAACGGGTTTGTATAATAACGTAACGCGTGGGTTAAATAAATTTTTGAAAAAAAAGTTGGATAAGCGGAACTTTCGAAAAAAACGCGGGAAAACGCGGAAATTTTTAAAAGAAAATCGGCATGGAGGGCGCGATTTATGTTGTAAAAAAGGGCATATAGGGCGGGATTTATATTTAAAAAAAGGCGGGCAGGGCGCTCCGCCCCGTGAAAAACGCCTAGAATGATATCTGGTTCTGACTTCTATAGAGATTAAAGTAAAATTTTGTCTGATAGAACAAAGTGTGAAGAATCCAATGATGTGTGTTTGGATGTCATAGCGGGACATAAACATATTGAAAAAAAAATTGAAAGTGATGATGCCAAATGGCATCACTGGAACTGAAAGGGTTAAAACCGTCTTATATACTTTCAGGTCGCCTTTTCTACGACAGCTATCTCAGCTCCACTCGCAACATAATATCCACGACTCTCGCAACGATTCGCAACCGTATCAACATACCCCCACTCCCAGTTCGTGACGAGTCATCGCCTTCCGTTTTCAACGGGACTTTCAGACCCACACGGGTCGAATTTGCCGCAGTTCAAGACCCAGACCCGGAAGAGAATTTGGGACCCGTGGAGAGCCCGTTTCCGTCCCCGTCTTTTCAACGGAATTTGACACTGACGGATGTCCAGAGGTATTCTGTTTGGAACGAGATGGTCAACCCGTTTACGCTCTATCCGCACACTCCTTTTGATCCTTTGTTGCCGTCGGATGCTAAATTTAAAGGTGAGTGTAGGAAAAGTAAAGAAGGCAACTTAATTATTTTTACATTTTTACCATATTGTTTATTATACAGGGTTGCCACTGTCCTTGAAAACCTTGAAAAGTGCTTGAAAATAACTTTGATTTTCAAGTGCTTAAAAGTGCTGGAAAAACATTATCAACCTTGAAAAGTCCTTAATTTTTTGACTTTAAAACTTTCAATGTATATCGCTTCCTATTTCACTTTTTGATTCATTGTTTATGTATAATTCAATAAGGCAACATATGGTATTTTGATGGTACTTTTAATAACTAAAAGGTTATTTTATAACGCATATTTAAGTTCATTTGAAAGTTAGAGAGCTTTTATTTTTTAATAAATTAATTTTAAAAACTATCGCGAAATTTAGTTGCTGCATGTTTGAATATACAGTCCTTGAAACTGGAAATATATCCTTGAAAAGTCCTTAAATAGTCCTTGATTTTTTTTTAAAAAAGTGTGTCAACCCTGATTATAAGTTTTGTGTATTTTTTGCATTGTTTGGCTGTGTAAATTTTTAATGGTATTTGGGATATGAAGACTCAGCAACTGAAGAGCAAACATTCAAAACGCAATGTTTCCAACTTTGACATAAGCCACTTTTGCACTTAAACATTTACACTCAGGATTTAGTTAACTTCGCTAAGAATATAAACAAAACTGGCATAATATGGAGAAAATGGTTAAAAATGGTTAAATCATAATAGTTTGTTTCAGGTATTTGGTATAAATAGCTTTTGGTATTTGATATTTAAGTTGAACATTAAGTTAGGGAACATAGATCTATGAATTTTTCTTTGATTATTTCAGTAATTAAAAAAAAAAACTTTCTCGCTCTAATATTTGATTCTTTTATAATTGTGTAGGTAATTATTAACTTTGATTCAATTCTAAGAAAGTAAATGTATTTACAGAATTCGTTTGACTTTATGTTAGCTTTACGTTTGACTTATGTTCTACTATAGTCATAAAAAAAAATTCAATATGTAATGATCTTTTATTAAATATCTGTTAATCTGATTAGGGTTTTGCGCACTTGACCACACCGGTTTTTATTTCAATGAGTAAATTCCAGTTATAAAATATCCCGAGTTTGCTTCCATTATTTTCTTACCCCATATGTAAATTTGGTTACTTTTATATCCAGGTTCCAGCTTTGGCTTTCGACCTATTGGCCAGGGTGCTGGTGGATCTGGCAAGGAGTTCAGTGAGAGCCTCGGTGGAAACTGGGCACGAGAACAGTTCACTAGTATGTAAATTTAAATTTCATTATCACTTTTATTGACCAGCATGAAAAATGTTTGTCGATAAAAAGGATAAATATAGGGTCAAGTGGGGTAAGTGTGATAGGGTTTCTGCATTTTTCATTAAGAAAATTCGTTCTCTGCTTCAAGTAAATTCCAAATCCTAAAATTGGTAGTGAATTATTATAAGAAACATACATATGTAGAAAAAAATTATATGCTTGAATTCCAATTTTAAGTGTACAAAATTTGCATTTCAAAATCCATTGCTGTTTTATCACACTTACCCCACATAGGAAAACCCACATAAAAAGAAGACAGTTGCACTTAAATTCAAAAGCTCAAAACTTTCTTTAAACAAAAAATAAGGTCAATATTTCTTTTTAGTTTAATTATAAGTGGTATAATGTTATATATTGCAAACTTTCAGATTTTTAGAATGATTTCCAAAGTAACAAGAGCTGTTTATCACACTTACCCCCAATCACACTTACCCCACTTGACCCTAAAAGGATAAAATATAATAGTATTGATAAGTTAGCTTTTTGAAATGTGTAGCTATTTTTAAATTTTGTAACTTATAAAATTGTATTTTGGCACAAGTTACAACATATGAAGAACATTTTAGAATTTTTTTTAAATCTTAGCTTCTATATCAAACGTTAACATCCTTGATAAAGTTATAAAACAGCTTCATGTTAATTATTTTGTATTATTTTACATTTAAATTCTTATTATTCATTAACATTTCAGTTTAAGGATGTTAGCTTTATTCTATCTTTACTTCAATACTATGGTTGCTCCAGGAAATTTTCTTCAATGCTGCATTGTAACATTTGACTATAAACAATAATTTCTGCTATGATTCATTGTACCATTTTGCTATAACTGAAATGTACTTTACTCTTATTTTTTACAGTTGTGATGCTAACCTATGAGCGTGAAGCTGTTCTGATCGACTCTCTCCAAAGATTACGGGGCCTTCCTTACCTTAACAAGGTTGTGGTGGTTTGGAACAGTGAACGACTGCCATCTGCTGATCTGAGGTGGCCAGAGATAGGAGTCCCTATTCATGTAAGCTTTTCTCCTACACGAGTTTTTTTCTTGTTGGGGGACGTACATAAATTACGTCACACGAAATTTTGACTTTTTTGACCCCTCCCTCCCCCTATGTCACGCGTCACGTTTGGTCGAACCCCTCCCCCTAAAATTACGTCACGTTTGTCTTAGACCATCCACCCCCCTTTTTTTTTTAAAAAAAAATTGATTTTAATATTTCCCTTTGTTTAAGTGTTTTTTATGATGATCTTATGATAAAAATAAAGATTTCAGATTTCTTTATAAAAAACACTCTTATGTAAAACAGATTTTCCTTCCAAAATTGGAAGTTTTGAATCGTTACGTCACGCAAGCAATTACCCCTCCCCCCTCCATGTTACGATCCGCCACGCTGTCCCATCCCCCTCCCTCCCCCCTATGAGCGTGACATAATTTATGTACGTCCCCTTGTTTCAATGACGTTGGTGCCACCTCTGGTGTGTCAGACTCATTGTATAAACCTAGTCTGGTGTAGTGTTAAGGGGGAATGGGCGTGCAGGACCGGGGGTCTCCAAACTCAAGTGCCTCAATGTTAATCCAATGGGGAAAAACTATTTTCTTTGCCACATTTCTCCGGCTGTATTGAATATTTTTACAAGCGGATTTTTTTATGTGATAAATGTAGCTGACTTGCAGGTCTCTATCTTCCCACTTTTTGAAATTGCTTTGAATATTTTGTGTAAAATAATTTATTGAATATTAAAAAAAAAATATTCGTACTAATTTCAAAAAGTGGGAAGATAGAGACCTGTAAGTCAGCTACAGTTATCACATAAAAAAATCCGCTTGTAAAAATATTCAATACAGCCGGAGAAATGTGGCAAAGAAAATAGTTTTTTCCCCTTTGGATTAACATTGAGACACTTGAGTTTGGAGACCCCCGGTCCTGCACGCCCATTCCCCCTTAAAACTATTTTCCTGTTAAAATTTCAGAGAAAATCAAAATCTCGCCTAATTTGTTTTGCTTTTTGCATTCATAATATCTCCTGATTTATTAATAACTAGCAATATTGGTGACATAATGTTATGTTGATGCATACGAGATACCTTGCTGCTTGTCTTGGGGCTTAAAATACTTTTTCAAAAATTGGGGAGTAACTCTTTACTAGCTAATTTTACTATTTTTTAGAACTTTGTTGGGAAAGAGGTTTACTATTTTCTAAATAAATTTTTTTTTACATTTCTTTCAAAAATATTATGGTGCTTTTTTATTGCAAATTACAATTCTATGTATTTAGCTATGAATTATATTTTTAGGTGATCAAAGCCAAAAAGAACAGTCTTAATAACCGCTTCCTTCCTTATGATGTTGTAGAAACGGAATGCATTCTATCTGTTGATGATGATGCACATCTCAGACATGACGAGATAGTGTTTGGATTTAGGTGAGGAAATTTTAACAATGGAACTATAATTTTTGTTCTGCACTTACCTTTTATTTGTAGTTTTTAATTGTTTTAATTTCTGTTTGATTCGGACACTAATATTACTGTGTAATTTAAAACAAATGATCTAATTTAATATACACAGTCAAACTCATTAAATTTACTCTTTAAAAGTATGCTTTTGTCTTAGTGGGTGGTAACTCTGCCTTAAATAAATATTTTTTTTAATTATTTGGAAAATAACAAAAACATGGCACAAGGTAACCAAAAATGAATCTAAGTTTTTTATTGATTGTAGTTTTGTATGTAGGTTCTAAGTATGTCTGAGGACAGTGTGAAAGTAATATGTATTTTTTTTATTATCCCAAGTGTATACACAAATCCATGGACACACAAAACAGGAACACAACAATTAAACAATATCAAACAAGTTGAAAACATTAAGAAAGTCCAGAACTTGTAGCGGGTTGGCAGAGAACAGTTCCTTCTTTGACACGCCCATGCAGTCAAGAAGATGTTCGGGTGAAGCCTGATTTACATTGCAGATGGTGCACGTCGGGAAAACCCTTTCTCCATTAATAAATTTAATCTGTCTCGTATGGCCAGTACGAAGACGTGACAGGGAGGAAAAAGCATGCCGACTCAGGACAGAGTCAATGTAGGTTCCAGGCTTGTCGGGCACGTACCAGTGGTGAGATACTCCTTGGAGAACTTGCTGTTTTAGTGCCTTCTTTTGACAAGATTTAAAGAGGTGGAAGTCGATTGATAAGTCCGGAACAGCAGCAGCCTTAGCCAATTCGTCGGCCGTTTCGTTTCCCTTCAGGCCGATATGGGAGGGAATCCATTGGAATGTTAGTGAGGAGTCCTTGTGGAAGGAGTCAATACAGGTCGCGATTTCTTTTAGTATTGATTTGGAACTAGTGAAACACTTTTGGAGTTCCTGAAGGGCTGATAAGGAATCCACAAAAAAGACCATCTTGTTTGGCGAGGATTTATCGAGGTAGTTAAGAGCCATCGCAATCGCTATCAGTTCAGCATTAATGACTGAACAGCCTCTGGGATTAGTATGACTTAGTCTTTGATTCTGGTTTTTGGACTCGATAAATACACCGCTTCCCGAATTTCCATCAGTGTCCTTAGACCCATCAGTGTAGAGAAAGTAATATGTGAAGGGTAATAATCATGTTAAGGCAGGTCATGAAAGAATTAGTTTAAATGTTATTTATAAAGAAATACATTTTCTTCCATAGGAACAGTGTGAAACATTTTGTCTTTTAAAAAATAAGTTAGAATTTAGCCGAATAGAGTTCTTACCCACTTATTTAGTTGTATTTTAAAGAATAAATACTTGTTTGGTGTTATTGATTTGTTTATTTTCAATTTCATCTTTGAAACTATTGGTTCTTTTTAAGGTTGGCATATGTCTATATTTATTGCATAAATTAAAAGTGCAATGTACTTTTCTTTAATTTGTGCCTGTTTCCAGGGTGTGGCGAGAAGCAAGGGACCGCATTGTGGGCTTTCCTGGTCGGTTTCATGCCTGGGATCCTTTGAACGGAGGGTGGCACTACAATTCCAACTACTCCTGTGAGTTGTCAATGGTGCTTACTGGTGCTGCATTCTTCCACAAGGTACGTGGTTCCAAATTACAACACTCATTGCCAATAGCTTTGATGTAGCTTTAGTTGTTGATAATTTAACCTTAAAGAGGGGTCTATGGTGAAGAAAAATATATTTGAAAACTTCCAAAAACCTCACTAAAGTTGGATGGTTCTAGTTTGGAGCTTTTTCGACTGATTTGACTATTTATCACAATCCTAGTTCCAATGTGTAAATTCTCATAAAAAAGAACCAGATATATTTGATATAATACCAAAGTGCTTTAAAGTAGAAAAGTGTAGAAAAATAGCTTAATTGCCTTAGGTTTCTAGTTTTAAAACTGGTTCACTCAGAATAAACTTCCAGTTTGTATAGTTTCTTTAATTAAAGTAGATAGAGCACTCTAGAAGAGCTAAGTTTCCAAGGCGTTAGCTCCCAGACAAAGAGACCTTTTGTTGAAATATCATCTTCAACGTTTCCATTTTATAAATACATTGAACAGTAAAAGAACCTAACATCCATTTAAATATCGATGTGCTAATACTAAGTGCAACTTTGTGAGGGGCTTGTGGTTTCTGCTAAAGTGTCGCCTTGTCACTTGACCATTGTTCCAAAATATGGACTAAGAAGTATCTTGCTCATAACTCAGAATTCATTTTAGTTTTACCTTATTTCCTAATGTCCAAACAAAAGCTTAAGAATGGAACCTGATTAATTCAGGTTCCTCCTCAGAATTCTGATTAAGAGGTCTGTTGATGATAGCTCACTTGAGTTACTTTATTTTCAACTAGCCAAAAAAGAGTCAAAACTAAACTATATTTTGTTCTCCAACTAAGTTTCCCCCGATTAAATTTCTGATAGTTAATTTTGTTTCAGTATTACTCGTATCTCTACTCGTATTCAATGCCACAGACAATCCGAGAGAAGGTGGATGAATACATGAATTGTGAGGACATTGCCATGAATTTTCTTGTGTCTCATGTCACCCGAAAACCACCCCTCAAGGTAAGTACAAAGTTTCTAACATCTGCTTTGGGGGGGGGGGGGGCAGCATGCGTACACATTGTGGATCATAAATAATAGGAAAGGGTTTCCACGGGTCCTTGAAAGTCCTTAAGAAGTCCTTGATTTTTATTTTCAAATTTCAAGGACCCTTTTATACTCCTTAATTTTTACCAAAAATCATTAAAAAGTCCTTGATTTTTATTTTTGATTTCAAGTATCCTTTAGTACTCCTTAATTTTGACAAACAATTGTTGAAATGTCCTTGATTTTTCGTTTCTGACATTCAAATTTCAAGAAGTTATTTCTTTAAATAGTGCCAGGTCAGCACTAAATGGCACGCATAGCACTTCAGAGTTCTACAAAACGATGCTTACTAACTAACCAGTTATATTTTTGATAAATCCTTTTGTGTTTTCTTCTAATATGGTTGCCAAAACACCTGGCACACCAAAATTTTCAATGTTAACAATCATTTTATAGTATCTTGAATGTATCTGCAGTACTTAAAAAGTAAAATACAAGCATCTGCCCTCTCTAGGTGACATCACGCTGGACCTTCCGGTGTCCCGGTTGCCCGGTATCTCTCTCTGAAGAAGACTCTCACTTCCAAGAGCGGCATAAGTGCATTGAACACTTTGTCAATGCTTATGGATACATGCCTCTTTTAAATACTCAGTTCAGGGCCGATTCAGTGCTTTTTAAAACTCGCATCCCTCATGACAAGCAGAAGTGCTTCAAGTTCATCTGAAGATCTCCTATTGTTCATCTGTACACTGGTAAAAGTCTAGAATTTTTAACAATCAGGATATTTCATTGGAAATTATCTAGAAATTGAAAAAATAATAATTTTATAATCTTTTGTAATTGATTCTTGGTTTTTGTGTGCACAGCAGTTTTGTGGATGTTCAATCTTTTTGCATCCAATTGGTTAACATCATTTGAACTATGTTAAATTCTTTAAATGACTTAAATATCCTTGCAGAAGCAATTAAAAATGAATTATATTAGGTAAAATCTCCAATTGGTTTAATAAAAAGTAACTTTTTTCTGATAGTCATAAGCAGAAGGTTGTCAAGTTCATCTGAAGATATCTTCTGGAAGTTCTACTATTAATATTCTAAAGTAACTGGGCACACTGATTAAAAGTCTTAGATTTTAATGTCATGAGAAGGTTTCAATCGAAATAACCTAGAAATTCAGAAATCCTTTTTTATATGGTGGTTTTAATGCTGACTACAATCTTGTGAACGTGAAATTCAATCGATGATCGAAAAATTCAATCGAAATAGATCGATGAGTATTTACTCTGGAACTCCATTTTAGCGTCATCTACGTTATGCTGACTGGAAAGGATGGCTTATCATTTTTATCAAGTCAAATATTTTAGAGAAAATTTCCATGTTCTTTAATAAATTTAAATAATTCTCAGCTAAAGTCATAGCAAGCGAAACTGAAATTTCCTAGTCAATATTAAGTCTGAAGTTTTTAACGCTAAGTTCTACTAAAGATCTTTACCAAATCATTTGATTTTGATGTTGACAATGACAGAATACAATATTAAATCTCTCTGCAATTAAAAAATATACCATAAAAAAGCGATACAGTAGACTCCCTCTTAACCGGCTTAAATGGGAACAAGGGTAAGCCGGTTAACCGAAAATCTGGTTAAACCGGAGAATTTAAATAAATTGAAATTTAGATGTTTATTTTATTGCACTTTTGTTTATTGATGATACTTGCCTTATGAAATAAGACGTCATTTTACAGATTATTTTATATATTATTAGTAGTATTTTACATTTTTTGATTACGTACTTTAAAAAACGACACCTTAAACCGATTGAACTAACCAAAAACTTGTATTTTTAGCTATTTTTAACATTTTAAGTGTGGAATTTTTTTTAGCCCGTTTAAAGCGGAGATCCGGTTAAACGGAGGCCGGTTAAGAGGGAGTCTACTGTATGTTTATAAAATTTTGTATTCTCTGAGCTATTTTTGTTTGATGAAATATTGTTTCATCCTTCAAAATTTCTTTAAAAAATTTTTTTTAATTAATCTAGAATTGGTCTAAAAAAGCAATAAATTCACGATATACGGCTGACACTCATCTGTAGTAAACTTTTATTATCTTATGTTGTAAGAATCATGTATGACAATCAAAATTTTTGAAATTCTTGAATTTTATTATGCAACACTGGACAGTTTTTAAGTGAAAGTGTATATCCTGTGAACCAGAACTGCCATTTAAGCTTTTAAGGTTCTTAAATGGTGTATAACAATCAAATTTTTCTTTTGTGTGTGTGTGTTCTAAATTATGAATTTTATTGTGATATATTGGGAAAGTCTCTTCTCTTATGTTCAATTCAGTTGGAATTTATTTCAATGTTTTAGGTTATCGTGCCATAAATGCTAAAGCATCAATAATAAATGCTCTTGTTTTGTGAAAGTGCAACAATCATAAGTGTTTATATTTTGGTCACCCTACAATTGTGATATTTTGTCCTTACTATGAAATCTTTTTAGATTTGTTTAACCCTCTAATGCATACTGTTACTGTTTGGAAACAAGTTACATAATCCGCTTTATTCTGTTAAAGTAGACCTCCCTCTCGACAAATTTGTGTTTTTTTTTCATCTATTACATTCCATTTTGAAGTTTTAGTTAATAATAACCCTCATAAATGACAGTAGTAAAAGTGTATTTAAAATTAAAGAGTGAGGTTAATAACAGTTGTGAAATTACAATTTTTGCAGTATTCAAAGTATAATAATATTAGTACTAAATACAAATAAATTGTTTTGAAAAATTAATTATAGTTAAAGAGGGTCATTTTGAAATATATTTAGTAGTTTTCTAGTCACTATTATCAAAATTGGAATTTTGTAGTTGGTTTTTATTCTATGGAAAAAAAATTAAAAATTGAAATTATTTAAATTCTAATGCAGTTAAATTTTTTTCAGTATTTTTCCCATAGTGTATGAGTGCTAAAGATGCATATATATTTTTTCGGGACGAAAAAAAAATTCATGCATTAGAGGGTTAAAAGTTAGTATCTTAGTTTGACTTTGAAGAGAAATCTGAAGAGGTATGGGTTTTCTACGATGCAAACGACTTTCTCTTTTCATTTTGCTAATCCAATACTTAGCAGTCTGTAACAAAGTAATCTGTACCGAGAGGACTAGAATTGTGTACTTGTGCAAACTGCCCCAATGTGTGTTATGCAATATCAATTATTGGGTTCAGGTTGCTATGTTGTAATGGTTGTCATTTTTACATTGTATATGCAATCCATAACAAATCTTGTTATCTTGTGTAAGTGGCTCAGTGGCTGAGAGGTTAAACATGTCCATCTAGTAAACCCCGGCTGAGTCTTCCGATTTTTTGAATGGGAAAATCTTGGGCACTCATGTCATATGGTTATTTGGCATGTAAAAGAACCCTGTAGGGCCCATTTGGCTTGGGTTCTCTCGGCAAAATTAAATCTCGGCATAGTTTTAACAGCCACAGAGAGCTCAGATTCATTGTAGTCTGTGCGTCAAAATTGCTAGCGAGAGTCGCCTAGATGGTGCCACCGAGGCAACAGAAATAACTTTGGTACATATCACTTTTTCTCTTTCAAAAGAGAAACTTCATAACTTAATTTGAATTTATTTTTCCTTTGCTACTTAAAGTATGCCACATTGTTTATTTGGGACTTTTAGGCATTGACTAAAAGCAACTAAGATATTTTAAATATATTTAATTTATCAGTCTTTTTCAATGAATATAATGTAAACTTAAAATGGAAAATGTCAATCAAATCTAAGAAATAGTTTCAAGTTTAAGTATTTAAGTATTATTGTCTTTAAAACAATTGGAAAGTGATATGCTAATGCAGTAGCCAGGGATTATTTAAATATTAACTTTGATAACAGATTTTGTTTATTCTAAAAAGTCGATGGTAAAATTATAAAGATTTCTTGAGATAACTCCACAGTAAAACTATTTCGACCTACCCTATTTAAATACAGAAAACAATCTTTAATCAATATTTAATTAAAACTTTAGTTCTTTGATCTAATATGTTTGTCACTGTATGCAATTTATGGTTAGGACTACTGTATAAATATGTATTTATTCAATATTTATTTCTAATTGTATATATTAACTGTATTCAGTATTTATTTATAATTCTTGTATAGTTTCAGTTATTAACTGAAACCATTATTTGTGTTTATTATTGCATTTTATTCTAAAACCAAAGAGATTTTTAAGAATCTTTTTAAAGAGGGATGTTCACTGTTCAGTCCCATAGAGCTACTACTTTAGTTTGAAATTCGTTTTCAAAACTAATGCATAAGCTCTATGGCACCAACCATCCCTCTAAAAGGTCTCAATTAAAAATGCAATCTAAATATATTTGGAGAAAAAATGTGGAATTTCTCTTGATAGTTTTGATATTGTGCCATTTGTATATTATACCTTGTAAATATGTGTACAAAGTGTATTTTAGCTGCGTTATATGGAAGTGATTTTAAATACGTCTTGCATTTTCCAGAAAGAAAGAGTGAAATTTAAAAATCCTTCTGAAAGTTGTACTTTTATATCTAGGATAACATAGTAAATTGAACTAGAATAGCTTTAGTTGTCTCAATCTGTGGTAACCGTGTAATTTTTCTATGGAAAACTGTAATATCTGTAAAAAAAGAATGGGGAATGGCTGTGCAAGTTTTATTGAACTTTTTGTTTTAATTTTCACTTTTAACCCTTTCAGTCCCAAAAATTTACTTCCCTACAGAAAGATCTGATATTCACAAAAATAAGCCTATTTTAGGTCAAAAATAAGAGTTCCATAAGATTTTTTTTTTTATATTATATATATATATATATATATATATATATATTATATATATATATATATATATATATATATATATATATATATATATATATATATATTATATATATATATTGAAATAATGCCAAAATTTTTTAACTGTGGAAAACAACAAAATAAAAAAGTATATATTACCTAAAAACACTTCAAATTATATATTTTAAGGTATCTGACCATATTATTAAAAAAATTTTAGTAATTCTTTTAACCGAAATAGTTTAAATTGTGTTTTAAATGTGTGGAAATGAAGTGAACTTTTCCAAAACAGGTGAAACGCTTGTTAGCTATTTTCTAAATAAAAAAAATAGTAGTTCTGACTTCTGTTGAGATTAATGTAAAATATTGTCAAATATAAAAAAGTGTGAAGAATCGAATGATATGTGTTTGGATGTCATAACTGACATAAACATATGGAAAAAAATTGAAAGGGATGATTCCAAATGGCATCACTGGGACAGAAAGGGTTAAGCCAAAAATTTAATGAATTTTGTATTGCTAATCTAGAAGTGCATAATTCCATTTTCCAATTAAGCGGAATAGTAAAAATTTGAAGTGATCTCGTTACTGAATACTTTGAAACACAAGTACTTACGTTGGCATGTAAACCTATATTTTTTAAAACCTTCTAACGTCCATGTTATAGTTTTGTTACTATCTATATTTTATATGCTTATTTCACGTTTTATAAGGCGTTATTTCTTATTGCGTAGAAGAATTATATTGGAAGCTTATTGCATTGCTTGAAGACATGTTGACATTATAAAAGGTAATAGATAACTATTGCCTTATTTAACGTCAATATATCTTTGTCAGTTCTCCGATAATGGTATGGTCTTTTGTCAAACAATCTTTTGTTAAAAATTAATTTTGTTTGGAGATTTTGCTTATTTCTGCGATTTGAATTTAGGCTAAATGTGGTGAATTAAAAAAAACACATTTTTAAGGAACTACTTAAATCTGAAAATCTTTGATTTGCCATTAAATATACAAAAATATACTTATATTCTAAAAATCATGTTCAATACTTCCCCGATCGGCGCCAAAACGTAGATATTTTTTAATTACGGGCTGGTTCTAATCCAACTTGTATTTTAAATAGCTTTAATTGAGAACTATACCATTTCTATCCAGAATGTAAGCTTCGAAAAGACTCTCTTCCCCCTTCCCTTCACTGGGGTTTTTTCGTAAAAGGGGGGGAACATCTCGCGCTAATAATCCTCGCCCTCGCTTACAGTACACAATTAAAAGTTATAGTATTTCCACCATAGGGTGGGAAAAAAAAAAAAAACAATATAAATCCACCCCCAGTAAAGAAAACCGCACTCGTGTGGGGGGGAAGGAAATCTTTCCTGCAGTTGCATTCTAAAAATGAAATGGGTAAACAAACACACCGAAATCTGTGAACTGTAAAAATAACATTTTATGAACGAAGAGATTTATTGTAGCGAAAATGTCAGAAGGTTTAAATATATCATATTTGAATAATCTCTATCACTGTCAAATCATTTTTTTCGGAGGATTTTGGTCTTTTAGTCTATTATTTAATTACAAAGTATATTTTTCTCTTTTCTCTCTTCCTGAAATTACAAATATTCCTAACCATTGGTTCTCATTTTACAGCCATTTTGAATTGCTATTTCATTATTAACCACCCTGTATAATATAGTTTCGAATAAAAATTGTTGTGATCTTTTCGCTTTTACAGTATTAAGTTATATGCTATGGTTGGCTTACGTATTTACCTTTATTTTTTTTATTACAACTGTGTGCTTTTTTTATTTTACATTTTTAATGCATATTACTTTTGATACACTATTTTTTTTTAGCAGGGTTCCTACAATTCCTTTAAATCCCAGAAAAATCCTGGTAATTGGTTTTTTTTCTACCCAGGGTTCTAAAAAAAAGGAAAATTTTAGTTGTCTGGAAAGTTATATTTACGTTAAAAAAAGAGAAAAAAACTTGTTTTAATTAAGGGAGTTTTAACGCACTTAGCCTGTTATAAAAAAGCAAATAATAATGTTTTGTAAATTGTAGCAGAACTTCATTTTTAGTAAAAAAAATTTTTTTGACACATTCAATTTATACAGTTTATCTCACTAAAAATGGACCTAGTCCAGGTAGTAACTCACGTAAAAATGAATTATCTTATTTTTTTATTTGAATGTTTTTTGGTCCCTTCAAACACGTGTTTTTTAACGATCAAAATTTCAGAATTCTATCATCTTTTATTCCGACAGATAATACCGGAAGAGGGAGTGCCGAGTGTAGAGTAGTGATTGTAGAGGAAGGGCTCGCATAGTAAATAGGCAGAGATTGAACTAAAAACCAAAATGTAATTGCCTACACCAAAAACCGACCTTAAGTTTGCAGTATACAAATGTTCTACAAGAAAAAGTGTAAATAGTTCTCATTTTTGAGTGCGAGAATCGAATACAAAAGGTGTTTCACATTCAATAAACAAATTTATTTGTTATTTCAAGACATACATTTATTATTTTTATTAGTTTAGCTTCAGTTAGAGTGTTATTTTAATTATTTTTTTCCCTTCGATTTTGACGTAACAGGGCGCACGAATATCAGGGTCGAAGGAGCAGGCGAAATTTCGGCGCCAGCAGCGTTGTTTACGCATATTCCTCCGCCTAGTACATTTCTCTGCTGCAAACTTAAGCTCGGTTTTGGTGTAGTCCATTTCGAGTTTTCAGTTTTAGGCATATCTGCGTTATAGGCTTCAATCATGCATAAATCTGAATGCATATTTTTTTAAATCTGTATTTTCTTTTACCAGTAATTCGTTTTGTTTTACTGAAACTGTTTACAGCAGAAGATTTTCAAAGACACCAAAATAAATACATATTTTTTTAAATATAAAGATCTCTGGAAGTAGTAGGAACCTTGTTCAAGTGATACGAACAAAGTGTGATTTAAAATAATAATATAAAAAAATATGTGCCATGCAATACATCAGTCATTTCGAAGTAATTTTCTAAATTTTCATTTTGTAATACATGAAAACACTTAATATGACTTTAAATTAATTTATTGCCAATATTTTATGTTTGAATGTTAAATTTTATGTTAAAATTTGATTGTACATTTATTTGTATAGAAATTAAAACAATTTGAATTCATTTGTGTTGGTTCTGAGATCTTGATTATTAATTTGAAGGTTTCGCATAAATGAATTGCTTTTAAAAATATTATATATTATCCCAATGATTATATTGGTGTCAAAGTTACTTGCAAAGCATTTTCTTAAATATATAAAATTGTTTAAAAATATTTTTATGAAGAGAAAATATGCGTAGGAATTTTTGGGTCGTGAAAAGGTTAAAGCAGATTTTCAGATTTTTTCTTTACTACAAAAGTATACGCGAAAACTTAAATATTAAATTCTGCTTGGGAACTGGAAGATACTGGTTTAGGACTGGATTAATGTGTTTTTATAACCACAAGACACTTTTTGAATATTTACTCCTCATTCGAAGTGTATATGTTTGGGGGTCACTGATCGCATTTAAGCTACGTCGTATCGAATTTTAAAAAGTATAAATGCGTTACTTTTAGTGGCAAAGTTATCTTTCAAGGTCTTGCAAGAAGGGAAAGCTGATTTGAAACGGACATTCATTTACCAGATTTTTTTTTTCGTTAAATTCAAATGTAATCTTATCTGTCATTCATGGATTGTAGTGTAGAGGTATCGGGTGTGGGATGTCAACCAAGGTGTTAACTTGAAGCCTGTTATTATCTGATCATTGCCATGGTCATGGTCACCTTATTATAATGACTGTTTTTGCAGTAGTGGGCTAAATGTTACTTTTCGGAACCCTGAGTCCTTGATTTGTCTTTCCAAATAGCTGGTCTTATACTCTTATTGTAATAAAAAAAACTGAATAATTGGGATTTTTTCTGAGATTTGGGTGAAGAATTGTGCATGTTTCATATCTTGGTTAGGTTTTGAATTATCGTCGCACTAGAGCTACACGAGGGCTATTGGCGACGGGCGTCGTATTTTAGAACCACAGTCAAGTGACGAGCCGACACCTGAAAAGGCACCCAACGCAACCGTTAAGGGCGACATCGTAAGCAGCGTTAGGACTTAGAAGGATATATAACGTGCACTCCCTTACACGGGGTATTATTCGTCAGACATTTTCGGCTGCACGGGCCGTTTATAGGTCGGCAGCTATTTTGGCGATGCCCGGACCCGTGGGACCTTCCGCATGCTAAGCGAGTACTTAACCGACTGGGCACCCCAGCCCCACATGTCTTGAGTAGCAACAGAAATGCTGAATGAAAATAAATTATTTCTCGCCTCGATTGGTGAATCAATGGCACGTGGGAACAAAGCACCTATCAGAGGAAGGAAATACGTTTTCTGAAACAAGCCAATTGGACATTTGCGATTCTGGACCTTTTTATGGTACACAGACAGTAATATCTTGTAAGCTCTGTCTAGACGCTGAAAGCCGTAGATTGCAGTCAGCTACTGAGTCTATCTTTTTCTTTTTACCTTTACGTAAAAATAAAAAATAGACGCTTGTCACCAAATACCCAGGTAGCTCAAGTGCGGTACGAAAACGAATAGAAAATAAATAACTTGAAACAATCCAATCAACTCCAGCGCGCTGTACCGTGTGCGGGTTCGATTCACTCCTTCGCCCTGTGTGTTTTTTCTCTCTCTGTGTAAGTAAAAATTCTTTCTGTGTCTGCCTTACTGGACGAATGTTTTTAGCGGGACTCTGATCAAGCACACAAGCAAGCGTATATATGTACCAACCTTTCCCTTTCTGAATATACTTCGTAATTTTGATCTGGTGATAGTGCAACAATTAATTACTTTTATTGAATTATATCACACTATCTGCATCAGATTTGGTTGGTTGGTATACATATATTTTCAGGCTTGTTCGCTTTTAAACCTTCGTCAAGTAAGACAGACATAACACACGCACATATACGTGATAGATGCTGCCATCTATCGCGCGCCACCTCCACAATTTAGACATGTCCCTAAAGGGGAGGGAAATAGTCTCCAGGAACCTGTACCCATAAGAAACTGCGCAATGACCGCCCACAGGTTTTTCGGACCCAACAGATTTAACGAGCACGTACTCCGCTTGTACTCGGTGGGTCTTCAGCGACCAGGAACTTGATCGCGGGACCTTCCGATCCAGAGATCGAGACTCTGACCACAGGGTGCCCCATAGCCCCAATTAATTATTTATATTCAATTATATCACACCATCTGCATCAAATTTCGTTGAACGCACAAAATATTCGTCGGATTTTGTACAACACCTGAGCTGAAGTGCCGGACATAACAAAACCCCAAAGTAAACAATCGCAGCACCTTTCCGAGAAGAAGGATCTTAGGTTTTGTCTTCAATTCCAACCCGCCGAAAGTCTGGTTTCTCGAACCGGTCAACCAAAAACGATTTTCATCCTTTTTCACCAGGAAAAAAAAAATGAGAATAAACTAAGAAACAGAGGGAAAAGGAATTGTTGATGATGTCGGTGGGGAAAAGATGAAGGGGGGGAAGAATTTCCACTTCATTGCCACCACTTTCACTACTAACTTGAAGGTCAGGTTCCCTCGAGAGCAGACGATCTGGTGGTGGCAGTACCTGCAACAGGTGGAATCGAACGTTCGAAGTTTGTTGTTTTCCCATACCGGTCGAACGTCGAATCGAACGATGCGGTCTTAGTGCGTGAAGTTTCATGGATAATAATAATATTCTTGGCATGACCATCCAGGCGCTGTGAAGAATAGATTTTTTTTTCGAACTTTTTATTTTCTCGAGGAAGGATGAGTCACGATGGATCGTCTTGTAAATCGTACATAAAACACCTCACAGAAAAGGTAAGCCAATATTTATTCCTAAAAATGTAATTTACGTAATTTGTTTTAAGCATCTATTCAATTTTGTTTGATCTATTTATGATCATTTTGGTTACAAATTAATTATACCTTAATCCTTATCGTCATGAGGGTTTCTCAGTTTTGTATGTAAATAACAGTCTTGGTCCTTGTCTATAGACATGCGGTAAATGACTAACTTTATTAAAATATTCCGAAAGTAAAGCTTGAACTTATTATTGGGTGACATAAAGGTTTAAATGATCCCAAGGCTTCATACGGAATTATTCAGTTTTACTTTAAAGATATTTCTAACTGCCTAAAGTGAATAAGGATTTAGATCACGAATTTAATTTTATAAGGGCAAAAATTATTTGAACCACAGCTTTGTACTTAATTTTCTATAGATTACTTGCTTTGTCCTTTATAAATATTTTGGGCAGATACAAGTAAGATCCAAGTGTCTTATTTTTAAATCTGTAAGGAATCCCCACCGGTTTTTTTTTCTCTTGAATTTATTAACCTGCTATTGGGACTGGTATGCAAAAAAATTAAAAGCCTTACACCACGCCGTACTTGAAGCTTTAAAAGTGGCTTTCTAATTATTCATTTCCTTAAATATATAACTCAAAACAAAATAGATCTTTTATGTCAACAAACCATAATATTCGACAAGCGACATAAAATAGCGATTAATTTATTATTAAGCGGTTTAAAAACTTTTATGGTACTCTAAAATAAAAACTTTGTATGAAAATATATGGTGGATTCATATATATATATATTTTAATTCTTTAACCCTTTCAGCCCCAAAGACAATTTGGCATCATCATTTTAGAATTTTTTTTCTGATCCTCTACAGACATTTATGATATCAAAAAGCACATCATTCGATTGTTCAAACTTTTTTCGATTTGAAAATATTTTTTTATTAATCGCAATAGATGTCAGCCCTATTATTATTTTTTAAAAAAAATTATGATCAGAAACAAGATGATACCAAATGGCATCACTGGGACTGAAAGGTTTAACTACAAAACTACCAAATACTGTATAATCACAGTATACTTGGTGTTTAATGTGGTGCGCATTAGACTTATTTAAAAAAATTGTATCCAATTCATGTATTTTAACTGTCTTTTGCCAAAATATTTTTTTAAAAAAAGTATCATGATTATTTTTGGGTCTTCTTCCAATTTTATATAATTTAAAATAATATATATTTAAATAATTGGTATAAATTGGATATACATGTAGCATTTACTAAAAAAATATTTTAGCCTTTGATTTAAATATTTTCACGTAATATTTTGAAAAATAATATTTGAAATAATTTGATTAAATTTTTTAATAAATAAAAATGATACTTAAAAACGTCGTAAACTACATGATCCTTATTTTTCCTATGTTTATAAACAATCATTAACTCTGTATTTTCAAGCTATCATTTTGCTGATCAGATATCAAAATAATTACATTTTAATGATGTTTTTCGATTAGGTTTTTACGATTAGGCCTTTAACGATTTAGCCTTTACGATTAGGCCTTTAACGATTTAGCCTTTACGATCCTTTAGATATAGATAAAAGTTGTGCATATTTTTAAAATTCATGAAGTCATGTTATTGACAAGTAAGTTTTGTAAAAACGATATATTTTTATTGTCAAATAAGCCCTTTTAAGTGACTGATTAAGCCAGATTTTTTTTTTACTTTGTGCTTTCCTTTTTAATGGCATTTTTCATAAAAATAGCACAATTCAATAAAAAGTAACCAAAAAAATTTGTCTATTTCGACATATGTGACTTTAAATCGCATAATTAGGATAATGATTCAAGGTAAGGCATTTGATGTAAAAGTGAAAAATCGAGGTTCCATCAGTTCTAGTTTCGGTTAAAAGAATCATAACTTAATAAGAGATTCAAGGCGTTACCGTCTCTTTCCATTAATAACTAGAAATAAAAGATGCATCATGATACAATTTAGGAAAATATTTAATTGTCGAATGCCAGTCATTCATAGTTAAGTCACGAGACTTCAATTTAGGAAAACAAGTAGCAAGTTCGTATTCATTTCCTAACAATGCGTTATCCGCTTAGCAATGGCATCAAAATCCCAGTGTTTTGACGCCCAATAAGCATATTGTCCAAAGAAACGTCTTCAACAATCGCCGAATGAAACGTCGAAGGATGTTTCATTGCGAAGATGTCCTTTACGCAAGCTATTATGCAGACCACTTTTTCCCCTTTCTGCTTTTCCTTATTCTTTCCGATGGTGGATGACCTCATCGCTTGTCCGTTTCATGACCACGGGCGAAGAAGAAAGCGATCCTTTCGACTTCTGCTTCAATGGCATTTTAATGGAAGGATGTTATTTTGCCTTCTGGGGAATGTATTGAAATTTAAGGATGGGTATTTTCAGAAACGTGTCATATTTGGGGGTTGTCCTCATCCAAAATTTTATGCACGATTGCTTCATAAAAACTTCAAAACTGAAGGGATTTGAAACACTAGGTCTACAGTTTTCTTGCAGAAAAAAAACTACAAAAAGGCTGCAGTTTTTCTGCCTCCCATCCTATATATTCTGCACAATTGATTCACAAAAACTTCAAAAAGGCTGTATCACCCAGCCAAAATATTTTGCAAAATTGATTTACGAAACTTCAAAAGAAAAAAAACCTGAAGGAATTTGAAGCACAAAGGTCTGCAGGAGAAACTGCAGTTTTATTGCAGCAAAGAAAAACTGTAAAAAAAACTACAGTTTTATTCTGCAGCAGTGACGCGTTTATGGATGTTGGGGCCATAGGCGGCTTCCGAATTTGGGGCTACTCACCTCCCCCCCCGGCATCTGCCATTTGTGTATGTGTGTCTTGTACTTGTGTTGTTCTACTTGACGATGGTTTATAAACGGGTCCTTGCAACCAAGCATACAAGCCTGAAAATATATTTCTACCAACACCCCCCCCCCCCCTTCCCAAACAGAAGTTAGATTTTTTTTGATAAAAACTTAATACTTGTACAAATAAAAAAGCATGATAAGGGATGGACCAGTTTGTCAATTGGGATTCAACCTCCCCTTTTTTTGGAGCATAAAATGCTTGTGACGCAATCGGGGCTGATAAAAAGAACTATGGTCTTGGCTAAATATTATAAGAGACAAGAATTTCACTAAAACTGCCCTTATAGCCCAGTAACTTAATACAACTTTAGTACGCGCGAAATCCGCTAGTTCTGATTTTTTGCACACTTGTTTATGATGTTGACCTAATGAATAATCAAAGTTTTCGACCTCAAGCGGCGAACGCAACTTTGTCAAAAATCGAATAAACCGAGAAAAAAATCGGGATTTTTTCAAATTTTGGCGATTATGACCATAAAGGACTTTTATTTAATTCTTTAAGTTTGAAATTTATTAATTTCCTTACAAATAAACTTATTAACTGTTGTTGTACTCATTGTTGTTTGTCTCATTTTGTTAACATCACAACATATGAGTACAGGGCTTCCATAGTAAATAATGCGATTCAAAATGCATTAGTTCGAATGAGCTAAGTTCGAAAAAAATGAGAAGCTTCAAAAGTATTAATCTGGGAAACTATTGTGTCTATAGAGTCAGTTTTAGTATCATATTGTAGAATATTTAGTGTACTTTGAAAAAGTTATTTGAAAGATTCTTCAGAAACTAGGCCTTTAGGGTTATAATCGCTAAAATTTGAAAAAAAAATCCCGATTTTTTCGCGGTTTATTCGATTTTTGACTAAGTTGCGTTCGGCGCTCGAGGTCGTAAACTTTATTTATGAGGCTAACTTCAAAACCAAGTGTGTGTAAAAAAAAAAATCAGAACTACCGGATTTCTCGCATACTACCCCATACTTTCAGGGGACAAAGTTACTGGACTATTATATTTACATACTTATTTTCCATTTACAATTTTATCTTTTTGCGTTTTCTTTTTGCAAATTCGTTCATCACCTCGTCGAAATCATTTTTTTTTGTTTCATCTGATTCGATGTTCAAAATCGCTAAGGCGTATCTGTCCATTCATATTTCTCTGCACATTCTTTTCCTTTTTTTTTTTTTTTTTAGTGCAGAGAAAGAACGTTCTCCAATTGCATTGCTAATCGGAATTAAGATAAATACGCAATAGCGTTTCCACACTTGGATAAGTCGATTTTAATCCGTATTGCAGAAGAAAGTTGTATATTTTCGCTGGAAACCAAAGTTGTTCTTTTCTTGCAAGTTTTTAAAAATGTTTTATTTCGTCTCGAACACAGTTGTAAGTCTAGGTATTTGTTGTTAATTTTGAAATTTGGGGGCCCTCCCAATCTTGGGGCCACAGGCGGCCGCCTCTGACGCCTATTGGTAAACGCGTCGCTGTTCTGCAGACTAAGTGTTTTAAAAGTTTTTTAAGCGATTCTGCAGAATTTTTCGGCTGTGTCCGTAGGGATGGAGAGCCCAGTCGGTAAGGCGCTTGCATTGCATGCGGAGGTCCCAGGTTCAGGAGCGGGCATTTCCAAAATGACTGCCGACCTCTAAATGGTCAGGGCAGCCAAATGAAAAAAAAAGCCTATTTTATCACTAGGAACCTCGAAGTATATTTTTAAACTGCCACGCAAAAATCTCAGATACATATCTTCAAAGAAAACTTTGAAATTGTCATCAATAGGCGAGTTTACATAAGCCATCGAATCCATGGATTGAAGAGCAAACTCAGCAATTTTTCCCTCTTGGGTATTTTCTCCCAGACAGGGTTTCATTGGGGGTCTCCGCAAACCCTCCAATGTAGGAGGGTTTATACCATGGATTCGGCCACAGACTATCATTTGGGTTAGATATCCTGCTCGACCTCTTTATCCCCAAATTTTCAAGTTGTTTTGTCTCTTCTGTCTTCTCAGTGGTATTTTAATGGAAGGATTTAGATAGTTAAGGGACTGTACGGAAATTTACGAATTCAATATTGACACTAACATTTTATTAATCAGATCGCGCGTACTTTTGGATGCTCAAGACGAACTTGCACAAAAATTTTCATGGTATTTAATTTCCGAAGGTCTTTAAAGATACGAAATATCGACAGACTAAACTATTACCGTGCCTCAGCTAAATAATAAATTCTTTTCGTACTAAATTCCAAGATTTTCAAAAAAATTACATTAAAAAAACCCCGTAAAATTCCATTTTCCTCATATTTGAAGTTGGACGAGAATGTATATTGAATTATATATATTATTGAAGTATATATATTATTGAAGTATATATATTATTGAAAGTATATATATTATTGAAAGTATATATATTTTGAATTTCTATTGTCATGGTTCTTTATCATAACTCTTTGAATTTATTTCTTAGTTTTCATCGAAATCCCTGTACCTCTCCCTTAGCAACAACCTCTATTAAAACTTTGATGTATCCTAAATCTACCCACTCAGAATAAGTTTTTATTCTTAAACATTAAGACATTGAAAATAATCAACATCAATTATGCATGATCAGAAGAAGCTACTCCGCAACTTCAAAACATTAGAAAGCTAATTAATCTTCTAGCGTCGTAATCAGTATTCAAAACACCTTTTTGTTTAATGAGTCCCCAAATTTAGAAAGGAGCCAAGTTCACTGAAAGTTTTCCCTGCACGTCTCATCTTTTACTAACATTTTATAAGAAAAAGCTTGGTGGGAAACTTCTCGTCTGGACTTCATCTTTTTTGCATGTTAATTTCGCCATCACTTTCACTGTGGGTCAGCTTTTGTCCTTGGGCATCCGTGGCATTGGCAAAGCCTCCAGAAATACCCCTGACTTCACCATTCATTTATGGGTGGAGAAAGAAGATGAGCTATCCGATCGGCCTCACCATCCATTGGAATACATGGTGATCCCACCGAGGGATTAGCGGGGTTTGTAACAACAACTACTGTAAACATGGCCTCTGTATGGGTTACCAGTTTACGTATGACGTAGTGCTACACTGTAAAAAAAAAACTGTAAATTTACGAGCATTTGCCTTTCAATTTTTATAGGCAACAGCCTTATTTGATGGAAAACGGTCTGACTACTAAATGAACGGCGTTATCCCTTAAACTGTTTGAAAATTAGGATAATTCCCGTATTTTTTCAGTTTTTTTTAGCTCATCTATTGGCAATAGAATACGATGGACACAAGTGTTTATTTAACGGGGTATGACTGGAATCTCTGCTCTGTGACCGTTATTTTACTGGGATTTTTTTAACAGTGTATAAGTTCCCTTTGACCAATCATTTATATCACAAAGCTGGTGAATTATGTCCATCCATTGTTTTATGATTGGTTAGATCGGACTGCTTTAATTATGTCATTATTTGAGTGCAGAGGCCTTCTTTAAATGTTTGTATACGAGACAATCCTAAATCGCAGTTCTGTAACTTGCAGAAAGACTAGAAGTAAATACACTTTTAAAAGCTTGTTGATAAAACCTAAAAAGTACAGAACCTATATTATCTTAAAATTAACAATTCGCATTTAAATGTTGAAGACAATATAAATACAAATTCTTCATGTAAAAGTAAACGGTTTCGTACTTTTTTTTAATAAAGGGGGGGGGGGGGGGGGAGTTAGCCTTAATCAAAATATGGTTCGGAAATGTGTTCTTTGTACCGAACTGAAAAAAAAAAACCACCAAAGAAAGTAATCACTCTCTCTCTCTCTCGCGCGCGCTCTTTCGCTCCCGCTCTCGCTATGATATTTTCTAATTCCATGCAAAAATACCCTTTCTGTATAGTGTGTGAAAAGTGATTATAAGCACAACCTTTGACGTTAAGTGAAACAAAAAAAATTAGCGGAAAACTGATCTACACTTATTGCAACTAAATAATGTGACGTGCTTTAATCAACAACGTTATTTTTTAAATTAAAAAAGTTTTTTTTTGACTTTGACTTACACTACACTCTTAAAACAAAAGAGTGAAATCCACTCCAGTAGGAGAAGTGCATTTTCGACACTGTAAAGGAGTGAATATTAACTCAGACTGAGTTAAAAATCACTCTTTTGGAGTGAACCTGTCGGAGGTTTAACACACAAAGGATCCACTCCAGTAGGAGAAGTGCTTTTTCAACACTGGAGGCGTGAAAATTAACTCAGACTGAGTTGAAATCGCTCGTTTGTTTTAAGAGTGTACAGTGATATGGAATTAGCCGATAGTGGAATCGGCCATCCCGCCAAGCAGTGCATCAAATGCGCACCTTTGCAGGTGCCTTGGCGATCGGAAGGCCGTGTCCTTGGGGCGGGGCTGTCCCTGAACCCCCATTTCTTACCCTCACCCGCGTGTCGTTGATCCCGATAGTTGAGTAATCGACAGCATCGCCGTGTGTCGATCGGAAGATTTATGTAGCATAGAGAAGATGGGTTTTGAAAGAGTGTTTTCGGAAGTGTATCAGGTTTGAATTATTTTTCTGTAGACACAGATTGTCTTCTGATAAATATATATATTACCTAAAAACACTTCGAGTTATACATTTTAACACGTTGCGTGCCACTGACTCCTTAGGGAGTCGCGTGGTTCCGATTCATCGATAACAGCACATTCTAATGAAATTCATAGTGCAATTTTGCCAACAGTTCTTATGAGTCCAAGTTAGTTTGTAAACTTGATAAGTATGATGGTCTAGTGGTTGCACAAACTACGTGATCTAGCTCTGTCATCGACCCTTTTGTGTGATATTTAATTGACACCCCTAGTAATGCGCGTCTCTGACCAAGCACACAAGCCTGAAAATATATATCTCTACCTACCAACCACCTAGTAATCCCATATGTGACTGATTGATTTCCATACATAGATTTTAGAAGTGTGTATGTGTGTTTAGAAGTGTGTGATGAAGCTTGTGCAGTTTTTTGTGTTATTGCGAAGTGTATCTTTGACCTATATGCGACGAATATAATACAGCCATAATTATGTAGGGAAGTTCATTTCACCAACCGTTCTTATGAGTTCAAGTTCGTTTGTAAACTTTATAAGCATGATGGTCTAGTATTTACACAAACTACACGATCTAGCTCTTTCATCTATGCTTTTGTGTGATATTTAATTGACACCTAGTAATGCGGGTCCTTGACCAAGTACACAAGCCTGAACATATTTATGTCCTACCAACCATCCGCCTAGTAATCCCAGATATGACTGATGAATTTCCATACATATATTTTAATTCTCATGCAGTTTTTGTGTTATTGCGAAGTGTAATCTTTCGCCAGGAACACTTCCTCGTATTTTTAGGACTAGCTGTCGTGCAGCTTTAGTTAACGACGTTAATTCAACCTAACCTTGCAATTTTACGACATCGAACTAAGATTTGTACTTGTTCGAAAATGAAGAATAGTTCGTTCATTTCCATTGTAACGAACATGTTTTTAAAAACAGGATGTTCTTTTACTTCATCAGCCTCTATCGATGAAGCCTCAATCGATGATTTGGTGGCAGCGAATGTGTTAAGGTATCTGACCATATTATTGAAAAAAAATTAGTAATTTTTTTAACCGAAATAGTTTAAATTGTGTTTTAAATATGTGGAACTGAAGTGAACTTATCAAAAATCAGGTGAAACGCTTGTTGGCTATTTTCTAAATGAAAAGGTTAGGTTAGGTTTGAATTATCGTCGCACTAGAGCTACACGAGGGCTATTGGCGACGGGCGTCGTATTTTAGAACCACAGTCAAGTGACGAGCCAACACCTGAATAGGCACCCAACGCAACCGTTAAGGGCGACATCGTACGCAGCGTTAGGACTTTTGAAGGATATTTAACGTGCACTCCCTTACACGGGGTATTATTCGTCGGACATTTTTGGCTGCACGGGCCGTTTATAGGTCGGCAGCTATTTTGGCGATGCCCGGACCCGAACCTGGGACCTTCCGCATGCTAAGCGAGTGCTTAACCGACTGGGCTCCCCAGCCCCCTCTAAATGAAAAGAAAAATAGTAGTTCTGACTTCTATTGAGATTAATGTAAAATATTGTCTAATAGAACAAAGTGTGAAGAATCGAATGATGTGTGTTTGGATGTCATAACGGGACATAAACATTTTGAAAAAAATATTGAAAGCAAATAGGGGACTAGTGATCGTTTAATCGGTCCTGTCATATGGCCTCACACCGCGTGAGATTTTCTTAAATGTTGTGTTTGGTGCCTGCTCAGGTGTTTATCAAATATCAAGTCACCAATTATACAGCCCTGGTCACGGTATCTTGCCAAAACAAGGACTGGGAGCCCAGTCGCGGTATGGCCTTGTCTTGCTTGCGAAAAGTCTCGGGTTTAGGCATTGCCAAAATAACTGCCGTGTGACGTACAATAATCCCGTGTAGAGGAAATGCACTTTAAAGTCTGCTTTATATAGCCCAACGCTGCTTATGATGCCGCTCTTAAAAGTTGCGTAGGGTGCCTAGTTAGTTGTCGCCAAGTCACTTGACTTTAGTTCTAAATTATGACGGCCGTCGCCAATGGCCCTCTTATAGCTGTAGTGCGACCATAATCCAATGTGACCTTAGCCCTACCAAAAAACCATACAGGCATCAACATACAATAAAAAGCTTAAGACCATTTCAAATTGATTCGCTAAATTCTCCTGTAACAATTACCAAAGCAAACACAGCGGTTCCATTGTCATATCTCTAAGTTCAGGTGAAGTTTGCTCTTCGGTTCATTTCAGTTCATTCAATCGTATCCACAGACAACATGAACATTCGGCCATTGGGTCACCAAGGGCAAGTAATGTACGGCCCTTTGAAAAAGAATCGGAAGGCGTAACCTCCGATATTTGGATGAAAGGGTTCTTAAATTTCTCCATTTTGCGTGGTAGAGTTATGGTGCATTTTCAGTCTTTTAAAAATGAACATTCAACGGTGAATGCGATTAAATTATTTTATTTGAACAAGCTTTTCTGCTAAAACTTTTTTGCTTATAAGTATTCTTAGAATTATATTTAAATATACTTAAAAGTAATATCGTACTAAAAAATACGAGTTTAATATGCCATTAGTTTCAAAGAGTTTTAGTATTTTTTTTCTTCTCAAATTGCTTGCATCTATGATTATAAATGAGGACATTTTGAGTAACAATAAAAAAGATACAATGCGAAATGTTAACGTATACTCTAAAATTGTTTGAAATTAATAATTTCATATCGCACAGTTGCATTCATTAGCCATATAACTGAGCCACATTAGAAAATAATGGGATATTAAAACTGTTTGTTAAACATTTTTCATCGCATTTGCTCCATACCTTTGTTACTTAATTAATTATTCTACTTTTAGCTTCCACACTACGTTTATAACGTAAAAAGTGGAAGGTTTTATGATTGAGTCCGTCTGTCTGCCCGTCGGTCTGTCACCCACTTTCACAGAACTAACCAAAAATCGCACAAACAAATGGGATACGTCATTTTAAAGCAAAATATCGGGCTAGGTTACATCCCAAATTTCATTAAAAATGTTTAATTAGAAGTATATTTAAAATTTAAATAACTAAAAACTTTATCTACATTGAAATAACATGAAAATTCAATTTTCATTCAATATTTTCACAGTTGCCATTTCGCCAAATGTACGAGAAACTTTATTTAAAATAAAAATAAACTTTTGAAAGAATATTTATTTATGTGATATAGTAATTCGGTTTGGATTGTTGTAATATCACAATAGAGTTCTTTTGATGGTTCATTATATATGTATGAAGAAAGATGTATACAGAATTTTAATTTTGCATTAAAAATTATACAAAGTTTCGCTTTTATTTTTAAAGCATCAATTATTTTTAAAGCATCAATTTTACTAATTATATATTTTTAGAATTGTAAATTAAATTGTGACCACTGAAGGATATTTATTAAAGTGCATCATTATTCTACGAATTTCAAACAAACTTAGCAAACGATAAATTAGTAATTTTTAATTTGCGAAGGAATACTAATAAAAATAGTTATTTTTGGCTTTTAAATTTTTGAATTAGAAGTCCCTGTTAGGCGAATTTCTTTCAGAGATGTATAAATAGTGTGTTTGTTAAGGGCAAATATTGTGTGGAAGCGGTTTAAGTGACAGATTCTGTAACAAACCTTCTTGTTCTTTTTTAATGGAGCTGATTTATGCATTACAAAAATTTAACGAATCTGCAATCTTTGACCAGTGAATACGTGTGAGTATAGTAGTTTTGTAAAAATTTAAAAGTAAGAAATAAGGAGTTTCTCACTATAGATATTTAATAGTTTAATTGAATTCTTAGAACATCCTCAAATTCTTCCTGTTAGAGTCTGTATTCCCCCTTTGCTCTCTTATTATTTTAGAATGTATAAATTCATAATTAAAATAAGTTCTAAGCATAAAATTATCTAATTTAAAATACGGAGTGTCCGCAAAAGAATGTATGAGTTTTAATGGTATATTATAGGAGTTTATTTTGTACTAAATATAACAAACCATACATAAAATTGAAAGAAAACTAACCTAGTTTTCCTATAAGTGCTCAATGTGTGCGCCTTTAGTGACACGACGCACATCCAAACGAAAATGCAATTCTTCCCATACTGCCTGCAGCAAGTCCGGAGTAATGGAAGCAACAGTCTGTGCAACTGTGAAAACGATGTAGCGGTACAAGCGCATGCGCTTGTCTGAAACTGTTGGAGTTATTCTTTATTCGTCACCTTCAACCATTACTGTCGAACGATTACAGCTGATACTATTACAATTTGAAACTAGGAAATTCTTTTTCGAACACCCTGTACTATTGCAAAATATATATTAATAATTGAATTTGTATACAGCCCCTATTAAAAAAACCTATTCCGGAGAGAATCACGACTTTGGAAAGTTCCATACATCGTGACATTCAACAGATCCGACTCTTTCATTTCTATATTAGAAACGGAACTGTAAGTTACTAATTACTTAGAGCTTCATGTTTGGATTTGTATTATGGGCATTAAAAATAAGAAAATGGAAGTCCCTCTAATTACAAGTTAAAAGAATGGTTCTTGCACGATAAAAATAACTCTCAGTATTGCAGTTAAAACGTTCCATCAGCAAAAGTTGACCCATCGGAAGTTCCTAAAGGATAAAGGCTAAGTTGTCTTAACCATTTTAGTTTTCAAATATTATCTTGTATTGAAATACAAATATCTTTCTTTGAAGCTTTGTATTCCTAATTACTTGGAAAAAAGGAAATGGGATGAGTCCCCAAACCGGACTCTTGACTCTGTGTTAATTCGCTGGAAAAAAAAATAATTTTCTGAACCAAATTTTTCCAGCTGTAATGAATATTTTTACAAATGGTTTCTTATATGAAATTTGTAGCTGGTTTATAAGGCTCTGTAATACCACTTTCTTCAATTTTTAATGATTTGTCAACAAAATATTAGAAGTATTTTCAAAAATTCTAGAAGTTATAGACCTGTAAATCGGCTACATCTATCAAATAAAAAAAATCTTAAAAAAGAACCGGACTGCGGAAAGATGCGGATGGCAAAGCGTAGGTTGGTTGGGTTAAGGCATTCTAGTTTTAAAATTAACTTCTTATCTCAAAGTTACATTGATGCAATTACCTCCCAACTTACCCAACATTCAGCAAGGCTAAAAATGTAAGGTACATAATTTCGGAGCCCAAGTTCCATTCTGAAACTGAAATGTTCAAAATAAACAATTCTATTCCGCAAAAAAAAATCTCCTGCAGTTTTATGAATATACATTTTAACATGATGCTTTCAACACCATATTTTTCTTTTCATTTAATTAACTTGTTTGACATGCAAATGACAGCATAAGCAACCGTGGGAATAACAAACACATAAAAAAACACAAATTGTGTTTCGGGCCGTTAAAAATCATTACCTCATGAACACTGTTTACGAAAGAGCCAAGACGAAGAAGATTGTTTCGCACAAAGTGTCTTGTTTCTTTAATAATGAAATCTTCTTCCAACAACTTGTCCTTTGGCGCTTGGCAAACATTGTCTCTTTCGCCATTTATAGAAAAAAGGAAATGTGTTGTTTCCAAAGAGAAGTTATAATCGGTTGCTGTTCTATCTTCTGAAATCTTACCGAGTGGTACGCGATGGTTGGGTGGTAAGAGCATTATAGTTTTGTAGATACTGCTGAGGTGACACTTATTCTTGATACTAAAGTGTGTAACTCGTTTCTTTACATTGATATTCTTAGACGTTTTTGATCGACTGCACTTAAATTATGCTCCTAAGTCAAGAAGCCTCACACGCGCGCGATGTCTCCCTTAAAAGTTGCTTTGGCAATACCTCCGATTGCCTAATGTCGGCTCGTCACTTGACTGTGGTTCTAAATAATGACACCCGTCGCCAATGGTATTCGGATAGCTCTAGTCCGGCGATAATTCGACCTAACCCTCTAAACATAATAGTGGCTGGGGAGCTCAGTCGGTTAGGCAGTCGCCTAGCATGCGGCAGATCAAGGCTCGGGTCCGGGCATCGCCAAAATAGCTGCCGACCTATACACGGCCCGTGCAGCCAAAAATGTCCGACGAATAATACCCCTTGTAGAGGGAGTGTACGTTAAATATGCTCCAAAGTCTCAACGTTGCGTGCGATGTCGCCCTTAACTGTTGCGTTGGATGCCTACTAAGGTGTCGGCTCGTCACTTAACTGTGGTTCTAAATTATGACGCCCGTCGCCAATAGCCCTCGTGTAGCTCTAGTGTGACGATAATTCAGACCTACCTATCTAAACATAATAATTATATCTTATACTTTTAATAAAAAAAATCTAAATTGTACAGGAGATTCGGTTTACGTGAACTATCTCCCCGATGATCAATTTTACGAATTTTATCTACATAGGGTAGACTGGCCAGTGAGTGAACAGGCCCCAGTGAATGAACATTTGGTAAATATAATTAAAAAAATAATGATTGAAAATGATTCCACTAGGTGGATTGGCAACGCTGACTTCCTCCCATCTAGTAGGAAGCTATATGAAATATGGTTGGTTGTCCTTGCCATTATGTCCTGGTGTTTATTCACTGGCGAACGCAGCGCCTTAAACGTTCATTCACTGGTTAGTCTACCCTATTTTATTTCTCATCTTCTTGTCCTTGTCAGAATGCCTTATATTATAGATGGAAGATTATAAAAGCACTAAGATGGGGAAAATTTATTTTGTGTTGCCACCATTTTTCACTAACAAACCAATTTCGAGTGTACACACTAAGTTTTCAGAGATCTCGTTTCTGTATATCCTGCAAGCAACAAGTCCAAAAGAATATAACATCCTTTTTAAAATTATCCATTTTCATGGACGCGTCGCGGAATATTGTTATTCCGACAACCGAAGAATAAAAAAAGAAGGAAAGTTTCGCCAGTTCCACCCACGCTTCGGGATGGTAATGACCGATTTCCCCACAGGGTTCCGGTTAACCGAGAGGGGTTGACCTCCTTTAAACCGTTTCGCCCTTTGCCGTGTCTTGACGTTTCATTCTTTTCTGTTGAATGGTGAACACGACAACCATGTGACTGCCATGTCCGATTGCCGGTGCACTCTGCAGGTGAGTTGTTTGATGAAGTTTGTTTACATTCGATTATTTTTTTAAAGGGGAATGGGCGCATTTGAACGGGGTCTCCAAACTCAAGTGTCTCAATGTTGATCCAATGGGGAAAAAACTATTTTCGCTGCCACATTTCTCCGGCTGTACTGAATATTTTTGCAAGCGGATTTTTTTATGTGATAAATGTAGCTGACTTAGGTCTCTATAATCCCACTTTTTAAAATTACTTCGAATATTTTGTGTAAAACAATTTATTGCATACTAAAAAAAATATTCGTACTAATTTCAAAAAGTGGGATTGTCGGGACCTGTAAGTCAGCTACATTTATCACATAAAAAATCCGCTTGCAAAAATAATATAGTCCTATATACTCTTAAAACGAACGGGCGATTTTAACTCAGTCTGAGTTAATTTCACTCCTCCAGTCTGGAAAATGCACTTACACGGAAGGAGTGGATTCTTTGTGTGTTAAGCCTCCGACAGGATCACTCCAAACGAGTGATTTTAACTCAGTCTGAGTTAATATTCAATCCTTTCCAGTGTCGAAAATGCACTTCTCCAACTGGAGTGGATTTCACTCTTTTGTTTTAAGAGTGTAAATTATTTGGGAATCCATCCAGAAAACACGTTTAAAACATTAATTTCGTTTAAGGTCTAACTGATTTGAATATTATTTGTGAAAATTTGGCAATTTTATCAGAATGAAAAGTGTATTTTGGTTAAATTGCATTCGGATCGTATTGCATGTAAATATTACCTTACAAGAGTTTCCAACTAACGAACCAATCGCGCTTTTCCCTTTGCCCTTTTACTCTTAGTTTTCACCCAAGTCAGGTTGGCACGGAGTGTAGTTTCTGATGAAAATGGTCATGTTTCAGGTCTTTAGTGTGAACAGAAATGCTTGATAACATAAAATTGTAAATTTTAGTGGCTTATATCATGTTTACTCTAAATAAACATTTTCTAGCTGTTTTTTTTTTTTAAATCATATACTTTTAAATACATATAAATGATTTTAACCCTTTCCTTACTGAAACGCCCGAACAACTAAGGATTCGATAATGTTATTCCTATCAAATATTACGATGAAGCAAAAATCCTTCGTAACGAAAGTTTCACCAAAAGAAGTTGAACTAAGAAACAGGTCTAAAATTTAACCGAATAATACAAATTAGTAATGTATACCTTATTTTTTCTATCTCTGTAAATGTTGTTTTTCTACTTGGGCTCACTACTAGAAAGGAAGCAACATCCGTTCGCTAATTAAGCAAGTACTCGTTACGTTATTATTACAGTGAAAACTTAACGACCGACCACCTCCATGAAACGACCACCTCGACTTACGGCCACTGTTTCAAGGCATCTATTTTTTTTCCGGCTATTTTAAGGGGTCATAGGAGTCTTAAAAATGTGCAAAGAAGGCACTACAAAGTATAGTTTGATCTTTCATGTAGTTTTTTTAACTACTCAATATATAAGTATAATTTTTTTTAATGTAATTCTATAAAATTTATTTAATATAAAACAAATTTAAAAATTTGTGAAACTTTTTGCCAAAACTAAAATGATATTAAACATAAAGCTATTTGAACACATTGGGATTAGGCTTGCGCGGCAAATTTTGAGGTCAAAATTGAAAAAATGACCATGAAAATGACTTTATATTGTACAAATATATACAAACAAAGACTTATAACCTAAATTCTCAGCTCAATTTTAATTAGAAATTATTTTTTTTTAAAAATTTAATCAAAATTTTAAAATTTTTATTAATTATTTTAGAAAAAAGTTCTTAAAATAATTTCTAATTAAAATTGATCTGAGAATTCAGGTATAAGTCTTTGTTTGTACATATTTGTACAATATAAAGTCATTTTCTTGGTCATTTTTTTCAATTTTGACCTCAAAATTTGCCGCGCAAGCCTAATCCCAATGTGTTCAAATAGCTTTATGTTTAATATCATTTATTTTAGTTTTGGCTAAAGTTTCATAAATTTTAAATTCTGTTTTATATTAATTAAATCTTGTAGAATTACATATAAAAAATTATACTTACATATTGAGTAGTTAAAAAATTACATGAACGATCAAACTATGCTTTGTAGTACCTTCTTTGCACATTTTTAAGACTCCTATGACCCCTTAAAATGTGGTTCTAGGAGCGACCAACCTCCATTTACGACCAATTTATTAGGGAGCGGACTTCAACTCTTAGATGCTCCACTTTTTTATCTCTGTAAATGTTGTTTTTCTACTAGGGTATATTACTAGAAAGAAAACAACTTTCGGACATTTTTTTTTATAGGTAAAATAAACTAGAATTCTTCATTTAAGTTTTTTTTATGCTCATTCTTCCTCCTGTTGCTAAAGTCATTTGATTTATCTACCAATATGATTAAAATATGTAAAATATATTAATTTTTTTTAATCATGATAACCCTTAACGTCGAAAATAATCTTTTCAATGATACACGATTTTAAAGTGTTGGCATTCAATTTAAATATTTTCAAAGATCATAAAGATAAAACAGAACATGATTTCCATTAAATATTTTCCCTTGTCCGAACATCTCGTCTAACAATAGAGAAATAAATTACTTGGTGATAACACAATACCCCTAGAGACGTTGGCATTGTAAGGTGGTTAAAAGATCCTTCATAGATTCAAAAATCGTTTTCAAAGAACATGTGTTGTTTTTAGCAGAAATAATCTTCATACTTTGCTATATAATGTTAGTTCCACTATAGCCTTTTCAATCTTGAAAACAATCCTACACTCCTTGCCAACCTAAGTTGGGTAAATAGAAATATGCCATGGAGAAGATCCTTCCGCGAATGTAAAGAGTTCCATAAATTATTTGTGAATCCATCCATACAAAATTCCAATTTTGATAAGAATGATTAGGAAATTACTAAATATATTTTAAAATAACCCTCTTGAACTATAATTATATTTTCAATACATTTTATTTGTATTTAGAACTAATATTATTATACTTTGAATGCTGCCAAAGACATAATTTCACAACAGTTAATAACTTCACTCTTTATTTTGAATACTGTAATCTATGAGGGTTATTAGTAACTAAAACTTCAAAATGGAATGTAACAGATAAAAAAACACAGATTTGTCGAGAGGGAGCTCTACTTTAATAGAATAAAGTGCATTATGTTTACTTTTACTTGTTGCCATATGGCAACATTATGCATTAGAGGGTTAAGTATTAGGTATCCAGAACGCTGGCACATACTTTAAAAATAGCTACTAAAGTGGGATTTGTAACTAAGGTTCTCTCGATGCGAGAAAGTCACAGGAAGGAAGCGGTTAACGACACGCCCATTGTTCTTTTCGAAATTAAAAAGAATGTTCTTTGTCACCCGTTTGACCCACATGGCCCCTGGCACGCGACACCAACAAAGAAATGAAGGGTCAGTGAATCACCTTTTACTAAGTGGACAATTTGGGAATTATTCGCTTTCAAATTTTACATAAAAAGGAACGGGGAGAAAAGGATATTAAATGAAGATGTGTTGCGTCATATAATTTGCAGTTATGGTGTAACAGTATTATAAGTTTTGGAATGTAACTTTGAATGACTTAAATAGCTTACGTAATTTTCCTAAGAGCTCCAGTGTGATCCACCTTATAGTTGTTCGATTTTTTTTTATTATTCTTATGGAACTAAGTATAAAAAAAACACTAAAGTTTGATAAAAGAACGGTTTTAAGTTTAAGTGCCGTTGAATTAGAGTAACTTTGGACCAAGCTTATAACTTCTCATTAAATGCAGTCTTTAAAAAATGCGAAAGCCTTTTTTAAATTAGTTGCCGTGACCTATGAGTAGGAAATATTCAAGAAGAAAGTCAGTACTAGGGCTTCATGCTTGCGCTTGGTCTTTAGTAGCCAGTTTTTTTTTAAGTGTCAGGAAGGCTTGGATAGTTGACAATTTTAATTTTGCTGAAAATTACAGAATGTTTTTTATGGGGGGAGGAACTATTATTAGATACGTATATTTTTGTTTTTGCTAAAAAAAATTATTAAAGTTTTGAGGTGGTCAAAGTTAAAGATATTCCGTTTTTTTTGAAGAAAAAACGAACCAACTTACATATGGCAATACTTTTTGTGTCAAGGGTTAAAAATTGCAGTGGCTATTTTTTTGTGCGACTTGTTCCATACTCTACTAGTACATACTTAGTGACAAATGTCAACCGTAAGTTCTTATGTCCTAACATGTACTATGGAACAAGTAGAACACGAAAAAATTGTCACTGCAATATTTAACTCTTGACACAAAAAGTATTGCCGTATGTAAGTTGGTTCATTTTTCTTCAAAAAATGGAAGATCTTGAACTTTAACCCCCCAAAACTTTAATAAAAACATTTTTTTGGCAAAAGCAAAAATATAGTGTCTAATAATTTTCCATAAAGAACATACTCTGTAATTTTCTGCAAAATTAAAAATGTCAACTATCCCAACCTGTCTGTTTTGCCCGGTTTTTTTTTTTAAAAACTGGCTCTTAAGTATGACGTTGCAATATACTTTGTACACTTACGTGGAACAATAGCAGTTTGAATGTGATTTGTTAAAGTAAACAGTTACCACGTTACCATTTTTTTCTCTAATGGGGTTGCAACTTGGCGGTCAAGCCTTTGCAGACTTGGCACATTCCTCGGAACTGAGAGCCATTTTTTGTGGCACCATCTAGGCGACTCTCGCTACCAATTTTGACGCCCATATTACAATGACTCTGAGCTAACTGTGGATGTTAAAGTATGTCGAGATTTAATTTTGCCGAGAGAACCCAGGCCAAATGGTCCTCCAGGGATCTTTTACATGCCACATAATCATATGACATGCGTGCCCAGAATTTTCCTATCCAGAAAATCCGACGACTCAGCAAGGGCTCGAATCCGCGATCTTGGGCTTAGCGGACACGTTTGACCTCTCAGCCACTGAGCCGCTACTTTGCCATATTGATTTAAAAAATTTGTATTTTATCGCATGTTGCTACCTTCTCTTCCATCACTTATGGGCATTTCTAACTCATTCTTTATTTGTAATACAAAACTATTTTTTTTATCTTAAATTCCAAAACACACTTCAAACTGTTCCATCAAAATGAGACCATAGTTTTAAGAAACACTACCAAATTTATAATTATGACCCCATAACAAAATAAATAGACTACCCTGACCATATTTGTTTCAGTTATTAACTTTTCAACTATGAAATCATTAAATGTTCCTAGTTCATATTTTATTTATATTGTTTTTATAAAACTTTGAGACTTTTCAATATTTTTTTATTGCTAGATAGTTGAATAGAAAACTAATCTGTACTGCAAAATGCTGTATGTCTGGTTATTCTAAAAAAGACCTCTTCCTTAAACAAATGCCTTCCAAATTGATTGAAAAGTCTCATTCCACATTAAAAACATCTTAAAAACATTTCCAGGAAATTACATCTGTTTGCAAACAGACTTTATCTTCACATCTGCTTGAAGAAGCGTTACCTTTCACCAAGTAAACAACGGTGGGTAACTGGTTATGTAACTCATTACCTTAAGGTTGAACAATGAACATTGAACTGGTCGACGGACATAAAACATAACCTTCGGTGTTTACAAAGTTTTTTTTCATTATGTCTTTATTATAGCATTAAGTTTTTTTTAATAGTGGGCCGATAGGTCAGGGTTCGTACTTCTCCTGAAAAATAAGATAAATAAGAATTTTTTTTATTCTGTAAACATATGGTCTTTATCATAACAAACACAAGTTCAAATCAAAATGCTGCTTTATATACTGTGAAAAATTAATGTGATCTAATGTTCTTCTCATTCAAAATATCAACTCCTTTAACTTGGTATCAGAAAATTGTACATTTTAAAAAGTTCTTGTACTCCCATTTAGATATAATATTTTTTCTGTAATTTTTATTATTATAATAATTCGTATTTTTAATAATGAAATAATGTTTAGTCTTTTTGGCTAACTTTTTTTATTCATTATTATGGATATACTTCCTCATTTAATTTCGAACTAGGTTTTTCCATTCTCATAACGTGCAAAACACAAGCAGAACGAATTTCTCAAGTGAATTTTAGGTTATCTTCTTTATAATCAAATTGAATCGCGTGATAAACATTCATTAAATAACGTTGAACTTTAATTTTAAGATTTCCGGAAGATCTACAAAAGATCGTTAGTTTGTTGTGTGTTTTCCCTCACGAAAGGATAGTTTCCCAAGAGTTGTTAATGAATACTCAATCATCCACTGTTTACAACTTTTTACTTTCAATTATACGCCAACACACCTTAAGTTTGCAGCACTGAAATGTTCTACCCGGAAGAAACGCTCGTAAACAAACGGAATTTTGCCTCTCTGATAGGTCGCTCCTACGCGATACGTCCTCCCGGATATTCGTTCGCCCTGTTACGTCAAAATCGAAGGAAAAATAATTAATATTACATTCTAACTGAAGCAAAAACAAATAAATATAATAAAAATAACTCTTGAAATAACGAATAAAGGGATTTATTGAATGTGAAAAACCTTTTTTTATACAGTTCTTGCACTCGGAAATTAGAACTATTTACCCTTTTCCCCGTAGAACATTTGTATACTGCATACTTAAACTGTGGTGAGGTGTACTTAATGTGAAATTTGAGTTAAAATGAAAGTATTGATGTGGGTTCGAATTCCTAATTAAATATTTTTTGATTTTTGCACGCCATGGAGAGAGCTTATTCTTAAAAGGTGATTTTCGAATATCGCTCCATCTGTCTGTCTGAAACCTCTTTTCTGCAAGAACTAAAAGAGCTACAGGCTTCAAATTTTGTACACGAGTTCCCAGTACCTGTCTGACGTTATAATAACGTTTCTGAAAAAATCGCGCGCAAATGGTACTTGCAATAGAACATTTTAGATTTTTTAATTATTCAAAATACCTTGTAGTATTATAGTAGTCACATTACCATATAGGGTTAGTATGAAAGACATCCCACGTAAAACATTTAACTCTCTACATACACTAGTATATCGTAGATCTCAGATCACTAAATATGGCACGCGTTGTTACAAGTCTGTGCGTCGCTCTAGTGCGATGTACACTCTAAAAAATGAATGCTAAAAAACTACGAAATTTTCCTTAATTTTGACGATTCCGTTACTAGCAAATGCTCCGACTTTTCGTTTCCTCAAAGTGAGGAAATTTGAATCGTCATTTTTATGAGGATTTGAATGCCGTCTAATCTAAAGAAATATTTCGTCATTTTTGAGCATGTGAGTACAACAATGAGATTCAGTTTCCTCAAAATCAAGATACAGAATTGTCAAATCACGATCATAAAAGTTAGGATTCGCGTTTACTCAAAAGTCATGTGATAATTTGACGAAAAATCCTCAAAATTAACGAAATGAGGCTTGAGGATTCATGAATCGTCAAAAATGAAAGTGTTATTTCTGAGAGTGTATCAGAACGCGTGAAAAACATTCGTTTAATAAAAAATAAAACCTTGATTTCTGCGATTCTTAAAGTGTTCATTAGGGTGGACGCAAAAAATAAAAGTTCGATTTTTTTTAGTGGCACCCCCCTAAAAGTTGCCATTTGACCAAAAAATGAGATTGCCGAAGTTTAAGCTCAATCGGAATATATTAACCCGTGCCTCATCGGCCCTAAAGTTGCTGAAAATTGCCGTTTTTCTGTAAAATACGCAGTATTTCCTCTATAAAATTCAAACGGTTTATCCTATATGCGTAAATACAATTTTATATTAAAGCTTACATTCTTAGCTTTAATTTGAATACCTACAAGTTGCATATAAAACGAATATATTAAGAGATAAAAGAAATTTTTATAAGAGACGATTCAAATTATCGATTTAAAAAAAATATTTAAAAAACTAAAAACGTTTTATTATCCCTCAACTTAAATTATAATTTCGTTTATTGATTATGTTTATAAAATATTTAAGTTGTGAACCATTCAATGAACACTTCAAATTAATAAAAAATTATAATTAAATACTTTAAATTAATAAAAAATTATAATTAGGGCAAAAGAGGGGGGCTGTAAAAAACTATGAATCACGTAACTTCCCGAAAAATTTATTATTCGTTCAATCTACAATCCATACTATTACAATGAATTGAAAAACATTTATAAATAATTTATCTATCAGAAAGGGAAATTTAACGGTATACTATTTGTGAAATTAACTCACCAAATTTAAGTAGAAGGTAGCGGTTTTTCCAAGGTGCTTTTCTTTACGTCTGGATATATTTTTCTGCACTCGGATATTATTTGCAAAAGGTATTGCTTCTGCTTTTCATCTCTTCTAATAGTGTCACTGTAGTCCTGGATGAGTTTGACGCCCCTTTCTGCTGTGTCGTTAACGACTCTAAGGTTTCTTACAATGTTTTTCCCTTTGAGAAAACTTGTGTCTTGTTCCCACACACTGGGATCGGACTTTAAGAAGTCAGTTGATAATTTGAACCTTTTGAAAAAGTACAATGATGAGGGAGTGATGAAATGGTCAAGTTCGGTGTTTAAAATTAATTGAATTTCTTCTAAGGGGATATTTGCTTTAATTGTTCTTTTTTCACTATCAACTTCTTCATATTCATTTCCTTGTTCTTTAAAATATAAAAGTTTAGAGGCCATTTTTACTTTAATTTCTACTTTTAAATTTGGGTCAAATAAGGCAAAACAAACTTGTTCAGGATTTAGGTACCATAAATGATTAACAAGTTTTTTTATTGCTGCGTTTGATGCGTTTTCATCTGTTGTTTTGTAATCAACTAACTTTTTACACAATTGTAAATCATTGTTAGGGGCCTTCGCAGCATCAGGAGCCGTAAACCAATGCTTTACGTAAATTTTCAAAATAAATATGCACACACTTCTTGTACTTTCTAATTCTGATGGGGTTAATGAAAACTCCTGTCTAAAAATGTAGATTTTTAAAGAGTATATTGCTTTAGCCATCCATCGGGCATGATGAATTGCGCCTGGTGCTCGGAATGAAATTTTGTCTGGTGAAACACGACCTAAGAATATTAAACATAACTGTAAAAATTCTTTATAGTCTTCTCTGGGATGTTTTTGTTCCAACTGGTCGAGAAGAAATCCAGATATTTCTTCTAAATCACTAAAATGAATTTTAACAAGTGGATCTTCGATTCCAAATTTGTACTGCTTTTTGTCAATGACAGGCCACTTCATCTGAATTTTTTTAAACATTTCTGGTTGAGGTCCTGTTGTTGCACCAAATTTGCTTTCAAAAACTGCCTTAAGTAATAGCTCTAATATGTGGTGACGACAGGCCAGATATAGAAGATATTTTTCGAAATATTGTTCCAATAAAGTACAAGTGCCTTTCCAACAACCTGTATTCGCAGCAGTAGTGTCAAAACACATCGCCTCGATTTTTTCAGCTGCACCCCACTTATTTATCTCAGAAAATACTGCTTTGCCCTGAGAAAGTCCCTTACTATTTTCAATTTCAGGTACTCCTATTAACTGTTCTTCATCCCCGCAACTGATCAGAACCGCTAATCTTTCCTCATCTTTATTTGATGAGTGCGATACTAATTTCCCATCCCAGTGTAAAACTGCATTAGAAAAGTCTGAATTTTGAAATCTGTTTTTTATGATGTTTGCTCTTTGTTCGCGAAATTTTTGTCGTCGAGCACGGACTGTGGTTCTGCTGAGAGATAATTCCTGCAAATTCGCGTCTAATGCTTCAGCTGCAGCAGCGATTATCCTGACAGCGTCTCTATCAGAAACATTGCACCTATCCAACAATACACATAGTTTTTCGGTTAGAATTTCTTTTGATCCACGAGAATAGTTCTTTTCCTTTATTGACGTATCTTCCACTGGAACACTGTCAAAATCGCTGTGGTCCATTTTTTCTATGTCCTCCTCCTCCTCATCCGAGGTGCTACTTCCACTTAATTCAATGCATTGTTCTTCATTTTCTAAAATACAATAAAAATACAAATTCTAAGCAGAACTCTTAACAGCAGCTTTGAATAAGGTATCCGTGAACGCATGATATCCACATTCGTTATAAAATTTATAAACTTCCTTGGTTTTGAAACTAATCCTTAGGGTGGCATTGAAATAAATTGCTTAAAATGTTAACAATGAGTTTGCGACGATCAGAACCTGTATGAAATCTTACTGGGCGAGAGCTAAAAATTAAGAAAAATATCGCTTAAGAAAATAAAACTATCTCTTGTTTATTCATGCAATTGTGGTTTAGTATTTTTCTTCTAAGTTTTAAAAATATATTCCAATGTCCATAATTTTGACAGTATATAAATCCCTAAATATAACTAATAGGAAAATCAATATTTTATGTAGTGCAACTTATATCTACTATATTTAAAGTACCTACCTATAGATTTAAGTTTCCAATTTTCTTGTCTGACCATCTCCGCTGCTTTTCTTTTGGATTTTCTTTCTTCTGCCCTTAGAAATTTGATGTCAATTCCTCCCATACATCCAACACGTCCCTTTTGTCTCTGAAGAATCAAAAACTGCCTGTCCTCATCGCTAGTATTTTTTAACGCATCTTGATGGGCAACGTCAAAAAGATCGTCAAGAATGGATTTAAAGGTTTTAATTTTTTCATCTTGAGACTTACTAACTCTTGTAGCATTTTTCTGTAGTTTCCTCCACTCTTCGTAAAGTTTTTCCAGCTTCAAAACACAATTTTTGAATTGCTTTGTAGGTATTCTCGCTTTTTGCCAGAAAACTAGAACTTCCTCGATTGTTAACTTTGCAGCATTTTTGATATCTAGCTTAACTTGCCGTAAGTTATAAAATAAACTTCGCAAGACTTGGCCATTTGATGGAAGTTTACTGCCAGTTATTTGATGCGACATATATCCAATCAAAAATATATTGTCTTTCTTTCTTAGACTCACACCTCCTAAATTTGTTGAAGTCGAACTCGAACTAATCGAATCCATTTTCAAAGAAAAATTACCTTATTTTACCAGACCATGCAGAAAATTACTACACGTCTTTATCTGCTTGTATTCTCTTTTAGAAATAAACAGAAGTTCATCGCATTCCCAACTCCCCTATCGACATGATGACATCACTTTCAACTTGTCCCTTTATTGCAGGGGATATAGCTTTCTTCACCCCCCACTTAAGAATGTGGCAAGAACACAGAATTTATGAGATCAACCACCCCCGTCTCTTAGTAATGGGAGGCGGCAGTCCGAATTTCCCTTTGATTTTGGGAGCAGCCGAGGAAGAGATGTGCCGCCCAAATTTTACTAAATATGTGTGTTATAACGGTCTTAAAAGTTAAGTTTTTCAAACTTCGTTTAGAAAGAAGATTAAAACTATCCCCTTATTTGATACACCAGAGAAATAGAATTAACTAAATAATTATAGTGTGAACAATATTGTTTAAAATAATTAATCCGTCAATCCAGTAATCCGGTAATTTTTTTAAGACAGATTATTACAAGATATATTTTATATACAAACAGTAAAAGAAATTAGGACATCAAATACACACATAAAAAATATTAATTTTATTATTTTAGGAAATCTTAAAAATAAATATTTTTGATGGTGTCCTTAAAAAAAGGTCATATATCTTAATATACAAATTTTTTATTCAAGTTGTAGGTACTCAAATTAAAGCTAAGAATCCATACTATAACATAAAACTATAATTACACTTTTAAAATTAACCGTTCTAATTTTATAGGGGAAAAACTGCGTTTTTTTTAAGAAAAACAGCAATTTTCTCGAACTTTAGGCTCGTTGAGGCACGGGTTAATATTATCCGATTGAGCTTAAACTTCGGCAATTTCATTTTTTGATCAAGTGGCAACTTTTAAGAGGGTGCCACCAAAAAAATTCGGAAAATAAATTTTCCTATGGGTCCTTGCGTCCACCCTAGTGTTCATGGCAGATCATCAACTCTGATCGTGTAACTCCAACCAAAGGTTACGGTTTCAACACCGGGAGCTTTCCGAAAGATCGTCGCTAATTGCGAAAAATGTATGTATCTCTCTGAAGAAACCAGTCCCCCTTGTGAGATCCATTTAATTAGAGGATTGTGTAAATATGAGATTCCATACAGAGTTATCGCGTAGCTCGTGTTTTGAAGTAGAATTTTTCACTGAAAAAACTAGTTATGGAATTTATCATTTCAAGTTCAGTGAACTGGGTGAAAGGTTTTTTTTTTGTCCCATCTCCTTCAAAATATTTGTAAACTTTTAACTCCTGTGAGAATATTGATATAACCATAACAAACATGATCATTTTTTTTAAGTTGATTTTTTAACCAGATCTAAACCCAAAAAATATGTAGTTTAAGTTTTTCTTAAACTATTCTATCAATCAGAACGTGATGCTAAATTTATTTCTTGATTACGTATCAAAGCAACATAACTTGTTTCTAACGTGTTTCAAGCATAAAGATATAGTATTTAAACTTTTGGACTATACTAGATAGTGAGATAATTTGTTTAACCCTTTCAGTCCCAGTGATGCCATTTGGCATCATCACTTTCAATATTTTTTTTCAAAATGTTTATGTCCCGCTATGACATCCAAACACACATCATTCGATTCTTCACACTTTGTTCTATCAGACAAAATTTTACTTTTATCTCAATAGAAGTCAGAACTACTATTTTTTTTATTTAGAAAATAATCAACAAGCGTTTCTCCTGATTTTTGATAAGTTCACTTCAGTTCTACATATTTAAAACACAATTTAAGGGGTCACAGGAGTCTTAAAAATGTGCAAAGAAGATACTACATAGCATAGTTTGATCTCTCTTGTAATTTTTTAACTACTCAATAAATGAGTATAATTTTTTTATATGTAATTCTACGAGATTTATTTATTATAAAACAAGTTTTAAAATTTATAAAACTTTAGCCAAAACTAAAATAAATGATATTAAACATGAAGGTACTTGAATACACTGTGATTAGGCTTGCGCGGCAAATTGTGAGGTCAAAATTGAACAAATGACCAAGAAAATGACTTTATATTGTACAAATATGTACAAACTAGGACTTATACCTAAATTCTCAGCTCAATTTTAATTAGAAATTATTTTAAGAACTTTTTTCTAAAAAAATTAATAAAAATTTAAAAATTTTGATTTTAAATTTTTTAAAAAAATAATTTCTAATTAAAATTGAGCTGAGAATTTAGGTATAAGTCTTTGTTTGTACATATTTGTACAATATAAAGTCATTTTCTTATTCATTTTTTCAATTTTGACCTCACAATTTGCCGCGCAAGCCTAATCACAGTGTGTTCAAGTACCTTCATGTTTAATATCATTTATTTTAGTTTTGGCTAAAGTTTCATAAATTTTAAAACTTGTTTTATAATAAATAAATCTTGTAGAATTACATATAAAAAAATTATACTCATTTATTGAGTAGTTCAAAAATGACATGAAAGATCAAACTATGTTTTGTAGTACCTTCTTTGCACATTTTTAAGACTCCTCTGACCCCTTAAACTATTTCGGTTAAAATAATTACTAATTTTTTTTTTAATAATATAGTCGGATGCCTTAAAATATATAACTCGAAGTGTTTTTAGGTAATATATATATATATTTTTTATTTTGTTGTTTTCCACAGTTAAAGAATTTTGGCATTGTTTCAAAAACCATATAAAAAATTTTAATGCATTTTTTTTCTTATGGAATTCGTATATTTGACCTAAAATAAGCTTATTTTGTGAATATCAGATGTTTCTGTAGTGCAGTAAAGTTTTGGGACTGAAAGGGTTAACTAAATTCTGAATCACAGCAGTGTAAGGTATCATTGTGCATTTTATCTAAACATATTTAATGTCCTAAGAGTGTTAATAAAATGGTTAGCAAACGTATGAGCTACAGAAAGAAAAAAAGTGAACTTCGAAAAGATGACAAAGGCCCTCGCCAGAAAAGACGGTGAAAAATGCCCCCATTCCAATCGGGCTAATTTTTTTTCTGAAAATACCTCATAGTATGGACAACTTCTCAGCCAAGTTTCAGCTCAAAAATATGACGCATTTTTGAGTAAAAAATTAAAGTTTTTTTTCTTTTTAAATTGATTATTCCCTGAATATATTTGATAAATCCAAAAAACTACTCATGAGTTTTTAGATATCATTGAGTAGTACTCTCAGAAAAATCCGCTCATAAATCTGATCGAGCGATCATTCTTAAAAATGCAATTTTATTTTTCAAAAAAAAACTTCATGCCAAAATCGTTTGGTCACAACTTAGGATTTTGTCTCTACATATTCCTCTATTATCAATCTATAATATATATTTTTTTCAGATTTTTAAAATTATTGGACGATAGTTTAAAAAAATAATTCTTAAAGCCTGATTTTTTTTGCTCTAAAATCCATAGATTTAGAAATAGCATGCCCACCGATTGCGCAATCCCGTACAACGCAATGATGCGTGATGAATCCACATTTCGTCGTTTTCGCAATGCATCACGGGATACTGATTCACAAAAATGGTTTTTCCGAAGAGTTACATACAATAAAAACTGCATTTTTAACTTGCTTCTTTTGTGAATATATACCTCATGCCTTACAGAAATTATCAATGCGCATGCAGCTATAAAATTATGCTAGCGAAACTTGTAAAAAGTTTTAATTAGTTAATATTGAATATATATCTTTTATTAGTCGAATTATTTCATGGTGCCATCTGGTGGCGTATGGCATGCCATGTGCAAGAGCTTGGGAACTGCCTTATGGGATAATGGTTAACAAATGGCTTCACCTTTCCCCCTAGAGGCAGATCTGCTACTTTCTAAATCTATGCTAAATTCTTTAGTCCGAAAGAAATTCTCCCAGATTGAATTTCCCCGCCTTTGTTAGGAGTGCCATCTGCCGAGTAAGTAGTGCGAAAAGTCAGGTTTTAAGAATATTTTATTTTTTTTAAACTATCGTCCAATAATTTTAAAAATCTGAAAAAAATATATATTATAGATTGATAATAGAGGAATATGTAGAGACAAAATCCTAAGTTGTGACCAAACGATTTTGGCATGAACTTTTTTTTTGAAAAATAAAAATGCATTTTTAAGAATGATCGCTCGATCAGATTTATGAGCGGATTTTTCTGAGATTACTACTCAATGATATCTAAAAACTCATGAGTAGTTTTTTGGATTTATCAAATATATTCCGGGAATAATCAATTTAAAAAGAAAAAAAACTTTAATTTTTTACTCAAAAATGCGTCACATTTTTGAGCTGAAACTTGGCTGAGAAGTTGTCCATACTATGAGGTATTTTCAGAAAAAAAATTAGCCCGATTGGAATGGGGGCATTTTTCACCGTCTTATATGGCGAGGGCCTTTAAACAATTATTCCGGAATCAATAGAAGTTCTATTCTATATTTTTCCAACAAATGCGTTCCCAACTTCCGCTTTAATAATGTTTTCAATTTCAAAACGTGCTTACAGTAGCTTGATTTAATATTTACAAGTAATCTGTTATTCTTAAATAAGGGTCTTAAATTTTCCAATTTATTTAAACGATGTATGATACTTTCACTCAAAACTGTTGCTCGTATTCTTTATTAGTGTTAGCTAGTTAACGGTTTTTAAAACAAATAATAAACTTATACTAGCATCCAATTAAAGGTAAAGAAACATTTTATAAACACTGAATTTAGCATTACGTGGAATGTTTTACGATTTAGAAATTCATTGAGAAATAAAATTGAAGGTTGGGCGTGCCACGAGTAATATATTCAATCGGCAGGAAGTTCCACTACCAATCAAGGACGTTCTTTTTTTTTATTAATTTTTTTTCCCTCCCCAATATTCAAATTGACACTCGGAAGAAAATTTCCTCCATAATTAATTCAAAAAGAATCCTACTTACCACTTAAAAAAAAGAAAACTAAAGCTTATTGAAGGTTAGTAGTAGTATAACGTTGTGTAAAAATAGTTAAATTTGAACATGGTTTCGTTTGATGGTCATTTACGTCCCAACCTGATTAAGCATAAAAATTATTGTATGACGTTTTCCTTAAAATTTTCTTCTGCGAAATAAGCAGGCTTTAATTTATGTGGAAGAATGCAGGATTAAAATTTATGACGGTTAGCGAGTTTAGGTGTCCGTATAGGTGGAGGGAATTTCACGTCAGATGAAAATACGTTCTTTTTTTGGTATAGTTAATAAAACTTTTTTATTCAGATACTTAAAATTGAATTTTCTTACAATAGTTAGATTTGTAAGTCAATGAGTTTCCTTACATAGTTTATATAGAAAGAAACAATTTTTACTTTTGTAAAATTAAGTTTTGTTTCTTAAATAAAAAAAAAACATTGATACACTTCAGGATTTTTTCTGTTAGAAGCAAATATAGAAAATCTGTATGTATAGTCTTTGTTTTCGCAATTTACTAATACTTTTCTGTTTAAAATTTTGAAATAATGTTTCAGGATCATAAATACTTTAAAGAGTTGTTTGTGAAAGAGTGAAAACTCAATGAGTATTTTTAAGCTCACTCAGAAAAAAAAAAAACTCTCTCCCTCTCCGCCAGAAGAAAAAAATGGTGCGGATCGAAACGTCACCAGAATTTCCCAAAACTAGCATTTAAGTCATTACAATGACAAGAGTTGTCGACCACTGAACTAAATTAGAATGAATATTATTAAATGCCTTTATATTTAGAACTGGCATTCTGTCTTTCTTGACAACTTTTGAATATTTTTGTCTATAAAGTAGGGCCATCTCGTACTTGAAAATTTTCCCTTACAACGATCAATCCCATGGAATCATTCTTCTTAATATAAATAAACGATCACTCAGCGGCTCAGTCGCTGAGAGGTTACACGTGTCCGCCTCGTAAGCCCAAGATCGCGGGTTCGAGCCCCGGCTGAGTCGTCGGATTTTCTGGATGGAAAACTTCTGGGCACGCATGTCATATGATTTTGTGGCATATAAAAGATCCCTGGAGGGCCCATTTGGCCTGGGTTCTCTTGTCAAAATTAAATCTCGGCATACTTTAACATCCACAGAGAGCTCAGATTCATGTAATCTGGGTGTCAAAATTGGTAGCGAGAGTCGCCTAGATGGTGCCACAAAAAAAAAATTGGCTCTCAGTTCTGGGGAATGTGCCGAGTCTGCAAAGGCTTAACTTCCAAAGTTGCAGCCCCATTAGGGAAAAAAAACAACCACTTAATAAACCTTCAATAAGTAGCGTCCATTACATTCTTATGCAAAAGGCACATCGACGATTTGTCGCGCTAAGAGTAACAGATTCCTTTAGAACGTGCGCTGTTTTCTTAAGATTTTTCAACATGAATCACTAAATTGTTTTCTTGGAATGTCGCAAAAAATTCAGAATGTGTCCCTAAGTTTGTTCTTTTTTTTTTTTCTGATGAGGGGTGTGAATCGGTCAAGCGTCCCTTCCGTCGCGTAATCGCGTTCTTTTTTTTTTTTTTTTTTGTTCTTTCCGCACGTTCGATTTCACGCAACAGCTGGGAAGAAAATGCAATTACTAAACCTCTTCGCCAGCTTTGCGTAATCGAGAAGCTTCTTTATTTTTCTCCTTATGTTTTTCCGAAAATTCGATGGTTAATTAGCTTCGACAGAAGATGCTAAATGGCTTGTTTCAGATTCGGCTATTTTGGGAGTGCTATTTGCATAATCTGAGGACTATTTATTTATGGCTGTTTGATCAATGGAAAATTTAGCACTTTTGGGGGTCCGAAAATAGTATTCAGTGGCCCATAAGCTTTAAAACCATTCCATGCATATAAACTCTAAATTAAACAAATACACTCTTAAAAATGAATGCTCAAAAACGACGAAATTTTCCTTAATTTTGACGAATCATTTACTGGCAAATGCTCCGAGTTTTCGTTTCCTCAAAGTGAGGAAATTTGAATCGTCATTTTTATGAGGATTTGAATGTCGTCTAAAGAAATATTTCGTCATTTTTGAGCATGTGAGTACAGCAATGAGATTCATTTTCCTCAAAATCAAGATACAGAATCGTCAAATCACGATCGTAAAAGTGAGGATTCGCGTTTACTCAAAAGTCAAGTGATAGTTTGACGAAACAATCCTCAAAATTAACGAAATGAGGCTTGAGGATTCACGAATCGTCAAAAATGAAAGTGTTATTTCTGAGAGTGTAGAAGAAAAAGCTCTCTCCTAAACAAGCATTTCAAGCGCCGTTGTCATAATTAAAATGCAATACCATAATTCGGAAGCTCTTGAACTAATATTTAAATAAACTATGCATTTTTGGGCAAAATACTCGTCTTTTCCGAAAGTGTGTCAGTTTAAAGTGTTTCTTAAAGAATTCTGTACTTCATGCGTTGCATATGGAATAACTTCATGCAATTCATTAATTATATCGAAATAAACTGTGAAACAATTTAAGGGAATCTGCAATATGTAACATTCTCTGCAGTTTTAATTAAAAAAAAATTATGTTTTAAAATCTGATTCTAGACTGATTTTTTTGGTCGTCAGAAATTGATACAAAAGATTTCTGTAAATTCTCCAAAATAGCGATTTCTCTGATACATTGCTTAAAAGTAATTCAGATTTTTTTTTGCGTTTATAATTTGCCTCGTGCAAATAGTAAATTTAATAACTATTTCCTTCACTGTTGTTTTATCCTCTCGGAACTTTTCATTTTTCATCCTACATTCTATAAATATGCAATAACTTAATTAAAAAAAACTATATATATTTGAAGGGTATTCAATCACTTTCATTAAATCGACTTCATTCAAGTATAATCGTTGTTGTTGCCTTGTCCAAATCTTAAATTTCCTAATTCGAATCTGCAAGAGTAATCAACGTCTTACAATGCAGACCCAATCCCAAACTATATATTCTTTTTTACATGCCGACAGTAGTAATTTGAGTTAAAATAATGCTATAATTAATACTATAGAACAATAATTATTATATCATTCTTTTTCGGCGGTCAATCGTTTGGCGGTAAAATGCCGACAGGAAGCAATCGATTTTCTACCTGTGACCGTGAAAAATAGGGTTCCGGTTGAGTTGTTAAACGACCATTCTTAAAAAATAAATAAAACTTATCTTCAGAAATCAATTGTAAATTTGCTTTTTAACACTTTCAGTCCCAAAAAATTTACTACACTACAGAAACATCTGATATTCACAAAATAAGCTTATTTTAGGTCAAATATACGAATTCCATAAGAAAAAAAATTCATTAAAATTTTTTATATGGTTTTTGAAACAATGCCAAAATTTTTTAACTGTTGAAAACAACAAAATAAAAATATATATTACCTAAAAACACTTCGAGTTATATATTTTAAGGTATCTGATCATATTATTAAAAAAATTTAGTAGTTATTTTTAACCGAAATAATTTAAATTGTTTTAAATATGTGGAACTGAAGTGAACTTATCAAAAACCAGGAGAAACGCTTGTTGACTATTTTCTAAATAAAAAAAATTGCAGTTCTGACTTCTATTGAGATTAATGTAAAATATTGTCTGATAGAACTAAGAGTGAAGAATCGAATGATGTGTGTTTGAGTGTCATAACGGGACATAAACATTTTGAAAATAATATTGTAAGTGATGATGCCAAATGGCATCACTGGGACTGAAAGGGTTAAAAAATAAATAAAATTTATCTTCAGAAATCGGTTGTAAATTTGCTTTTTAAATATTACTTTTTCTCAGGGTATTCAAGTGTTATCTTGAAAGACATTTTGAGACTTTTTTTGGGCTCTTGGGAACCATTTCAAATATGGTAATGGCAGCAATTAAAATTTTGTTTATGTTTAGATAACTTAATCGCTCTAAAAGTATAACAAATACAGTAGACGCCGCTTAATGTGATCACGGTTAATGTTATCAATCGTTTAATGTTATCAAAATCGCTTAGTCCCGTCCGCATATATCAAAATACATTGAAAAATCATCGTTTATTGTTATCAGTTTATTGTCAGTGATGAAAGAAATGGAAGACGTTTTCAATCCCCGGCCCGATACGAATGCTGAGGATTTTGAAGCATGGATGGAGATCGACGAGAAGGTTGCGACTTCTACTCCTTCAACTGATGAGGACATTTGCGAAGCCGTATGTGTCAAAGATCAGGCTTCGTCACAAGATTCTGATGCCGATGATGAACCCAAAAGTGCTATCGAGGACAAAATTCCGACGCCTGCTCAGATGAGGGAGGCACTTCTTTCTGCAGTTCATCATTAAATATGTAATATAAAACTAGTAATTATTTTTCTTTGGTGAGAATTAATTTCTATTAAGTACTATAGAGTTTTACGGCAACAACTCCTAATTTAAACATAATTTTTATTTTAATACGTATGTAAAAAAAATCATTTTTTTAGTTTAAACTTTTTTTTCGTGTATTGTAATCAATTGGTTATTGTTATCAAATCACGTTCGTCCCGATGTGATCACATTAAGCGGCGTCTACTGATGTTTTCTGATACATAGCTAGCTGCCACTTTAGAAGAACTTTTGAAAAAGTACTTCTAAATTCTGTTTTAATAATACACTTAAGCATTTATTAAAATAGATTCCCATTTTTTTGCCAGTAAACTTATTTACCAATGTTTTTTTTTTTTTTGGAAAAAATAGTAATTTCAACGGAATTTAGTTTCATACAAGGATTTCCCTTTTTTAATGTTGTCTACAAACAATTTTTATTCTGAAAACTTAAGAAGGCATCGTTAAAACTCATTGCGGACTTTAGATCTTATTTTATGATCAAGTTAAAAAAAAAAACTTTAAATATCTTCGAAAAAAATTGTAAACGACTTAAACAGAAATTAGCTTGACCACTTTTAGAAAAGCCAATTAAAAAGCGAATCGACTTTTAACATCAAGCCCTCCGAGCTATATTTGAATACAACCGCATGAAAAATTCAATTTAAAGTTGTTTTTAAAATTTTAATCACGACCTTCGTGATTTCAAATAAAGTCGAAATGGACTTGGGTGACCCCAAACGAAAAGGGAAAATAATCGAGATAAATTAATGCGGAAGTCTTTTTTTTTTCACTGTGACCGTGACCGTCAGAGATGACGTCAGTTTATTTTTGAGAAGAAATAACGTCATTCTATCCATATTTCTCTTTTTGGCGGGAAATCGGTTTAGAATCCTTTAATATTAATTTTTTGTTGATTAAATATTGCTTGACAAGTTTAATTAACGTCGCTCTATAGCCATACAAGATCTCTGTCAAAATACACTGCTCAAAACAATTAGGGGAGCAAATTTTAATTCCAACTTTAACTTCACTCCCAACTTTTTAAGTTTTATCCTATAAATCTGAAATTTGTTAAATAGGTTCACTATGCATTCGAATTGAAATAGTAAAAAACAGGAGAAAAAATCTTAGGATTTTAATACTTAAATTTAAAGGGGGGGGGGGGCGGGGGGAATGGAATAATAACTTTTTAATAAATTATAACAATAATTTTTTCAAAACTTTTTTCGTTAAAAATAGTTGAAATATATTTTTAAACATCTAAAAAATGCAAGCATGAAAAATTTAGGGTCAATTTATTTTCTAAAACTGTTTTAAAGTGATATTTATTTTACCATATTTTTCATATTTTCATTAATATTAAAAAAATATATATTAAAATCTTTAAAATACGTTATTCTTCCATATAATGATGTATCTAACGTTACATGAGTTGCGAATTTAACTTAGTCAGAAAAAAATCACAAGCTGATGATTCCCAATGGAATCATTGCAAGCGAAAGGGTTTAAAACATGTGCTCCCCTAATTGTTTTGAGCAGTGTAATAAGAAGGCTGACACGTTAACTGACACCTAACGCCAACTTATAGCCAGGGCCGGATTTCTAAATAGGCTAAGCAGGCTGTAGCCTAGAGCGGCAAATTTTTTGGGGCAGCAAATTTGATCAATTAAAGCGGCATTCGTCATAAAAAATTATTATAAAGATACTAATATTTTTAAGAAAGAAAACAAATAATTTGCATCAATGTGTAAATATGTTTATTAAATGACTAAAATAAGGACAGAACTTGCAAAGGTATTTTTCGTTGCATAGCGTCTAACCAAGAGCACTTTTAGTTTCTTTCTTAATAGTTGAATATAAATAGAAATGCCAAGTTGTTAAGGGGAGATGATAGTATAACTTTAATTATCAATATAAGTATTTCGCTAATCTGTAACCATCTGAAAAACCTACATCTTAATTTTTTGTATAAATTATTATTAAATTTTTAGTATAAAATTTATTTACAGTGGTGGCCAAAAGTGTGGACACATTTTGAAACTTTCATGTGTTCCAACTGTTACTTGTGTTCTTGCATCTATTAAATTTCGCTTAAATACAAACAATTAAATATTAAATTGAAGGTAATTTAATGTAGAATTTCATTAAAAAAACAGAATTAAAGTATCTGTATTACAAATAAAGTTATGCTCATTTTAGTTGAACAAACAAGCACAGTCAATGGATTTTCTTGTGCTGAAATTGCAATACAAGTTGGTGGTTCAAAGACTTGCAAAACTAAGACAGATCATACTATTAGTTGTATAACTTATTCGTGATGCAGATTATTATAATACTGTATTCATTTTTAATTCTACATGAAATTACTTTGATGATGTTGTGTCTATGGATATAGATTATATGGGACCAAAGGTCTCATAGACGGCTTGAGGGGTCTGCACACAGTGGTCCTCATAAAGATTAAATTACTTTTATTTTCAAGAACAATTGTTTAATTTGATATACAATTAATATATTCTGTAATCACACAAAGTTGAGAAATATGAAACTTTCAAAAAGTGTCCACACTTTTGGCCACCACTGTATTTATTAATATTAGCACATGACAAAGGACAAACTGTATGCAACCAACAGATTAGAAAAGATTTAAAAACATGTATTTAATGTGTATGCGCTTTTTTTTATTACGTATAATTTTACTAAGCAATTGAACTCGCCTTTTTTTTTTACGGAATTCATTTTTAAGAGCGGATTACAAATAAAGGATAATAAATAATTTTGTATGGAAAAAGTTTTCCAAATTTTTTTTATCCTGAATAAGTTTCTCCTTGAAATCTCCCTATTCCGTGCTCACAATAGATCGTTTTTTTTATTATTATTCTAAAAAACTAATGTGATTAAAATTAGTTTTGCCTTCAAACTTTTTATATAATATATCCACGGTCTTTATACGAACGATCTCAGTATAATTTCCTTCTATATTATACCTACAAACGACTTTTCAATGTACATGCAATTTGTGTATTTACATCTGTTCTTCTGGCACCGGAAAAAACATTTTATTTATCCCTTGCCGTATTACCATATTACTTCTTTTAGTGGTTTGACTTTGAATTTAGAAAACAGTTGCGTCGGAAAGGTCAGAAAAAACGGATGCTTGTTTTTCCGAGAAAGAATCATTTCGTAGATTCTATTTTGGGTTTGCCGGGTATTTCCTTTGATATATCGCCAAATAGAAGGGGCAAAATTGTTAAAATCTTAAAAATTGCCGAATATTTATTGAAATACATTTCTGACTAAGATAATCCATGGCCCAATTATAAGCACAAATGGCCATTGAACTTCCAGATCCTTGGATCGAATAACACTTAAGTACATCGTTGTCCGATGTCGGGACGCGTACGATTTTGCTCTCGATTTGCGTGGCGTTGGGTGCCTGCTCCGTGTTTGTCTTTTTGACAAGTACTCTTTGTTAGTTGGACTAAAATCAAACTGAAATAATTAGACCAAATTGTCCCATAGGTATGTGGGGGGCTGGGGAGCCCAGTCGGTTAGGCACTTGTCTAGCATGCGAAAGGTCCCAGGTTCGGGTCCGGACATTACCAAAATAACTGCCGAACTATAAACGGCCCGTGCAGCCAAAAATGTCCGATGAATAATACCCTGTATAAGGGAATGCACGTTAAATATCCTTCAAAGTCCTAACACTACGTACGATGTCGCCCTTAACGGTTGGGTGTCTATTCAGGTGTCGGCTCATCACTTGACTGTGGATCTAAAACACGAAGCCCATCGCCAATAGCCCTCGTGTAGCTCTAGTGCGAGGATAATTCAAACCTAACCTAACCCATTGGTATGTGTTTGTTTTACGATCAGGGCTGTATTAGGGGGGGGGGGGGGTATCCGGAGTATACCCTGTGGTTTATTAGAAAAAAAAATGAAGTATACTCTGTGATCATTTTCCAAATTAGCTTGTACCCTTTAAATATTTTAATGAGTTTGACACTTTATTATAGTTTTCAAAAAAAAAAAAAAAAAATCTTATCATGAGGGGCAAGCAATTCCCAGCTTGCAAGATTTCTCTGAAAATCAAAAAAATCTTTGGCAGACGATCTAAAATCTCTGCTAATGGCAATAGTATCAACTTTGCCCTGCTCAACGGCAGAGTGTGAACGAAGCTTCAGTTTAATGAACATCATAATTACTGATTTGAGGGCATCGTTATTGATTACTAATGTTAAGTTTAATGTTCATTAATGCTATTGGACCACCACTCAGAAAATAGCAACAAAAATAAATATTTTGCCTAATTTCCACATTTCTATGTAAGTTACCTTTACTTTTCCTTCTAATTAGTTAAGAGCAATATTTAAAAAATAAGTTTATTTTATGTGCAGCTTAAACCGAGTTTTGTTTCTATATCTTGAGTTACAGTTTATGCATTTTTGTAAATTTTATTACCAAGAAATTTTAAGAAAACAGCACTGCGTACGATCTTCGCCAAATCTGGTAAATCTACATGAATAGTAATTTCTCTCTGAATAATAAAAAAAAAGAGTTAAGGTTAAGAATGACTCAGCCTCGGAGCAGAGAGAAATTGTCCATTGTCTGCGAGTTCGTTTTCTGCTCGGCTGCGTCGGACACTAAACGTGAAAAAATGAAGTCTTGAAGAATTTTGACACCTTCTTAAACGATATTATACTCAGATTTAGGGTCGTTTGAAAAGCAAGAGTCCGTGATAAGAGGTTGTTGTTTTTAGAATGTTATGGTATTCATAGACGCATGCAGGGCCGTCTTAAACTAGGCTGGGGCCCCTGGGCACACAATAATTTGGAAAGTAAAAAAAAAGTGAATTACAATAAAATTTTTACTGAGTATGACCATTTATTTTAGGTAATCAATTATTACCATTATGAAAAGCATTAATAGCATTGGCGCTTGCAGAAAATCTAATTTCTGAAGTGAAGGAGACTTCAGGACTATTGCACCTAAATGCTCTGTCAAAACTTTCCATCGTTTTGTCGAAGCTGAGACAAAATTGTACAATTCAACGATAAACAATGTTGACATTTATGTTGGTTCTTGTTTCGACAGTGCAGCTTGACTTTGGAATCGGAGTGATTGCGTGAGTGATCGCTAGATAGCGTACTTAGTAAATTAGGTAGGATGCGTTTGGAAATATTAATTAATTAGTACAGTAGGAATAGGCTCAGTCATCGATATAATGGCGTAGTATATGTCTTGTAAATATATTCTGATAATATTACAGATTTGTGAAAAAAGTGTAATGTGCTCGACAAATATGTTTTGAGAATAAATGTTTGAGAGAAATTGTCGGTCCTTCGGGGCCCCCTGAGAATGGGGGCCCTGGGCACGGGCCCCGTGTGCCCTTATGGTAAAGACGGCATTGACGCATGCACTTCAGTCGGGGCAAGACCCTTTGCAAATTTAATCTAAGTTCCTCTGTAGTACGTATTGGTTTTCCTTTAAACCAAACGAAATCCCCTAAGACCGTCGAAAATAAGGATGCGTATTTTTTTATTGCATAAAGGTTAAACTTTTTAAAAATAGCTATTTATGCAACAAAAGCGTGAAAAGTTACTTTTTAAAACTAGTGGATTTTAATCCACTTTTAAAAATAATTTTTCCCATTGGATAAACATTCCATTCCCCCTCATGGCAAATTAAATGCATCTAATTCTTCACAATATTTCCCCTGTGTTCTTTTTCGTGCTTATACGGATCAATCAGTTTTAAACCACTTCCTGTCCTGCCTCCAGTATTCATTTTTTTTTGTTTTGCAACTAGTAAGTCGCAAGTACCTATTCGTTATATCGGTTTGTCAAAGCTGTAACTGATAATGATTGATTTTCGACAATTTCGCTTGTTCAGGTAGATTTCGACAACTTATATTTTTTTTAAGAGTTCGGTTTCAGAAGTTAGGTTGCTAGATTTTTGTTGAGGCACTGTGAGTTATTACGCCGATTTTGGATTTTTTATGGGCGAATTCGTTGTTCGGTTGAGATGTAATGGAAAACGGCGAAAACACGTGCCCCGGACCCCCCCCCCCCCTTTAAGGATGCCCCCAAATTTTCTTTATGATCATTTATGCTCAATACAACTGCCCAAAACTTTTTAATGTGAAGTAAACAAAAAAAAATACAAATCATGAACAAAAGTTTACTATGAAATTGTGTTTAAACTCTGAATTAATCAATTCCCAAAATTAGTTTTCTTTGGGGGAAGGGGTTAAGCATGCTTTCCAAGTTAATTACTTCAGATATTTTTTTTGTGTGTAAAAACTGTAAGAAAGGTAAAAACAAGAAAATATTTTACACAGGTAAGTTTTGGGGCCCCCAAATTTGCTCGTGCTCTGGGCCCCTAACGTTATAAGTCGAGACCCCGATAAAGCCCTGAGATCTTGTCAAGCCAACCCTGTTGGGCAGTTTTATTTTCCTCACAAAGACAAAGAAGAAAAATACACACCTAGACAGTAGACACAGCGCAATTATCCTTCTCAAAACGGTAGCCATCAATCCTTCTTCAGTCACCTAATAAAAAAAACTAGCTCCCAGAAGATGAAAAAAAATATTTTCTATAAAAAAAAGTTTGAAGAATCGAATGATGTTCTATTTGATATCATAAATGGCTATACACTCTTAAAACAAAAGAGTGAAATCCACTCCAGTAGGAGAAGTGCATATTCGACACTGGAAATGAGTGAATATTAACTCAGACTGAGTTAAAATCACTCGTTTGGAGTGATCCTGTCGGAGGTTTAACACACAAAGGATCCACTCGAAAAGGGAAAGTGCATTTTCTAGACTGGAGGAGTGAAATTAATCGGACTGAGTTATAATCGCTCGTTCGTTTTACGAGTGTAAGCATGCTTTCCAAGTTAATTACTTCGGTTTTTTTTTTTGGTTAACACTGCAAGATAGGTAAATACAAGAAGATAATATTTTATTCAGGTATGTTTAGGGGCCCAGAGCACGAGCACATTTGGTTGCCCCAAAAGTTGTAAGTCGAGCCCCGATCAAGCCCTGAGATCTTGTCAAGCCAACCCTGTTGAGCAGTTTTATTTTCCTCACAAAGACAAAAGAAGAAAAATACACACCTAGACAGTAGACACAGTGCAATTATCCTTCTCAAAACGGTAGCCATCAATCCTTCTTCAGTCACCTAATAAAAAAAAAAACTAGCTCCTTATAGAAGATGAAAAAAAAATGTGGGTGTGTGTTGTTATAATGCGGAAATCGAGCGTGGGTCGTTGACTGTTTCTGCAGACGATGATGGTCGATTTCCCTCGGGGACACGAATCGTTGGCTCTCGAATCGTCTGACAAACACTTCAATGGCAACAAACGTTTGAGTCCGGAGGTCCGCCAGTCCCACTTAATTATGGGTTTAGACATTGATACAATGACAGTAATGCCGGACGATGTCAGACTAGGCTTGGTACGAAAGTCTGTGTTGTATACAGGCGCGCAACCACGGGGGGGGGGGGGGGGGGGGGTTTAGGGTCAGAACCCCCCCAGAACCCGTATTATAGTAAAAAATTTATTACATTAAGGATAAAAAAAAGTCCTAAGTGAAAAAAAAATCCATAAGGAATGATCATTTTTTAAATCTGCGTAAAACAAAAACGAAACTCTTTAAATCTTCGTAGTGGGATTTAAAAAAAAGCGTGCCAAATCTGATGATATGATGTCTGGAGCCGGATTTTTTCTTTTTTTTTTGGGGGGGGGGTTCGCAAATCTGTAAAGGTTATTGTATTGTGGCAATGTTTTAAAAAAAGAAAGAACAAAAACTAGTCAATAAAAAAATACCGCGCATAAGATCTCGGAAATGATTTTTTTTTTATTTATTTGTTGGAAGGTGCCGCTTATATTCCACACGTGCTATCTTAGGATGAATGTTTCTGTAAACGGTTTATTTTTAAGGTTTTTAGTTATCTTTTATTGTCCAAGTAAAAATAAGTGCACTTAAACTTAGGGAGTTTTTCGAGCCTTTCATAAGAGAATGATTAGATCTTGAGAGTAAATTATTCGCCTTTATATTGAATTGATAAGTACGTTATTCATAACATTTTCTTGCAATTACCTTGGCTGGGGAGCCCAATCGGTTAGGCGTTCACCTAGCATGCGAAAGGTCCCAGGTTCGGGTTCGGGCAACGCCAAAATAACTGCCGACATATAAAGGGCCCGTGCAAGCAAAAATGTCCGACGAATAATACCCCCGAAATGCACGTTAATTATGCCCCATCGCTGCTACGATGTCTCCCTTAACGATGGTGTTGGATGGCGCCTACTCAAGTGTCGGTTCGTCACTCGACTGTGGTTCTAAAATACGACGCACGTCGTAAATAGCCCTCGTGTAGCTCTTGTGCGACGATCATTCTATCTTAACTAAACTTGCAATTGCCTCAATGACAAAAAAAAAAAAAAAAAAAAAAAAAAAAGGTTAAAATTTTTGTTGACTGACTTATAATATTTGTGCAGGTGGCACTTTAAACGTTTTTTTTTTTTTATATTTATGGGGTTTGTTTAGATTAAATTATCATCGCTCTAAAGCATGCATAATGGACTTGGGGACGGGCGACATAAGTTAAGTGACCAGTCAAGTGACGAGCCGTCACCCGAGTAAGCACCCAACGCAACTGTTAAGGGCCACATCGTACGCTGCGTTGGGACTATATTTAATGTGTTCTCCCTCTATACGGGGTATTTTTCGTCGGATATTTTTTGGCTGCACTGTCAGATAATAGGTTGGATCGGCAGTTATTTTTGCGATGTTTAAATCGAAAGTGGCTCCAATTTTTGTATATTTTTTTTACTTAGAATGAGTAACCAATAACCATAAATCCCGAAACACAAGGAAACAAGAAGAGAATAAAAATTTTGTACGATGGCGTCTACTCAGGGCCATAGACTTAGTTTTCTAACACTGGATTCACTATAAATTTTCCCATAAATAATCCCATCCCTCTTCTAAAAACGATTACAGCTTGTTGAATCATAGACATAAATATCATGCAGTTTATACATTTCGATAAATTAATGACCTTCGGAAAATATTTCTGGCTTTTTCCCGCCAAATTCGACAATTGCTTCAGAAGCAGTAGGGATAAGAAATATACTTGTGTGATTGAAAGAAGTTCTCAATTTCAAGTTTTTGGTAAGAATCTTGTTTCATTTTAATATATATTAAAAAAAGTAACTGTTTCAGTGGAACAATAGCTCTTTTCATTGCAAAATGATTTATTTGTTGATTTGTTTATTATGTCAAATATGTTACTCTTATAAAAAAAAACTATACGAAGGGAAGCATTTTCACACATTAATTTAAAAATTAAGGGAAGCAGTCGGAGGATTCGGAGGCCGCTTTTTAAAGAGGGTGGGGGGCATCTTTAGCTCTTTGGCGATCAGCACTTATGGATTGTAAGGAACTTGAGTTTTTTTCTCGTCTTTTTACTGTTTTGTCTTAGTGATTGATACAATTCTAGGAAGAGCTGTTTAGTTCTCTTTTCATTTAATTTTAATTGCTGTTCAATATTTTAACCATGTCTTATGAAAATTATTTGCCGACATAAATGCACACAATTTTAAAATTATTTCACATCGGCGATTCGCGCCTGTACGATGTCGTGAAATGAATAAAAATATTAATCAGCTTCGGTAATGTTTAAAATATTAAATTACTTAATTGTTTTATTGGTGAGCTTTAGCATGTTGTATTTAATTGATTAGTTTCTGCAAAATACTCTTCAAAATATACAATCATTGTCTGCCTTGTTTATATGTAAGCTACTTTGCATCTTCAAAAATGGTTGTGAATTAACTTTTTTTTTATTTTCGTGAAATATTTTCTAATACCTTTTCCAAACCTGTTTTTGTATACACTTATTCTTAAAAAATAAGTTTTGTGCAACAAGTTTTGTAAATAGTATATTTTAATCATTTAAATTTTTACAAGTTAAATAATTTTTAATTTAATATTCTAGAAGCTTATCGTTTAATTTCTGTACAGCAAATAAAGTGATTAAATTTTTTTAAGCAGTTGAATTTTCAATAAAAACATTCTATAATCAATGATTTTATTTTATTTATTACACTTAATTTTTATTTAAAAAAAACATTAATTATCTATTTAACAATACAATAGTTATTTAAGCAACTAGTGCCAAAAAATGAATTTTAGTAATCGAGTGGCTTTTATTTCACGGGACCGTAGGTCGAGTGAAATAATGACAAGAGCTTAATAAAGTATTATTTGGCACGTGCTTGCTTATAATATTTTTATAAGAACGTGCAAAAGCGTGAAATTTGTGTTTTTACTTTTGTCTTATTTATTTCCTTTAATAATTTTTGTTGTACTTGTAGTTTCCATGGAGATATTAGAAATTGCAAAATAATGTAAAAATAAAAATAAGTGAGTTTCATGACCATTTAGTTTCCATGGAGATATTCATGACATTATTTTGTTTTTCTACCAATCAGATACTCTTATTTACTTTTACCGCACTAGTTTTACTTTCGGCACTGTCTGTGACGTAAGACGTAAGCACGTAAAGTGTCATTTTCGTAACGATTTATGAATGAATATGATGTAAAAAGTGAAATTTTTTGCACGTTGTTATAAAAACATTACTATGTTAAATAAAAGATAATGTTTGTAAGTAGGTAAAAAATAAGTAAATAGTAAGTAGTAAATAGTAATTAGTAAAAAATAATAATAGTAAAAATATGTATTTCTTTGGAGAATTTTAAAATTAAGAAACAATTTTACTTAAAAATATATGTAATTAAATATTAATTAAAAATTTTAATTAAGATATTTAATTAAAATAAAATTAATGGAAAAAAATTAATTAAAAATAATTTTAATTAAACATTTTAATTAATTATCTTTCAAAAAAATTGAAACCCCCCCCCCCCCCCCCAGAATTTTTTTCTAGTTGCGCCCCAGGTTGTATAACCTAAGTTTGTAGCGGCTCTGAATTGGCTTTAAACAGTCGGACATACTAATGCTGAATTGGCTTTAAACAGCCGGACATACTAATGCTGAATTGGCTTTAAACAGTCGGACATATTAATGATGAATTGACTTTAAATAGTGTTAAACTTTAGGACATACTGGAAAATTGTACATATTTAGTGTTTACGCATTTGGTGGTAATAGTGAAATGAAATATATAACAATAAATGAAAATGTAGTCTCAGTCGGCATACCTGCAACTTTCCGGATTTATCCCGGAAATATCAGGGGTCTGGAGAGCCCAGTCGGTTAGGCTCTTTCCTAGCATGCGAAAGGTCCCAGGTTCGGGTCCGAGCATCGCCAAAATAACTGCCGACCTATAAACCGCCCTTTCAGCCAAAAATGTCCGACGAAAAATATCCCGTGTAAAAGAGTACATGATAAATATAATTCAAACTCCTAACGCTATGTACGATGTCGCCCTTAACCCTTTCAGTCCCAGTGATACCATTTGGAATCATCACTTTCAATATTTTTTAAAAAATGTTAATGTCCCGTTATGACATCCAAACACACATCATTCGATTCTTCACACTTCGTTCTCTTAGGCAATATTTTACATTAATCTCAATAGAAGTCAGAACTACTATTTTTTTTATTTAGAAAATAGCTAACAAGCGTTTCACCTGATTTTTGAAAAGTTCACTTCAGCTCCACATATTTAAAACACAATTTAAACTATTTCGGTTAAAATAATTACTCTCTAAAAAATCTTCTGAAAAAAATATACGAAAATATTTAAAAATAATAATAATAATAAACATACAAAAAAATGTAAAGATGTACCTCACTCTAAGTAGGTTTGCTGAATAGAACGTCTACAGTATTTATGTTGTTCTATTAAGTTTAGGTAAAAATAATCACAAAATGCCCATAGTTAGCTGTCCTAATTTCTAACCATAAAAATGCTGTTATACCATTTAAAACTAAGCTTAACAAATTTTAAATATTATAACAGTATTTTTAAGGTTGGTAGGCCTAAATATTTTAATGTTATTTTATTGGGAACTTTAATCCTGAAGTGATTGTTAAAAAAATGTAGCAAAAAATGTGTAGGCAAGGACTTCTTATCTCTTAAGTGCTGATAGCCGAGTAATGGATATACAGTGCTTAAACATTAAATTTTATGAGGTAACATTGTGAGTCTTGATGGGTTAAATCATCCAAAATATATTATGTTTTTGTTGTTTACCTTGTGAAATCCCATTTTCGATTGACACTTCGGAAAACAAAAAATATGTTGGACATAGAATGTTGTTGACAATAAATTTTAAAATGGGTCATTGCTGTAGAACATTTCCATTTAGGGATTTTTGCAGTAAAAAAAATTAAGGGCGATATTTTTTTAAAAACCGAAATTGAAAAGTAGTCAACATGGCACTTTGTTGAGACCTCAGACTGTCAGAGGATGTTAGATATTAGTAATTTTTTTAGTTTTTATGAAAACGAAATATTCATTTTAATAAAAATCACATTTATAGGTTAGTTATTGCCATGTAGAAGAGAATCTTTCCTCATATTTACTTAATTTATTAATTCATTAAGATCAAAAGACTAATTAGAGTCAAATAAATTAATATTACTACAAATTATTTAATTAATAGCCCTCTGTCTCCCTCGTTAACATCTTAATTAACTAATTATTTTATTAATATGTCATTTTATACGATTATTTTCACTGAAATAAATCCTTCAAAGTCCTAACGTTGCGTACTATGTCGCCCTTAACGGTTGCGTTGGGTGCCTCTTCAAGTGTCGGCTAGTCACTTGATTGTGGTTCTAAAATAGCTCTAGTGCGACGATAATTCGAACCTAATCTAATCACTGAAATAAAGTTATTTCTCCGTGTTTCAGCAGGTTTTAATTAAAAACTTAAAGGACGATCAAATGATACCTTCATAAAACAATCAAAGGATTAGATACGATTTCCCTTTTTTTAAATCTATTTCACATTCCTTTTTGTATCTCCCACTACAAGTAGTTTCAAGTAATCCGTTAACGACTCATTTCCTAGCATTTTTCTGGTTGTCGCTATCGCTCCCTGCTATCTATTTCGTTAGAGAAAGGTGTGCCTTGGAGAGAAGCAAATGTCATCGTCGGATTTATGCGTCGATATCCCTCAAGTTTTATGAAATAATTGATAATCTCGTAGATAGTATATTTTTCATATTATTTTATTACGACTATATTTTCACTGAAATAAATAACTCTTTATCGTAGTTATGATCTAATTCAGGGGTACGAGTACCACTGGTGGTACGCGGGAATATTTCAGGTGGTACGCGTGAGTGATGTGAGCAACATGATGCTATCAATAGCTTCTGTACGCATGTGCAGTGAGCACGCAAACGTATTATCATTATTTTAAACATTACATTATTTTAAAGAGATATCTTTAAGTTCTGGATCGGATTTTGCTGGGTTTGTACTATTTTTTATTTGTATGTTTTTAGACCTATAGGTAATAAACAAAACTGTAAATGAATACAATTTTAATATTTTATTTCTCCTTTATTATAAGCATGTTATAAATAACCAAATATCTAACCATTAAATACGAAGTTTACTCTGAAATTTAACTCAAAAATCCTTTGAACACTTTTAGAAGAGTAAATAAACGTTTATTAAAATATTTAGGTCTGGTGGTACGCCACAATTTCGCAAAAAGTCAAGTGGTACGCAAATGCAAAAAGGTTGGGAACCCCTGTATAATTTCTTTTTAAATATCCATATCACATTATTCTTTTTTGTATCTTCCACCAGAAGTATTGTTTAAAGTAATCCGTTAACGAATCATTTCCTAACATTTTCTTGGTAGTCGCTATCGCTCTCTCCGATCTCTTTCGTTATAGAAAGGTGTGTCTTGGGGAAGCAAGTGTCATCGTCCTGCCGGGGTCAGCCCCGTAGCCTTGAAAAGCCGGGTGCCTCAGGGGACGCATTCTACTAACGTCTGATTTCGTCACCGAACAAAAGGGTTGTGGGGTGCTTTACTGGTTTAGCACTGGGGGCGCTTTACTGGTTTATTAAATTACTGGGGGCGCTGGAGGTACGGTGGTAGATGGTGCTGGTGTGTTTAAGAATGAAAAAATATTGTTACTTTAAATTTGCGATGAGTTTTTGCCTTTAAGTAAAAAGTTGTGGAATCAAATGTATTGATCTTTCCGATTTTGGCGAATAAAATGTTTTATCCGTAAATGTAAAGATCATCAAAGTTATTTTTTTTTAAATATTGATGCGCATGTAAAATTAAAAGTGAATGGATTCGAGTTATTCTAGCACAATAAAACCAAATTATTGCACTCTAAAATTTAATTAATTTGTATTCAAAATGTCATTTTTTAAAACCTTTTAGAACAGTTAAGTTAGTAGAAATTCTGGATTCTTATATCAGAGCTCATTCTTGAACACAGCCAGTATTCACCCCTTGAATTTTTAATTTTAGATCCAAATGAACCCACTTTCCAGTGCACCAGTCGTATTTTTGGGGGGAATTTTTCCCGTCTACTTCATCCGTTTTTAGATAAGTAAGGAAAAAGGACATAACCAGAGCGATGTCACGCTCATGACCTAAACTCTTTACCATTGTATGATAGTTAGGATATTTCCCACTGCCGGTAAAGGGTTAAAGGGGGAATCATGGGAGGCTTAAACAGGGACCGAGGCAAGCTTTGTATAGGATGAATCTCCTGTTACATTTGTCACTTTCCACACATGTACTTCCTGTACTCGAAAACCATGGAGGTCATTGAACCTTGTGACCTAGTATAGAGCTCCCCTCCTAGGTTTTGTGGCTTGAGAAAATTTGCAAGGTTTTAAACACCTGTTGTGCGTTATCACTTTTTGTAAAAAACACGTTTTTCTTAAGACTGCAACTCTGAATGGAACAACTAAAAATATTATTATATTTCATTTTTATTAACCAATACCATACAGAACAAGTCCACAAGAGGAATAACACAAGATATATATTTTTTAGAGTTCTATTTTTCTTTTGTCGCCAATAGCCCTCGTGTAGCTCTAGTGTGACGATAATTTAAAACTAACCTATTTCTTTTTTTTAAATCGCTTTTGTCATAATAAAATAAATGAGATTTTTTTAAAAATAAAAGTTAACTAGAAAATTAAAATAGAATAGATTCCGTGTTCAACATATACGCTGATGACAAATGAGCTAAGTTTTGAATTATCATCGCACTGGATCTACACGAGGGCTATAGGCGCCAGGCGTATCGTTATTTAGAACCACAGTTCAAGTGACGAGCCGACACCTGAGTGGGCACCCAACACAACCGATTGCAAATAAAGGATTGGTGATCACTAAACGTTCTGTTTACCAAACTCATAGTCAATTGCACTCTGTATGCTTTGAGGTTGACGTCACAAAATGTCAAGTTTAGAGTAGTTTCTTCTGACCTCAGTGGGGTCAGTCGCATTTTTTTAAAGAATAGAAAAGACAATTAGATTCGTTGCTTTGACAAACTTGCAAAGGAAATTCACATCATTTTGAGTACAATAGTTTAGAACCTAACCATTAATAAAGAGTTAAGGAAGCTCCTTTATATTATAAATACAATCTTTTCCCTATTTTACTTTCACACTTTTACAATTTTTTTCGTTCAAGGAATTTGTATGCATTTGACACACTAGAGAGATTTCAAAGGGTCTAAAATTATTTCATTGAAACGAAGAGGCATTTTATTGAAACAGCAAGTCACGTGATATTGCCCAAGTAAAGATGATAGTGTGTTGTTTTGTAAACAAATCGATGGCACTTTAGTACTTTCAAAAATGAGTTCCCGAAAAAACTCACTAGGCACTAAATACGTCATGATTAGTTGGATTTCATTAATACAGTATTCAATTTCAAAACATTAAAGCACCAGCCATCTTGTAGCTTTAGTTAGCCGGTAATTCAAACTAAACTAAAACATTGAACACTTAAACAACAGAAATCATATTCATTCAACATAATGTTGTTGTTTGTCAGTGTAATTGAGTTATTCTAAATAAAAAGTAGAAAAAACGAAAATAAATTCATCATAAATTGCATTTTTTATGTTCCAACTATATTTTTTACCGTCATATACTGATAATAATAGCACAGATAGCTTTAAAATAGCAACGGCAAATAATAAAAATTAAATCTGAATTCAGTAAAAAGTTAACAGTATAAAACTACTTTTTTTTTAAACGAAAATGTCATTTAAAACTCTGTATTACCAACATAAGGCCATACCTCCTCCTGTTCGTGAAATCTTTAGCTGAGGTCATCTCTAGCTGTGAGGTGATGCGACACTCACTGCGCTTTGGAAACAAAGATTAACCGTTTCAGGTCACGCCTTCTTTTGGATTAAAAGTGACCCCTGTTGTTTATAGATATTAGTCATTCTGAGTTATTTTAATTTAGCGATATGTATTCTAATTCGGCTCTATGTATTTTAATTCAGCTATAAATTGCCTAGATTTTTTAATACTAAATTTAATTAAAATCTCTCTTGTGAAATCTGACTCGGTTCAATGTCCTGATGCCCAGGTACGATGTCATTCTTCTTAGTTTCATTCATAGGTGTCCCTGAGAATATTTGTAAGGATGTGGTAAAGAGATTGTATATTTAAGTGACGTTGCGTGAAAACGTGATAATATGGCTATACACTCCTAAAACAAAAGAGTGAAATCCACTCCAGTTGGAGAAGTGCATTTTCGACACTGGAAAGGAATGAATATGAATGAATAATAATGAACTCAGACTGAGTTAAAATCACTCGTTTGGAGTGATCCTGTCGAAGGTTTAACACACAAAGGATCCACTCCAAAAGGAGAAGTGCATTTTCCAGACTGGAGGAGTGAAAATTAATCAGACTGAGTTAAAATCGCTCGTTCGTTTTAAGAGTGTAGTATTAGGTCTAGTAAAAACTGGATTCAAAGCAAGACAATAATTTAACTTGACAGTTATGCCCGAAGTATGAGAATTGAAAAGTCGCCTCCCAATATTAGCTTTCCCTTTATAGTTTCTTCGTGAAAATTGCATGGTTTTATAGACGCTTTCATTTTCTAAGTTCTTCAATCGGACAACCGAGAGGCGCCATATTGTTTCCAATCACTTTGTCGAAAAATAAACTTGACAATTAGACCTTAAAAAATTAGTTTTAAAGTGCGGAACAATTTTTTAATCTGCTTTTTCAGTTGACATATTTCTTTCAGGCTTTCATTCTTGTCTTCCCTTCGATCGCTTCTTCGATTAGTGCTCCGTTACCACGTGACATTGATTCACCAATAGAGGATAGAGAAAGAATTTATTTTAATTCGGCATTTTTGTTGCCAGTCAAGGACCTAAAACATTAAAATTTCACTGTTGTTGTCATTTATTTTCCTTTGGAAGTATAATTAAAATAAAACTCCTTAAAAAGAAGGTTGTAATGCATAATAAAATAAATTATAAATCGTGAAATAAAACTATTTGAACAAATTATGAGCTGTAATTCGTTCACAAACAGTACGAAAAGTCTTCATGTAGTTAAAGTGCGACGTTAAAGAAACCAAACACAATAGTATAAAAACCCTTTAAAGTATTTTCAGGGGGAGACCTTTTGAATTGTGGTGCTGCCATCTACTTTTTATATTACGAACTTACGTTGCAAATCTGTTCTTTTTTAATTATTGCATTTAAAAAATGCAATTTTTAATAATACTTTCGAATGTCAAAACGTTATGTACTGGTACATCATATATCATAACACCAAAAAATATATAGGTTGTTGAAGTGATATACATGAAATAGCATCAATTGGGCACTCAACTGATACTAAAAGGAGTGTTATAAAAACTAGAGTATCTATATGGAGTACGAGAAAAAAACTTATCAGTTATTCTATTACAGGACAATGCATAATTGTCACATAATTGTCAGACAGATGTGCTGTACAATTTTTTTAAATCGTAGTTATATATTGTACTTCTTTTTGTCTATGTTGGAGTCAAGGACAATGTAAAGTGATTTTTTTGTTTAATTATGTGACTATATAACAAAATTCTCATTGCTCTTTTCAATTATTTAATTTAAACACCTTTTGTTTCAATTCAAATTATGACACGGATATTTTGCCTATATACAAAAAAAATATTGTCTATATGCAGTTCGTATTAAAATACGTTAAGTTTTTCTAAGTAGCGATATCTATCCAAATCACCCGTTATAATTAACTTAAATTGTATTTTTTATGGTACAGTGTGAAAATAGTTACTTCTTTAATTACGTTTTCTGTTCGTTCTTTAATAAACCTTCACCAACTGCTTCTATTCGAATTTCTCAAACTGTTTTCCCTCCTGCATGGAGTATCACCAACATAAATTCTAAAATTCCAAAGCCGTAAATTATCGCGGGGTCTTATGTGTCAATAGTCGCACCTTTTTAGAAAGATTGGAATTTCAGAATCATTGCTTTAGCAATTCTAAGTTCTGTAACTTCTTGACCTTGGATTCGAAAAGGATGTTAAAGAAATAGAAACTGATATTTTTTTAAGTTTCTCGTAGATATCGATCAAGGAAAATCAGTATGATGATAGAAGAAAAACTATATTTGGATATTATCTTCCAAATTTGACAGGGACTTTCAGTGTATTTCTATTAGCAATTTTTTAATGCTTGAGTGGTTTTTTTTGTAATTTAAAAATAGTAATTCTAATTATGTATTTTTTTAAATTTTTGACCTTTTAACTGTATTACAATTCTATGTCAAACAATATTTTAATAAAAAGTAAAATCTCTTTATCAAAGAATTTTACATATTAATATCTTGCGTTACAATTAACCTTTAAAGTTACTATTTTATCTTTTTTTCTTACTTTTTAATTTAATTTTCCTTGAAGAAAACCAATTAAATAAGAATTTTATTACATATAGTTTGTTTCAATCATAAAGATTTTTAAAAAGTTATAAAAGAACTAAATTAGCCTACTTTAATGTTGCTTCAAAGCCTACAGAAATTTTTATAGTATGGGCTGAGCAGAAAAGAAGAGTTGAATTGTTATGTTTCAAAAATTTATGGATTGATAGGACAGAATGATGTAAATCTCCAAAATGTCAATACCCAATTTTCCATGTTTTAATTCGGGGCTGGGGAGCCCAGTCGGTTAGGTACTCGCCTAGCATGCGAAAGGTCCCAGGTTCGGATCCGGGCATCGCCAAAATAACTGCCGACCTATAAACGGCCAGTGCAGCCAAAAATGTCGGACGAATAATACCCCGTGTAAGGGAGTGCACGTTAAATATCCTTCAAAGTCCTAACGCTGCGTCCGATGTCGCCCTTAACGGTTGCGTTGGGTGCCAAATTCAGATGTCGGCTCGTCACTTGACCGTGGTCCTAAAATACGACACCCGTCGCCAATAGCCCTCGTGTAGCTCTAGTGCAACGATAACTCAAACGTAACCATATTATAATTCAATTGATTTAAAATAAAAATAAAACAGTTTGAAAATACAGATAACCGACTATAACCGCTCTCTGTAAAGAACACTACTGTTACTCGTTAAACTTGGGTGGTGCTAATAGGGGTCAAAGGGTTCACACGTGACTTCGCAACTTTTTTTTGCATTGCCCAACTTCTTCGACGATGAAATCATCTCAGTTTCACAGGCAGAGGGGCAAATTACTCATTATTATCGATTTCTCACAAAATAAAAATTTCCAAGACTTATTTCTCTCGCTTGATCGTTCTCCTTCAATTTCTAAACAGTTATAACGCATATTCTATTCACGTACTGATATTTCGAGATGCGTGATTTCAAAGAATTGATTTTTTTTCGTCTATTGAACTCTATCATGCAATGGTCTTTTAATTAGACAGTTAATTACATGGTTTTCAAAATTTAACTTTTCACACTTTATAACGTAACTGAAAATATGTTGCTACAAAGAGAATAATTTAGTTACCCAATTCACAAAATATTAACCCTTTCAGTCCCAATGACAATGTGGCATCATTTTAGAATTTTTTTTCTGGTCGTCTATAATCATTTATGATACCAAAAAGAGCCATCATTCGATTCTTTAAACTTTTTTATATTAGAAAATATTTTTATTAATTTCAATAGATGTCAGCCCTTTTTTTTAAAATTGTGGTCAGAAACATGATGATCCCAAATGCTATTACTGGGACTGAAAGTGTTAAAAAAGGATACATTATCATACATGAAAATTACTGATAAACAATGGGTAAAAACCAAATTTTTAAACACCATAACGCTAGTTCTACGTAGTTAGTAAGTTAGTTATTCTTTTGCTACTTCAATTCGTATTTTTTATTGATTCCATAAAAGTAAAGTAATTGATTACTTATCTGCATGTAAAGGGCCTGGCGGGAGTAGCCCATTGAATTAAGGCGTCATTCGGCAGAGCTTAAGTTATCAAGCTGGAGTCCTCACTGGTTATTCTAGCTGTCCTGTACCAATAAAAGGGGCTGGAGAGCCCAGTCAGTTAGGCACTCGCCTAGCATGCAAAAGGCCCCCATGTTCGGATCTGGGCATCGATAAAATAACTGCCGACCTTTATAAACGACCCGTGCAGCCAAAAATGACCGACGAATAATGATACCCCGTGTAAGGTTAAATACCCTTCAAAGTCCTAATGCTGCGTACGATGACGCCCTCAGCAGTTGCGTCGTGTGCCTATCCAGGTATCGGCTAGTCATTTGACTGTGGTTCTAAAATACGACTCCCGTCACCAATCGCCCTCGCGTAGCTCTAGTGTGACGATAATCCAAACCTAACCTAACCTGTACCAATAAAGATGAGCTAAAAAAAAAACCTTGTGTAAAATGCCATTTATAGTCACATCGTCTTAAGCTCCACTCATGTTCACGTCTTTGGATGTCATGAAAACGCAAAACTAATAACTGGCGGTTGAAAATTCATTCGAAAACGTCTTGGAGAAAGCGTGGTGATGTTTGGCGAACGTCTTCCTACACTCCGGATTCTGTCCAGCAATACAGGTTTTTTAACTGCACACTGAAATTCCCTGCCATGTGTATACCAACAGGATTTTCGAAGGGGGGAGGATATTAAACTTTCTCCTGGGGCCCAGAATAAGTGAAAGGCTAAAACAGAGTTAAATCCGGAGGGTTGGCTGGTTGGTTGAATTGACGTCGCACTAGAGCCACAGTTGGCATGTCTGTTTTCGATAACGTCTTGGAAAAAGAGTGGCGAAGGTTCACATGTCTTGTCTGTATGCCTAACTTTATGTACAATTTAGTTGTCCAAGTCAATGTGGAGTGACTAGCTAACAATGGACAATTTAAATGGGCCGGAGCTGGATATGTGAGAAAGAAGACAATACTTGATTTAATTATAATGGCAGTGTGTATACATGGCTGTTCTAGTTTAGACGAATTAACTGCCGATCTGTTTGCTGGGCTTAAGGGGTCTAAGGAGTCTTAAAAATGTGCAAAGAAGGAACTACAAAGTATAGTTTGATCTTTCATGTAATTTTTTAACTACTCAATATACAAGTATAATTTTTTTATATGTAATTCTACAAGATTTATTTAATATGAAACAAATTTTAAAATTTATGAAACTTTAGCCAAAACTAAAATAAATGTTATTACACATAAAGCTATTTGAACACATTGTGATTAGGCTTGCGCGGCAAATTGTGACGTCAAAATTGAAGACATGACCAAGAAAATGACTTTATATTGTACAAATATGTACAAACTAGAACTTATACCTAAATTCTCAGCTCAATTTTAATTAGAAATAATTTTTAAAATTTTTTTAAATCAAAATTCAAAAATTTTTATAAATTTTTTTAGAAAAAAGTTCTTAAAATAAATTCTAATTAAAATTGAGCTGAGAATTTAGGTATAAGTCTTTGTTTGTACATATTTGTACAATATAAAGTCATTTTCTTGGTCATGTCTTCAATTTTGACCTCACAATTTGCTGCGCAAGCCTAATCACAATGTGTTCAAATAGCTTTATGTTTAATATCACTTATTTTAGTTTTGGTTAAAGTTTCATAAATTTTAAAATTTGTTTCATATTAAATAAATCTTGTAGAACTACATATAAAAAAAATTATACTTGTATATTGAGTAGTTAAAAAATTACATGAAAGATCAAACAATGCTTTGTAGTTCCTTCTTTGCACATTTTTAAGACTCCTTAGACCCCTTAAAAGAACAGCTGAAGTAACGTCATTGTACACTCTAAAAAATGAATGCTCAAAAACGACGAAATTTTCCTTAATTTTGACGATTCCATTACTGGCAAATGCTCCGAGTTTTCGTTTCCTCAAAGTGAAGAAATTTGAATCGTCATTTTTATGAGGATTTGAATGTCGTCTAATCTAAAGAAATATTTCGTCATTTTTGAGCATCTGAGTACCACAATGAGATTCTGTTTCCTCAAAATCAAGATACAGAATCGTCAAATCACGATCGAAAAAGGGAGGATTTGCGTTTACTTAAAAGCCAAAAATAGTTTGACGAAACAATCCTCAAAATTAACGAAATGCGGCTTGAGGACTCATGAATCGTCAAAAAAGAAAGTGTTATTTCTGAGAGTGTAGGCGTTCCAGTTATCTATAAACTCTCTTTGCATTCCAGGAGCGTCTGGACCACCTCGCCTTCAGCTCCTTTCCCGAGGACTACCTCCCCTACGCCACCTCCCACCGCGGGGGCAAAGGGGGCTCTGCCCCCTACCTCGTGTGGGAGGACGAGAGACGAGGGGGCAAGAGACGTGGGGGACGAAGGGGATGCTGTTCCACGGCGGCGCTCGTGTCTGCCATCGCGCTCATCGTCACGGCCATATTGGCTGCTGTCGCCATATCTGTCTACCTCGGAGGTGAGTTGGGATATGTTATATTGTATATAGACACAGATATGTTTTGTTTTATAGTGTATTGTGGCTTTGTTTTTTGCTGATATGCTAAAGTGTCATTCGCAATGGAGCTGTTTTTCAATACAATGGACATTTTTTAGATGGACTTTCTGGACATCTGTAAATAACAGTTTTTTACCTTTTCTATCTTTAAGATTGTCGGAACAGAACTACTACAAATAATTTTTTTACTATAATCAATTGATCCCTGGGTTTAAGTTGTCGTGTAAAAATTACGTGTAATCATATAAACATGTTCTAAGATAATAAAATTTAGCTCTTTTTAATAAACTGTGTATTTAAAAAAAATGTATTTGTAACTGTGGTAATTTTTCTAAAATGTTTTATTTAAAAAATGAGGTCTGCTATTAGAATATTAAAGTTAGTGTTCATTTTAATCTGTAGATGATCGCTTTTGTAAATACTGATACCATTAATTCTACACTTTTTGCTTTAAAAAGGACATCTCTTAAAACTTTTGTTCCGTTGTAGTAGAGAAACAAGAGGTGGATTGTTTTTTGCCCATGCTGTAATTTTTCCCGAAAAGGAAAAATTACATTTACAGTTGTTCAGCAGAGTCTATATAAAAAATACCACTGTAGTGATAAACAGCCTATGATTTGGAACCACGCAAGGCAATTGTATGAACGTAATATGTTAATTGGTTCCATAACATTTATTCTTTTGCAGTGGTCACGAACCTCTTCCGTTCACCTGTGATGTCCTTGAGCGGAAAATTCCGTGTGTCAGACGGGGACGAGTTTGCAGACGAAGTCCTCAACACAACTTCCCTTGAGTTCCTAAAGAAGGCGGAGTCCTACCAGGCCATGGTACGTTTACAATTTACCAATTTCCTCTAATGATTCAAAACATCGTCTGAAGCATTTGCTTGACAGCCCTTGGTGGGCCCTGACCTTCTTTAGAAGTTTCTTCCATCCTGTCTTTTTTCAAAGAATCGATCTTCAGTTTTTAACTTTTAAGATGGCAGAATCCTCTTACAGGCAGGCCTTCCACCTCTCGTATCGTCTTCTTGGTCTTCAACAAAAACGAGTCGCTTTCAAGACCCTAATAGGCACTTTCTCAGCTGCCATTCATCTCGGAAAGTGCCCTGTCCATCCTGAATTCTGTCTAATTTTATATATTTGATGTCCTCAACTTTGTAGATTTTAGACTTTGTAAAATTTAATGTTACATGCAGTCTTTGAAAGAAAACTTTTAGTATTGTTTCATTTTAGGTAGAGAACGCATTCTTAACTAGTTCCTTGGAGCCAGCATTTATAGCTGCCAGAATATATGCTTTCAGGTAATTTCTTCCTTTTATTTACAAAACAATAGTGATTGGATATCACTTTTGACTATAACTTTTCGCTGATTGGATAATTATTTTTAACTCCACCTATGTGCCAGTGCGTGGCACCATCTATGTCGATTATTATTATGGTTAAACTGGAGAAGCACTTTATTACAAGAAACTGTGTTATAAATTCTGTGTACCTTAATCAATATTAAATACATTTGTTTAAGGCCTGGCATGTTAGTATTCTTTCGTGTATATCTGGATCGAAGGAAACTGCAGCAGGACGACTCTGAAACGCTAAAGCTAATTCGAGAGTTGGTGAGGTCAGAGACTCCAGCTTTCGGAGCTCTTACCATTGACCAGGAGTCAGTGGACGTGGACGGTAAGAGTCATTTTATTTTCTACTAGCAGTATGGTCCCGCCTTACTGGGAACCCGTTAACTTCGCAAATTGCTTCCTTTTAGAGGCATGTTTAATTTTGAAAATGCATTCAAAATCAAAACAAAATTAAATTCGTGTTGGCGCATGCGCACTTAAAAAAGCAAACACTAATAGAGGATGGCGTCAAGCCCCCGTTTCGGCCCGGTCCATGTATTTTCAAGCCCTGTTATGGTCCCGCAATCCCACGTGGATGACGTTTTTTTAGAACTAACTATATTAATTAAAAAATCACAATCAGATATGAAAAAAAAGCCTCAGGTGCACACGTAGGGATTAAAAGGAATCTATATTAAAAATTTCGAATTTTTTAGAGCAGTCTAAGTAGTTCTTTTGCGATCCACAGACATACACACATATAGACAGACAGACAGACTCTTTCTTTTATTATTATAGATTCTTTCAAATTTTAAGTTGCACATTGAGTTGTCATATGAAATGTTATCCTTCTGGAACGATTTGTTGCCTTAATGCTATTAACTGGAAAAATTAAATGTATTAAATATGCATGGTTTAAATTTAATGATAAAATAAATAGAAATTTGCAATGAATTTGCATAAATGGTTTCTGTCATGTGCCATCCTTTAAACCGGTAGTACTTCCAGAATTCTAACGAATAATAAGATAGCAGTTCATGTTAAGTGATCCAAATTACTGGCATCTCTTATGACGTCACTGTCATTGCATTGTAATTCAACACAAAAGTCTGCTTCTTCACTTGATCAAGGCTCAAAATTAAGCAATTGCCAAAGTGCATTTCTAATTCAACACGGAAGCAACCAAAATGAACACATTGTCATTTTTCTTCCAGAGAACGAAGAATGGATCACCTTCCCAGGTTTAGATCAAAAGACCATCACCAAAACTAGCCCCAGTTCTAGCCCGAAACCCCAGTCTCCCCCAAGCTCTAGACCACCGCCACCAAGACTGGCTACATCAGGTCATAATCGACCGGTTTCCCGACCACCCGACATCCGCACAGCGAGACCATCAACGACTCAGAGAAGTCCAGTTGTTACACCGGTCAGAAAACATTCTTCGACTGGTAAGTGATGTTTGAAGACTGGTTTTATTGGTGTGCGTACAGAGCAAAGCTAATTTCGGTTGGATTGGCCATCATAATTTTGTAATTGAAAAATATATAAAATTACCAGAATTGCATAGAAAATCTCTGAATGAGGAAATAGTTTCTGCGAATCGAATAGAGATTTGAAGTCGGTCGCACCCTTAAACAAAAGTAAATTAAAAAAAAAAAAAAAAAAGTTTTACCCCGAAATGAAATGTTGTGGTATTACTCGTTATTTTTCGATTTGCAACTTATTTTAAAATGCTGTAAATTAAAGAAAAAAAATAGTTCAGGGACTGATCCCAAACATTCTTTCTTATTTAGTCAGTATTTGAAGTGATTTTTTTAATATTGAAAAATTTTATTCCAGGTACCGGCCAGGTTGTACCCGTGGGTCCAATCACTCCTGAAGAAGACACTCTTAATTTCAGCTACGGACAGTGGAATCCGGTTCCCATCGAAGATTCTGTATCTCCATCTTTCGGAGATCAGAGAACGCCTCCTGGGCGTGGTTCAGCCAAGTTCCCTGACGTAAGCCCTGGAAGACCGCCTCCTTCCATACTTAGGACACGTCCATCCACTAATTCCAACTCGGAAACCCCACCCAATCGTCCCGTTAGACCCTCCCTTTCTGCCACAGAAGTCCGTCCGCCCTCAACATCGAATTCGAATCTACCAAATCGTCCTGTTAGACCCATCCTTTCCATCACAGAACCACGTCCATCGAACCAGCCTTTACCAATAGGAGTGGGATCTGTCAGCGTTCTGGAAGACCCGTTGTCCCACGTCGATCCAATCCCCATGCGAGGGCTGAGGTTGCTGGAAAACGGAAAGCAGCAGCCTCCACCTAATCAAGGGCCCCAAGGGGAGGTGGCATCGTCCATCATGTCATCAGTGTCTCTAGTGGTTCGTCCTCCTAACAAGGACAAGAGTTCCCCTGGACATAAGTTGGAGACTGGAGGACCGAAGCCCGATCGTAAAGACCAGGACGAACGTGAGAGTAGAAAAGAGCAGTCTTCTTACAGATTTATCGATGATTCCCCCAGTGGTGACTCGGAAAATGGACCTCCGGAAGACTTGTTTAGCATTGGGGATTCATCTGGAGCTATTGATGATGAGAAGGATGAAAAACAAGATCGTACTGTAACGAACGTTGGCAGTGCCAGCCATCTAATATTTCCTAAAGAATCGTTTGTTGAATATGTTGAATCATCAACTACCATTCCATCCATCGAAGAAACTGTGCGTTCCAAAGAAGAGGTTACTGATCCTAATCCAAAAGTGACTGCCCATCAAGATATATTGTCTAGTACGGTGTACTACAATGAACTTTATGATGATTCTGCATCTGAACCTGAAGCAACATCCAAAGATAAAGAACTAATAGATACCATCGTTTCATCGGATGTGGAAACTGAAGTTCAAAGTAACAGTACTCTACTCTTACACAGTGCTAAAAGTGATATTGCGACAACATACTTAAATGTTTCAGTAGATAAATATGCTTCGACCGTTTTGCCACCAGCAGAAACTACGTTTTCTGTTGACAAAGAAAATGCAGAAGACGAGAATGAGAATTATTCTAGTCTTTCTACACTAGCACCTACTGAACTTGTAAGTACAGAAATGAATACTGCTGACTCTGTTACAACTCTCCTTTTTGAATCAGAAAAAAATCCAATATTTAAAGGCGAAGATGATGTTTCTTCCTTTAGAGACAGTACGTCATCAGAAGATAAACCCTATTCAGCTGATCTTCAAAACGAAAATTTGAACTCGGAATCGGATATAAAAGAAACCTCTTCGACAACTGATCAAGATAACAATAGTTCAACTGAAAATATTTTAATAACTTCCCAATCGGCTGAAATCACAACCGAGCGTAGTTTAAATCCTTTAGATATTCACATTCAAGAAGGTCACGGATTCCACAAACCTCTAAAAGAATCTTCAGTGGTTTATTCCATCCCCGAAATTAAAACCAAAGATACGACATCGAATTCAACTGAAAATCCTGTCGTTAGTCCATTCACGGAATCCGTAAACTTTCTCTCTAGTGACAAATTGAAGTTTCCTCTAACTGAGAATCCTCAAATGGATGTACTATCATCAGTAGTACCATCTACAACGGAAGATAATAAAATTATTGAAATAAAAGCCGACAATTCTACAAATAAATTCAATGAATCGGTGACAAATCCAGTGAGAACAACGGAAAATCCAGAATTAGAAACGATTGATGATTTGATGCCCGAAAATCGGGAGGAGCCTTCAGATATCCCTTCGGAAACACTAAATAAAATTTCTATGCTGATTCCTACAAGTTCAGAGTCTCCGGAAAGTTCTACTACAACTTCTGAAGGTAATGAGTCAACAACTATGACAGGAGATGAGTCAACAACTGTGACAGAAGTATCTACCACCGAAAAAAGTGCAATCGAAGTCACTACAAATTTAACAATTCCTCAGACAACCGAAAAGCAATCGCCTTCAACAACAGTTAATGAGGAAGAATCTAGTGCGACCACAAAGACCGATGATGGCACAGAGTCCACAGTTGTTCTTTCAGGCAAAATAGTTCCTCATCTCTCCGACCTTGGTTTCAATCCCAATGATATAAATTCAGATGGCGAAAGTGACTCTGTATCAAATGGAGAAGACTTATTGGACAATTTATCGACCGTTTCATTTGAGGGTACATTTGAAAAGGATGGTTTTGGAGAGATCATTCGCCACATCACTACTGTTCCTCCGCCAACGATCCCACCGTTTGCAGTGAGTCTTGGAAAACATCCTGTATTTGTTTCACAAGGCAAGTCCCTTTTGTAAATTTCATTTTAATCTTGTGTGAATACGACAGGTGCTAAAAGCAAATAGTTTAGTAACAGATCATAATCTATAAATTGTAAGTCCTATCACTGTTTAACTTTTGATGGCTGAATATTAGATTGTCCTCAAATAGTTAATTTTAGATCGCTGATTTAGAAACTCTCCAATAATTTATTTTGTTACCTTATAAAAAAAAATCCGCAAGTTGGGCTGTATCTCTATAATGGGAGATCTTATTTGTCTAATGACCCTCAACGTCGTATTTTGTTTGGAATTTTCCACTGAACTTTGCGCACTTTTATTAAAAATATTTATTTTGTATTTACGCGACTATAAAAGCATTTTTGTGCCGTTTGACTTAGAATTTCGGGGGCATATTTCCATTGCAGAAGCCTGCCTCGACCACGAATGGCGGTGCAGCAGCGGCGAATGCATCGACGTCACTTCCCGCTGCAACATGAAACGCGACTGCCGCGACAACTCCGACGAGAAGAACTGCTCCTGTGCCGACTTGCTCCGAGTGATGGGTCAGTCCCAGAAGATCTGTGACGGTGTCGACGACTGCCGCGACCGCACGGACGAGAGGGACTGTCCGTGGTGCGAGGACGGACAAGTGGCTTGCGCGCAGACCAAGTTCTGCATTGATCGGTCGCAGCTGTGCGATGGTAATAATGACTGTCCTCTCGGGACGGACGAGAGGTACTGCGTCAAGTTGGCGGAGTCTGTGGCTGAAGCAGAGGTAAGAGGATTAATATTTATTAGCATATACAACAACCCCTCGTTATATCGCGCTTCCCGGGAGACAAGCAAAAAACAGCGATATAACCGAATGCGCGATATAACGAGCGACTTGATAAATATGATACTTTTGATGTATTTATGCTCTCTACAAAGTTTTTGAACTAAAGCACAGTATGTATTTGAAAGAAAAAATTTAATCATACATATTAAATAATATGATTTAAAGAGCAAAAATTTAAAGGACTTATTATACTTAATTAGTTAATTATGAACATTACACATACACAGTATTGCACAAGTAATACTATACATATTTCTCCCATTTTCTAGTAAAAAAATCCATCTAAAGTTAGCTGCTTTGATTTTCCTCTTAAACCTGTTTTATTTTGAATTTTTTTCATGTTTAAAATTTTGACCATGTGTATCATGTCGATTTTAAGAAAAAATACTTGTTGAAAAAAATATGAAGGAAAAATTGGGAGATATGATACAAGGAGCGATATATCCGAATGCGCGATGTAACGAGGCGCGATATAGCGAGGGTTTACTGTAGTAGGTTGGAGGAATATAAATGAAACACTTTTGGTCGTTTTCGAGTTAGCAGCGCAATTGCATGCACCATGTAAGATTTCAGTGAAATAATAATAAAAAAATCCTAGTTTTAAACACTCAACTCTAAACCTTTGTAGCACAAAGAAGTATTTTATTAACTTGAGTTACTAGCATTCTGAGCCCTCCATATGGTAAAATGTCTTTTTCATTACAGAAAAAATGTAGCATTAATATAACATTACTTTTCTGTGCTAAAGTCAAACTATCTGTTGATTTGGGCAACAGCTCAGGTTTCGGCCTCGTCCACTTGGTCGCTGTTCATAAGTACAACAATTTCCGACCGTGCTATTACGATCGTGCGGGTATAAGAGAGAGAGAGAGAGAGTGTTCAAGCTTTTAAAAAATATCGATACCAAAGCAGCTGACTTGTACCATTCGTTATTTGTATAAAAAATGACTTTGTTTTCAAGGAGTTGCTTGCATTGATGTTGTTTAAGGAATTTTTACCGATAAATTTCTAAAATGTAGTCTCATAAACTTTAATCAGTGCCATCTGGTAGCCGGTCCTAAAAGAATAAGGATAGTCGCCGCGACAACTCTCGTGTAGATCTAGTGGACGTTATTTCAATCAAAGCAATCAAACATGCCGCTAATTTTTTTCAACCATTTAGATTTTTTTTACACATTATAGAAAAAGTAGTAGCTTAAAGTAAGAAAAAATTACGTATAAATTGTAGTATTATTTTAAAGACCAAAGCTAATCCTTTGTATTAGGAAACAAAGACCAATTACTACTAGAGCGGTACCACTGTTGATATTTTCCGTCATGCACTGCTACCTTGAAAACGCTCATTTGTACCGAATTGGTAAAACACTGAGATACTTCCCGACATAGACAACTTTCTTGAAGGTTATACGTCTTTTAGCACAGCTCAATTGCCGGAGAATAGTCCTTTTGCTCTTTGACATGCAACTATTTTTAGCATGCCGTCACTTAAGTTCCCACATGTGCTATCTAACTTTGCGAAACGGCAGAAACTTACTGACAGGTAACCCATGGCGAACTTTCCAAAATGGCGCCAAAAGTCGGCCGAAAACCCAACCGAAAATATAGGATAGGTTTGAAATATCGTCGCACTAGATCTACACGAGGGAGATTCGAAATACGTGTTTGTTCATTGAACACCAGCTGTTCGGAAAAAGTCATCGTTGCAAAGTCAAAGAATTCGAATCATCAGTCGAAGTCAGACGGTTGCCACACAAAAAAATTTTATCGCCAAATCCGAGAAAATCGCGCCAAGGGTTACCGTACAGTATATCTGATCCTTTCATAACAATAGGGTACTTGACTGTATCGTTAAAATACCCTCCAATGTTATTTAATTATAGTTGAAAGTAAAAAATAACAAATGCATACATAATTTTTGAGAAATAAATCTTTAAATCATTACAATAATCGTTTTAAAAAAGCATTTTCTTCACGTGATCACAAACATGTCGGTTTGGCTGACGTCACTATGAACTATAAACAAACTGGCGTGAAATGTAGGGTTGTTTTACAGAAGCGTATATTTCAAATTTGCCTAAAATCGATTCCAATGTGGTGTTTCAAAGTTTGTTTATAGTTCATAGTGACATCACAGATACCACGTGACAGACAGAAAGCGTTTTCATGAGTGATTTTTCGTCCTAATTTTTAAATTCATTTTTCTGACTTTTTACGGGGTATTTGAAAAAAAGAAAAAATATGGGTCTAATATTTTTGGCATTAGAACAATTTAGGCCAATAAAAAAAATTGAGTCAAGTACCCTATTATATAGCACATGTGGGAACTTAAGTGACGATGTAAATATGGCTGTTTCTTCTGTAGGGCGTTCACTACAGATCGGATGGTTACCTGATGGTTAGGAAAGAAGGGCGCTGGGGCAAGTTGTGCCTCGATTCCCTCGGAGACTCCGAAGCACTCAGGCTCAAGTTGGGCGACTTGGGAGAGGCTGTTTGCAGCGCCCTCACTTACAGGTAGGCATTTATTTTATTATTGAGTTGTGGTAATGAGATTAGATTGAGATTTTTGGACAGATCCTGCAGTTCGATTTAGAAGCTGCGGTCATTGGTTCTGAAATATTTGAATATCAAAATTAAGTCATAAGGTCTGAGTTAATTAGGATTGTCAGTCTGATGTTTTAAAGTTGATTTCTTAAGTTCGGCAGCAATTTGATTTCTAAAGTACTACGATTATTGCCTAGTTAAGTTTCTGTTATTATTTTAAATTAAAATTTCGGCAATTTTTTTTATCGCTCATTTGTTAATTCAACGATAAACATTTTTTTCGCAATTTTAAATTTCAGTAATTATCTGTAAATAACCGTCCATTGGCCACATTTATTTTATTCAGACTGACATTTACGCAGGAGCCCCGTTCAATTAATAAATTACAAAATCAGAAACAAAACAAATGTTTGGTGCTGCCATCTATCGACGAAATGCAAAACTAAAAACCAACCCGAGATTCCTCGCACTTCGTATATTTCATAATTAACCCTTATTTTCCCAGAAACGTCTCAGGATCAACACGTACTACAGACCCAGATACAAACGAACAAAACTACTACGTCATATCCAACGAAGTCCCGAGCCATCCGAAGCAACAACGATCTAGCGCCATCTTCAAACCTTCATCTTGCGAAAGCCGCGAAGTTCTTCGCGTGGAATGCGGGTCCCTGGATTGTGGATTGAGGCCTCTAGCTACTACCAACAATAGAAGAAGGATTGTGGGAGGACAAAGTTCTGGTAGCGGATCATGGCCCTGGCAGGTGGCGCTGTATAAAGAGGGCGACTTTCAATGTGGAGCGGTATTGGTGTCTGATACATGGCTGGTTTCTGCTGGACACTGTTTCTACAGGTAGGGATAATGAAGTGTATTCACAAGGTACTCTTACCATGAAACCAGTAATGAAAGAGAAATTGTTATTAAAATATACTAATTATCAACTCTAATTAATTAAAATCTAGTAATTATTAATTTTAGTTACAATCCATTCATTATGCATGTATTTAATGACATTAGAGTTTAAAGAGATAGTTTAAATCAACTTCTCATTTCCCAAACTCATTTATTTCACATTTCCCCACTTTTAAATTTAAAATAATGATCAAATAAAGGGGCAATTACATTTGCAAGCATATGCAAGTTTGTTTTAAAAAATTGGAATTTTTGTACCTAACAAATTTATTTATCATGGCGGATTACACGTCTTAATTTGTTTACAAAATATATTTTTACCCTATAAGTCCCAATGAGCAATTTTGCATCACTTAAGAATTTTTTTCTGATCGTCAATTATGATATCAAAAAGCACATAATTCGATTCTTCAAACTTTTTTCTGTTAGAAAATATTTTTTATTAAACCCAATAATGTCAGCCCTATTATTATTATTTTTTTAAATTATGATTGGATTCAATTTTAGAGAAGTTTAACTAGTATCTCAAGAACAAAAAGTTGATTCTTATACCATCTTTCAGTACCCAGGATGCCTATTGGATTGCAAGACTGGGGCTGCTTCGACGTGGCTCTGAGCTACCCAACCCATCTGAGCAGGTGCGGAGGATCTCGAAGATTCTTCTCCACCCTCAATATGTGGACAAAGGATTTGTTAACGACATTGCACTACTGAGAATGGATGCTCCAGTACTCTTCAGGTTAGAAAACATACATTTATATAAGCATAGATATTCGAACAGTTATGTTTATTTACTTATCAGTCTAGAATGTTTATTAAATTTCTTTTAGGTTTTCTAGTTTTTTTTATTGTTTCAAATAAGGAATAGTTTTTTTTTGTTTTGCCCTTGGAATTCAAAACAACCAACCTTTAAACTAACCACCCATTTGTGTGAGTTTCCTATTTAGTTGATTGGAAAAACACAGGAATGTTTTTTGCTCACATGTATTATCAGAGTCAATATTGTTGGATTATTTGGAAAATTTAAGGTTTCATTTGTTAAGAAAACTGTATTTCATTAATTTATTTAAGTTTTTATGTTCAAACATCATAGTCCAACATGCCTCTTGAAGTGACAACATTCTAGTGAAACGGCAACAATAAATAACGTACAGTGACCCTGAGAGCAAATTAAAACAAACCATAAAGGTAATTGTGCCGTAATATTAGACAGAACAAGTTATTTTTCTTGTTTAAGGACTTGCACTAGACTATGACTTGACTTATGACTTGAGTGGGGGGCCCGTTAGGGCCAAGCACCGCGACCACTGGTCTATTGTACTAATGCACTAGACTATCTGAATAGCTATCTATTAATAAGTTCTTGACAGTATATAACTGGACACATTCAGATTGAAATCTAACACCCTTTATTTGCAGCGACTATCTTCGACCAGTATGCCTGCCAACTGCAGAAGAAGACCCAGGTTTGTGGCATGGAAAGCAGTGCTCAGTTGTAGGCTGGGGTAAGCTCTACGAGATAGGACACACATTTCGTAAGTAGTTTTTTAAAAATATGTTTAGTAGGATAATTTCATCTTACGATTGTAGAGGATGATTTGATCTAAACAAAGCTCTTGTGCCATGATAATCTAAAATTACTTTACTTGCTTAATATGAAATGTAAGATAATGAAAGTATATTGTGATGGGGGATACAAATTCCAAAGTGGAGGCTTTTTTTCTTCATACTTTTTAAGAGCACTGATTTTGGGTTTTTTCTTATAGCACTGGTCCGTCTGTCTGATACCAGTCTACAGTTTTAACTAAAAGAGCTAAATACTTCAAATTTGGTACAAAAGCTTAGATGACTTACCTGTCCGATGTCATAAGGTTTGATAAAATCGTGCATGCTCACAGCCTGGCTGCCATAGAAAGTTTTTATGCTGATTCTCAAAAAGGGAAACCTTCTAATACAAAGCTTCAACTAAATTCTAGCATATCAATTATCCATTTTTGGGTGGTAATTAAAAAAATGCAAAGGGCTGTATTTAAATTATTCTGTAATCTGAGAATTTGATAACTTGCATCAATAGCTGGGTATATTTTGAGATATCTTTTCTTAGTTTTTATTAAAAGTTTTAGGTCGGTCTATTTTCTTCCACTGACTTGCTAATGCTTACTGAAACAGATATTCCGCAAAATTTACAAGAGAGTTTATTGATTAACACAAATTTTTCTAAGACCCATTATTCGCTGTATGTTATATAGAGAATCAATTTTATTGTTTGGTTTTGCTTTTTCACATTTTCTTTTCAAAGCTTCATGAAATGCAGCTTTTTAAAATTATTAGAAAATTCTCAAAAAGGATTTTTTCCAAACCGACCATGTCTGACATCTGCAGTATTTTAAAGCCCTGTTTAGACTTTATGCTTGCAAGCTATATGATGTTTCACGTGCACTTGGAGCTGCTGTGATGTGTTTATGGCAAGGCACACAGAAGAAACTTTTGCAGGCTCTTAACCCATTCTACAAATGGATCATACTGGACAACAAAAAAATTCCTTCCTTGCATATAGGACTGGTGCACATTATATCTGTTGCAGTTTAAAGTGCTAAAACTGCATATGAAGTCTCTGTTTAGTGTTATAGCCAGGTTCCTTTACCATGGTTAAAATTACAAGGATAACATCCCTTGTATAACTCCAGCTCAACATTAGTGTAACTATACCAAACTAAGTGATGCTTTTACTTTTTTTTCAGCTGACAGCCTTCAAGAGGTCCGGCTGCCTGTGATCTCCACTGAGGAGTGCCGCAAGCGCATTCTCTTCCTCACCATGTACCACATCACAGACAACATGTTCTGTGCTGGATACGAGAGGGGAGGCAGGGACGCTTGTCTGGTAAGAACTCGCGTGTTTTAATCATTCTTAGTGATATATTTTTAAATAATGTCCTCCAAGTTATAAATTTGAAAAGTATACTCGGATTGTCCCAACAGCTGTTTCCTTTTTGCAAATAAATCAGTTTTTAAGAGGGTGATCCTGAGTTTTATTGCATAGATAGTATAGCCAGATTTGTTTTAGTGATAAACTTTTTGATTGTGAAATGATCATTTAAGTATCGTAAATCCCATTTTTCACAGTTAAATTACAAATTTTTTTTTAACTAAGACTATTTGCACAATTTTTATAGCAAAATAATTGAACTAAACTGTGCAGTGAAATATACAGTATGTTTACTGTTTAGTTACCCTATACACCCTATACAAAAAAGAAACATTTGTTTGCAAACAAGCTAGAGGCCATATAAATTTTTTTAATAACAAAAGTGTTTGTAGTAAGGCAAACAACTAAATATTCCAATATTTTTTTTATAGACCCATGTATATTTTTAGACTTTAATTCATCAGACTTCTTGATCTCCTCTGTACAACCTTTAAAAAATTCTAGTAATTTTGTAAGGTGTGTGAATCTTGCACTTATCTATAATAATAAAAATGAAGTTTTGTGTGTATGTGTGTGTGTGTGTATGTCTCTCCGAAACTCACAAACTAGACATTTGTTTGACTCGTAACTTGGCACAAATGTGTAGTTCATACTTAAGTAACAAAATAAGAACTTTCAGAGCTCGAAATGTTCTACTTTTAGAGAAAAATCGAAATTTCTGAAAAAACTACACCACTTTGGCTCAAATCCGATGAACATTTTTCTTTCGAGTTGCCATTCAGCAGAAGAAATTAAAATAAACTTTTCGAAAATAGTTAAAATATAAAAAAGAAAATACTTTATTCTTAAAAACTTACAAATATTTTCATTTTAAAGATTTAGTTTACTATCATTTTAAGTAGTAAACTTTCATTTTATATTATTCTTTAATTTATATTAAGGCAACTTTTAATTTTTAACTTGATATTTAAATCTATAATAATAAAAATGAAGTTTAAAATGTTTATTTTTGTGTTGCCATTACTTTCAGAAACTAAATTCATCATTTGAGAATAATTGATATGTTTCAAGTGACGTATTTCTTACCAGTTTTCATACGAGGATATATTGTGGGTTAAGTTGATAATTTCTTCATTGATGGTTTTGTTGATTGCAAATATGCAGCAGTAAATGTATAGCTACGCAATTACAGAAATGCGATGGTTAATAACGAAATTGCACTAGAGCTGCGTATAAGCGTTTTATGTCTTTATTTTTTCGCCAAATATGTTACCAATCTCGCCAAATTATTAATTAAAACTCGCCAAATGGGCAAAATGTTTGTTAAGCTATTACTGAACTATGATGGTTAATAAAGGCCATCGCATCACAGCTGCATATTAGGATTTTATGTCTTTATTTTTTCGCCAAGTACGTTGCCAATCTCGCCAAATGGGCACAATGTTTGTTAAGCTATTACTGAACTATGATGGTTAATAAAGACCATCGCACTACAGCTGCATATCAGGGTTTTATTCTTTATTTTTTTCGCCAAATATGTTGCCAATCTCGCCAAATTATGTATTAAAATTCGCCCAATGGACAAAATTTTTTTTAAAACTAATTTATAAGCTGGTTGGTTGTGCTAAGGTCATTGTGTTAGAGCTGTATAATGGTGTGTTTGTAGCTATATCTATTTTCTCGCCAAATTGTTTCCTAAAACACGCCAAAAGAGTTAAAAGGTTTTATTTATTTATGGTTTTTTTTTTTTTTGGTTTTGGTTTGAATTAACGTCGCTCTAGAGCTGCACGAGGGCTATTGGCGACGGGCGTCGTATTTTAGAACCACAGTCAGGTGACGACGATATTTATTTATGAGGGAATTGTGATGCCATTTATGAGTGCATTTTACACCGTATTTTTGATTTTGGAATTTTAAAACAATGAAACGGGATTTCATACTCGAAAACGAGCGGGAAGAATAACTTAAGTTTATGATTTTATTCCTTTCCTTACTGAAGCGCCCCAAAACGCCCGAACAACTAAGGATTCGATAATGTTATTCCTATCAAATACTACGAGGAAGCAAATATCCTTCGTAGCGAAAGGGTTAAAACAGGTTATATGGTACACATACTTGGATCGATTTGAATTTTTTTTAATCCGTGCGAAGTACGGGTATAAATTTGCTAGTGTATAATAAGATGATAATTATTTCCATCCACAGGGTGACTCTGGAGGACCTCTCATGTGCCAGCGTGATGATGGTCGCTGGTTGTTGCTGGGTGTGACCAGTAATGGCGACGGGTGCGGGAGACCTGGCAGGCCAGGAGTTTATACCAAAGTGGTCCAGTATCTGGACTGGATCAGGAATACCATGGGTGAGTTGTTTAATTTCTTGTGAATTCATTCCTTCTATAGAGTACAATGCTCTAGTCTAGGGCAGAGTTATTGATATATAAATAACTGGCAGCATACCATATCCGTTCTTCATATTTGGCATGCGTTAAATTAAATAATAAAAGCACATTTCAAATTCTTCATTAAAAACAGAGGCACAATTTCTATGGAGATCGAGGGTACATTAAAACTGCATCATCCCACATTCTATTCATTTATAATGATCAAATCAAATAGGTGATTTCAAACATATTTTCAGTTGTTGCTCAGTCTTGAGTAATAACAGTTCTTTAGGAATGCAAATAAGGTCTCAATTGCTTAATCAATCTAGTGAGAGGAACATACTTAGTCAAACCACTAATGCAATCCAAGATTGAAAGTTGTAACAATTTACCGTACATGAAACCAGCCAATGAGGCCATTGTGAGCTTCTTTTATTCTAATACAGTGTATATTCCAAAACTACTGCTAAACTATTTTAACTTCCAGATGCAGAGGATGTAGGAAGTGCAATAGCAGATAAATGTGAAGGGACTCGTTGCCAACTGGGCCGCTGCATTCCTCCCTACAAAGTGTGCGATGGCCGGTGGGATTGTTCTGAAGGGGCAGATGAAGACCATTGTGAAGCTTGAATGCAATCTACTCAACCTTGCAGTAGGTTTGTCAGTTTGCATGCATGAAACTATTATCCTTTGGCCCCCTCAAGGTAGTATTTGTATCAAAATAATCGGTATCGGGAATACTTAAATTTATCCTGAATATACTTCTTAAACTAGGCATGCACGGAAGCAGACAGGACAAGTGAACCTATGCCAAACATTGCCACTCTTCCTCCAAGACTTTACCAAAAGCAATTTCGATTGTTAGTGATTGGTTTAGCATGTCATGTAGGCACACAAAACCAAGGGCACTTAAATTTATCCTGATTATACTTCTTAAACTAGGCATGCACAGAGTCATAAGACCACAAACAGGACATGTGAATCTATGCGAAACATTGCCATTCTTCCTCCAAGACATTACCAAAAGCAATTTTGATCTTTAGTGATTGGTTTAGCATGTAGGCCACAAAACCAATCACTGATGAGCGAACAGGTTTAGGCAATGTCTTAAAGGAAAAGGGACAATGCTTGACGTGAAGTTGGAGTGAAAGTTCATACGTCCTGTCCTTCTGGCCAGCTTTATAAGTTAAGTAGTATGTGGTAGCCTTAAGATAGAAACTTAAAAGTTGTACTCTGGTTATTTGCAAAAGGGTTTCTAATTACTAAGGGTACAATTCGTTTTGTTACCATAGATACTCTCCAAATAATTTTAGTATTTTGAGGGGCCCAGATGATATGTAGTAGTCATCAATTGATTTTAAAGATATGACGAATGTTCTGATGTTTTTAATACTTGCGGAACAATCGGCATTTTGGCCATGGTTTGAACAGTTCCTAAAGGCATTATTTTTTTACATAAAATGTTTTTAGTATGGATGTGATTTACAGTCATAAGTTTTCATGTACTATATTTATTTTTGATACGAGTATGTTTAGAATCGGCTGCCACAGTCTCTTATGTTCAACATGATTTTGTAGAATTTTCTTGTAGTAAACAAGCAAGCCTATCATGTCGCTAAAGAGATTGTGATTTCTGATTCCAACTAACTCTATTTTTATTTGGGTATTTTTTCATTGTGAACCTAGTTCTCATGATAACTTGGCAGCTAAATCATGGTGAAAGGAATTGTAACTGCTTAAGGGAATGTTCATGAGGCTTTGCTGCACTACTTCCAAGTTTGACTTCGATTAAAAAATCAAGGGTCAACTTGTGTCACATTTGGAATAAGTTTATTCAACAATGGTTTGTACTTTGCTCAATTTGAAGAAACTATCTTGAATAACCTTGGGTTTAAAAGAACTTGTGTAAGGTTCTGTAGCTTCAACATTAAAGTAAAGGTACTTCTTGTTAAAAGTGGAATTTTTAACAAGGACTAAATTCATCGCCATCTATTGGATAATCATATCATTTCTATCTTTTAAGCATTTGCTATGTGTATACTAGAAAATTTATTTATTTTTGCATCCTTTCATTTGTGCTGCTTACATTTTTATTGATATTTTAAACAAATTGTATACATAATGTAATAAAATGTTTTATAGAAATGGTTTTTTTTAAAGTTAGTTTAAGGTTTCCGTTTGTAAGTTTATTGCACTAGTATGGTTTTTATAGTAAATAAAAAAAGTATAATCATTTCAAAGATAGCACCATTCTCTTGTACTGATAAGACCCCTAAGCTAAATTTTTTTAATAATTTGTAAATTATTTCCTGATACTTGTACTAATGAGAAATGAACCTCAATTGTACTCTACAAAAAAGTTAATAGTTGTACAAATCTATTGTAAATGTATGAAGTATTTATAATTAATCTACCAACCGTTGAACCTACTTCTGTGAAATTAAAACCACAGGGCTCTGGACATTTGGTCACAATCTTGTGGGCAATAATGGACAAATTTGTATGATTTCGACCATTTTATTTTAAATTTACAAGAGGTAGTCAAAGTACGCAAAATTGTATACAATAAAATCAGTACAAACTCCGGAAAGGTTTTTATACCTTTTCTATGCTTGCTGTACAATAGATTTATTATTGTAAAAAATAGTGCACTATTCAAAGCAGATATACATGAGGATTTATAAGATTTTTACATCCGTTGGACTAGACCATTAAAGATAGCCTTCCTGAATTAACAAGGGTTAGTGAATGAAGATAGTTTTTTCTTCAATTAAAATTTAGAATAAACAAATATATACCAACCTAAGTAACAAGTTCTACTAGTCATTAAGATAAAAAAGAGTACCATAAAGTTATGCACTGATACAGTACTTGTTTTAATTTTAAAAGAAGTGTTTTTAGACAAAAATTCAAAAACAGGTTTTTTTAATTCAGAATTTGTTTTTATTTTCATTCACTTACTCTTTTCAAAATGGTTATCACATTTCAGGTCATATAAAATTCATTGAATAAATATTTCAACAGGAAATTGCTAAAAATAATTGCAATCCATAAAAATTTCCACAATACAAAATTTGGTTGATATTTTTCCCTTTTGAAAAACACCTCCGGTGAAACGTTTTTCACTATGGTGCTAAAGATTCTGTACTTGTCTGTGAGAACTATACTTCAAGCTGTCTGTCTAACACAAGAAAAGCTCAATTTTTTCATATAGAAACACTAATAGGGTAAGGCACATTGAAATTGGCAATCATAATTTGATTGTGCAATAAGTGACTTTTTAGGTTTTTGTGCAAGCGCAGTGAAAGAAAATGAATGCAGCTTCTTCATTAAGTCTAAGTAAAACCCCCACATTTAACTCTAGAGATACATTAAATATTCATACTTATGTATTATTATTATTAATTAGCCCTAGATTAAATAAAAGCATTTATATAATTTAAAAAAATCTTTAAATTCTTGCATGAATTAGGCCATAACGACAATGACATTAAAATTACATCACTAAAAAGAATTAGGCTAAAACTTTAGATTTTAAAATTCGTTATCAAAAGTAAGAATTGTACAATTCCTAGTCAGGAGCTTTCCTCATGGTTAAAGAGACAGTACTTGGAGTGTGCATTTATGTACAACTTAATAAGAAGAGTGTGCAAGAGAACTGTTTTGTTCACTGTATGCAGCACTGCTTGCTGCCCCTGAGCCTGTTCTTTGCACGGTACTCTTTGAGGTAGGAGAGCTGCTTGGCATTGATGGCACCACGACGCTTCCTGAAAACACCCTCGGGTCAATTTCGGGCATATTTGACAAAGAAATCGATATAAATCATTTGTACTTAAAATAACATAGAAAAGCTGCTCAATTCAGAATATACTTAAGGACTGACTTTGCATCTTTAAATACTAAGCAGTCGTCTATTACATGGAAATTATCGATTGACAAACTGTACAAGTGGGTGGCAAAACAGCCAAAAATGGAAATAAATCTGCCGTACGTAAATTTTATCCCACCGATGGATTTGTCCTTCAAAACAACACAAGAAACACGCCTATTCTGACAAGAATGGCTGCACAATTTAAATTGGTTTAAATGCATCTTCTGACAAGATTCATCTTAAAATACTAAGCAATCATCTATTACACGAGAGAAATGATTGGTTGCCCAGCAGATCTGTGATTTCTTAAGTAATTCTAAAAACAGCAGATTCTAAAATAGTAAAATATTCCAACACAATATAACTTATGAAACCCTGTGTCGAGAGCACTTTTTAAACCTGAAATATAGGTATGGGAATATGTAGAAACAAGACTTACTGTCGGATAAGTTCCACAGCGTCTTCATACTCCATTCCCAGTTCCATGAGAGCAATGGCCACCAACACTGGAGCCCTACAGAAGTAAATGTATAGGTTTCAACAAAAATCTTTGCAAAACAATGAAGAAGTGGCCATTGCAAAAGACTATATAAATTATTTAATAGAAAAGATGTTATACAAGTATCCAATAGCCTAATATGAACTAAATAATCCAATAATAATCCTAAAAGTGCCATAATTCAGCATTCTGATACATTGAAAATGCGTTGATTTCCCTATTATAATCCAAATACAGTAAACTCCCGATTATCCGCGGAATTGGGTGGCGCGGCATCCGCGGATAAGCGAATTCGCGGATAATCCGCAAAAGTGAGGAAATACAAGTCCACAAAATTCCTTCTGGGTGTTATAAAAGTAAATTACAGTAATCGTATAGTATGTACAAATTTACTTGCTTCAAAATGTCTCTTACTGTCGTTTCTCTTATGCTATACTGCAAACACATTTGATTCTTAGAGGAACCTTTTTCCATCTTTTCAATGAGTTGTAGTTTGTCTAGAATTGTCAACAAATTTTTTTTCGTTCGTCACGCATTTCGCTACTATCAAAATCAGGTAAAGCAGTTCAATTTAAATAGCGGGCAATTTATTTTACAAATGACGCTTTTTGACAAAAATCTGTTCGTGATGTGCACCTGGCTGAACACATTTTGGCACACACCAGTCACTTGATTATTTTAATGCATTTGTTGTTCTTTTTTGTCAAATGTATTCGTTGTTCTTTGAATATGTTCGTCGTTCTAGAAAGGAATTTGTTGTTCCTGATATGCATTCCTCTAAAAAGTTTTGAAACAAATATGTAAACTTATTTTATCGCGTTTTATGAAATTTTTATATTTGCACTGAAAAAAGGAAAATGAGGTGAATAGTGGCCCGCGGATAAACCGCAAAGCGGATAATCCACCCGCGGATAATCGGGAGTTTACTGTAGTTAACCTTCGTTAATAAAGCTTTGTCCAATAGGTACTGGGAACTCCTAAACCAAATTTGAAGTTTGTATCAGATCGATTTTTTAGCCTTTCCTTTAACATTCCAAGCGTTAGACCTGGATTTTTTTCATTGTTTTTCCCAAAAGAAACAATGTTTTAAAATTTTATATAAATTATAATTTTTCATTAATATTTTAATTTTTTCAACTAGAAAAGATATTAAGATATTTTTAAGTACAATCATAATAGTGATTTTTTAAATTCAGAATTAGGATTGTTCTTGACAATCCTAATTCTTGTTTAAAAAAAACTGTACCTTGTTGAAACTTATAAAATTCTAAACCCCACAGAAAAAACAAAAAATTTAGAATCGGAATCTCCTAAAATGTTTAGAAAACACAAAAAATTCCCTTTTAGATTTTAGACCCGATCACAATACTTTCATTACATTTTAGGTAATTGAAAGAAAAAAGGTTTTAGCTGAGATATGGAGCATATTATTTTAATATGTTGATAGTTAACTCTCTATGTATTGTATCAATATAAGCATCCATATTCCAAAATACAGAATTTCTAAAAAATTAACCAATTATGCGCTCTCAACTTCTGAAAAACAAAAATTTAAGCTTACCTTCCAAGGCCTGCAACACAGTGAACGGCTACATAGCAGTCAGCGTTTTCTTCATTGTTGAACCGAGTACGCAACAAGGCAAACCAGTCGTGCACAATTTTGGCTGGAGGTGGGAAACCATCGTCAAACTGCCAGTCCTGTGAAGCAAGTTGAGAACATTAAATGAAAAAGAGCAACAAAATATAGTATCAGATATTAGATTAGTATTTTATTGTCTAGATGCACATTTGGGTATAAATGTTCAATATGGATGTGAAAAATAAGGATACAAAGTGAAAAACATGTTTCTATTACATTTTGTATTCAAATTAGATTTACAAAAAATATCTTTATTTTTAAAAACTGAACAATATACCTAATGTTTATCTAAAACAATTTAAAAAGGTACTGTAATGATTTTTTTTATCAGCAAAGCCAATGCTTATAGTACACTTCATTAAAAAAATATTATTACAAGTACACATTACTTAAAGAAATGGGCATCTCTAAAACTGCCTGTCAACTCAACTCAGAATTTTAAAGGCTTTCATGTCGAAAAGCTGTTTAGTAATGGTAGTTGGCAAGAAGGTTAATTACACATATTGCAAGCTCTAAACCATTGAACCCATCTCATGTGCTCAATTATCATAATACAAATCTTAATAAAGGCATTAAAGGTATGCTTGGGGTAAAAATGAGTTCTATAACGTTACATATGCTAATTTATGATTTTTTTCTGTGAAATGGGTATAATTGGGCCCCATGCAATTTCCCCATTAACTATTCAAATCAATGTATTTTTGCTTCATTCAGAAATAGCTTGAGTTGCCTTAGAGACACGAAAGTAGTTGCCGCCATTGGATAAGTGGTTTCATAGTTTAGTCCATACTATTTTTTCCCATAAAGACATAGCCGGATTTCTAAATAGACTAAGTAGGCTGTAGCCTAGAGCGGCGAAGTTTTGGGAGCGGCAAATTTTACAACCAATTAAAGCGACATTCGACAAAAAAAATATATATAAGATACTAATATTTTTAAGAAAGAAAACAAATGATTTACATTAATGGGTAAACAGTAAAGGTATATATAGTACTAATATTTAGTAGCACTCTCTACCTGAGCTTGTAGTCGCTGGTTGTTATACTGCATCAGTTCCTTATGAGACCAGGGTAAGTGAGGATATTATAAGTGATCTAATTATATTGTAGTTCAAATAAACCTATTTTCCCTTTTCTATATTCGTTGTGATAATTAAACAGCACATACCCCCCTGTTTTGCAGCAAACCAGCTATCTTTCCCCAAAGTGGGTGAATATTGTGACAGGCAGTGCTGAAAGTGCGGGTAGACACGGGGTGACGCGTCACCCCACTTTTCAAGAAAATGGCCATCCATCCCCCCACTTCTCATATCTCTCAATTACATAATCCATTGAGGGGGGATGTGCATGGCATTCTAATTGAAGGCATCCCCCCACTTATTTTTTCCCCACTTTCTCCGCTGGTGACAGGGGCGGCAAATCTACAGCCTTAGGGACAAATCTTTAAATCTGGCCCTGCATAAAGAAAAGAGAACTCACCAGAACTTTAATGCCATGCTTTTCCAGAATGTCCGTCTTGTAAGTTGGCTCGCATACTCGGACAACTTCAGTCACATTCTTTCTTTTCAGCTCCTGTAAAAAAGAAAATAATTCAAGATTTCATACCTAGTAGATAAACTAGAGAAAACAGATCAAGACCTTCTCTAATGAAAGAAATCTAAACACTGTTCTTTTAAATCAACTTCAAATGATTGGGAACTCAGTAAAACTTAACTATCAATAAACTATCTATTTTGTTTCTATAGGCTTCAGAATTTCAAAGTTGGCAGAAAGTTGAGCACTTTTCAAATCGAAAGAGCTTAATAATTTTCTTAGAAGTTGCAGGAAAATTCCAGTTTTTTTATGTACAAATTTGCACAAAATATTTCGACAAACTATGTATATTTTTAATACCTATCTGTAACAATGAAAATTATGAAGTACAACAAAAAATTCTAGCTGAATTGCTTTAACTTGTGAGAGTTTAATCAGAAGTTTCTCCGACTGACTTATGCCAATCAATTAGAATACAGGGTTCATAATGTATCTATTATAGTAAAATTTAAGAGTTTCTAGGGAGTTTTTCAGGAGTGCAGCAATGTAAATTCAAGAGGTAACGAGGGATAAAATTGCATATGTTTGTTTATAATCGTAATAAGCTAGTGACTGTCTGCACTTCAAATGATACAACTGCACTTCAAATGATGAAACAGAAGAAAAGCAATATTCTAAAGAGTTGTGCGGTGCATTCTGGGACATTAACAAGTATCACAATGTCCAAACTTATTTTTCTTATTTAGACTTATTCCGAATAAAGTGAGGGAGAAAAACGGCAGCGAACTGGAAAAAAAACGATTCTTCATCAATTTTTTCAGGACAGGGGGAAAAATATCAGGAGATAATACAAATTTCAGGAGTTATAAAGACCCTTGGGATAAAAAGAAATAGAAATACAGGTGTTTTTCAGGAGGGGTACGAATCCTGAAATATAACAAGAAAAACCAATTACCTCAATAAAGGTCCCAATGGTGGCATCCGTGGGCCTGTCCAAAATGAGGAACTTCATCCCCTTGAAGACAATCTCCGATGGAGGTGTTCTCAGCATGATCTTCTGCTTCATGGTCATTCCACCCTGGGAGCTCTCAAGAATGTATTCCCGGTGATTTTCAATGCAGGGCTCTCGCTAGCTCAAAGACGTGCTATCAGGGGATAATGTTTATTTGTGCTGGGCTGGGCAGTAGTCACCTTTGCAAGAGACACAGAACGCCATAGATTGGGGGGTGATTGAGAAGATGGGCTGGAAGGAGAGGGAAAAGTATTTTTGTAAAGAGTTCCATAAATAATTTGTGAATCCATCCAGAAAACATGTTTAAACATTAATTCCTTTAAAAGCCTAACGAATTTGAATATTGTTTGAGAAAATTTGGCAATTTTATCGGAATGAAAAAGTGTATTTTGGTTAAATTGTATTCAGATCATTTTGTATGTAAATATTACCTTACAAGAGTTTCCAACTAACGGACCAATCGCGCATTTCCTTCTGGTATTTTAATCTTTGTTTTTACCCAAGTTAGGTTGGCACAGAGTGTAGTAGACAAATATATTAGTTTACTGTAAGGTTAATAGATAGAAAATATTTGTGTTCATTACAAACAAACCAAAGGCCCTCGCCAGATAAGACGGTGAAAAATGCCCCCATTCCAATCGGGCTAATTTTTTTTCTGAAAATACCTCATAGTATGGACAACTTCTCAGCCAAGTTTCAGCTCAAAAATGTGACGCATTTTTGAGAAAGAAATTAAAGTTTTTTTTCTTTTTAAATTGATTATTCCCTGAATATATTTGATAAATCCAAAAAACTACTCATGAGTTTTTAGATATCATTGAGTAGTATTCTCAGAAAAATCCGCTCATAAATCTGATCGAGCGATCATTCTTAAAAATGCATTTTTATTTTTCAAAAAAAAATTTCATGCCAAAATCGTTTGGTCACAACTTAGGATTTTGTCTCTACATATTCCTCTATTATCAATCTATAATATATATTTTTTTCAGATTTTTAAAATTATTGGACGATAGTTTAAAAAAAAATAAAATATCTTAAAACCTGACTTTTCGCACTACTTACTCGGCAGATGGCACTCCTAACAAAGGCGGGGAAATTCAATCTGGAAGAATTTCTTTCGGACTAAAGAATTTAGCATAGATTTAGAAAGTAGCAGATCTGCCTCTAGGGGGAAAGGTGAAGCCATTTGTTAACCATTATCCCATAAGGCAGTTCGCAAGCTCTTGCACATGGCATGCCATACGCCACCAGATGGCACCATGAGATAATTCGACTAATAAAAGATATATATTCAATATTAACTAATTAAAACTTTTTACAAGTTTCGCTAGCATAATTTTATAGCTGCATGCGTATTGATAATTTCTGTAAGGCATGAGGTATATATTCACAAAAGAAGCAAGTTAAAAATGCAGTTTTTATTGTATGTAACTCTTCGGAAAAACCATTTTTGTGAATCAGTATCCCGTGATGCATCGCGAAAACGACGAAATGTGGATTCATCACGCATAATGCGTTGTACGGGATTGCGCAATCGGAGGGCATGCTATTTCTAAATCTATGGATTTTAGAGCAAAAAAATCAGGCTTTAAGAATTATTTTTTTAAACTATCGTCCAATAATTTTAAAAATCTGAAAAAAAAATATATTATAGATTGATAATAGAGGAATATGTAGAGACAAAATCCTAAGTTGTGACCAAACGATTTTGGCATGAAATTTTTTTTTGAAAAATAAAATTGCATTTTTAAGAATGATCGCTCGATCAGATTTATGAGCGGATTTTTCTGAGAATACTACTCAATGATATCTAAAAACTCATGAGTAGTTTTTTGGATTTATCAAATATATTCAGGGAATAATCAATTTAAAAAGAAAAAAAACTTTAATTTTTTACTCAAAAATGCGTCATATTTTTGAGCTGAAACTTGGCTGAGAAGTTGTCCATACTATGAGGTATTTTCAGAAAAAAAATTAGCCCGATTGGAATGGGGGCATTTTTCACCGTCTTATCTGGCGAGGGCCTTTGAAAAATAAAAGAGGGAAAACTCTGGAAGAATCCCTTCCCTTTTCTTATACAGAGAGATTAACATTTCTCAAAAAAAGACATATACCCATAAAACACATCTTACAATCGACCACAAAATATTTTCAGTCATTATATTAGTTTACATTTATCATTAAAAAAATAAGTGAGTATAAACCATAAAGTCTCTTTTTTTCATCAAAAAAAAAAGTGAGAAATTGTTCATAGCCCCAATGTAAAGTTAAAAGCATCATCTAAAACATCTCAAAGTTTTAATTTAGCCTTTCAAGCAAACGTTTTAAATATTAAAATAACTTAGTAAATGTTAATTTAGAAGGCTTGGGTTGAATTACGCAGCACTAGAGCTACACGAAAAGTATTAGCGGCGTCGTATTTTTTAAACAACGGTAAAGTCAAGAGGCCGACACCCGAAATGGCATGGCAAATTAATTAAACCTATTGCAATTTATAGATTTTACACAATCCAAAAACTTTGCAAATCACACTTACCCTACTAGTTCAGCTCCAATGTTTAAAACTTTCTATAAATTAAACGAGCACATCCAACGTCAAAAATTTCAGTCATAAATTAAAAAAAATATCATTCAATCTTAAAATATACCGATCAGTCGTTTTTAAAACAAACACATTATGGAAGAAACGAATAAACAACTGAACTACAGAACGTCAATCTTGAACGAACGCACGGCCACTGCAAACAAAAATAATGTACATAACAAGCCCTTTCGTAATCTAACAGTTGTTGATAAAGCATCTTATATCAGAAAACCACTTAATTTTTTTATTGTAAACAATTCTTATCACAAACTAAATAAGGAGTGTTTGCCAGCACTCAAACAAATTGATTTTAAATTAACAAGCAGCTACTGCTTAAATTAAGGGACCTACCCAAAATCGATATAAAAATATCGTTTTCCTTTTTTTACAAAGTTAGAAACCATTAGAAAAATATTTTTTACATAGAAAAATTTTATTTTAACGTCTCATGGTATATTCCACTACCATTTAGTTCTTTAAATTGATTTTACTCAGTGTTTATGGAAAGCTATTTCTGGTTATAACGTTAATAAAACTAAATGGTTTGCACTCTAAAATGGTGAACCTATTTTGCAATTCCACAACAGTTTTTATAACTAATAGGATTTACTAAACAAATTAATTTACTAAAAATGTTAAACTCATATACAAGATTTAAAACTGTTTGAATGTCATTAATTGTTGAAAAAAATTATTCAAAAGTAAAGAAAATTGATAAGTTAGGTGAAGAAGTTTAACATATACGAAACCCCTTTCGACGCCATTACAAATACAGTTAACTTTATAAATAGGGATTTTTAAACGGCCCCCACCCACTATCACTGTCTTGTTTACAACCGCTAAGTTCTTCCGTTCCTAAACAAGCGCATTAGGCGAATTCTTTAAATAAAGTAATTGCGCAGCGGATGTTTGAAGTTCTTCATAAACAGCAGTTCTTGCATCTATTGTTAAAGGAAGTGTTATCCGATAATGCTTATTGTAAAAGCAGTATGGTCCCGCCTTACTTGGAACCCGTTAACTTCGCATTGCTTCCTTTTAGCGGCATGCTTACTTGTGAAAATACACTCAAAATCAAAACAAAATTCGTGTTGGCGTATGCGCACTTAAAAAAGCAAGCACTAATAGAGGATGAAGCAGCCTTAGGGCGAGCACATATCTCAACCAAACTCAATCAATCAGACTCATAGGGGATGGCGTCAAGCCCCCGTTTCGGCCCGGTCCATGTATTTTCATGCCTTGTTATGGTCCCGCAATCCCACGTGGATGACGTTTTTTTTAAACTAATTATATTAATTAAAAATCACAATCAAATATGAAAAAACTAAGCCTCAGGTGCACACGTAGGTATTAAAAGGAATCTATATTAAAAATTTCGAATTTTTTTAGAGCAGTATAAGTAGTTCTTTTGCGATCCACAGACATACACACAGACAGACTCTTTCTTTTATTACTATAGATTATCCGTGTTTTTGTACTTTTTTTTCAGCTGTGTTAAGTTTCAGGAAGGTTTGCTGCAGGGTTCCTGGAGTAAACGTTAAGTGCTGTTTTTTGCTACCGCGTAATCTGTCGCAGTCCCCCACCAAACCATATTTATCAATTCAAGATTGCTTGAGATTCTAAGTGCCATGCGTCTCCCCCACCAAACACTTCACTAAATAAATATAAGTATTTTGAAAAGAAAACTATTCAATATTCATCTAAATTGCGCAGAATTGAGAACAAAGATCTACGAGTGCAAAAGGTTAAATTCTAAGGACATGCTGAAGAAAGTGTCAAGGGACATACACAATAATATATTCGTCTTAAAAGTAGTGATACGATGTAGAACACAATAGGAGATACGACGGCGATCACAAGTATAATTCGACTATATCGTGTACAGTGTACAACGGCAACTGATGTATGTACAACAGTAATGTAGGATGTAGGTACAACTTCACCATCCAATAATTGATTTTAAAGAACATCTTGAAAAGAAACCTGTTGTTTCCTGCTGACTTTGAAATTTTAAAAGAGAAGCTCCAGGTTGAATGAGTGAATGCCAAGGTCAGGAAAAGTCGATTTCGAGCGGATCAAACCGCTTCTTCGACTCTTCTCCTTCGAAATAGAGGCATCAATTGTTTACTCTTCTCCCTTTTGTCTATAATAAGCACGGTTGGATTTGTTTAAAGGGGCTTAAAAGGTCACTAATATTTTGACCAATGAAATTTACTATTCAATTTATTAAGTGCAGATTAAATATCTCATAAAACCATTCAATACCAAATAATAAAAAAATTAACAAATAACACCAATATCTAACAAGAATTGAATTCTTTTTAGCGTATTCTAATACATTTTAGTTTAATACAATTTGGTAGAATTCAAAAAACCGATTATATAAAATCATCAAGCTTTGTGATTGCCGCTAATTTTAAATAAATTTGTTTTGTATCAATCTAAACTTGGAAATTTTTCTTTCAATTGATGAAGAGCTGAGAGAGATTTCACCCATTTTTCTTAGGCGTCTCGGTCAAAATTACAACCCGATAATTAACCTTTTTTTTTTAAGCCTCCTAATACCCTTCAAATGCGATTTGCAGTTTTGACACAAAAGTAAATAAGGTAAATATACATAAGTGTTGACAATTAAAAATAGATGTTCAATAGTCTTTGTTTAGTGTCAGATTCTTGAATCTTAAAAAATTAGAACAGGAATTGCAGTTTTCATTACATAACATCTAATTCTGAAAGTGTCATCAATGGGAAAGATCCTTCCTGTTTTATACAACGATGTAACATCCTTTAACTTAGTGTCATCATTAATAGACGAAAAATAGAAGCATTTGCTTTCATTACATCTAGCTAAATTGGAGTCGACTCCCTATGAATTTTAATTTCGCAATAACTGTTGATCATAAAACACTTACGGCTGATAAAAAAAACTATTTTACATACAATAAATATTCGATATCATCTGTAAAAGATTCATCAAATTGATTAGTGGTTACATTTAAAAGTCATTAGGAGGGAGTCCACATGCATAAAATGTCACAACTTTCGGACAGTCTTCCGAGAACTGCGGTTGCGGCGCACACTTTGGAAATTTCAGGATTGTTTTATTGGGCATATTATTTTGTGGAACAATTGGTAAGATGGTCATTGCATTCCAACTGATAAAAAATTTAAGAAAACTTGTTAATCGAAATTGCCATGTGTTTAATATTTGATAATTTACCCAGTAGATAGGTGTACTAGTATTGAAGTTCATAAAAAAAATCACTAATAGTTTTTTTAAGGTTGAAAAAAGAGGGAAGGTGCATAAATAGTACATTTGAATTGCAAACAGTAAACAACTGCATGTGGATATTCAAGGAACAAAAATTCTAATTGCAAAAAGTGGTAGAGAAATTAAAGATACATAACTCAGCATTAAGTAAGCCGTCCAAAAAGAAACCCCGATCACATTAAGTCTATTCTCGTTAGCACGTGAAAAACAATCATATGCGAAATTAAGTACCAATTAAATGAGTATAAAAATACTCACGGTAGCGCATTTGGAAATCCTCAGCGCCCATTTGATGCTTGGTAGCTATTGGCATCTCAGAAATACCTTGGCGAGCTTTGTTTTTGTTTTGCGGCAAGAGAAGAAACACATGGGAAGGGAAGCCCTTTTGATAAGTCGCCAAGTCACGAATTTTAAACTCTAAATAAAAACTGCTGCGCTAAGTATTTTCTTAAAAATTGCACCTGGATATTTTTCTAAAAGCGCAGTTCCGCCTCCGTATTAAACAATACGAAACCTTTATTTTACAAAGTTAAAAAAAAACGAACTTGTCTTTCAGAGTTCTTAGAGAAGCACGAACAATAATTACAATTTGTGGTGATATCTTATCTTATCCTTAACTGTTTTTAACCAATGCGTCGTTTTCGGAATCGAGATTCTTCTGAGTGCATATTGTATATTAACATTGGATTTATTTCGAGATAACAATCAAACATTTTATTTCAGTATGTAAAAAATAATGAACCATGTACTACAGATTAGTAAGAACGTTTATAAATCTTTATTCTACAGATCAAAATTATAGAAAAAGTTTGCTAAAAGTTTCTTATTTCAAGTCTAAAAACTGTTCTTCTAGGGTAACTTATATAATTTAGAGAGAACTTTTGAAAATAAACGAATTGTTATTGTCTTGTACCCTCTCTAAGCCAAAAACTTGGCACAATGTCACGATTTCAGTGATTGCTCAATGAAGACAAAGGGGGTGCACTTGCACTTGTTTATTTCTTTTAGCAATGTACTCTGCTTACTCTGAATATTTTTTATTTACACCAAGACACAATCGTCAGCAGTTGCGCAACCGTTCTCAGTTGAACGACTGCTGTAATTAAGATTTATTTCACTTTACGATTTGGCGACAGCTGCATTAATTAAGCCACTAAGCTGAAGCCATTTAGTCTTTTTAGAGTCAATAGCTAACTAGATTGCTTTAACTTTTACTAACATCCAAAATACTTGCCAGTCAAATATCATAACGCCAGTTTTATATATCCATTGTGGTTCTATTTCACACGGGTTTTATAAAAACTTTCTAAGGAAGGACAGGCTTGGTTTTCGAAATTTTTATATTAAATATCAACTGGTGTACCCATCTGGTTTAGTATTGCTATATTTCCTTTTAAATTTTGACACTTGTCTTGTTAACTTTAAAGGTTCATTATTACCATACTTTGGCTTATTACAATAACTATTATTACTTAACTACAAGGTAATAATTATGCTTGGCACTAAGTCAAAGCATTTTTTTTAATAGTAAGATAAAAAAAATAAAGATACGAAAGTTTTAGTTATTGAATGCTTAAGTCTCACCCCAGGAAAAGTGCATGCCACATATTAGGCAGCAAGTTGGATATTTCTTCGATATAAATACATACTAACTATTGAAATCGTTGTAACAAGCTTGTCCTCACTCTATACAATAGGTTTTTATTCGGGCCATTGTCGCTGATCTTTATTTTTTTTAATTAATTCTATAAAGAATGATGCGAGCTTCCGGTTGTCACTTTCAGTCCACTCTACATTTAAATATGAATGGATCAAGTAACAAAAATCAACCACAAATATAACCATGGAATTACTAATGTTAAACGAACAGATTCTTCAATAGCGAAATCCTCACTTTAAATTTGGCTTAGTAACTTGAATTATGTTATTAAAAATAATTTAGCAAAAGATGTGTTCACATTGCAAGGCCACAGGTAGAAGTCACCTTTGGGAAAGAGAAGCCCAGGGCCGGACTGGCTCCCTAGTAACAAGGGCGCAGTTTTACCGGCCCTTCCCAGCTTCAAAGGGCGCCCCGCCCCCTCTTCCCACATATTCTTAGCCAAACTTAAATTAATCTGGGCTCGCATATAAAGTGTTTATCATCGTTCAAAAGTAAATACAATTATACCTATTTTAGGAAGAATTCATGCGACAAAATAAAACAAGAAGTAATGAATTAACTATAAAATAGCTTATGACCTTGGCAATTGTTACTTTAATACTTACTCAAAAATATTCGGATCTACAAAAAGCACAAAGATATGTCTCTGATATCTAGATTTTAAATCACAAAAAACTGTCAGAACTTGATCATTCATAGCAAAAAATGTATTTTTAGAGCTCAAACCAACAAATTCAACTACATTGACGCGACCCTCTGCAACTATTAAACGCATAAATGGACAAAAAGTACAAAGATGTCTCGGATATCATACCTTTCAAACAAAAAAAATCCAATCAGAAAGATACAATCAAGCAAAAAAAAAAGTAAAAGGCTTCTGATGTCAAATGTGCAACCTACACTTTTTATTTGGACGTTTGATACCCGGGAAACTTCAAAACACATAACAAATCGAGGTCCAACCAGCACAAACTTAGTCAAAACAGCAGCTGCGATAATATGCATAATATCGCATAATATGGTGAGAAAGTATACTTCAAAATCGCAAACGATGCATATATTTTGTCTAAATTGTCTTTGTGGAGTGTGAAAATAGTTCTGACATTTGACATGTAGCCTTAGGTCTGAGTTGAAACTAATAAAGAGAACAACAAAAAGAAACGAACGCTAACCACGATAAAGATTATTAAATAATTAAATAATATTCGGCACCAAGAATTGATATTTTAAACAGCGAAGTCCAAGGGCGCTTTATGTGATATCGTAGCGTTAAAATGAAACAATTCAAATAATATTCAGCACCAGGTTTTCAAGATTGATAAACAAGACCCACATTTAAAAGGTTTTAAAAAATGCCTTTTTTACTAACATTTAGTTTTATTGATAATGTTGCACTGCAAGTACTCTACGGTTATTGACAATGAGTCTCACATTTTAGGAACGCGGTCAAGTGGCGTGGCCGAAACCTAACCTGGCACCCAACGCAAACTTAGAGCCCACGGCGTCAGGGCTGTAGACCACACCATCTTTAGCGTGCATAAGGCCGTGGCATAAGTCTCATATACAGGGCGCTATTTTACTCAGAAAATTGAGAAATATTAGCAAAAAGTTTAAAAACGGTGTGTGAAATTAAAGGCGCCCTAATACTATTTGACGCATGTTTTTTTTTTCGAATCCTCATTCAAAAAAAATAATTAAAAAAAATCCGATGACAGTATGTGTATGAATGATACATCATAAATACGATTCCGCACAGATTATCAAAAGAAGTTTAAAACCACCCATGATATGCGAGTGATATCATAGGCATCCCAATACTTCTTGGGTGTTTGGATTTTTTTACATCCAGCACCCAAGATTAATAATATATTGGGAAATGCACGCGTTAGGAGGCCGTTTGGCGCTTGTATGTAAAGGAAGGCGCCTTAATAAGATCGTTTTTTAATATTTAACAAAATGTACCTTTTAAAATTTATAGTTACAATTGATTCTGTCGAATGTGTTAAAGCGTCAAACCATGGTGATTACCTTTGAAAGTTCTGTTTCGTCTAACCATCTAATTAATGGAGATCACGTAAGACCGAACATATACCACCTTAAAGTAATTCCATGCATATGAAAATGTAATCGTTATTTAACCGGCTCATCAGCGCCCTGTATGGAAGTGAAGCAGAGGCTCCGAGTGAAGGCGCCTTTCTAGGTATCGGTGCTGCAATGTTTAGTTCTCCCGTGCCTTCCCTAAAGATATGCAGATCCCCTTTAAAAAAATAAGTATCCGTGCACATCATTAAAGTGCAGAATACTTACGAGAAGATGAATCTATAGGCTTCAAAAAATTTTAGTCAGATTTTTTTTTTTGAGAAAGGCGCACCGGTCCGGGCCTGGAGAAGCCTCATACTCATATCTCTATAGTCTGATTTCGGTGAAACATGTTGTTGTTCTAACTCTAATAAATTGAAAATTTGCCTAGATTTAGTGACAAAAATTGAGAACCCAACCCACAAAAAATTTAATATTATAGCCAAGTTGAGATGGATCACCAAACATAGGTAAATGCCATGGTGTTACCCTGTTTAGAATGGGAACTTTATTCAACCTGAATGTTTGCCTGAGGTGTTTACTAGTTTCATCGAAAGAATTCCATGTCTGAAATTTAAAAGCGTATCCTCCTTCCTTTATTAGAAACTTGGTATCATCAACCTCTCACCGTCTTATTGTTTGTACCATTTGTTTTCTTATCTGTGGCAGTGTATATGCATGATATGTGGCTATGTCTTGGTGCATGCTATACATTTATTGCTTAATAAAAAAACTGTCTAGCATGGTAGGCGAAATTATTATTTGCTCATTAGTATGTAGAAAAGAAAGCTGTCAAACATAACTTTTCTTAGAAACTAGTAAGTATTTTTCTCTATCAGTTGCTTCCTTGCCAATTAACCCTAGATTTAAAAGACACCAGTGAATAAAGCTACTATGCCAAACTGTGTAGTGTATACTAGAGTTGCTCCTCTTTAGTCGTTCCCAAACATAAAACAAAGTGGAACCTACTAACGATTACCCCCTCAACAGAAAGTAGCTTAATCAGACTGCAGAGAAGAACAATGAAATACTTAGTTACTCCTTCTGAATGACAGGACAATCTTATCAGAAAGGCCATAAAAAACCAAAGTAACAGTAAACATGTTTTCATCCCTTTAAATGGCTATCTAGAAGAAAATTGGACCTGAATTTTGACGGGCCATAAATAAAATGATCTAAGACTGCGACAGAGGTAGTATTTCCAACAAAAAATGAAATCGCAAGAGTTTTATGATGCAACATAGATTATATATGTGCAAAGATAATTAGAAAAATTTAAGCAATTGTGGGAAATATTAAATCACTAATATAAGAAACCATTCCACCCTGTGTTTCAAAATCAACAGGAAAAGAAAATAAATGTGATCAGGCATGTTAGAAAAAACAATTTAATTTTATACACATTATCTTCATACAGTAAACTTTTCGACCCCTATTGATCTTAAGTGCTTATTTGAGTGAGGAACTGTATTTATTCCTTATAATAAATAAAATAGAGAAGGGGAGTTATATGATATTCATATTCACATGCTTTTATCATTCATATAGTAAATATCTCTATTTTTTATTGTTCAATCTTAATAGAAACGTAGCTTTATACATTATATACTAAAAAGCTAAGAATGCAGTACAGGTCGACCCCTATTGATCTTAAGTGCTTATTTGAGTGAGGAACTGTATTTATTCCTGATAATAAATAAAATAGAGAAGGGGAGTTATATGATATTCATATTCACATGCTTTTATCATTCATATAGTAAATATCTCTATTTTTTATTGTTCAAGCTTAATAGAAACGTAGCTTTATACATTATATACTAAAAAGCTAAGAATGCAGTACAGGTAAAATAACTTCTTAGAATACACATTTCATAGAACCCTAAATTTAAGGGGGTTACGGAACAATGTGTACTAAGTTTACTTGATATTGCAATGATTAAAATATTTCCTGCCTTGAAGACTTTAAAAAAAAGAGATAATTTGTTATCTGAAGACCAATACCAAATGCTGGCACAAATTTTTTCTTTTAGTTTTTGAAATAACTACAACAATTTTATAAAATTTGCTTCAAAATTACACACAAAAAAGTCATTTTCTGTTATGCATCACTAAAAACTTAATTTAAAACATTAGTTTACTTCCTTCTTTACAAAAGTTGTCAAGTAAATGTAAAAATGTTTTTAGTATTAAAGCTTTAAATGGTAATAACCCAAAATTATAATTGTAATATTTAAAAGATAAATGTTGAAATCTTTTTTGAAATGTAGAAGTTTGATTATTATTTAGATTCACTACCAGATATTTAAAGTTAGGTTTGAAAACAACAAAAATTAACTCATTAACACCTGGTTAAATCCTATTTTAGCATACTTCTAAGCGTATTGGGGATAAAATATTGGCTATTAGATTTTTATGAATTTGATTACAAATATTAATCGAATACATGTTAACTAATGGTCACATGGCATTTAAATAAATGCTTTATTGTGGCCTGAATGCATACAATTTAAATTTTCTTCTAATTTTTTACAAAATCTTATTCGTTATAATTGCATTTTATGTCTTTATTTTGGTCCCATTTTGTGGAATCGTGAACGGGTATGCAAAAGTAGGACATATTGCCAAAATACCTATTTATTACATCGAAAGACATTTGACCTATTTATATCATCAGCTATTTGAAGAAACAGTTGATTATTGTTCCATAATTTAGCACCTTCACACATCTCGATTACGATTATTTCATTTCTAAATTTCCTATCTTATTGGTTGAGAGCCGTCATTTCTACAAAATTGTCAGCGGTATGTAACTAAAAAGCTTTTCACTAAAATAAGTTACTTTTATGTGTTTTGACAATTTATTAGTAGATAACTTTTACAGCTATAACTGAAAAAGTGTAGAAATAAGACAAGTTTTCCGAGAAATAACGATTACATCCTAAAACAGACCCGATTACAGAACATTTAACAATTCAAATATAAAAAAAGATCAATCTAGCCACAGTTATAATCTGTTTTAATGCAATAATTAGCACAGATTTCCATGGGATAACAAAATTTTGCATAAATATCGCAAACAAACATTCATGTTGAGACACGTTTCAGCTTTCAAAGTGCGTCGCCACATCGATACACATGTGGTGTAAAATGGCAGCGTATAATGTAATACAGAGATTTCATTTAGAAATATTAAATATTTTTATCGATAACTTTTTAAAATAAAACTTACCACGAATGCAACGCACATCAAGAAAACGTGAGAAAGGACAGAGAGAAGATCGGAACAGATGATTCAGAAACTTCGATTCGAAAGAATAACAAAGAATGTGCAATACCGGTTACAAGTAAGCTTGACAGTTAACTGTGGCGTGTAATAAAGAATGACACACACGGAGGGACTACGCTCGTGTGACTTACCTTTTTCTTTTCGTTGATTGGCGCTGACAGTCACTTGGACCAGGAAAAATTATAGAGTGTCTTATTTAAAGGTTGAAAATATGTAGATAAGTTTTAATAATCCTTTTCATGTCTCCAAAGACTTCAAATTATCGTTGGTTTGTAAAAAATACTTTATTTTTATCTTTTGAAGCGATGTGTTAAAAAACTACATTAAAACAAATGAAACCAACATTTTGTACTTCAACTACTTAATAAAAGACACAAGAACTTAAAAGATAAAACAGTTTATTATTCGTGAACATTACAAAATAGCTGAATGCAATTAATTCACAATCTTCCATGCTTTTTTTTTATTATTATTCTCATGAGCACAATTTTTTAAACACCCAAAAATGATAACTATCGAAGTATCTAAATAGGAAAATCATAGTTTTTATATCAGTCGGAAATCGGGAAAAATCGGAGATCAACCAAAGGAATTTTAAAGAACGAGTGCTGACTGAATACTAATTTAAAAACAATTTATATTTGTTTTGTATGCGGTTGAATCGGAAAACCAAATTCATAAAGAAAAGTGTAAGATTGTCTTTTTTTTTTATGTCATTCCTACTTTAGATTGGGTACGGAAGTGCACGTTTACTGTCAGACCTGAACTGTACAAACGACAAGCTAAGAAATTACTTATAAATTTTCTGTGTCATAAAAAGAAATGAGGCTATAAAGACAAAAATGGGGTTAAATTCTAAAGCAATAGACAATGGAGCTGCTAGAGTGATTTTCTTTCATGATGCTTATACCAAATGCTTTTTTTATAATTGCGTGAAAAAAAGCCGACTTTTACATTATAATTTCAATATCAGACGCGTGCACAAAGCTAGACTTTTTGAAACAGTGAAAAAAAGTACTTTTTTTCACCCAAAAGCAGTGAAAAAAAGACTTTGTCGCACTCTTTTTATAAGATGCCAACATTTCAAGTAAAATTTCGATTTGATACTACTCATAAAATCCAAAGATTTATCAATCTGCTGTATTTTAAAATATTATGCGCGTGAATTATTTTTAAATCAATGAATTTTTTTCTCGCGAAGGGAATATTTCTTAAGTCACGCCCTTCGAACTGCGAGTTCATTGGTTGCTTTCTTTGACAAAATGTTGAAACACGCTTATTGGTTTTTTATAGCGTCAAGCGCTCCGAACTGCGATATCATTGGTTGTTTTCCTTGACATCTCTTAGTCTATTTTAGTCTAATTAGCACGTGAATTATTTTTGAACCAATGAGATTTGATTTTTTTCTCGCAATTATAAAAAATAGTGTATGGAACACGTGCGAAAAGTAAACTTTTTAAAACACGTGTCTTTATTTCACTCGCTCGTACCTCGCTCGTGAAATAAAATCCACTTGTTTTAAAAAGCATTACTTTTCGCACTAGTTGCATAAATATCTATTTTTTTTTGTAGTTGCAAGTGTTTTTAGTGAGCAAAAATCTAAAATATATACGTTTTGGATTTTATTTTTGATAGGAGAAATTACTTAACATTTGAAACTTAAAAAGTTGTTACAAATACCTTCTTATGCATTTATTAAACAACAAAAAAAAATTAAGCCCTAGTTTAACATATCATTTTCCTTTTTCTATAGTAAAAAAGTACACAAATACTTTATTATTGTAACAGTTTTAAATTTAAATGGAATTTTCAATCTCATTATTTTGAAATAGATGGTCAAAAACGTGCAAAACAGAGGGGATTACAGTTATTTAAATAAGAGTAAGACCAAATTAATCACGCAAAATATGCGTCCTAACTTCAAATTAAATTCGCGTCATTAGATATCAAGTGCAAAACACGTCATTTGATGGCGAAAAAAATCCACATCATGTATGGTTGCACAAGCCATTAAATTATGTCATATTTTAAGACGTCGTAAATTTGGTAGCAAAAAAGATACTCGAAATAAAACAAATAATCAATTTTAAGACACATGATGACCAAAAGCCCGTCATTCGAGTTCGAGACGCGACCAAGTTACGCTGGTAGAAAGGGAAATGAATATTTGGGAATAAGAGCATTATCTCGTTTCCGTTTCACAGTAAAGATTTTTCCCGAGTTCCGAGAGATTGGCCTGAAGTGGATTTGATCAAAAAACGACAACATGGAAGCTCATACGACAAAAGATTAAATCCATTAAACATCCGAGTAAAGAGTAACAATACTTTTTTATAAATATATAGTTTGATCAAGGGAGTACTTTCCTCAATTCCTCTTGTGATACAATTAGATATACATTCTTTTTTCATGCAAAATAATCAATTTGATCGAAAATTTAGAGCCATATACAAATTGTTTTAATACGTTGTCATAACAATATTGCCAATGGTTTTCTACCTGTAAAATTTTCTATAATATTTCCATTCACATATAACAGTACAATTGTACGTTTCAATACTATTAAATAAGTTTCCAGTATAATTTGTTTTGTAAAAAAAAATTTCAAACTGAGATATGCATAAATTTTTCATTACAAAAAGTACTCATGCTATAAAACATGGTTACAAATTAAGATAAATTTCAGACAAATGATTCTGTCTTTACTTTCGATGCTTTCAGTCATCTTATAAAGTATGCATTTCAGTTTCAAAGAAATTGGGAATGGCCAATTTGATTTCTACAAGCCACCGAAAATAGATAGCATATACACAATAACAGTTTTTTAAATTCTCTATTAAAAATTTTCACACATAGAACTATTATTTCGAATGAAGACTGAACTGGATATAATCAGGATTAAAAACAATACTTTAGAACATTGTGTGTAGGGTAAATGGTATGATGCAAAATGTATGAATATAGGGTAAGGTGGGGTAAGTGGGCCACCTTTTTGGCATAATTCGACTTTAGACCCTCATACCACTGGATATAATCGGTCTAACAACTTTTTTTTTGTGGTCCATTCTCTCATATGTTATTACTGTACCCATGGCAACCTTAACACAAATTGGCAAATAATAAATTAAAAAATATGTTTTTCTTTTTGGTCATCCGAGTGGCCCACTTGCCCCGCAAGGTGGGGCAAGTGGGCCACCCCCCTAATATATTTTTACACATAACTGGTAGAGATATGGTGGGGCAAGTGGAATAATCTACATGATTTTTTGAGTGTTTAGAAAAAAAAAGTAATGATGTATCTTCACTAGTTCCCCCATAGCAACTTTTTCTGGCATGCAAGCTTACTAAAAGAAAAAATACGTTAATTTTCATCTTGTCATTTTTGCATGTAGTGTAAAAAATATGTTAGGGCTACAGATTTTAAACTGGCCTAAGTCAATGAATAAGACTATGAATAGTGAATATGACTAACCCTATGAATCACTGAATGTGACTTTTTTTAAGTATATTAGAGAGTTGGGGCAAGTGGGCTACCCCTGGCCCACTTACCCCGCCATTGTGGTGGCCCACTTACCCCAAACGCGGGGCAAATGGGCCACCCCAAATTTCTTTTAACCTAATCAACATCACAAGTACTTGACACTACAAAAAGATACTATGTTTTATACACTTTCAAAATATATAACATTTTGTTTTGTATCATGAACCGTTTGGAAAATAATAAAAAAATAGTATGATGGCGTGAATTACGAAAAGATGCAATTTTAAAAATTTTCACAAAAAGGATTGTACCTTGTTACATACTTAAATTAAAATGATGCCATAATATTTCCTGCATCTATTGGGGTAAATACGTACAAATATTGTAACAGATTTTTTTTACGTCCATAATTCGGGAAATGCCAGGGGCCGCTTGCCCCAATGGCCCACTTACCCCACCTTACCCTATACATACTAACACAATTTTTAATGCGTCTTGCTCGATTTTAGATGCTTCTGGTTTTATCTTCGGAGGAAAAAATAAATATCAGATCTTTCAACAACTGTTCTTAAGATAGAAACAGAAAGCAAGAAACAGAACTATATTTTAAGAAACATTTTGCTGGGGGGGAAAAAAACAGCTTCAAAAGCGCATGAGACACGAGAAGTTTCACGAAGGAAACAAAGCAGATTATTAGGGCAAATAGTTTATTCTGTAGACATTTACTTGTTTCGGTGAGAACTCAAGAAGACCACCTTCTTCAGACTGATCCACAACTCAGAAGTAGAGTTCCCGATGAAACAAGTACATTTCCAAGAATTTTTTTTTTGCGTCAATAATCTAAGTTGTTTTCTTCAATAATCTCTTCAAGAAATTGTGTAAATATCCAATTCCGTTAGGTTTACATGTAATCTTAAGCATTTAATTTTCTTTGCATACGAAAAAACAATTACAAAGACAAATAAAAAAAAATATCCAGTTCAGCCCCAGCAATGTCCTCCATATAACTGACAACTACTACATACTTACTATGACACAATATTTCATTCTTTTTTTAAGTGCTCCTATTTTATAAACCAAAACTCAAATAGAGTTTCGACTCACTGAATCTACATTTTTTTTTTGTTCAAAAGGTGTCAACTAAGAGTAAATTTTATAAAAACTATTTTAGTTGCAATGGGAGCACCATATGGGCTTTCTAATAATACTGAAAGAAAAATTGAGTTGATTAAAAAAGTGCTTTTATAAGTTACATTTCATTTGTACAATTAATCACCAAACATGACACACAATTTCCTCCATGATATTAGATTTTGTTTTTTTAGCAATGTGTGTAAACCGCTGTCAAGCAAATTACATTTGAATTCAGCAGTACGAACTGCATTTATCAAAAAAATATAGTAATGTAATTTTACGATATGGGGGACATTCACGCCATATCCACCTGAGCTTCAATTCAAAATCATTATGAAAAAAAGCGGTTAGACAGGTTTGAGTAGTAGGAAAACAATAGCACGTGCTTCGATAGCTGTATAGGATAACATTACCACGTGCTTCCCGAGCTGATGCATAACAAACCACGTGACGTCACATGAATGTTCCCCATACTAGCAAATAAATACTCGTTCTTCGTACGGACTAAAAGAAAATTCAAATCGATCGTAGTAAAATAAAATAAACTTGTAAATCAATAATTTACGCCAATGATTTAAGTTAAATGTAGTACTTTAAGGTTACGGTATATCAATTTTTGCTAGTTGAAAAAGTATTGGGCATTTTATTTTGGCGATATTAAAGAACTGACGCAAAAATTTGAAAAGTCCTTCGACTTTCTCTGGTCCTGAAATCTTTTCTGCACAATATTGGGATCTTCTACCCTGAGTTTTCAGTTTGCCGTATCCTTTTATGTAACACCGCAGTTACACGCTTCGAGCGTTTGATTCCAGCAGCCATTTGAGCGTGACCTTGATTTTCTCAAGGTAACAATTTAACAAGCAGATACTCTAAGCTTCCGCTGAAACTGGCGCTCAAGATCACGAACCCATCTCGTTTGGTTTCGTTACCTTGAGCGCCAGTTTCAGAGGAAGCTTAGAGTATCATCTGCTTGTTAAATTGTTACCTTGAGAAAATCAAGGTCATGCTTAAATGGCTGCTGGAATCAAACGCTCGAAGCGTGTAACTGCGGTGTTATGGAAAATATTTTGTATCATACATCAAGTTACAACAATCATTGTTTCAAAAGTTTTTTTTTTGTTTGCACTTGCACTACAAATAGCAAACATATTTTTATGTTCCTTGCCCGCACTCTCTATATAAACGAATGAAAGCTAAAAGCACAATGGAGGTTATAATAAGATGGAGATGATGCTGTCAAAAACAAAGGAAAAATCCTAGTGAAGTCAATGATCGCTAAGGCCCCAACAGACAAGTCTAAAATGTCCATCTTTCACGTGACATAGACACTCTCTATTTTCACTCCGCGATTTCCGGTCTCCGATCCGTACTTTCCGCGGTGGTTTCAGTTTGAGTGTGTTTCAAAGGGGCACTGTTTTGTATGTTATCGTGTTATTTTCTCAAACTTAAAAGTCAGCAAGTGCTTTAATCACACGAAGAATATATAAAATGCAGGCAATGCGTTTAAACTTTGATTTACGTGGCGGTTTTTGCATGCAGAAAAAGCCACAAATATCTAAATACATTTTTTTTTCAGATATATAATTTAGATCGCTAGTTACAAAGCAAAAAAAAAATGTATTTTGTTCAATTTAATGGAGAGCGAAATTGATTATCTTGATTGGATCGGCAGAAGACAACATGGTTCAATGGGGAGAAAGTCCTTGCTTTCATTTCATTTGCCCTGGGCTCTTGGACAGCTCTTTTGCCGTTGAACTTAAATATGTGAAATATACCTATTACTTGGCGCAACAGTTGCATACGATAAAATAAATAACATAAGCATCTCCATATTTTTGTAACCTCCATGTTAAACCACACACAAAAAGGGGAAACATATTCACAAACTGATATAGAACAGAAACAATGCCCAGTGACGTGTGCCTATGACAATCAAGAAGGCACAGACCCTACAGGGTCCACAAAAATTGAGAGGAACGTCAGTACGTCACCGTTCTCTGGAAGAATATCGCCATACTTCATATTTTAAGGGGGCGATTCCACAAAGTCCTTTGACAACCTGAGAAAGTGTCACTGATGATGTTGATATAACTGGGAATGACCAAAGACCTGCCATTTGAGGTGGACTGAGCATATGCAGTGAAAAGAACAGACAAACACCACTTGGGTGGAAAACAATGAATCGAATAAAGAAATGCTCCTCTTTTCGACCGCTTTGTAAACTGCAGTCATGGTTGACAAGGCTGCCAATGCTTTAACTGACTTTGGTATAATGATGTTAAACAGCCATTTTAGGTCTGAAAAGCACACCATAAGTTCAGGTGCATAGTTAAATTTAAATTATTTAACCATTATAAAATTTCCAACGCCCAGTCTACCTCTATCAGAAGGCTTCGGGAATAAGCAAGAGCGAGAGACCTTGCACAGTTCGTTGTTGAAAGTGTCTTAAATACACAGAAAAGGGCTTTATCCAGCTTTGAAAAACGAGTTAACAAGAACGAATAAGGAGAGAATATTGTTTAGTTAATGAGACGAATTTGCAAAGCATGAATAACAATCGATCTTTTTATATGTCTAGACAGAATCATCCATTACACATTCTCACACAATTCAGCAAAGTTCCTTGCCTAAATAATTTATCAACTAAAGGGGGGTTAGGCTGTATGAGTGCATGCTATAGGTTCTATTGTCTGAATTAGTGAAAGTATGTTCGTTTATTTGCATAAATATTTAATACATAATGGCTTACTTGAATAAACCTTCTAACTTTGGTAGTGTCGCTTCTTCAAGTATGACTAGAAGCTGTACTCCTTCATTGCCCTTCAATGATTTAGACTTTGGATACACAAATTAAAGAAAGGCATTCTTAAATTATCACTTTGGATGATTCTTTGACTTGGAAGTGACAAATGTAAATGAGTCTTCAGATGCTTACTATAAATTAGGACTACATTTTTAAATACGGAAGAACAAATAAGTCACTATATTAACAAATTCAACATGGTTAAATCTTGTACACTATTATGATTCAGCAAGTCACATGTAAGGCCCATATGCCATCAAAGAGTATGATGCCGTGTGTGTATGTATAGAAATAGAAGTATAAAACACATTTAGTATGAGTAGCTAACATTCAAAAGACGTCTTGTTCACAGATTCTTTCGATTTTGCTTGGGAACATGCTAAAATAGAATGAAAAAAAACCTGGGTTCCAGTTGTTTCAAATAGTTTCATTTAAAAGCAAAATTTTTTTTTACAAGGTGTATGTTGTCTACTTCTTCTTAGTTCATTCATCCACGAGTACACATGCATGTGACTTCGTAATATATATAATGAAACTGCGCGAAGGACAACTCAAAGCTACACGAATTAACATAACAGTTTTAACAATATTGCTTTTGGTCTCAAAGCAGAATAGGAATACTACGCCATCTGAAACACTTTAACATGGAGAAGGGTAACAAAACAAACTACAATGCATACTTTTAGTTACCAACAAACAATTAGACCAAAAGAAGATACACAACACTCCGCCTTTTATGGTCCGATGACACGAGATCGTTGGGAGAGGCTTCTGTCTGTTCCTACCTCGAGTGATATCTCAGCCAACAAGTAGGCTTTTTTTACCTAACAGTAGGATTCAATATCTACCAGAAGGCATTTAGTGTGAGTCCAACAGAAGACTTAGTATTGACTTTACAAGAAAGGCTTCTAGATGGCTTTTTGGAAAGACTTTCGGTCACAACCAGTAAACTTATTATCCAGGAGAGGATGACTAGACTGTGGTTTCGATGGTCGTTGTTCCTGTGACCTGGTTTGTCTCGATGGTAGTGACTCCGTGCGGCAGTGGTTCTGTTGTCTCCTGTCGCTGAGAGCTGCTCTCAGACAGAGAGTCCACTGTGGTGGAAGGTGACCTTTTCGGGGCCTGGAGACCGGATGCGGACAGGCCCGTCAGCGTGGTTGAGGCCCTTTTCTGGAAAGAGGTGCTCGGGCCCGGGTTGTTGCGAGTGTCGATGCCGCTGCGGAAGGCATTCACGACGCGGATCTGGAATGAGATGAACATGAAGGGGCAAGCCACAAAGCGTACAGGACAGTGCTTCTAGCTGGGTTAAGGTTTGGTTAGGGCAAAAGGTCTGTTTTTTAGCAATTAGAGGGCTAATTAGACTGGGATCTATTGCTTAAGTTGGACAAACTCAGCCCTTAACACCTCAAAAGTTGATACCAAGGTTCTATGGCAGGTTAACAGAGGGTCCGTTGTTGAATTAGCAGTTAGGCATAGACAATCGCTATTAATTAGCCCAAACTTCAAGCCAAAAGCTGCAGGAACGAAGATGGGCACTATATGATTGGCCTTTATAAAAGTCTGGCAGAATTTAATAATTATACTGCTCACGCAGATTCCCAATGGCTAGGAACAAGTGTGATTTGAAAATATAGACATTAGATAGAGCCAAAGGCCAGCCCTTTGACCACTGGGACAAGGACTTTTTCACCATGTAATTATTAAAATTTACAACAAAAAATATATATTAGGGGGAAAGAAGGGGGAGCAAGAAGCACTTATAACAAAGAAATAATAAAAAAGAAGCTATACATATTATATAAAGCATTGCATTTCTAATAGATATATACCTACTTAGCACATGTTTATACAGCATTTTGTTTTGTGGCACAAAATCTATTTCACCTACATGTTTATCAACTATTTATACAAATGCATTATCAATCAATATCCATCATTTAAGTTACTATAACAAGAAAAAATTTAAAAGCACAGATAACCTGTGATAGAGAAAATATGTATTGCGACATTTAATTTTATGCAAAATTTATTGCTACCTTCACGAGACAAAAATTTGAAATAAAACCCTTGAAATGTTAGAAACTAATATCAAGACTTACTATTAACATTTTACTAGGTAATTTTGAATAACAAAATATCCGAGCTCGATGCTTAAATATGACAAAATACAGGCATTAAAAACTGCATGCTACAAAAATCTAAAGTAAAATCCAAAAATATAATATTTATAATCAATTTTACGAAGACTTAAAAAAAAAATCGTCACATTCTAAAATATATACACATAAAATCATTGTCATAAATAAGTTTGGAACACAAATTAATTTTTGAGCATGTGTCGCACTGGTGATGACTTTTTTATTAGAGTTGCAAGAATTACAAATTTGTCAATGACTGCTGAGAAAATTTCATTCATTGAATATCTGGTGCATACATGCTCAAAATATTAAATATATATACCGTTGTTGAGTAAGCAATATCATCTACTTGAGCTAAGTGAAAAAAAACTTTGTATTACGGAGGACGAAAATAAACGGCATTATTTGTTCAACAATGATATTCTAAAAAAACAAAAGAACTATTTTCACGTCACGAACACATACAGGCAGACAGATCAGGCAAGCAGACTTCACAGTTTACATACAAGCACAGGTATAGACAGCAATCAAAAAGCACGCATATAACAAGATGGAGCAGAATAGAAATGGAAAATAAGAATTTGTAAATGTAATGACCACACATTTTCTAGTCACTTGAATATAGCATTGTAAATCACACACCGGAGATTTACAAATAGTTATGCTAATTAAATGTTATCTAAAAGTTTCAAGAGGAAACAACTTTTTCCAATGAACATCATAGTTTGACTTGGTAGTAGAAAAAGGAGTTTCATATGCAGCTCAAATGAAATATGTTTTCTTACACAAAAGAAATATATTTTGCATGCAAGATCCACATGAGAAAGATCTTTGATGATATCACAGTTATTTACATGAACTTGAGACTGAACTTTTTCGACAAATGTCGGTCTTCAGCAGAGAAGCATAAGCACTTATTGCAGCAATTCTATTTTACTAAAGCTTCTAAAAATGGCTCACTTGCGCGCACAGAATGACATGAAGCTTAAAATATTCACATGGACAGTCAAGAAAACTAAATTTTATTCTGCTTGCTTCAAGGAAGAAATAGAGCAAAGACAATGAAAAAAAGATGACCAGACCTCCAAAAACAGACAGCTTTGACTTGCACTAAAGGTTGCAATTTACAAGCCCAAATGCCGACGAAATGATGAAAGTTTGATTCTTCCCGTTCTTTTTTTTTAGTACGTGTTTTTTTCACATAGATTTATAAGAAACATAATTCGATAGTACTGGATACAATGTCTAAAATTACTTGCCCTTTCTTAAGCAATGCACTTATGCCCTAAATAAAAAAAAATTTGGTTATAAAATTTTTTCGATTTAAATTGTTTAAAACTGATTTGAATAGATAAATTTTAGGGACATGTTCAGGTAAACACTGGTGAGGCGACCTTAGTTTTATACAGTAAAGTTTCAAGTAGATTCTTCTACCATAAGCATAAAAAAGCAAGGTGAGCAAAAAAAAAATTTAAGTCAATTTCAAATTCAGTGTTTATCATCCTAGTCAATACCATATAAGTCATTCGAAAGCCTGTATACTGATCTATTTAACATCAATATTTTCTTTATGGGAAGTTTTTTACAAATGTTTCATACCTTTGCTCAAGAAAGGATTGGACCATTGTTGGTCAAAAACAGTCATTAAGACTGATTGTAGAGTTAAAGTCCCAATAGAGCTACATGAGGGATATTGTCTCATAATTTTGAACTACGGTCAAGCATGGACATTGGACAAGCCCAATATCAGAGTGGGCAACCTTTTAGCAGAATTGTATGTGACGTCAGGGCAAAACCTGGCAGATTTCATATATACCAGTCCCTTATCCGACTCCCAATCCCGCCTCGGTGGCTGAATGGTTAGTGTACTGGCCTTTGGAGCTGCTGAAGTCGGGTTCGAATCCCGGTCAGGCATGGATATTTGTACTTGTCAATAAATGTTGTTATTTGTCTATGTGTTTGTGTCGTCCTTTCTTTGTGTGTCTCCTGTGACTGTCCCTTCTGGCGAGCGGGGTAATGGGCTACATAGCCTACGCCCTTCCCTTCTAGAGGGCGCATTTACATTCCATTCCCTTATACACTGCATCATTTATTGGCGTTCCAAGCTGTCTGTTTTAGGAGGTCAGAATACTTGAGAGAATAGAGAAGGAGGTGTGAAAGAGCTTACAGCTTGATCTGTGGCACTCTTGCTGTAGGGCACCGGGATCAACCGATCTTGCAACTCACCGCACATCACCTTCAAGACACACACATAGTTACGTTCAATAGGCAATCATCAGCAATAACCGGTTAAAAGATTTAGATTAACCGATCTTTCTACATTGACTGTAGAGTAGGCTATAGATGTTTAAAGGGAAAATATACAATATATAAAGACATCCATATGGAAATTAAATGGACAAAAAATAGCGACGCTTCAAACAGGTCAAATGCAACCAAGGTTTGTCGAATACATTGCCCATTTACCAGCTAACAATGTTCATTAAACCCTAAGTAAATGTATTATGTGGCAAGGAAATTATTTTACTTGACTGTGATTACAAAGTTGTGCTCAATATACTAAAAGCTGTCAATTATTGATGTGCTAAGACTAATAGAAAATAATTCATCTTTTAAAAGTCTGATGAGCATTGCTTCTTTTTTAATTTGTAAAAAAAAGTTACGAAATGTGAATCACATTATTGGAAATAACGGTATTGGTTAAAATGGTCAATACAACATTACAATTTTATAATTTGTAACATCAATTAAAAACAATTAACAATAAATCAACATCTAAGTTCATCTGGCTTAGAAACATTATTAAATTCATTCACAAAATTTTAATTAAAGATTTATTACAAAATAAAATTAACCAAATAGTGATAAAAACAACCATCAGACATTTATTCATAAAAATGCTTTATTGTTATGATTTCTGACACTGAAAATATTGAAAAAGGAATTTCTAAATACGTCATCACAACTTAAACAAAAGGCGGCAGATCAGTAATAGCAAGATTGGGAAAATAACCCCCACACAAAAAATTCTTCTAAACTCTAAACAATGCTTACCTAAGTAGACAACTACTATTTTTTCCAACTACTTATTTTAGTTGTTCCACACAGAGTAAGATAGGTAAAAAATGGTAATCACAAAAAAAGTCATTCTCTCAAACATACAAAGGAGTGTATACTTATTGGTTGGCGACTTATTTCACCAGAGTAGGGTGGCTGTTCAGCCTTTGATGATTGTTCGAGACGCAAGATATCAACCCAGTTGGCCATCTTTGTTAGATATTCGATTGAAATATGAAATATGGCTACCTACTATGCTATAGTCTGTACAGGGATGAGAATTTCTAGCCTCAGTTTGGAGCAGCAAAATTTAACTTTCGGAGCAGAAATGAGATAAAATCTAACTACAAAATATAACTTACAATATCTATTCATATAATAATGGGGTTTCAAAGTAGATTGGCGCAGGATACAAATTCTGTCGCTCTCTCCGTGCAGAATTAACATCCCTGTATAGTTTTTTTTTTATTTTGCAAAATGAGTTTCAAACATTCCTCTTTTCTGTTTACAAAGTTTAAAAAAAAGGCAATCCTCATTCTAATTACCATTCCCTCACTGAATTAAATGTGTTATAGAAAGGGGATGTTTTTGCAACTAACTAGACTCATGGTAATACCTCAATATTGAATTCTACAACAAGAATTAAAGATTAAATAACAGAGCATGATCATATTTACAGTTCAAATCTCAAAAATTTCACATAAGGGAATACCTATATAAAAAAACAATTGTTCATTGTGTTCTTTGAAACTCCTAATGCAAAGTTGTAGTCACATTGGGCAAGCTGCGATATAGGGAGAAAGGCTTGACTTAGCGAATTCCCTTATGTTACTAAACAATTTATAGGTAAAGCAATCTCGTTAGATTTTTTCACTATTGAAAGCATTAGCCCTTATATCACAGCTCACATTAGACAGATAAACTAACCCACTATTGAAACACATCTCAAAAGAACATCACAAAATTCAATCAAAACTACACAAGTACATCAAATTTAAATTAAAATATGGTAAAGGGTGTGCTTATATTCTCCTCCTTATCAAATAAACATTTTTTACTAATTGTGTCACATACATGGCTCTTTAAATAAATGTGAAATTGCGGATTCAAGCCAAAAAGGAAACATTTTTAAACAGTATCGAGTAGAAGTTTTTATAAAAAATGACTAAGAACTTTAACATGCATTCTTATCCACACACACAGAATAATTAACACTGTGAAAATATTACAACTACTTAATCTTATCTACACAAAACATTACAGAATCTTTATAGTTTAAAATAAATGCCAAAAGAGATCGATGAAATAGTTATCACATGTTTCAATTATTGCATCTCGAAAACCTTGGGGAGTAGCTTTTATTTTTATGACAACAACAGAAAGGTCACTCACTTATTTTTCTGCAGTTTTAAAAAACAATTTTTGATAAAAAAATTCTGTTAGCAACTTTCCTGAATAAGAAAATTATCATTACGACATACTTTTAAAACTTATGTTTTGTGTAGCAGATAGCTAATTCAATGTGAAACTAATGTGAAATCCGAGAATTTTTAAAAACAATTCAAATTATATTTGTTAGAAATATATTTTTCACTACAACTCATTTATACAATATATATTTCAACTAAACTGCCAAGTGGTAATTATATATCTTTTAAAAGCTTAAAAAATACTTTTGAAATATAACTTTTTTTTTGGATCATAGATAAGTAATTTGAGTCGATTATCACAACAGTCACCTTTTTTTTATCAACAGAAGTCAAATTAAATGTTTTTTTCACAATTTCTCAAAACGAATTTAAAGATTTCAATTCTTCACAAAATAAAATAAAATTATTTCATCTGTCTTTTTCAGACAAAGAAAAGATTTAATTAAAAGAACTCTTAATCTGAAAGGTATGGTAAAGCAATAAAAATAATTAGTACTTCTACTTTAAAATAAAGCGATGAAATGCTAATTATACATGATTTGCCTTTCTCGTATAGCATAAAAGTCATTTTTTTAAATAGTGTAAAACATATATCTAATATTTATACACAATCTATATTTATATACAATTTTTGAAATAATTTTAATAGAAACAACTACTGATATAAAACAAACTTGCGGTCTATTTTATAAACAATAAATTTTCTATACAAGATACTTTATTTTCTTAGTAACAAATGCATGAAACAGTTTTGCTTAATTTGGCGATTCCAGCATAATATCAAAGTTGGAAGGATAGTAAAGTTACATTTCATACACCAATAAGATTTGTTTCATATATTTCAAAAGTAGAATAATTAGATGTAAACATTTGTTTACCAATGACTGCAATAGCTATATGTTTTCCCAACTGATCGCTCAGATTGAATAAAAGCATACAAGAGCCAATTTTTATAGAATGCAACTTTAGAAGAATATTCGTTAAGACATTTAAAGTGAGTGCCATAAATTTGTTCTTGGCTCTCAGTTTATTGCATTTTGGTTGGATTAATGTCTAGAGCTATAGATGGGATATTGAAGCAAGGATTCATAGCTTTTTAACTTTAAATAACAAAAAATAATAAAGGCAATACTGCTGAAGAAGAATACACATAGATATTACATAATTTTTACATTAAATACATAAAAAATACTATGGTTTTATAAGAATTTATTTTTATACTTTTTGTTGCAGAGTATTCTTTGTATAAGGCAGTTTTAATAATCCACACATGCAAAAACCAGATATGTACTCTGATAACATAAGTCGTTCTATTGCTGAATCAAATGAAAGAATTTTGAGCCCACAGAATTAATAAAACCAGATTTAAGAGTTGCAACCCTTAAAAAGCTAAAGAAAATGAAAAAGCCTAAAAAGAATAAACACAACTTGTGTGTTGAAATATTCTAGCCCAGATCAACACAAACTAAAATGGAAAAAAATGAGAAGCCAACACAAATTGGTAACATAAGTTGTTACTAGAGTAAAATGATTCTTCAACACATGGAAAGAATATGCATAGAGTAGACATGAAAAAAGTCGCAAGATTTTTGTTGAAACATAAAAAAAAAAGCTTTGAGTTTGGATGATTAAGTGTAATGGTATTCATACAGCTATATATCCATAACTGATCAGAGCAATATTTTCAATATATAACGAAGTATACTAGGAAGATAAATCCAATCATTTCAACTGTACATAAGTTTTGACTGAAGGGTACAGAATTTAGCCATAGGCAAATATAAAGTAGGCTTTACATCACAATTCATTAGGATACATCTAGAAATACAAGCTGCAGAGGTTCAGCGAATCCAATGTTTTCAAATTTCATACAATTTAATTTTTTTAATAAATTTAATGGTACAAAAATAATTTTTCATTAATTCCATTTTTTCAATACAGTATTTTTTCTTTTATCACAATTTTTTCCTCAGATCTTCAGTAAAATTTTCAGCTATACCGAGTATAACATATGTACAAGGGAATCTAGCCAAAAAAGCTCATCGGAAAGGGAAAAATCTACCATGTGCGTATTTACATATGTTTGGGGATTAGTTCAAAGAGGGCAAAGATGGTTAAACTTATATTTACAAGCACTAGAGGTAGAAAAAGATACAGTACAAAGGACTAATTATCTGCAAGCTATAGGACTTAAGTATTTTATGTAAATCTAATACAAATTTTAATGCATATTAGGACTAAGAGTAAAAAGAAAACAGCGGATAGCTGAATTGTATGCTTTGAAATCATGTAAAATCCAACATTAGAAAAGAAGTTTGATTTATAAAGCAGTGTATTTGTTAAATTTGAAATCCATTCCTCGACTATATAAGAAATCAAACCAATATATATTTTTTTATTTAGAAACCATTTTGGATCAAGAGCCATTAAAAAGGATAAATATAACAACAAGCAAGAATAAGAAATAGAAGCTTTCAATTAAAACGATATAAAACAATGCATAATTTAATAGTTAGGTTGAAGAAATAAATTGCAGAAATTTTCTAAAGACATTGCAGTGTGTGGTGAAGGGTTCTCAAGTAAAACATGCAGAAAATTTAAGGAATTTGTGAAATTTTTTTGAGCTAGAGTTTTAAGGCGGCATTGGTATCAGATACAGACTTAAATAAATGCTATTTTAATGGTTCATATACAGCTTTATATATGAATATTGAGATATCCGTATCTAAATTCATAATTAATACATTCGAGTTTAACCCTGTAGTAAACTTTACTTTTACCTTTATTTGTGGGTTGTTCAAAAGTTTTCTTTGATGCCAGTCTTTTCTCAGTTTTAAATATCATAAAGAGAATTTTCCCACATACTTCAAAATGCCTAAAAGATCGATTCCGATTTTTATTTCTTGCTGCATTGGTTTATTTTTTAATTGCATTTTAGAGAAAAAAATAGTAATGAAACTTAGATCAGTTGAATTAACTTCGCACTAGAGCTACAGGAGGACTAATGGCGATGGGCGTTGTAATTTAGAACCACAGTCAAGTGACGAGCAGACACCCGAATAGGCACCCAAAGCAAGTTTTAAAGGCGAAAAGTAAATAAAGTATTAAATTTTAATAGTGAAAATTGAAATAATTAACAAAAATTAGTGAAATGTAAATCAGAGAGATTCGATGGAAAGTATAACTTTAAAAATTCATTAGGTCATTAATACTTGGTTTCAATTTTCAAAAGTTTAAACATCCATTTAGGTAATAAATTAAGCACAATTCCAATATTCAATATTTATCAAAATGAAAATATATAAACGCGAAAATTAAAACATGCTTCATTCATATGAAAACTCTTATATATATTTTTCAAATGTAGACTTTGACATAATTTTTTAAGAAAATTTTCTAAAACAGAATCTACATATAAAAAATATTTCATCAAAATGAATTGGCAAACATTGCAGTATTTATTAAGCTAACCTAAAATAAGCAAAAACCTTTAATTATTATATTGTAAAACTAATATCATTAAAAACCTCTAAAATCGTAATAATGAATTAAATTAATTTGTGCCATTTTATATTGCATATTTTGTCTCCATTGGCCCAGATCTAATAAATTTTTTATTGAGTAATAACTTAACTACAAAAGTAAAGATTAATTACTATTAAATAAAAAAAAGCGTTACAAACTTATAATTATCCCTCCTTACATCACACCTAAAATAAGGGTAAAAATATTCTCCAATTAAAACAGTCCTTCCTAAATCCCCATTAAGTAAAAGTATCAGACACATTGCACTTGTCTCAAGCATTTTTGAATCTCAAAGTTTTGAAAAATGCCTAGACATTTAATGCAGACAGAAGTAGAATCCTCTTTCGTTTAAATATACGTGAAATAAAAGCAATAAACTGTTTCTGTAAAACAAAAACCTTGGAAAAAGTGAGAGATTCTTACATAATACAAAATCGCAGTTGTGCATATCTAAAGCACAAAAGAAATTGAACGTCAACAAATGGAATTAAAAAGTTTTAAATGCATCATTCCTCCAAGTTTCAACTGAACTCTTGCACACCAATAAAAGAGGACCCAGAAATATATAGTACTTCCATACTTGCAAGGCTCTTTCAAGAATCTCAGCTTAGAGGCGTCACACATTGCAAAATCAAAACATTCCTAGCAGCCAAGTTACTTAAGATTCAAAATCATACAGATTCCTCCATTTTAAATACAATTCAAGTTTAGGTGGTTATAAGTCAATGACATTCCCTATGCTCAAAAGAGAAATATTGTATCCTTACTTTTAAACCCATTTAAACATAGGACAGCAAAACACTTTTTCCTGCAAAAAAAGTTTCATCGTTGCAACCTCATAACAACATGCCATGACTAGATTATATCTAGAATGTTCTACACTGAAGTACTATATGTTCCCACGCCAGTGCAAGCTCAGACTAGAAAATACAATTGAGGGTCCACTGATTCCCTTACAAAGAAAAGTCGCTATTGTTGAACGATTTTTAACATTTCCTTTCATTGACATGCTACGTATAACTGTACTTCACGCAAAATCATCCCAAGTTTAACTAAGGAAACAATAAAATAGCTTTCCTAAAAAAAGGCTGCCCTTTCACATGACATGTTGTAATGAGGTTTCATTATTATTTGGGCTGAAGCTGTTCTGCAATGATACTAGCTAGTGTTAAAAGATTTTTTTGCAGATCTGCATACAGCTGAGATCAGTGTGCAAAACCCTTCTTCATGGTACTGTGTTGGTACATATTATCATATACATGGTCACATATTATCGGATGCTAAACTGTTCCCGTATGCTGGTACAAAGTTTAAAAAGAACCAACACAATCAGCAGCTGATATATTTGAATCTTAATGCCGCAACTCCTTTGGAGATTGGCAAAGACTGCTTCTGGGGGACACAGCCCGCCTGCTGATGGTAAATATTGTTGTTCTCTTGCTGAAGCTGCGTCTTGTTGATTTAAACATGATAATGAGGCTTAACTTTAAGCCATAATTGGCATCAATACCACCTCATATTATAAATACTTAGCTGGCACAAGGTTTAAACAAGAAAACAAAACAATTAAACCATAAACAAGTTTCCTGCATTTTTAGGCTCCATAAAACAGCATCAAATGTTTGTCTCATGGATCTTGAACTCAACCTGCAGCTAATACATGGGATTTGTCTTACGACAGTTGTTGGGTAACAACACAGCCTATTCAGACAAGTTCAAAGACTGGATCCCAGACGATGCATCCCTTATGCTGCTGATTATTGTTGTTCTGCTGCTGCATCGTTATCGATGTCTGCATGACCAGGTGAGCAGGCTTTATGCTGCCAAACGCTATGGAACATTAAACTGTTCCCAAACTTTTAAAAGTTTTAGACAAAGGAACAAAACAGGAATGAGGCTACTATGACATGACACCATATACTCGTTTTCTGGGACCTTGGGCTCCTGTACCAGCAGCTGATACACAGGACTCGTCGCCGTCCAGCTATTGGGCAACGATGCAGCCCTCCGTTGGTGAATAGTATTGTTCTGTTGCTACATCGTTGTTGATGTCCGCATGAAAAGAATAGCAGACTATGCTGCCATACACTAAACTGTTCCCAAACTGACAAAGAAACAAAACAGAGTCAAACCAGGAATGATGCCGCCGTGACATCATATACTAGTTTCGTGGATCTTGGGCTCCTGAACTAGCAGCTGATACACCGGACTCGTCGCCCTCCAGCTATTGGGCAACGATGCAACCCTCCATAGTATTGTTCTGTTACTACATCGTTGATGTCTGTATGAAAATAGCAGACTATGCTGCCATACACTAAACTGTTCCCAAACTGACAAATAATCAAAACAGTGTCAAACCAGGAATGATGCCGCCGTGACATCATATGCTAGTTTCGTGGATCTTGGGCTCCTGAACCAGCAGCTGATACACCGGACTCGTCGCGCCCCGGCTGTTGACCAGCGATGCAGCCCCACCGGATGAAGGCGATGACGGGCTGCCGGGGGAAGCAGCCCTCCGTTGGTGGTTGTTATTGTTCTGTTGCTGCTGCCTTGTAGCCGTCGTCGGGGTACGCATCACAAGGGGGGCCGATTCTATGCCCCCGTTGACGTCCAAGCTGTTGCAGTAGGGGTGGTCGTTCGGGGATGGCGTCTTGACGTCCTCGTCGATGTAGCTGATGTCCGACAGCTGCTTGGGGTGGGACCTGGAGCTGCGCAGGGAGTGGAGGGAGTGGCAGCTGCGTCGCTCCTCCATGTCCTCCAGCGTGGACTTGAAGGCCCTGACCACCCGCAACTGTGGGGGGAGAGGAAGGGGAAAGAGAGATACAGGAAGACATTCAAAGCAAGCTAAAAACACAAAGACATGCCTACTACGCTAGTTGTAATGGGGGGATATGAGGTCTACGACTGGCAGAACATTCAGAGGGCAAGCTTTTTATTGTGTTAAAAAAATGATTTTACAAAAACATGACATGCAGTTTCATGATTCAGATTTATTTTAAAGTAGGCAAATGGATTTACTTTAGAAAGGATTTAAATTCTTTGAAGTGTAATGTTTGTTTTAAATATTGTCAATTTTAAGATCAATATACTGAATTGCATGGGTATTATAAAAATTTACCGACTAGTAATTGCTCTAAAAGTTTTTATTTTTAAAGCTTTCACTCTTGAAAGATAAAAGCTTCCAATTCAAAACTGATAAAAAAGAATAACATCACTTTAATCAACTTTCATTAATATCTTTTCAGAGGTTCATTTAACAGAAAAGTAGTTAGGCATGTCTAGATACAAATATTTTTAAATCATTATTATAAGAAAAAATTAAATTAGTCTAAATATTAGAGTACTTAAAGTTAAAACATATAGTAGAGTAAAGAAAAATTGAATCATGAAACATTGATGAAATTATGATAAATAAAAACTATTCAAAATTTAATACAGAAATAAAAGTATTTCCCTTTCTGAAATATGTTTTTTATAAACTAATTAATTACTATTTTCTAAGAATAAGTTTTAAAAGTCAGTATTTCTACAATTTTCAGGCAACATGCATACCCATTTTAGTATTAATAAGAAATTAAAATTTAGTTTTTAAATCAATGTGTGGCCAATTTATTCAACCCAATTAACTATACATAACATAATTAAAATTTATTATGAATTAAAGGCAATAGTTTTGAGGTAAAGCTTGGCCAAATTTAAGAAAAGAACCAAATTGTAGGATATGTTTTGTGAACACGCTTAAATAACGATAAAAATAAACAATTGAAATTTTATATTGGATTATTGAAATATTATAAAAAGCCTTACATTTCCAATATGTATATAATTTGAGGCATAATTTTTGCCCTGTAGTATAATGGTATAAGCTTGGGAGCTGAACTGCTGGTCTGGTATCTATTCTTGGGTAGTTCTGAATTGCAAGTTCTAGTAAAACTGTATATACCTCTTAGACTGATTGAGTAATAGGTAATAATATAATACTGACATGCCCCAATTTACTTTGTTAATACTGACGGTACAAAAGTTATCTCAACCAAAGGGATTTAGTACAATCACTTAACTAAATACTAAATATATAACCTTAGTTTTCTCAACTTTAATATCTTTGTTACACAGAAATATTTATTTATACTAGGAGCTGAAAGAAGTTATAGTTAAGAAATTGGGCATTAAATGTTTTTCTTTCAAATATCAGGTGTTTCAATGCGATTTGGTTCAAGGTAGAAACAAATGGTAAACACTTATTTAAAAAAAACTTCAAACAAAATATAAACAGCTTAACTTTAAACCAAAGAAAATTCAAACTGAATGACATAGCTACGCATGCTAATCAATTCAAAACGCTGCGTCTAGCATATCTAAAGATAAGCATGCATTACGCATATTGAAAAACATCGAAACTAAGGAGTACATAGAATGCATTCTTCAAACATGCTCTTACGTACTCGTGGTAAGTGCTTGGGGAGTAATGCCTCTGTTCAAATATTTTAATAAAATACAATAAAAAACACTTTATTTCTACTTAAAACTCATAGTAACTTTTTCTTATTTAACTTTTTAAAACATTGAGAAAAAATTCAGAAAGAGTTCTAAACGAAAATATAATCAATGCAACTTTTTTAACTAATATTTTTTTTTACCGACTGTCACTATATCTTTAATATTTCCACTGATTTTCCTGTGTCTTGAGAGCATCGAATTCAGTATTTTCTTTAAAAATATTGCAACTCCTTTGCAACAAAACTATAAATTTATTTATGGATTGAAAATAGTTTTTATGAAATCATAGCAACTAAAGCTCTCTTGACTTTTAATAATGCTAAATAAAAGTACTTGCTGTATTTTTAAACTCATTATTATTTGTGGTTAAGAAGGTTCCTGGAACTAATATCCTTTTTGCCATTTCGGGTAAATAGGTACAAATAAAAAAAGTTAGGCTTGAGCAGAGGCATTCTCAGTGTGGGGTAGTGTTGATGCTTGGGGTGAATGGTGCAAGGTAAATCCACAGCAAGAGGTCAGGGGGCCCTTCTTGGTCGCTATTGGCTGGTCCTTCTCTCACACACAGACACCACAATATATGACATACAACAGGGAGGTTACATCAGAAAAGTAGCCCGACATTTCATTAAAGCTGTAGTTTTGGAAGAAGGTAACTTCTCAAAGGAATAATGTTCCTTCAAATAAAAATACTTATCCAAATGCCATGATACATCAATAATAAGTAGTTTTTTTTTTAATTCTTATATTTATCCAATTACAATATTTAATTGATATACAATTCACTAAAAAATCTAAATTTAAATGAACTAACTCTACTCAGTGCCACCTTTCACCTGAAAAAACAGGTTGCTTTGTGTTTTTGATATTGGTGTGGGCCTTACTAAAAAGATATTTGCATCATCTTGTATACCACATTACATTACAAAATGGGTATTAACTGTCAGCAACTCCTGTATACAAAAAGTTTCAGCTAGACATATGTATGCTATATTACCAAACGAACCCTATTGCCACTCATCCAGAAAATTACTTATTACTGAAATTTAGAAAAAAAAAATAGCTATCTATGTGGCAAATGTTACTATTGATTTGATTGGCATATTAAAAATAGCATTGCTTAGTAAACGTCTTTTCATAAAGCACATTTTTTACATTCTTTAGTAAGCAGACTAGCTCTCTCAAAAATTAACTTGATTTCTTGTAGATTTTATATATTTCCCTATTAATTCCTTCTGGTATAAGCATTTGCACCTTGTTGTAGAAAAAGAATACAACAAATATTTTATGATGTGCCTTGTACATAATTACTACCATAAAATAAGCAGTGTCTTTAAATTTATCAGTGCATTAGCTGTATTGCACATTCAAAACTATAAAATTATAACTCTTTGCAATAAAACTGAAAAATATGTAGCAGTGCAGTGAATAACCTTTTAAATTTGCTACAACATTTTTCAAAAAAACTAAAACTTTAACTTAAAAAAAATTTAATTAACAAAATTAGTTAAAAGAAGTTTTACATTAATTGTACTTTACCAAAATGTGTTGCTGCATTTTATAGATAGATACAATGGGCTACAATACGTTCAGCATTTATAGAAAATGCAAGTATATTTTTTGTCTAATGATGTTAGCAGCAAGTTGTACAAGGGTGCTTTTAGGTAAAAGCAAATAACCTCATAGTTTTTTTAAAAATAATTATAAATTAGGAAAAATATATCATGCAACATAAAAACCTTCGTTATAAAAATGATAAAAAGTACATGAAAATGAGCAGCTTTTAGAAGTTGAAAGTGAGTAATGTGCGAGGTGACATAATGTAAAAATTATGCATTTAAAATAAAACAATTAAAAAAATGCCATCTTACAAAAAAAAGCCAAAATTGTTCATGCAACTGAATTTGAACAGTTTTGTGATTGGCCAAGTAATTTTGAATAGTAACACCCTAGTGGGCACTCCATACAACCTAAGAGCGACCTTTACACTGAAAGCCAGGACATACAATACAAAATATTTTGATATACATTTACTTGAAATTGTATAAAACCGATGCGTTTTTTTTAAATTCATAAAACTCCAATAAAATTGTGCTTTTAGAGGTTATTTTTTTAAAAACGTAATGTACTTTTTTTAATAGAAATTTTTTCGATTAAAAAAAGTAAATAACGTTAAAAAAAAGCATCAAAATATTCCTATAATTTCATTGCTTTTATTGGTATAAAAACCATTTCTCCCCCATAGACTTATTAGCAGACCCGATCGAAGGATGACGGGGTATGGGGTGATGAGCAGCCTTATTGTGTGACTATGCATCTGCCTAAACTCAAATCCATTTGAACCGTAAAACGTAGATATAAGAAAGGTGACAAAATACACAGAATGGAACTGGGAAGTTATTCCAATACTTTGAAAGTTTCTGTGCAACTCTTGTTCAAAAGTTCTGATATTTTTAAAGTCAATATCTTAGACTATTATCTTATCTACATTAAAACCACAAATTTCTAAAATATCCTTCTGGTCTTGCAAAATAACAAATTAAAATTAAGTAAAGGCATGTGGTTTAAAACGTAATTTTTTCATTTAAATACATTAAATTGTTTCGTTTTTTAGTGTGAACTGCACATGTATAATTATAAATTTTAGTTTAAAAAAAGTTTTATTTGAGGTAACCCAATATTGGAAATTAGAATAAGTTTAGAAAATCGATAAAGTTTAGCAACATTTTTGTGGAGTCTGTTTTATTAATAACATTATTAGTATTACACTTAGTTGAATTTGGTTGGGAATTAGATTTGAAAAAAATTCTCGGTAACCACAATTCCTACTTTTGTTTATAAAGTTTCGGAAAAAGGCATTTCAATTTAATATTTTAGAGCAATGGTTAATCATAAGAATATACAATGAACTTGCCAAGAATAAACATAATCATTTAAATCATATGTTTATGTAAACAAAATTTTGAAACATAAAATTCATTTTTAAATAGTTAATGTTTCAAGAGGTCGCAGATTGAATATAAATATAATTTTACTAATTTATATCCAAGAAAAAAAGTTTTATGTGCAGTGTCATACATAACACAGGACCTAAGCCTTATTCTTAACAAGGCATATTTACTAACGTATTTATACTTCAAACATAACTTATCTTTTCATAAAAGGTAAATCAAAATATTCATCCATAATATCAGTTGACAATTGCAGTAAATGGATTACAATATTACAATTAAAAGGAGTTTATACTGTTTTCTTAGTGACTGAACTATTCTTAATTGCTACTCAACTTTTTTTTTGCTATTAATATCATTTATTCTAATAACTAATTATTACAATTTGAAATGAATAGCTTTCTTACCAATAAGTTAAAAAAAATAGTACGAAAAAATAGTAATATATTTCTTAAAAATGGACATAATACAATAAGAACATTTTCTCAAAACTAGTAATATTTAGCTTCATATTTAAGAAGTAAAATTTATTGCTCAAAAAGTTCCAATTGTAGCAATTACAAACTGGGTTTCTTTGTATACCATAAGCAAAAAGTTTTACATTCTAATTGCCCAATTATGATATATATACTTACTTTTAAAAGAAAATTTTTAGTTTTGAAACCCACAAATTGTCTTTAAAACTTATTATTCATCCCCCTAGTTCTAATAGTGGACTGTCTAAACAAAGCTTAACTTTATAAAAATAATTTTTGTAGAAAGATAGATATAAAATAAAATCCAACACCAAAAACCCTCTTTTTTTGTTCGAGTTTTAACCCGCAAGATAAAATAAACATTTATAACTTTGTAACCAAACCAACTTTAAAAATAAAGGATAAAGAAATTGTATGTACCTGTGTCTGGAGCCGTGTTAGGCCCCTAATCCACAAGATCTGCCCAGTCCGCTTGTGCTCCTGGGAGAGGGACCTAATGGAAGATTGGAACATATTTTCACTTTTAAAGAAGCTTGAAATTTGAACAAGAAAATCACATTTAATAGCAAGTGAATTAAGTTAAAACAAAAATGCTTTGATTAGGGAGAGCAAGGTTAAATGGGCTTTGTGTTAACAACTCAACTTAAGTTTTGTAAATAAAAAAAAAACAAATAGAAAATAGAAGTCGATATACATTAGTTTCACGAGGGTTTTTACAACATCTCAATGTATTACTTAAAAAAAGTATGGAACCACAGTTACCACTTCAAATTTTTACTGTTTTCAAAGAATATTTTTAAAATTTGACAATTGTAACTGAAATAATTACATTTAAGTTAATATTAATGTTTAATGTTGTTTTTAGTTCCAGATCTTAAATAGTTTTTTTTTATTGCTAAATGTAAACGAAAATAATTCTTTTATTGATAGCGATTTACACAGCTTCACTTGAGAAACCCTATGCTGGCCTCTTTACAACAGATCTGTGTCCTACTTTCTAAAGTTGAGTTAATCAAGTCAGACCTTGCCATGAATGGTTGAAGTACCATGCAGGCAATTAAGTTTGGTTTGGTTGACATCGTGGGCCACCACAGCTTAGTTTTTTCATATTTGTTCCATTTTTAGAGAAAATTTGAATTTTCTGAAAAAAATATGCCACCTTCGCTCAAATCCGATAATTTTTTCGCTTTCATGTTGCCATTCGACAGAAGAAATTAAAATAAACACAAAAATTAATTGAATTTAAAAATGCGTTTATTTTCTTGCCATTATTTGCCTTCAGAAACAAAATTATTTGAAAAATAATTGCCACGTTTCGTGTGACTTAATTCTTGCTAAACTCTCCAGAATATTACCTAAAAATGCGCCAAATGGGAATTTTTTTAAAAAAATAATAATTTAGCTGGTTATTTTTTGGAAGTAATCGCGATTGAGCTGCATAATGGCAGTGTTTGTAGATGTAGTTATTGTGTCGCCAAATTATTACCGAATGCGTGCCCATAGGCTAAATGATTTGTTATTTGTTTTTTGGTTTGCAAGTTAAAGAGCAGCATGAAGGATTATTTATTGCACTTTTAATTTTCTCGCCTAATATGTTGTCCGAATGCTCAAAATAGTATTTTTTTTAAACCCAGAATAGAAATTTTGATGTGAAATAACATTATATAATACAATCATGGTTCATTTTGAATTTATTGGGGAAAATTGATGACAATGAGTTCACATTGAGGATGATTATTATGTTGTGAGGATGTGCATTTTATAGTGATGTAGATGAACAGGATTTCATGCCTTACAATGAACGGGAACAAATACATAAGCTTATTAATTACTTGGATCGATTTGATATTCTTTTTGTCTGTGCCTAGAACGGGTATTTATTTGCTAGTATATAATATTTGTCGTAAAGTACGCTGCACACTGAATTGTAAAGTGTAGCATATATTGTTTAACGACAAGTTTAGTAATCCAGAGCCGACCAAAGTCATTAGGGAAAAAAATGTCCAATTACCCTGACGACCCATCCTCCGCCATGGAAGCCTGGTCCATGTCCTCTGGGGGTCCAGAGCCCCAGGTGAAGGTCTTGGGGATGCGCTTGGTGGGGAGGGTGGTGATGAGCTGGCCCCACACCAGCACACCACACCCCAGGAAGATGCACCACAGCCACTGGTCTAGCGTCAGGGCAGCTGTGCTGAAGGCAATGCCGCCAAACTGGATGATCACAACCTGAGGAGCATACAGGGCTCAGAGGAAAGAACAGATTTGGTATAGTGTTGTTGTTAAATAAGGTCGAATTAAAGTGGGACCCAATGCTTAAAGGAAGTTCGAAATATCTAAAAACATCTATGATAGGGAGTTTGATTCTAACACAGGTGGTTAGAGATAGAGCCTAGCTCTCTAAACCCATCAATCCATCACAATCTGCCTTAATCCCCAAATCATGCTGTTTTCCCATTCCCACACCACACCCCAAGAAGATGCACCACAGCCACTGGTCTAGCGTCAGGGCAGCTGTGCTGAAGGCAATGCCGCCAAACTGGATGATCACAACCTGAGAAGCATACAGGGCTCAGAGGAAAGAACGGATTTCATATAACTATAACAGGGTGGTTACAAAATCCTAGAAAAAAAGTTCCCTGATATTTTCACAAAAATTTCCCTGATTTTACAATTACCTAGAAAACATGCAACACACAATTCAAAGCAGTACTGAATATTTAATCCAGACATCACGGGAATTAAGACTTTCCGGATTATGGGTTAGCCTACCTAACTTTTCTATATTCCCAAAAATCTGAATAAGTTTAGAGGAATCATGTAATCAGAAAATCATTTTATAACATGTGATTCGTGGGAGAGATTGATCCTTCCTCTAAGATTAGTCCTTCAGGCAAATCGGATCAACCAGAACATTTTTTCACCCTGGTATAGCTAGGGTTGTTGTTAAATTAAATTAGAATGGGATGGGGGCTAATTAGAATGGGACTGAATGCTTAAAAGTAATTCGAAATATCTAAAAACATCTATAATAGGGAGTTTGATTCCAACACAGGCGGTTAGAGCCAGTACCCAACTCTCTAAACTCATCTATCACAATCTGTCTTAACCCCCAATCATGCTGTTTTCCCATTTAAATTTATATAGGCTTCTATTCTCTGATTTAGATGTCTAACTGTCTTGATTAGGTTTGAATTATTGTCGCACTAAAGCTACACGAGGGCTATTGGCGACGGGCGTCGTATTTTAGAACCACAGTCAGGTGACGAGCCAACACCTGAATAGGCACCCAACACAACCGTTAAGGGCGACATCGTACGCAGCGTTAGGACTTTGAAGGATATTTAAAGTGCACTCCTTTACACAGGGTATTATTCGTCGGACCTTTTTGGCTGCACGGGCCGTTTATAGGTCGGCAGCTATTTTGGTGATGCCCGAACCTGGGACCTTCCGCATACTAAGTTAATGCTTAACCCACTGGGCTCCCCAGACCCGAAGGGATTTGGTATAGCTAGGGTTGTTGTTAAATTAAATTAGAATGGGATGGGGGCTAATTAAAATGGGGCTGAATGCTTAAAGGTAGTTCGAAATATATAAAAACATCAATGGCAGAAGTTTGATTCAAACACAGGCGGTTAGAGCCTAGCTCTCTAAACCCATCTATTCTTTGCAATCTGCCTTAACCCAAAATCATGCTGTTTTCCCATTTTAGTTGATAAAAGGCTTCTATTCTCCAATTTACATGTTGGTTTTTAAATGTTTTTTGTCACTTTTACAAACCATTTTAACACTTTAATTAGGAAAAAACTAGTTTTGGTGCGTATGGCCTTCGATGCCCTGGCACCATTAAACCTAATCTTTTATTCATCTAGCACTCAAATCGCTTAGCCACGTGTCAAACTTTTGAACATAGAAAGAACCGTTCTTTTAAATATTTTGAACATTAAAACCAAGCAAATTTATTTCCCATAGCACACTTCTAAATACTGTTGCGACATAAACCTAGAAATAAATACATTGTTGCAAAACATCTGCTGATATTTTATTTTAGAAGCATGCTATTTGTGTTTTCTTTTTAAAATGATAGTAATGTTGATTAAGAATGGTTCTGATAAAGAATAAAATGTATGTAATATTGGAGGTCCCACTGTAATACTATCTAGACATTTTAACTTCAATAAATAAACTTTTGACTTAAAACACATCAATTTGAAAATTAGATATGTTTCAGTTGTATGATTTTGAAAAAGTTGGAGCCAGTTTGCTTTCAAAACAAAAATATGCATTTCTAACATTGTTAGAAATATTTTTTGGTGATGTTAATAAAAACATTTTTAAAAAAAAATTGTACTAGCGCAAGAAAGAAAGACTACCTGTGAAGCTGTGGTAATGATCAGAATACTATAGAAAATGGGGTTTGTGAATAGTCCTTCAAAAATATTACGCTCGCCGTGAATTTTCCTTGCGTTGATCTCGTTGAAAAGCGTCATCATAACAAATGTGTTGAAAATTATGGTGAAATGCTGAGAAGGCTTGGCCCTGACACCAGGATTCATGCCAGAGTCGATATCGAAAATCTTGTCACCTGAAATAACAAGGGATCAGAAGGGTTTTAAAATAATCAGCTGAAAGATAATTTATGGGTTCATACTTATAGAACTTCTTGAAAAAATTAAAGTTAAATGGATTAACAAAGCTTTTTTTTTCAGACTGTTTCTTAGGTTAATGTCATTACTAGAGCTAAAATTAATTTTTAATTTGCGTCAAACTTGAATTACTTAATATACAAGAAAAACACTTATTCTTACATCTTTTTAAGATTTATTTCTGCTTTTGTGTAAACACTATTGTGTCAAATGACATTTTTTTAAAGTAATTACCTGTAATAAGCAAACTTTTTAGCAATAATACAATTTTATAAAATTGAGTTTTAAGTTTGCCAATGAAAAATATGCATTCATTACAAAACTTTGCACTTACATTAGCATTCAAGGAGAAAAATTAATATTGGTTCTTGGGGCAAATAGTTTTATTGCATAAAATTGTACATGTTGAACACAAGAGGTTAACCTTCTTCAGAATGGCAGGGTAGACTGACCAGTGAATGAACAGTTGGTAAATGAATTTAAAAAGTAAGGATTAAAAATCATTCCACTGGATGGATTGGCAACACTGACTTCCTCTCATCTAGTAGGAAGCTATCTGACATCTGATTGGTAGTCCTGGTCATTAATTAAAATCCAACATGTTTATTGACTGGATATTTTTGTGTTCATTCACTGGTAAAAGTACTGTTCATTCACTTGGCTTTTGTACCACTTTTTATTTGGACCCCCAAAAGACCCAAAGCAATGCAATATAAAGTCCTTTGTAGAATTTACATATAATGGCAGATGTGTTCACATTGTTATAAACCCACAAACTATATTTTCTTAAAATGAATGAATTTTCTTTAAAAAAAATTGTCCTTAAGCGTTCATTCACTGGTTAGTCTACCCTATACAACTCAGACTGAAAAAAAATACACCCAGTTTTACAAACTTAAACTTCATGGCAAAAGAATAATTTGCTTATTACCAAACCTCTTTTTCCACCTATACTTCCCCCCTCCCACTACATCCCCTTTCTGGATATTATATTTCACCACTAAGTGTTAACAACTTTTTTCAGGCTTAAGAGTGTACCACATTGTAGAAGTGTAGGCCGCTTGTGTTCCCACTTAAATATATTTCTACACAATAAAACAATTTGCAGCAAGAATTAATGTTATTTCCTTCCTGTAATTCTTTAAGTGCAAAAACTGCCAATGGATGAAAACTTACTATTGGCAAACCAAAAACTATTATTACGTAGTTGATTTGATGCTAAAATGTTATGTTTATTACTGGTGATCACTTTTAAGTTTTATTGTCATTTAACACAATAGTTTTTACACCAAAATACATATAAATCCTAAAATAGTAAAAACTAGTGCATGTGTCATGCACAAAGTTGTGGATATTATATATACAACCGAATACTAGCATTGTGGATATTATATATACCCCCAATACTAGCATTACAACTACAGAAGAGTTCCGCTTATCCAAACGGTATGGGACCAGAGCACTTTCGGTTAACCGAGATTCCCCAGGAATTTTCGGATAATCGGGAATCATCCACTTCACGCCTACAAAATGCTGGCAAAGAGAAAATTTGACGCTATAGAGTGTTCGCCTCGTTACAAAAATCTTAGATCAAGCCCTTAGATACAAAGTGCAAAATGGAGCCAATACTTCAGACGTTCTCTTGTTTAAAAGAAGGTAGGACAGGGCTGTTTTAAAACGAACCAAAATTGTTCAGTAAAAAAAGTACTTTTGCACATTTTGATAAATAAATCCAACTTTGTAAGTATGCATTTTTTTGTGTATTTCTTCATTTATGCATACACTTCATGTTTTAGCACACAAAAAAATAATTATAAAGCCTTTCGGTTAAGCCGAATTTTGGATAACCGCAGGGTTCGTACTCTATGATAGTGAAATTCAGGAGTTTTTCTAAGGAGTTTTTCAGGAGTGCAGAGATGTAAGTTCAGGAGGTAGCAGGAAATAAATATGAATATGTGTGTTTATTATTGTATTGGTCTAGCGACTTAAACTGAGAATGAAGGAAACAAGAGATGTAAATGTTGTGGACAATTTGAGGCTTTGGTGCAACAGACAAACCCATTTTGGGGGGGAAATTGCTTTTTTTGGCGATTTTTAAAATTTTCGCGACCTTTGTTTTAATTTCATGACTCTTTGACCGGTAGACATCCTGATAAAGTACGAGAGAAAAACGACTGTGAAAGTAGAAAAATTATTCATGTCAATTTTTTCTGGAGAAGGAGGGAAATATCACAAGAGGACACAAATTTCAGGAGTTATAAGGGCCCTTAAAAAATAAAAATGAAATTCGGGAGTTTTTCAGGAATTTCAGGAGGCGTAGGAACCCTGTAACCGGGACTGTACTGTACCTGCAAAGAGCAGCGTGAATATGACTGCAAGCTGATATAAGGCGTGCCCTAGAATATTTTTCATCATGGTGCGCGAGATGAGTGGTTTGGAGCGGCCGTACGGTTTCCTCATCAGGAGATCGGGTGTTGGCATTTCGGTGGCCAGGGCTAAAGAGGCCAGGGTGTCCATGATAAGGTTCACCCACAGCATCTGTACAGCTTTCAGTGGGCTGTCCTGTGAACCAAAAGAATTTGAATTTTAGAAATTTACACCAAGGTATGGAAATTTTGTGATTTATCGTATAATTTAAAGTTAATTGGATATAATGGTGTTGTTTCATGGAGGATCTGGCAAAAGCTCCGCGGTCTTGTTTTCCTTTCTCTCAAATTACTTTTGTTTTGGTTAATTTGGTTGGTTGGTAGACCTATATTCAGGTTAGTGTGCCTGGTCAGCACACAAGCCTGATTATTTCTACCAACCAACCAAACAAAACAAAAGTAAGTCGAGAGAAAGGAAAACAAGATTGCGGAGATATTGCCAGATCCTCCGTGAAACAACCCCATATAATGATATTCCGTTTCAAAAGACAACATGGATTGGCCTCAAAGTATTTTCATTTAAAAGTTTATTCCACAAATACTTTGTCTCTCAAAGTGAATTTAAGAGCATAAGATACAATAATTTGCACATATTAAACAAGGGATAGGTATTTCCTGATTAATAAGCCAAATTGAAAGTTAATTGAATGTGTAATGTGCAGTAAAATGTCAAAAGACTGTGCATTATAGGGATATTTTACTCAAGGTATTTTCGTTTCAAAATTTATTCCAGAAATACATTTAGTGTCTCAAAGTTAATTTAAGAAAATAAAATACTATGATGTGCAAACAGATTTTCAGCAATTTCCGATATACTCTATGAAACTGTTCAAAAAAGTAAACATGCTCCAAATTCCGCAGAAAAGCAGCAATGACGGTTCAAATCGGATCATATGCGCAAAAACTTAAAATTTGCTTCATATTACTTCGATTTCAGTTGATAATTTGATTACAAATTTATTTTGCACAATATGCATTCCAATTCTAAAAATAAGCTTTTTTATGGTTTCGAATCTTTAGGCATTCTCTTTAATCACAAAAAATTCTTTACAAATAATTTTTTAAGCTAAGATACTTAAATCCAAATTATATTAAAGTATAAAAAGATGCTTTTAACTAGTACCTCTATTGCACATGCCCCTACAAATGCTACAATGACAGCAACAATATTCACTGTCAGCTGGAACTGAAGGAACTTGGCAATGCTGTCATACACGTTCCGACCCCACATCACAGCTTTCACTATGCTTGTGAAGTTATCGTCTGTCAGAATGATGTCCGAGGCTTCTTTGGCAACATCTGTTCCAGCGATGCCCTAACAGAATGAGAAGATTCACTTAGAGAATTTTATAATTGTAGAATTAAATCCTCTTTTAAATGGCAATTTTTACAGTATTGAACATTACTGAAAATTGTATAATGTTTAAGATGCACAGGAAACATTTAACAACACATTATTATTAACAAACAGGATTCGATGATTAAATTTAAAATAAAACAAAGCAACAAGATTGCCCAAAGATAATAATTAGTTAATCATCATGGTAAATCCAATGTCAGTCATCTTGAGGAGAAAAGCATTTTATTATCATTCCACCAATAATATGAAGTTTAAGATGCTCAGGAAACTTTTTATTTCATTACCCATTAACAACCTATTTGTTAATGACATTAACGCCTTTATTTCTGAATAAAAACGCTGATTTTATGTTTTTAAAATTCGCTTTTTTTTATAATTGAATTTGTTCTGCATAGATTCTTTATAATTATGGCACATTTTTTATTTAGATAAGATTAAGCAGAAAGATAATTTTCTTGTGCCAATTTGTTTGCCAAGTGTCGTCTAAGTGCCAATTGAATTTAAAAAGTTATGATTGGCCAATAAGTAAGTCGAGTCCTCACCATGGCGAATCCGACGTCAGCCTTCTTGAGGGCAGGCCCATCATTGGTGCCATCCCCAGTGACAGCCACAACTTCCCGGTTGGCGTTCAGCTTGGAGTCGATGATGCCTTTGACCAGGGTGTATTTGTCCTGGGGGGAAGAACGAGCCAGGACCCTTAGCCTGGGCCATACCTTATCAAACAGGTGCTGCTGGAACTGGAAAGGAACAAGATGTGGATTTATGAAACAGCTTAAGGTGAGTGATGCAACAAGGTGTGTTTGAAAGTTCATTGATTGGTCTCATAATTAAAATACCGCCCTGGTTAGGATCTTATACCCACGCGTAGTGAAGAGCCGAAATGAAGCAGGCGTAGATAAGATAAATGTCATCTAAGGTAGGTCTATTTTGAATGTAAGCTTGGAAAGCATTTCCTCACCCATAAACGAGTACGGTTTTCTTGGAACGGGGTGATTTATAGCTGTTTCGTTTTTTTCCCCCACCCTACATGGGGAAATACTAACTGTTTTGATTGTAAACCTCAAGTGCACTGGGATTAGATAAGCGATGTTCCCCCCTTTTCGTAGAAAACCCAGAGAAGGGATGGGGGAAGAGAGTCTTTTCGAAGCTTTCATTCAAAATAGAAAGGGTATAGAGCCACCTCACTGTGTCTCCGTGAGTGCAAGATCCTAACCGGCACAGTATTTTAATTATGAGACCAATCACCAAACATTTCGTACAATCCTTGTATTAAAACTAGGAGTGTGTAACATGACTTTCAATTACCACTCAATAAAGCAATACTTATTCAAATATACCTAAAAAGTTCTATGGCAAATACCCCTTGTGAATGTAAAATTTTTTCAAAGATGTTTGAAAGGTATGGGATTTTGTGTACAAAATAAGAAGTCTTTGTACTTTTGTACCAGTAGTATTTGATCAACATTTGTTAACGAGATCATACTTTCAAAATGCTACACTTCGTAACAAAGAATGTAACAAAGATAAGTCCTGCTTAAACGACATCCATTTACCACAAGATATTCTCATATAAACATAAATCAATAAAAGTTTTTTAAAACTAAATGCACAAGTAATTGTAAAATGAAATTACTCAAGTGAAGATACTTACCTCTCCTGACGAGTCCCTAATCCTTCGATTGAACTCCTTTCCATCCAGTACAATGAAGTCATCCGTTGGCCTTATGATCCCGCACTTGAGTGCTATTGACCGGGCAGTGTTGACATTGTCACCAGTCACCATGCGTACTGTTATGCCAGAACGCTGGCATTTTTTTATAGCATCAGGGACCTGAATACAAAGGTATAGATAGACAGGATCAGCATTTGATCAGTGATTGAAAAATAATTTGGGGATACTCTAAAAGATTTCACTAACAAACCTTAACCTTAAAAAACTTAAACTGGATACTATGGTTGTATGATTGAATACTTTAGAGTTAAGTAATGATAGTTGACGAACTCTATAACGAATTTCAAGATTATTTGTAAAATTGAACAGTCATACAGTTATTTGACACTTCTACAATTGTTTTAAAGTTGAATGAAGTTTTTCCTAAGTTCCTATAATTTGTCCTATACAGAGTTCATTCTAGAACTAAAAAAGGGCAGGGTGCTTTAAATATAAAAAGGGCACTTGCAAAAAGTTTAGGGCATCTAAAATGCGATAATAGTTTTTTCGGATTTTTAGAAAATAGAAGATACACTCGCATGCCAAATTAAATATTTATTAGTTTTCTACTCCATCATTTTATGAAACATCTTTTCTAGTAAGTGAAGGAACATAATGAGGCACTTATGCCTAACAACGAGCTAGAACTGCAAACAGATCTCCTCGAGCGAAGTGGTGAAAATCATTAATGCTACTAATCAAACAAACATGGATTTTAATTGCATTCAGCTCTAGCATTTAAAATTAAAAGCATGGTTCATACACCTTTTCCAAGTTTAGCAGAACTCCAATTATTCAAAGAGGTGCTGACTATAAGAATACCAGAAAAATTAAACTTGGCCTACCTGTTACTGTTCCTCTTTATTCAATGTCATGTCTAGTAATTTTTTTTTTGTACCCACCAAAAATATTACTAAGCATGACATCCAACAGAGACAAACAAAAAAAATAGGCCGAGTTTGTTATAGATCCCCTAAAAAATTTAGTACACTTTTTCCAATATTCTAATATAAGTTGAAAGAAAAAAAAACTATTATAAAAAGATCTAACTCAAACTGAAACAAAAGCTATAACCCAAACAACATCATAATTTGGATTTGGTTAAACCGAAATTAAAACTTCATTATCTCACAGCCCAACAATACATTGAGTAATTGATTACAATATATCTTTTCTCCAATTAACTCCAAATTTCCAATTATATGTACGTGGTTAGGTTCCAATTCCAATTGCTTAGATAATTGGAGTTCTACTGCATACTATTCAAGAATTTTTTCCAGAAAAATTCAAGAACTAGTAATTACAAACAAAAATTTATTTATATATAGCGTGTATAAGCCAACACTCCATAAAAAAACAACTAAAACCAATCTGAAACCCCAGTATAGGACAAAATAAAAAAAAAAGCCCAAGTTTCAAAAGTAAAAAAAAATAACATTTCAGCTGCTCTTGTGATCACAAGGTCACGACTCAAAACGATAGATTAGAAGAAAAGATTCTGGTTGGTCCAATTAGTCCTGTACCAGAGCTACAAAAGTATTGCGACACTCTTCCCGATCACGCAAACGCATCAAAGCCAGCGAACTGTCAATCATTGAGTATAGGCAATGTGACGTCATCAGTAGATTTCTAAAAAATTACTAGGCCGAAAAATAATCAAATCAGGAAGCATGAACTGCATAATTTTGGTCCGGATGAAGATGATCCTCTTTAAATGGGGGATTGCACCCGTTGGTCGATATTTGAAGACATCTTATTGCAATACAATCCTAATTCATCCTTTAAATTTTAATTAAAATTTGTACTTTTATTATTAAAATCTATTATTTAAACTGGTTATTTATCAAAATTTAAGTTTAGTTTTCATCGATATAGACCGAGCATGAAGGAAAGAATTTTTTTAGGTTGGGGGGGGGGAGGGGGTTGTGGAAACCCCTTGTCACGGCAATTATTTTTGCTCAAAATTCTCGATCGTCTATCTAATTCTAAAATCGATTATCTTAGGTATTTTTTAATAATTAAGATTCGAAAAACGGGTTTAAAAGTATAATATAACATAACCTGGGTTAAATAAACTTTTGAAAAAGAAAGTTGGATAAGAGTAATTTTTGAAAAACTCGGGAAAACGCAGACATTTTTAAAAGAAAATCGGCAACGAGGGCGGGATTTATTTTGTAAATAAGGGCAACGAGGGCGGGATTTATTTTGTAAAAAAGGGCATTTAGGGCGGGATTTATATTAAAAAAAGGCGGGCAGGGCGCCGCGCCCCGTGAAAAACGCCTAGAATGATCTCTGTCCTATATACGAGTGATTTATGTTTAGAAGTGTGGAACTACAAAATAGGGGGCAAACTAAATTTAATTCCATTAGAGACAAAACTAATGTTTTGTGCAAATATGTATACCGTAAAACTTCGTTCAAGTCATCAAAAGCATTTTACTATTTTGAGTAGTTAATGAGAAATGTGAAAATTCACACTTTTTATGGAAAATTTACCCAAATCGGGTTTTCATAAATAAACTTTTATTGACTATAAGAAATAAAAAATACTTAGGTACGACTGAACTCGACACATATAAAAATACTCACTTCAGGCCTCACTGGATCTTCAATCCCAACTATGCATATACAGGTAAGGTCACAGATAATCTTATCCTCTTCCTCCCAATCCGGCTCGGATGTTATCTGCACCTCGTTGTGTGCACCAGTGGGCTGAAACAGATAGTCCTTGTAGGCCAGACCGATGGTCCTAAGACCTTCGCTTGCCATTGGTTCAATGACCGTCTTTACTAAGCGATCACCGTCTTCTTTCGTAAACCTATCCAGGCGACCATCTCTGCCATAAATGTGTATGCACCTGGAATGGAAGGAGTTTCATTGTCAGAAAAACTTATAGAAAACATTAATGCTTTGATTTTAACTGCAATTAGGAATATAGATATCTATATGAAGGATGTCAATCTATGAATATCTTTGGTTTGTTCAGTGGCAGTGTTTTCTTGTGTGGCATGTTTGCAATATTAAAAGGAAATCTTGATTTACACTTTACAGTGGAGTACATTTTAAATTCTCAATAACACATTTAACACAAATAAATTTACAAGCAAAAGGTTATCTTTACAAGAAACTCATGTTGTAGTCAAAGCATAACTAAAACATTATATTTTTAATCTGAAAATAATACATCACTTTTAATGTTAATAAAAATTATTAAAAAAGGAATTCTAGTCAAAGCAGAAAAAACTCTAAATTATCAATCTTTTGTAACTGACAACAGCACAATTTTATAGTTTTGATGCATTTAAAGCAAAATTGCTAATAAACAATGATTACATTACTTTACAAACACTGTAAAAGGTTTAACTGCCGTGTTTACAAAACCACAAAGAACCTTACTAATCGAACAAAAAAAACTTAATTACTTCTTGAGAACCATCTCTGAGGCACCCTTGGTATACACCCTGAATCCGCCATCGATGCGAACCACAGTGCTCATGGATTTGCGCACCGAGTTGAAAGTGTACACCTTGTGCAGTTTTTCTTCTGGGAAGCGGTCACGCACTACCTGGTAGTCGCGCCCCATCCCATGCACGAAAGACAACAGCGCACACTCTGTCTTGTTGCCTACCTGTTTCGGCAGGTCTGCATTCAGATTGTCTGGCTGGAGAAAAAAATAGAATATTAATTATATCGAATAAATAAAATTAAGAATGTGATTAAGCATCGAATTCTTTTAACAGTGCTACTGTCTAGCCATAATAAAAAATGAAAACATCAATGTTGGTCTAAGTGAAAAATAGCTAAGAGATAGAAATGGAAATGTTTTGATGATTTTAATTAACTTTTACTTAATAGAAGTGTAAAACCATTAGAACAAGGTTTTTATTATAATTTAGTCAGAATAATAATAATAATAATAAAGAAGAACAGAATAACCCTTAAACTATGGATATACATAGAGAAAACTCTCTAAGCAACCCCAGATTATAATAGTGTCTTATTCCAAAATAATGTTAACAGGCACTAAAGTTGCAACAAATAGTAAACTTGAAATTTAAAGAAATGTTTTATGTTATCAACAATTAGTATACACTTATTTATAAAACTGATGTATCATATATTCCAAAACAAGTAAACAAGCAAGAATAAAATGTTACTTACTATAACACGTGAAGTATAAGAACTATTAACACAGATTCCAGTAACTAATAAATCGGCAACATTTGAAGGAAGATTTTGATACTTAGGCGTTTCTACATGATGAGTACCTGAAATTCACAAGTGTTGAGTGAAAAAGGATATAATTAAGTGCTGATATAAATATGCATGCCTTTGGACCATAGGGCAATAGTAATTAAAATATATCCAAGTTATAAAGATTGTTATATTATTTTTTTTTCTCTAATGGGGCTGCAACATTGGCGGTCAAGCTTTTTGCAGACTCGGCACATTCCTCAGAAATGAGAGCCATTCTTTTGTGGCACCATCTAGGCGACTCTCGCTACGAATTTCGACGCCCAGATTACAATGAATCTGAGCTCTCTGTGTATGTTAAAGTATACCGAGATTTAATTTTGCTGAGAGAAACCAGGCCAAATGGGCCCTCCAGGGATCTTTTACATGCCACATAATTATATGACATGCGTGCCCAGAATTTTCCCATCCAGAAAATCTGACAACTCAGCAGGGGCTCGAACCCATGATCTTGGGTTTACGATGCGGACACGTTTGTATTATAGTTAAATACAAAAGATTTACAATATTACTTTAGCATATTCAATTGAGAATCATTCCATGTCATTTGAAATGAAGACATTTTATAAGAAGTACAGGTCTTTTGGTAAAAAATAATAAAAAGCAGAGGTGCTTTAGTCCTCATAATACATCCCTTCACAGACAGACAGGTTTTGGCAATACTTAAAAGAATATTCATTGCATTTAAACACAGATGTGATAAACTAATATATTTTGTAGGTATAACTGCTAGGGTACTAACCACATGTGAAGCACTGTACAACCGTCATGCGATTAGTAGTGAGAGTTCCCGTCTTATCAGAGCAGATGGCTGTTGCATTTCCCATGGTCTCACATGCATCCAGATGACGAACAAGATTGTTGTCTTTCATCATTTTCTGAAAACAGAGATAAATAAGTTTTTTTTAAATAATTGGCTTTATTTAATAATTAATCAGCGAATACATTACACACCATAATAAACAAGCAAAAAACAAAGAATATAAAAAGTACAGCAAACTTCCATGGATTCTCATTCTAAGGATGCAAAAAGTGCAGGGCTTTGCGAGAGGTTATACTAGCTTCCAAAATAGCTCACATAAGTAACTATAAGTTTGAGCTTTTAAGAAAAATAAGCATGAAACATTAATTTGAACAATGAGCTGGTAAGATTTCAGCATCAGAAAAAGACTCAGAATGCCAGCGTGTATTGTAAAATCAGTTTTGAATTGGCAGATAAAAATTTAATATTTTATAATGTGGTAGCTTGATTTTCTTTTAGTAAATGGTGAACAAATTACTCTTTTGTATTAAGCACTCAACTCAAACCTCCACAAAGCTTTATTACTTGCAAAAGTTAGTATGTTAATGGGAGTAGTGGAGGGAGGTGTTAGTAAGTTTAAACTCCTATCATATTCTAAAGAGGTATTCCGAAAATTTTGCTAACATGGGGTTATATTATTTGCAGTGGAATCTCACAAAGTATTTTTATATTTTTTGTGTTTGATCCAAGATCAGTAATTTGACAAGGACCACTTGCTTCCAGCTGAATTTAAACATTTATATCTAAAGCAGAATTCGAAATCAAACTTCAGTACCAACCAAGGATCAGTGATTTTTATTAAATCAAATAATGCATTGCCATGACTTTTCCAGGAAAGAAAACAGAGACATTTTACATGTAACAGAAGCTTTAAAAAAAAATGTATCAAAACTCTCTATCAAATGGGACAGGGAACAAATGTAAGACATACATACTTACTAATAAGGAATATTGACAAACCTCATTGAAAATCCAATACCAAGACAAACGTGTACATGAAAATAGTTTCACTCTTAACTATTCAATATTAATTAAGAAATAAAGTAATTACCTTGACCGAGTATGCCAACGCTAGGGTGACTGCAAGGGGTAAACCTTCTGGAACTGCCACCACTAGAACCGTCACTCCGATGATGACAAACTTGACGATATAATTCATGAAAAACGGGTTCCACTCCAGCTCCATTATCACAAAGAATTTGATCACAAAACGAAGCAGAAGAATACCCACAGTCAGCAAGGCAATAAACGAGCCTAGAAACAGTAGTTAGTATTATACCATAAATCAAAATTAAACTTTTTATCATGAAATTTGTTACTAAATATTCTATGGTTGAATTTAATACAAATATTGTCTGCTACATCGGTTTGCAGTTTAAAGAATGAAAATTTAGTACAAACGTTTGCTCTAAAAATAAAAGCGTAACTTACATAATATTAGTTCTTTGGATTTTTTTAAAACAAAAACTTGCGACAATTTGCAAACAAACAATCTATAGTTTGTATTTTCTTGTCTTTATAAAACCATCTATAATAATATAATAACCTTATGCTCTTTAACTAGACGTTTGTTTGAGCTGTAACTTGGCACAAATTCATACTTAAGTCATGACTTTTGAACTTTCAAAGTTTAAATTGTCTATTTTTTAGATAATTTTATTTAAGTGCTCAATGCTACACCCTTTTTGCCATGTGATAGATAAACTTTATTGTGATATATATGTCATCAATTTAAACGGAATTAATTATATATAAAAAATATATTCCTTCAAGTTTTCTATTCATTTTAAATAAAGTTTTCGTGTGTTTGACGAAGTAGCAACTGTGGAGATATCGAATAAAAAATTAATTTTCTTGTTATCATAATGGAGATTAAATTTGTAGTTTTTAAATTTCAAATATGAGGAGATAATTTTTAAAAAAAAAAGGTTTTGATGAAATTTGGGATAGCGCCTTGTTTCAGTTTTTGTTTCAATATGACATATCCCACTTGTCTTTGCAAGACTTATTGTTCATTGCTTGAAAGTGGGTGACAGATAGACAAACAGATGAACAATTATAATACCTTCCACTTTTTACATTAAAAAACGTATTGGGGTAGCTAAAAGTCAAATAACGCACTTTTTTGCATGCGGTGTGCTTTGGTTAGGTTAGGTTTTTGAATTATCATCGCACTAGAGCTACACGAGGGCTATTGGCGACGGGCGTCATATTTTAGAACCACAACCAGGTGATAAGCCAACACCTGAATTGGCACCCAACGCAACAGTTAAGGGCGACATCGTACGCAGGGTTAGGACTTTGAAGGATATTTTAGGTGCACTCCCTTACACGGGGTATTATCTGTCGGACATTTTTGGCGATGCCGGGACCCGAACCTGGGACCTTCCGCATGCTAAGCGAGTGCTTAACTGACTGGGCTCCCCAGCCCTGTGGTGTGCTTTGGAAATAAATACACCCAACCAATTAGTACCACTTACCGGCATACCCTATCTGTATTGCTAGTTTGGTGAGCTTCGTCTGAAGCACTGATTGCTCCTTTCGTGAGCTGCCCTCCGCTTTCTCTTTGGCAGGAACTATCTCCCCGGTGGGATCCTTGCTATTAACCTTGTCGTTCGGGATGTGGGAGTTTCCGGATAACATGGCATCTTCGTCTGACAATGGAAAAGTTACACAAATTGTATGAATGCTTGAGCTCTTCTTAAAGAGTGATTCCTTTATTAATGCAAAAGGAATCATGTAAAGGAATACATACATTTAAAATGATGGTATCTGTTTAGCTTATTGGGTATTAGTTAGAATGCTTATATTGTTATTAACAGTGAATGAGGCAGATTGACCAAGAGTTTCCAAAGCAAAGTGCTTCTGTGCCAATCAAATGGAAATAATTAAAATTCTAAGCTACATTTCTCTGACTGTATTGAATATTTTTACCTACATTTTGTTTGCTATGATATGTAGCTAACTTGCAGATTTTTATGATCAAAAATAAAAAAAAATATTCTAAACCATTTTAAAAAATGGGATTATAGAGATCTGTAAGTCAGCTACATTTTATTACATAAAAAAATCTTGGTAAAATATTCAATACAGCAGGAAAAATGTGGCTTAAAAAGATTTTTTAAAAAATTGAATCAACACAGAGACTCATTGGTTTAGAGACCCCGGCACATTCAATTTTATTCGTCCTTAAATAAAGATTAGCTTCAAAAAATAATTCACTTCCTTTAAATAAAACATGTTTGCATAATTCTGAGTCTTGTGAAACATTGTAGTATTGAGATATAAAGTGTACACAAAAACATTTTCAAATCAATAAGCAAATGTTGGTTCAATGTAAAAAAACAAATTTTGCTATTATATTGAATTACAAACAGGATTAAACAAACACACATTAGGTCAGTAAAATATAATGTCTTACAAACCAAAAATGTATGTTAACAGCAAAAATAACTAAGTAGCAAGGAAGGATAACATCAGTTTTTTAAACATGCAAAAACATGGCCAAACCTAAATTTCCACCAACCTGTTTTCTAAAAATTTAATCAAAGGGTTACTTTAAAATTTGGAATTCAATTAAAGAGCAATAATTTATGGTAAATTATAAGTTTTGAAGAGAAAAATTATTCTGCAAACTAACGTTTCAGGTTTTAAGTAATAACGATTCTCGAAGCTCTAAAAGCATAAATACATCTACATTTACCATTACTTCAACAATAATTCCAACAGCAGCACCATAGAAAATAATTTTTCAAAAATTAGTAAATCTGACAATGGTTGTTGACTCACCAAAGGGTTTAGGTTAGGTGAGGTCTTGTTTTCCTTTATCTTGAATTACTTTTGTTTTGGTTGCTAGATATAATCAGGTTTGTGTGCGGACCTAAATATAGGTCTACTAACCAACTTTACCAAAACAAAATTAATTTGAGAGAAAGGAAAACAAGACCCCGGAGCTATTGCCAGATCCTCCGTGAAACAACCCCGTAACTTTACTTGGAAAAATACTTTTTCAATTTGATTAACTTAACACAAAGAATATTTCCAGTTTGAAGTCGTGGTTACCCCCTTCACAGGAAGCTAAGCATCCTCCATCTTTACTTCCCATATTTAGTCTAAGGGGTAATTTTTAGTTTACTAACCTTTAAATTTAAATTTAATCAAATAGAGTTTTTTTAATAAGGTAGTAAAAAACAAGGTCTTTGGATCATTGGTTACACTTTTCAATTTAATTGGCCAGGAAAAAATAATACAGCTGCAAAAAAGGAAAAAGCGTAACCCAGGAACCAAAAAACACTTTTTAGATATCTTTATAAACAAACACTAGTTTAGGAACTTGAAATTAAAACATGAGTGGACTAAGAACCATCCCATAGACACAACATAGAAAGTAAAAGGACTGGTGGAGCTTAGTTTCCCTTAAGAATGAATTGGAGGGAGCCTTAAAACTCAAGTGTCTGAAAATCCAATGGGGAAAAAATTACTAAGGCTGTATTGAATATTTTCACAAACATGTGTTTTCTATATAGTATACACGAAACATGGAATTACAAACATGATCAAACAAACACATATTTGGTGAGTTATCTGGCTTATAGGGCCCCATAATATCACTTTTTGAAATTGGGTCAAATATTTTGTTGTTCAATTATTTATTGAAAATTACAAGAATATTCGAGCAAATTTCAAATAGTGGGAAAGTAGAGCACTGAAAGCCAGCTTTAACATATGCAGTAAAAACCTAACTCCTCAAATTTATTTTTTCAATTGGATTAACACAGACACACTTTGGTTATAGGACCAGCTTCCATTCTCAATTGACATGGGGCGTTATAAAAGCGAACAGTCCCCTGTAACTTTAGACCATAATAAAATGTCTGTCGCAGGAGTGGGTTAGGTTTGGTTTGAATTATCGTCGCACTAGAGCTACACGAGGGCTATTGGCGACGGGCGTCATATTTTAGAACCACAGTCAGGTGACTAGCCAACACCTGAATAGGCACCCAACGCAACCATTAAGGGCGACATCGTACGCAGCATTAGGACTTTGAAGGATATTTAACGTGCACCTCCTTACACGGGGCATTATTCATCGGACATTTTCGGCTGCACGGGCCGTTTATAGGTCGGCAGCTATTTCGGCGATGCCCGGACCCAAACCTAGGACCTTCCGCATGCTAAGCGAGTGCTTAACCGATTGGGCTCCCCAGCCCCGTTGCAGGAGTGGGAAAATGGGAGGTTTGACTAGAGCTACACGAGGGCTATTGGCGACGGGCGTCTTATTTTAGAACCATAGTCAGGTGACGAGCCAACAGCTGAATAGGCACCCAACACAACCGTTAAGGGCGACATCGTACGCAGCGTTAGGACTTTGAAGGATATTTAACGTGCACCTCCCGAATGGATGCCCGGACCCGAACCTGGGACCTTCCGCATGCTAAGCGAGTGCTTAACCGATTGGGCTCTGGGAAAATGGGAGGTTTGGCCATGCTTTTTTCGCGAGTCGCCACTCTGATGAGCACAAAAGAGGAAGAAATCACCTGAAGGGGATACTGGGACTGTCAAGGGTGAACATTCCATTCTATTCTTAGCATCGCTATGCCATGCTGTCAGTGAGAACAAAAGAGGGATCTGTAAGCAACTCGTTGAACACAAACATCAATCATGCACTAGGGACATTCAAAGCAACCATATATCGTCAAATTGAATCGGTGAGTGCAGAAACAATGTCAGTCACAAATTTCAAATTTTTCAGGAGGGAGAAAAAACGTAATAACGCCTCCATTATTTCTGTACTAAACATTCGAAACAAACGTCCTGTATTTACGAACTACTCAACAGACTAACGTAGTTCTTGCATTCAACACCCATCTTGCCTTTCTACGCTTATTTTCATTGAAAACAAGGTTTCAGATTTTTTTTACTGAAGTGGTTTCTGCACTCACCGATTCAATTTCTGAAGATGTCCATAATTAAATTGACATTACTAACAGATTTCTAAAGGCAGGGTTCATACAACTTTCCTTACAAACATTAAGGGCTTTTTAAGAACTTTTTTAAAACATTTATATGGTTTTTAAGAACAGAACAGCTTTCAATGTGGCTTCAACGGCTGGTTTGGATTGGATTGGTTCTCCTGATGACAAAACTGTGAGCTCTGATTGGCTGATTATCGGGCGGCGATTAATAATGAATCTTAAAGTTCTCTAAAAGAAATTTGTGAAACGCCACCATTTTCACTTAAAACATCTCTTTTACGGAAAGTAAAAGATTTTAATAGAAAAAGAAAGCAATTTGGAACTTTAAAAAATTTAAAGGGTTTTTAAGGATTTTTTACTTATTTTTTAAGGGGTATTAAGGACTTTTCCCCATTTTTAAGAAAAAATTATTTTTAAAAGAATTTTAAAGTTTTTTAAGGACTGTACGAACCCTGCAAAAGGACAAACTAATATATCAGCAGGAACTGAAAAAATCACAAATGTGCAAAAGTACAGAGATGGAAAACTTGATACTGTTCAGCCTACAGTTTAAAAAAATTGCAAATACCTAGAATTTGCACATTCATGGTTTTGTCATTTGACAGACGATGTGGAATCACTTTTTGGTAGAGAAGCTATTGATGATGTGAGTAGGAAGTTAGATATTATAACAACTTAATTTTAAAAAATCTGCTAGGGGAAGGTTATTTTAAAAGCTCCAAAATCCTCTTAAATTTTTTTTACACCAATTGATTTAAGTTTCAGGAATATAAAATAAAACATTGGAAATTGAAAACTTCAGAATAATATTAATTTGCAATTTTGAAACTTTAAATTTATTTTCGTATACTATGGCAGCAGTGACGCCGAATATTCCCTATCAGCAAACAACGTAAGCAATTTTATTTTTTAAAAGGGGTTCACTCATACATTTCCTCAATAATCTCCTTGTTAATCTAGAAGTAATTCCACCCATTAGTTTATTCTACAGAAACGCATGAGTACTGGCAGTTTAATTATGGACACCCTGTACTTTAACTTAGATATTACGTCTTTTAAGGGAAATCAATTAATGTTAGTTAAACAACAAAAATTCTATAAAAACAATTTTTCAATTCTAAGAAATATCTTTTATCTAACTTTAGGTGTGAAGTAGAAAATGTTACGAATTAAGGTATTACAACATACATAAAACAATATAATGTCTATGGGTAATTCAAAAGTGCCCAGCTTTAATGATGTTGAAATCAAGGTCGTTATAAGCATGAGCAGATTAAGATGTTACGCAATATTGCTCTAGATTAATATTAGCTGATTAAATATACTTATTATCTATTTTGAATTATTAACACAAATAAAAGATTATCAATAATAAAATACTGTGAGATGAAAAAAAAAAGTCTTAAGAACCTGAAGATTGTAAAAAACTTCAAAATATATAACTTTGTTTATTATAATTATGTTTTGCACAGGGTGATATGGTTGCCATTCATTTAATACATTGATTAAGGATTTGTGCAAGGGTTTTCACATTAATGAATAATAACTACAAAACATAGAGTGTACTACAGTGGTGATACAATAAAGGACATTTTATTTTAAACAAACTATACATTTAACACTATTTTTTTTTTCTAACTATTAAATGAATAACTAAAAGAGAGAGAAGGGTAAGAAGAAGTACTAGAGAAAGTAATATAAGGAAAATGGTAAAATAGAGAATCAAAATAAGGACTCAAAGAGCATCAAATTTAAAGGAAAGAGTTGAAAATAAAAATAATTTGTTAGAACCTGATGAATTTAGCAACAATAAAAAAAACATTACTTGTACCAACTACAAGAGTAGTAAAAAATAAAAAAATAATTGCAGAATTATAATTTTTTTTTAAAAAATTATTACTGTAAAGGGAGGCAGTTTTAAAAGAGGGCTCTTTAACTGTATTCTGTACTGAGGCTCCTTTTAAAATTGCAACACTGTATAAATTTCTATATCAAATACATATTGTGTTTTTTTTTTAAATGAAAAATCAATGCATATCATATTTTATTTTACTTTCCGGTGTTGCCACAAAAACCTGATATTTAAAAAAATTATATTGTATTAAAATCTCAATACAATTGATAAGAGGACCATTTCAAATTTATATAAAAGAAGCAATAAAAATTATGTTACATGCTAAAATAAATAAAAAATTTCATTTATTAAACTCAATACGAAACTTTTCAATCATGACCTTGAAAGTTCATCTTGTTCCTAACACACCTTAAAAAAACCTTTTCGGAAGAAAATTATTCTCTCCAAAAACAGCTAAGTGAAAGTTGGCAGAAATAGATAGAAGAAAAGCAGTAGGAAGAAGTGCACAGATTTCTTTTTATTTTATTTTGTGTGGGTTAATTGAACATTACCTGAGTTGCCTTTCTTCTTTTTGGATGCTTTTTTGGCTTCTAAAAGGGTCATCAAAGTGGAGGAGAGAAAAATGGTCCAATTAGATTTTGTATTTTAAGTTAATAAAAATAGCTTTTTCGATAAAAATGCAGATTGCAGAGCTTTTTTTAACGTCAAAATAAAAAAGGCTTTTAAAGAAAAAAAATGAAATTCAAAAAATATATGTAAAACAAAAAATGTGTACAGGATGCTTCAAAACTTTTTTTTGATAATTTTATATTTTAGACTTCATAAAAAATGTTGGGCAAAAGAAAAATATAATGCTACCAATAAAATGCATAGTCATTACGAATGATAATAATGATAGTTATTATGAATGATTAACATTTTGAAATATTGTTTCATAAAAAAAATAAACAATTAAAACAAAATCAGTTAGAGGATAAATTTTGGAACATTTTAGCAGTTTTTCTACTCAATTAGATCATTGGAAATTTGATTGGAAATTGGATTTCCACAGAAGAAATAAAAAGCTTTACGAATAAAGCAACCTGTACATTAAACATATAAAACAAAAAAAGCTGGCCTACTGCTGCATAAAGCATCCAAAGCGCACCATTATCTAAAAAATGAAGGAAAAAGCTTTCTTCACTGGAGACCTACTAGTAGTATTTCTATTTTCCTAAACTGATCCCGAAATACATTGTGTTTGTTTTTGTGGTACTAAAAGACTTACAGATATCCCCACACATATATTGCAAAAATCAGAGCTATGGCCTAAAATATTATAATAGCACCATCATGTGTCGAACAAATTCTTGTATTTAACTTATTAAAATTTAAAATGCACGAATCAGAAACAAATACATATCAATAAATTTCCGGAAATGTGAGGAAACAATTTCACCAAACAGCATACCTATACAAAGCATTGGCTACTAATTTGTTTGCAAATGATAAAAACCGACAGCCGCCTGAAAGCAATTTAGCGCCAAATCTAGACTGACCTTTCTTCAATTTTTTCTTTTGTTCGTCCTCTTCGTTTTTAGTTGCGCCAAGCAAGGTGAAGATAATTCCGGCCTGAGAGTTGACTCCAACGGCAACGACCACCATCTTTCCACTGCCTTCCATGACATGGGTACCTGTAAAATTAACAGCCTAGTTGATTTACCGTCACACAGGATTAATAAAGACTTAAGGGGAGAGCACAGCAAAAACCAAAAAAAAAAAAAAATCGAATTTTTGAAACCAGTATTTTCTGATAGATGGAAGCCTGATCTATTGAATGAGACCATTTTCGTATTGATCGATTGATTATTTCTTATAAAAAAAATTTAAATTATAAAAATAAACAAATGCGCCACGCCTCCTTTGAATTACTAATTATATGCTTGTATTATTTGTTTGTTATATTATAAAATAAGAATTTTTTTAAGTTGATTTTTTTAAACTATTCACTGGTTTAATGCAAGAAAAAAATGCTGATGGTTTACATGAAATTCGGTTAACACAAAATGTGTCGGTGGTCTATTCGAGTTCGTGCTAACATGATCGACTGTATTTGTTTTTCGCGTTTTTCTCAAGACTATAATTTCCAACACATCGGTACACCTTTCTCTAAATCTATTAAATATTTTAATAGTTTTTTGTGTGTTATAAAACCATTTTAGATCTATTTAAGTCACCTAATTTTGTCTTACAAATTACAATTTTTTTTTTTATTATTTTATACTTTTCTGCATTGAAAATCAGAATTTTAATGAATTTAGAATATAACGTTATCAAATTTAAAAATTATTTTAGGCTAAAAAAACAGGTGACCAATATAAATCTAACTGTTTACTTGTATTTGAAACAAGTTGTACGTACATTTATTGCATATTTTTTGTACAAATGGTACCGAAAAAATACTTGTATTTAAAAAATTCTTAATTGTATGTTTTAAAAGATGTCCTTTTTCTAAAAAAAATATATTTTTAAAATAAGATTCTTAGGTACAAATATAATAATAAAAGTTCAATACATAACTTGGTACAATTTGTTTTTTTGTAACATAATCTTTAAATTATTTAGAGCCTTTTGAAATCAATACTAAGAATTGCTCATTTTTGCTGTCGCTAACTATGTTCTCCTCTTAAGTCTGTTTTGTAAATAGCCTCTTAGATGATAATATCTTCCAAATTTGGATTAAAAGTGGGAAGTCAGCAATCGGTAGATGGAGAAACCAGATAACCCAGTGATGTATGCTTTTAGAGCAGCGTGCCATAAGGTGGTCACATCAAAAGCGATTTAGTTTTCTTAAGACGAAAAAATAATAAAGGAACAAAAAAGGGACTAATAATTGTCTTAGAGACATAACTTAAAGACTGCCTGGGAAATTTTCGCTACGAGCAAACATATATTACATTAAAAAATGCTAGACTGATATGCTGTGAACAATACTGAACTGGTAAACAACAGGATTTATAAAAAAAATTTCTACCCAGATGTTCCCCTAACAATACCCATTTCTGAGGCAAGTTATTCTAAACCAATGAGAGATTTGTAAAGGAATTTTTACTTTTAAAGTTAACAATTATAATAATTAAAACTGAAATGGCTTAGTCAAAATATATTTTACCTGATAGCAGAATAGGATCCGTGCTTTCACTCTTTTTTACATGGTCGGACTCTCCAGTTAATGAACTTTCATCAATTTTCAGATCGTTACTCTGGATGATGAGACCATCTGCTGGTAGCAAGTCGCCTTCAAAAGCAAATATATCGTTTTAGTTTCTAGTAGAAATAAAACAGACAAATTGAAAAGGTATCTATAATAAAAGCAACAAAACTGTAGTAAAATATATTGAATGTTAAGTCGGGCAAATAATTTTTGTAAGAGGAGACAGTAATTATTTTTTTAAAACTCTATACTCACAACATATTTGTTCTCTTAAATGTAATTTTACACATGATCACCCTTATCCAAGTGTAAAAACAACAATTGTATCAAAATAAGTAAAATACCTAACAATTTTAGAATCACATATGATATACAAAAAACTGTTAAAGCCCTGTAAATTTGTCTCAAATGTAGCAGTAATAAATAACACAATTTGTAAATGCACAAAAAAAGAAAGAAAGAAATTAAGAGCTTCGTGGAAAAAATATGCTATGAGACAAAAAGGCGAAAATAAGAAAATGAGTTTTAAAAATTTAGTTTGCGTAAAAAATTAATTGCAAACCTTAAAAATATATTTAAATTAAAGCTTATGGTTAGTGGAAAATTATTATCTTTTAAATTTTGAAATGATATGTTCGTTAACACAAAATCAATCTATAAATAAAATGTCACATGATAGTACATACATTCTTCCATTAAGCTCTTCAAGTTACAAAATAGTTTATCAAATTAACCAGGTATGTTTTAATAGGTTTTAATATACCACTAAACTAAGCTGAAACAACTTACCATACTTGACTTGGCATATGTCCCCCACTACAATCTCACTCACAAGTATCTGATTGACTTCCCCTCCCCTGATAACAGCAAACTTGTGCTCGTGTTCTATCCTGTTCTGAAGACCTCGGAACTGTCGCTCTTTGGAATAGTCGTTGAAGGCCGTCACCAGCACCACGATGATTACAGACACCAGAATGGCAACACCTTCGATCCAGCTTGCCTCGGCCTCTGAGTCATCGTGGCCACCTGGAGAAAAAGATAAATAAAACATCAATAACTTGTTTGATAGTAAAAAATAGGGTTTAGTTTGAATGTATCTAAATACTGATAGCTAAACTTCAATAGATCAATATGCATTTAAAGGTACTTATGTGCCCTATAATCTAATTTCCAATAACTTTAAGAACTAAAAAAGTTTGATGGGAGCTACCCATTGCGCAAGCAGGAGTTTCCAACAAACCTTATTATGCCATTCTGACAAGTACTGTGAACTGGTGTATCAGAAGGCAGTAAATTTTCCAGTTTGTAGCATACCTTTTAAGTTTAGAACCAAAAAAGATATATGACAGCAACTCTTTCAGTGAGCAAGATTTTCAATAGAACCTTATTTTGATGCCCAACAGGAACTAGGTGCTTATGTGCCAAGTTTGAAATATGTAGCTCTTTTAGTCGGAGCTGTAGAGGGGTTTCGGACTGATCTTCAAAAAACTTGTTTTAGAATCAGCTCCCTCCAAAGTGTGTACAAAGCATATAATCTCCATTTTGGATTTTTGATCCCAAAGTAATATTTTTATTACCTTACATTTTATATTAGGAAATTGAAGTAAAATATATTGTACTGGCACCTGAAATTGTGTTATGTTAGGCAGCAACTTTGCATAAGAAATATATTATAGTGATGCGGACAAAAGTGTAAGGCTAAGCTATAGATGCTTTAAGTATGAATAAGTATAGTAAGGAGGAACACTAGAAAGTGCTTTCAAAGCTTGTGTTAGTCGATCCACCATAAAGGAGCAACGACATCAATAGCAAATCTTACCTAGTTCTAGGTTTGCCGGTGGGGTGTAAAAGGCCAGACCCAGGGAGACTATGGCTGCTACTTCCAGAATAATGAGGGTCACATCCTGCAGCGCCTCCCACACCAGCTCCAGAAAGGTCTTTGGCGGCTTGGGTGGAATCTGGTTGGCACCATACTTGTCGCGCCTAGCTTCTATGTCCGAGTCACTTCCACTCAATCCTGTAACATTTAGAGAGAAATGAATACATAAGCAGAGTTCTTTATGGTTTTTTTTTTCATTTTGAACAGGTTTAATTGAATAAAAATTATAATATATCTGAAAGGAATTCTGAAGGAAATATCGCTGGTTTTCCTAGGAACATTTTTAATGAAAACTTTTATTGAAAAAATTGTCTTATAACTTTTTACTCATCTCTAATTCTCTAATGAATGTGTTGGCAAGAGGAAAACTCTGGTTAGAAAGAAGCATAATTTTTAAATTGCATAAATAAATCAAACAACAAAAAAATTAACTTTGAATATTATTTAACATTTTTAGAAACATTGGCCTAAATCTATCTAAATTTTTAAATGATTTTTTTCATAAATTAAGAGTTTTACTATGCAAAGAATTCCAGGAGAGGCAATTATTTATATGTTAAAACATATACACAATTTTTTAAAAAAATTTCATCCTGTGGGAGAAACTTGGAGGTGGGAGAGGGGACTAAATATATTTGAATTTCAAATACGCTTTTCCTTCAAATGTTTACTAACAAAAGACAGCTTTCCCCATTGCTTCCTTGCAACAACCGTCTTAAAACTACTGCGAGAAAGTTGGACGAGTTCAGTCCTACCTTCTGTGGGCGACGTGTGCAGCCTCCTACACAGCTCCTGTGTGCCCCCATACTCCTCTTTGATCCTCTGGACTGCATCGTGGCCCCTGTACTCAAGGAGCTCCCTCAAGTCCTTTATTTCCACTTCGCCCATCCCTCTCCAAAAAGGTGCTGTTGGGAAGATTAGTTGGCATTAGGCACCAGAAATTTGTACAAAAAGTTCAATAAATGGTTTATAGATATTTAAAAGACAATACAAGCACTTACAATAACTGTACAATTAAATACCAGAGACATTTTTAAAAAGTATGAAACTCAACAAAATATTTGTACTTTTTTTTATTGCTATTGTCCCAATCTAAACCTAAACCGACATTAAGTTTGCAGTATACAAATGTTCTAAGCGAAAAAGGGTAAATAGTTCCCATTTTTGAGTGTGAGAATCGAATAAAAAAAGGTGTTTCACATTCAATAAACAATTTTATTTGCTATTTCAAGACATAAATTCATTATTTTTATTAGTTAAGCTTCAGTTAGAGTGTTATTTTAATTATTTTTTCCTTCGATTTTGACGTAAAAGGGCGCACGAATATCAGGGTCAAAGGAGCAACCAATCGGAGCATTCGAAATCTCGGCGCCAGCAGCGTTGTTTACGCAGTTTCCTCCGCCTAGTACATTTCTCTGCTGCAAACTTAAGGTCGTTTTTGGTATAGTTTTTCTTAATGGCAATAGAAAATGTCCTCCTTAAATTAGCGACTAGAAAGACAGTTGGTATTATTCACAAGAAACAAGTACAATAAGTTTAGAAAATGCTTTTGTTGGTATTTAAAGCACAAAGGTTTAATGATAGATTTTTGCTAATGGAAAATTACTTAAGCTTAAATATGCAGCTGGAAGGACAATAATTTTTTTTTCAACAAATAATTTAGTACTTAAAAGAATTATATGCATTAAATACCAGGGTTATTTTTTTTTAAAATAGGGCGATCAACAATATCTAAAAGCTTATTTATTGTTACTGTTCCCATATAGACTTTTTATACTAAAACATTCCTATTCCTCCCTTTCACACAGCTTGGTTTTATGTAATAGAACAAAAACAATAAGAAAAATTGCTGTTATTACTTGCAAATACAATTTTTGATAATAAAAAATGAAAATTTCTACTCTATATCCAATCCTTTTATGTGGTTTCAAATTTTCATTAATTAAAAGTTGCAATTAATGAAACTACGAACTAATGTTCATTTTGTTTTTAATTTACCGACACAATAAATCCTTAATAACAAAGAACCTCATATTATGCAAAGATTGTTTAACTGTATTTATTGCGACAACAAAAAAATTCAGCATAATACAATTAATTCAAATTTGAAACTAAGACTTGGTAATTGTGCTTTTTTAATAAATGACCAAATTCTTAATTCTCCTCCAAAATATGTAAAATGCTTTTATTTCTTCTAAAAAGATACAAGTTTCATGGTAAGTGGGCTCAATACAATGCAATAGTTAGTCTGTTGTTTTTTAAAAACTTTTTGGAGGCAAATCAAAAAGTTTTGATTGGCAATTTTAGAAATCTGTAACAAGAGTTACTAAGTTACTTAAATTAAGTAAAAGTGGGTAAGTCCTTAATTAAACTCATGTATATTCATATCATAAATAAATCGATTGTTTTTATTTTTGTTCTAAAAATTAAAGTTTGACTCGTTCTTTTCACTAAGTATTCAAGCAGCTCTAAACACCCTTTCGGTGCATCACTGCTGCATATTTTACATAGTATTTGAATGTATATAAAAGAAATTGACAAGTAAAGTGCCAAATATGATTTCAACCTCCGAATTGTAAAGCAAAGTTAACATGGACACGATTAACAACTAACCGTAATAGATTACAGATTCACGGACTTTATAGCTGGATAAATATTAAGTTTTTTTTCAACAATTATTTCTAATTTTGTGTGAATAAATTTAAATTAAATGCATTTAGTTAAAATTATGAAATTTTACCCTAATCCATCGAATTGCAAAAACAATTTTTTAAGATTAGTTTCGCAAGAAGGTGCTAAGAAAATTTGATTTCTTAGAAAAATGAAGTATCGCAACTTTTTTAGTGTATGCATTTTATGATTTCATTTAACGGTTTTATTGCATAATTGATTGCTTATAAATCGTTCAAATGTGATAAGAGCTAATTGTTACTTTTTTACCAAATGTGTTTGCAACAATAATAAAATAAATATTTTAGCACTAATCAAGAGAGCCAAATAGTTGAAAGTGGTGCTAAGTAACAGAAACTTTACATAACCACTTGCAATTATTTAACTGAATTTGTTATAATGTGCTGCTAGTCTTCCAGATTTAAAAGTGAATGAGCTAAACAAGATCAACACAGCCTTACTAAATGCAATTAATTACCGTGTAACGCACCATAGAAATGAGAAATGTCTTTGATGAACTATACGAATAGGGAGTAAAGAAAGTGTTACCAGTTATTCCGATTACTTACCAAAAATTAAGTTCTTCTCAGCTGAGATTCATTTTTCTATACAACTCCTTCCTTAGCTTTTCCAAAGACAGCACTGTCAACCGAACTAGAATAGACAAAAGAGCCGAAATCAAGCACTTTGTTAACGAATATCAATAACTTAAAAACCGATCGGTTAATTTTTCGGTATTTTCGATCGGTTAATAAAAATGAAAAGAACGTTCGAGTACTTCCCTTTAAAACGTGATTCTTTTGTTTGTAACTGAAAGACTTGCAACAGAGCTACGCCGTTAACTAAGAAAACAGAAGTAGCATATGACGCATGGTCAAAGGCAGAAAAAAGTGATTTGAATAGATATTTAGTTCTGAAGATTTTTTACAAATAAAATACCTATTAGTTCTTGCATGAACAAGCAAGGACGTGGGGTTAGTAAGAGGAAGTTGCTAAGTCGAAACAGAAACATGAAAAGAGAAGAAGAGGAATACGAAATGTAATAAATCTAAAGCTAAGTCCTTTTTGCTCTGAGGTATAGAATTAAAAACAATGAGTAGAACTTTTTAGTTTTTTTTAATGTTCTATTTCGATGCACACGAAAGGAAGACTGGGTTTAAAAGAAAAGAAGACTTCCAATGATGACACCTTGCAAGGAATGTTCATTATAGCAAATCAAAATACCTCTTTCAGTTAGACCATATTGCAGGGGTAGTAGTGGGGCAATGCAAAATTTCAGGACAGAAATTTAAGAAAAAATCAGGACATTATTTATGTAATAAAATACAGTATAATTCAAACAACGATTTTACCGACACTGCTATACACAGAAAAAAAATCAAGCCCTACTCAAAAAGAAAGAAATTAAGGAAAATTTAAAAAAAATTACTGCTAGCATAATAAATATCTAAATACTAAAATCGTATATAAGCTCTCCATTTTTTGAAACTAAAACCTTTAAAAAATTAGAAATCAATCCCAGTATAGGCTGAAGCAGCGGTTCCCAACCTTTTCTGGACCATCGCCCCTTTTGTTAGGTTGACTAACACATATCGCCCCCCTTTTAAGTTTCATGTTTTGTTCAATTACAATACTTCAGACTGTTCAATTACAATACTTACAATACTTGTCATACTTCAGATCTACTTTGAAGCCGGAGTGGTTGCAAAGAGTTAAAGCTTATCCACAACCCACAGCTTCAAACAAGAATGGATCTACAATAGAACCATGAATTTCTAACTTGATCAAATCTTCAAATCTTGTAAGAATGTCAGTTTTTAACTTGTCAAGGTGATCAATAAAAGTTAGAATGGTACAGTATATTATTATAATTTTCCCCCTTTGAATACTCATCGCCCCCAAACTATTTATTGCCCCCTTCATAACACAAATCGCCCACTTGGGGGCGATCGCCCCCAGGTTGGGAACCACTGGGCTAAAGCAATAAAAATGTTGAAAAAAAGTTTCAAAGTAAGATATACCAAAATATTGAACAACATTCCAGGCTAATCTTGTTATCGCAAGCTCGTGACTCACGGATACTTGATGAGAAGAAAGTATTCTGGTTGGCCTAACTTGGATTGAACTGGAGCTATGTAAATAACAAGACATCTCTCCTCTCACAAGATCCTCTTCTGATCACATAGAGCCAGAGAATTGTCAATAATTACAAGGTAATGAGACGCCATAGGTGGATTTTGAGAAAATTACTAGGCAGTAAAATAAGTAGATCAAGAAGCATTTACCAGACTTTTGGTCAGGAGAAAATGACCTGGAAGATTGCACTGGCCGTTTGACCGATATTTGAAGACAGCTTAGTGGATCCTAATCTTAATCCATCTACCAATTTTAATCTGACTAATCTGAGTGTAGTTTTCATTGATATATACCGAGAATAAAGAATTTTCGATTGCGTTAGTGACGTGTAAAATTTTGAGTCTCAGGAACCACTATTTACTAATAAAAAAATTATAAATTTTGATTTTTAAATCGTTGGGAAAATTTTTGATATTCGATTTTGAAAATACCGACCGAAGGAATGCTTTTTTTTTGTCTTACCCCTGTTTCTTTTTCACAGGAGGAATAAACACAATAAAAATGCTAAAATAGCCGCCCAAGGTTAAAAAAAAAAAAGATGATGCTTAAGCAGAAATAGTCGCTTTTCTTTGAGGGGGTTCACAGGAGCTGGATATTTCTCTTTTCTTAAGGCCGATTGACGATGAGGGAAAAAAAAAGTAGATCATTTCGAGGAAAAATCAAACAAAAAACGATTTCAATGGGAATATACCAAATTCGAAACCTTTTTTTTTTTTAATATGTTCTATTGTTAATTCTAGGCTTACGAGCACTTTAGTGCTATTTTACTTGAAACAGCAACCTCCGATTTCTTTTTGTCGTTAAAGAACTTGTCTTTAGTTTCAATTAAAAACACAAAATAATTCACTCAGCAACAAAAAGAATTCTAAGTAGCATTCTAAGTTTTTGAAAGTAAACATCCTAAAATTTGGTTGACTTATCTGTCCTGAACTAAAACAAAAAAAAAAGAAATTCTGATCCTACGACGATTACATTGCCAAATAGTAAATATTGCAAGCATTGGAATTGTTCTTCAAGGCCCAAAAATTGATTTTCTTTTCATTAAATGATAAAATGTCACTAATATCGAGACAAAACAAATCTAAAAAATAAATTTTGATGAAAATATGGAAGCAACTTAAAAATATAAGTAGTAGTTGACAGGTATGAAATTATGTTTGTTAGTATTTTTTTTTAATTTCAGGACAATTTGTGAAAATTTAGGACAATTCAGGACACAGAAAAAAATTTCAGGAAATTCAGGACAACTACGACCCCTGATATTGAATGAGCAGATCATGACAAAAACGGCATCATAAATCATTTTACGCCATTTTTTTTGTGCAGGAAGAATTGAAATTTTGTCTTCAAGGACTGTTGACGTAAAGGAAGACAAATTCACTTTAATTGTTAATGAATCCTTTTTTAAGATTTGATGAATAGGTAGGAAGTGCACACTTTCTCAACTCTTTATATCTAAAAGTTATATTCGAGAACGCTCTCATTTTGCACATTTCGAATAGTAAAAAATTAAAAAACTTTTTTAGTATGTATAAAACTATGATCATTAGTAATTTTAAAAAAGTTAAATCTTATCGTTATATGTAAACCAAATTAATTTCACGAAATCTAGGCACCGGATACGTAACCGCAGACACTTGTACCATCGAGATTTGGTTGAATTAATTTTGCACTAAAGCTACACGAAGGCTATTGACGGGGCCCCGTAAAGTTTGAACAACATCAGTGACAAGTTTAATTAAGGACAATCCCTTTAAAAGATCTGTCCGTTTGTTAAGGCCTATCACATACAGGGTGGTTATAAAATAACGCTCGCTATTCGGAGGAGTGGTCTGTACACTTACTATTCAAGAAGGTGGGGGGGGGGGGGGGGGGAATGGAATCATAAAAAACAAACTTGTCTCTCGACCAGGGTTTTAAATTACGAGGCGTAATTGGCTGTGCTGGCCGTAATAGGCCACGCCTCGTAATTTGGATCATTGGTCAAGAGACGAGTTTGTGTTTTATGATTCAATTATTTTGCGAAAAGAAAAACTTGTCTCGTTACCAGGGTTCTAAATTACGAGGCGTAATTAGCTGTGTTGGCAGTAATTGGCCATAATTGACTACGCCTTGTAATTTAGACCCCTGGTCAAGAGACAAGGTTTTCTTATGATTATTCTTTTTTATGACTATTTTTTAGATTCTATCTTTTTTATTATTAAATTATTTTTCCCCCTTCTTGATTAGTAAGTGTCTCAAAGTTTGTTGCATTCGGATTATTCATTCAAGCTATAGACTACTCCGAACAGCGAGCGTTATTTTATAACCACCCTGTAGATTCGGCAACTTTCCGACGGCTACACTTTTTTTCAAGTCAAGCACCTCCAACATAATCTAACCTCAACACAGTCGATGCTTGTTTAGGAATACCGGCAGTCGACACGCAAGGGGTGACACACGCAGCAAATTCAAAACTCCAGATTTACGAACACTGCAAATCCCTCACGAAACGCGCTCACTCTACCGAAGAGATAGATGGTTTTGGTTTTGAATTATCGTCGCACTAGAGCTACACGAGGGCTATTGGCGACGGGCGTCGTATTTTAGAACCACAGTCAGGTGACGAGCCACACCTGAAAAGGCACCCAACGCAACTCAAAGAGATAGATGACGAGACACATCCGTGTACTATGAGGGATGGTTGACATTTCAAATTTAAAGGTATTTAAAAAATTTGCTTGGACAAAAGTGGAAGTCACATTTGCTACAGAATGACCAGACTTACAGCATTTCGCAGTACAGTTTCAGTTAATTATTCAAAATATTAAGACTACTGTAAAATTTGTGCCAATGGTCTCTGCTCAATTTTTCGAAACAAAAACAAAGGGAAAAATATGATTTTTGAAAATTTAGTGATGACTTCGTAGTCGAAGCTTAATAACCGAAATATATATGTTTGGTAGTGCCTTAGGACAACTACGTTATTACTACTACTTAGACATTACTACCTTTAGGAAAGATAACACTGTAATATAGGAAATAAAAAAATAGGGAAAATACTGAAATTAAATTATATAAATAACATGCTGTAAAACTGTTAATCGAAGCTTAATAACCGAAATATATAGGTTTGGTAGTGCCTTAGGACAACTTCGCTATTACTACTACTTAGACATTACTATTTCTCTTTAGATACTTTAGGAAAGATAACACTGTATTTTGGAAATAAAAATAATTTAGGGAAGATACTGAAATTAAAATAAATAACACGGTGTAAACAGTTCCTCGACTCGGTAAACAAACTCTATCATGTCTGGAATGAAAAATAAGCATCTCAGACCTTAACTGATGTGCTGATTAGTGACTGCTTTTAAAATACAATTATGTTATTATTTTAGAAGTCTTGCATCAAAAGAAGTATGGATTAAAATATTTTGGATACTTTTCTTTACATCTTTTCATTCTAACATTTTTAACAGATTTAGTTCGGGAAACAAGGTAAGACTTTAATCTGAATGAACGTAAAATAAATTGCAGCTATCTTAAGTTCATTTTGCTTCTTAACATAACAAAACTTTAAAATGTAGAATTAGGACAACTACGTTATTAGTTCTTACAACTACTTAGACATTACTATTTATCTTTAGATACTTTAGGAAAGGTATAGGAAATAAAAACAAATCAGGGAAATACTGCAATTAAAATCTAAAAATACGTGAGTTTATATAGTTTTTTTTAAAGCATGCCGACGTTAATTGAAATTTGTTTATAAATATTATAGTTTTTCATTTTGTTACACCCATACTATCTTCAAATAAGTTACCATTGATAAAAATATTTATGGAAATTCCTTTAAAAATGGTTACGAAACTTCCTTTTTAGGTACATAAAAATACATTATGAAGCTTTTCCTCGCAGCAGCAAATTGCTGTAAAACTGGTTTCTCCTTTATAGGACACTTTCAACAGGGAAACAAATATCAAGGGTGCAGCTTACAATTAAAAACGTACGAACAGGAGGGGAGAGATTCGTTTACGTGAATTGAAGGTACAGTCTTCATAGTTCACGTCAGCATAATGTGATAGCATGTAATAGTAATTTATGTAAATTGTCAGAGAAAATATAAAACAAGTTATATAAATAAAAGATTTCAAAAATATACGAAACTTTTAAATATATATATATATTTAATTTATGAAGCTTTTCTTCATAGCAGCAAATCGACGTAAAACTGTTTATTCCTTCATAGGATGCTTTCAACAAAGAAGCAAATATCAATATTGCGATTTTCAAACAATTAACTGCATAAAAATAAAAAGTCGATAGGCAATTTAATGTAACACTGTAACAAGCATGTCCGCTAATCGTAAAAATTTAATCTTTAATGCCAAAGAACAACAAAAAATGCACCATTAGTTATTACACTGTTACCAATTTTGGCACAAATTGTACCGGATTCCTTGAGCTTTCTAGCCGCTATTACTATCTGGCGCGGGAATTCAATAATTTTGTAGTAAAAGAATAATTTTGTTCTACAGCAAACATAGGGAATCGAAACTCCAAATAGTGGTGGCAGCTGGAAAGTTCTAGAATTCCGGTGCAATCCTGCAACGGAGTTAGCTTTTGTGTTGTTACCTATATACATGATATAACCGATGTGCAACATAATAGTGCAAGAAAATTCATTTCATTCCCGCTATCCATATAAAGGCTCTCAAAAATAAATTTTTACACGGGACAATTTTTTTTAAATAATTTTTATGAATCAAAACTTCATTACCGCTTACTAGGCAGTAAGTCAATAAAAAATCTATTACAATTCCTATACCCACAAAACATATTAAAATCTAGAAAAAAATAATATACCTCCTCTTTAAGTTAACTGATATAAATAAAACATCTTCAACTGCCTTTTTGAAATTATAATTTTTTTAGCCATTCATCTTTTACAACATTTTAAAAGGCACCGCTACTCAATTCTATTTTCAACCATCATTATATTAGCTTTGTCAGTCCGGGGACCGTGTACGTCCGGGCGGCAACTTTTAATGATATCCGGTAACTTATGCTAAAGCCGGATAGCATGCAAAAGTTGTGAATGGAGCCCCCAATTAATAAAAGGTCCTACATTTCGGTTAGTAACGCAGTTGAAAGATACTGATTTAAAGCTACATTCGAGCGTAATTAAAAAATGCAAAGTAAGTTAATCAAATAACAAATTTTAAGCAATTAGAGGCAATTTTATAGACGGTGTGTCAAAAATTCGCCGCTTTGCTTCATTAAAAATATGGTTCTTAGAAGATTAACCATTTTACAGTTTATTGTTTCACAAAACTGAAAAATTATTCAACTGAATACCGAAAATATGGTGAAACATTTCACCACACAGCCGTTGTAGCTACTAGGAAACATATTTTTGGTGAACACAGAAGTACAAATATTTAAGGATTCACAATAGTTTTATTTTAACTATAGGTAAAAATCAGCATCTTCGTGATAACGTGACTTAACAATTCCTTCAAATTATGGTCAGAAAGTGGGAAAATTTACATTATGTTGTCCACTGCGAGACCCTATTATATTAGTTTTTATTCCTTTTCAATTTAAAATCATAAATTTAAATTTTAAAATTACTATTTAAATCTCTCTATATAATATAAAATTGTAATTGTCGGACGTTTAAAAGCCATGTGACTTACGCGGCTTCAGCCAATCAGAAACGCTGAAAGTGTGGCGGTGTGCTTGTTTTGTGCCGGGGCTGTTTCAGGTTGCGTCCCGTGGCTTTTTGGTAGAGATCGTTGCTTAGCGCTAGAGCTACGTGTGTAGAAACTCGTAAGAAATGTGAACCGGATACAAAAATGATAAAATTGCCAAGTCTGCAACTTGCAAAATTTAACGGAGAACTACATAAGTGGTGCGACTTTTGGTGTCAATATGAAAACAACATTCATGAAAACAATGGATTAACAAAAACCGAAAAATTTGCTTATCTGCGCACGCTATTGGAATCCAGTGCTTTAAACTCCATATCCGGATTTACGATGAGTGAAGCTAATTACGATAGTGCCATAGAAATTTTGAAGAACAGGTACGGTCGATCCGATTTAATTATAAGTGCGCATGTGCAACAGCTATTAACTTTAGAACCTGTGAAAAACATAACAAATATAAAAGGATTACGACGACTTTTTGATCAATGTGAAATACAAATTCGAAGTCTAGAATCCCTAAAAGTTACAGCTGGATCTTACGGAAATTTATTATGTCCTATGATACTTCAAAAACTTCCTGAAGAGCTCAACTTCGAGTTTAATCGAATAAGAAAGTCTGAAAGTGAATTTGATATCAATGAACTACTCAATTTTTTACGAAAAGAAGTAATGTGTCGTGAGGCTGCCGGATTACTCATTAACTCTAACAATAACAATGATAGAAGAATTTCTTCACAAAATCAACAAAAGAATGAGTACTTCAACCATAAAAATAAAAACAATGTGAGACCAACATCTTATGCTCTAACAACAACAGAAAATAACAATAAATGTATTTTTTGCCAAAATCAAAATGATCCTCCGCATTCAAAATATAAGTGTCCTTTGAATGTTAAGAAAAAACGAGACATTTTAAAAAACTCTGGACGTTGTCTAATATGTTTCTGTAAGGGACATTTTTCAGCATCTTGTGAAAATAAGCGATTTGCGTGTAAAAAATGTGTAAATTCAAGAACACCCCCTCATGCTACTTCTGTGTGCATAAAAGAAATAAAAATCAATAACCCATCAAACGCGATCGAAGAAAATGATACAACCGCTTCTAATTTAAATCAAGACGCCAGAGAAGTGTTAGTAAATCCTTCAGCAACCAGAACGGATAACATTCAGTTACAATGTTTGTATTCTATAGTAGAAGCATCAAATGATAAAAAATTTATTGTGAAAATTTTATTTGATCAAGGAAGCCAGCTGAATTTTATTAAGAAGGATCTCTCACAAAAGTTAAATTTATCTCCCATAAAAACATCATCATTAGCAATAAATGCCTTTGGTTCAAAAGAAAGTAGAGATTTAGAGAGTAATCTAGTTGCCTTCAGATTACGAAACATTCGTGAGCCAGAAAAATATATTGAAATAAGGGCGTGGACCACTCCACTCATAACAAACGGTTTAGTCTCATTACCAAGTGAAGATATTGCTAGGCAATTGAATCAACGAGGAATAGAACTGTACACAAATTCATTTTCTCACGAAATGTGTTATAAGAAAAAGGAGATATCATTGCTCATCGGTATGGCGGACTACTGGAATATTAATTACGACAGAAGTATATGTAGACTAAACAAACGTCTCATCGCAATAAATTCGCATTTGGGTTGGTCACTTCAAGGTCTTGTGGACGAAAAACCATCAGACAAAGGAAATGTTTACATTATTAACGCTGCTGTGTGCGATAATGAGGCAACAAGATTCAACCATTCGAACTGTTTACGAATAAGTAATGAAGATTCAGAAAAGGAAGATGCGTTAACGAAAAGAAAAAGTTTTGGGAGCTGGAATCGTTTGGAATAAATAATGAATTAAAGAATGAAGAAATCTCTGATGAAGTCAAAGCAATGGAGCATTTCCAAAACACTATTACTGAAAAAGAAAACAGATACGTCGTGCAACTTCCTTGGAAAAATGATGAAATTGAGTTGCATAATAATTATGGAAATGCAAAAAAGAGATTCATGAATTTAATTCGAAGATTTAAATCCGACACTAAATTTTACGATGAATATAAAAAGGTTTTATACGAGCAAATGCAAAATAGAATAATTGAAAAAGTAGTAAATGAGAATGAAACACAGAAGAATAAAAAAGAATATTATATGCCACACAGAGCTGTTATCAAAAAAGAACGTGAAACATCAAAATTGAGAATTGTTTTTGATGCTGGAGCAAAGGAAAATAATGAATTATCTCTGAATGATTGTCTATTACAAGGGCCAAATCTTGTTCCTGAATTATTGAATATTTTAATTGACTTTAGAATGCACAAAGTAGCTTTTACAGCAGACATAAAACAAAGTTATTTGCAAATATTGATAGATGAATCTGATAGGGATGCATTACGTTTTTTCTGGATAAAGGAAGGTTCAGATTTAAACAACCCACAGATAGAAATATTTCGAATGTGCCGTGTGATCTTTGGTTGTAAATCGTCCCCCTTTTTGCTGAGTGCAACAATAAAACATCATTTGAAGAAATATGAAGACATTTACCCGTCCACAACAGCTCTAATGAACAAATATTTTTACGTTGATGATTACGTGTGCTCACAAAAAACAATGGAAGAATCATTAAGTGCATGTAAAGAAGCCAAAGAAATTCTGAAATCCGCCTCAATGGAATTAGTAAAATGGAAATCGAATTCCACAGAAATAATGAAAGAAATGAATGACTCTCCATTGGAAAAAAGAGCGTCTACAACAACCAAAGTACTTGGTGTCATGTGGGACTATGAAAATGACAGTTTGCAGTTTGTCACAGAAGATATTCTTCAATTCATATTATCGAACAATGTCACCAAGCGTACCATCATTCAAGCAACATCGAGAATTTATGATCCACTTGGCATACTCTCAGCATACTTGATACAAGCGAAGATGTTATTCCAAGAACTATGGATATCTGGGATCAAATGGGATGAAATTGTACCACCGGACATTCAGAAAAAATGGGAAAAATGGTACTTGCAATTGAAGGAGGTACCCACAATCCGCATTCCACGCTGGTACTTCAAAGAATTTGAAGGCTTTCAAGAAATGCAAATTCACTGCTTTTGCGATAGTAGTGAAAAATCTTATGGTGCCATAATCTACGCCAGATACACCAACGAAGATAAAATTGGAACTTCTTTTGTAATAGCAAAAGGAAGAGTTACCCCAATCGATAAAGCAAAGAAGCCAACTTTAACCCTTCCCAGAAAAGAACTCCTAGCTGCTCTTTTAGGTGCTAGACTGATTTCAACAGTTCGTGTACTTTTTTCAGAAGCTAAAACTTTCCTTTGGACAGACTCGCTCATAACTCTGCATTGGATTCGAAGCAAAGAAAATCGTTTAAAAACATTTGTTCATAATCGTGTTGCAGAAATTCAGCAGCTGATTTCCCCTGAGTGTTGTTTTCACTGCCCCGGAATAAATAACCCAGCAGATAAAATCTCGCGAGGAATTTCCGTCAATGAACTTGCAAATGATAAAGTGTATTTCAATGGGCCAGAGTGGCTATCGAAACCTGAGGTAAATTGGCCCTCACAGGTAAGACTAGGAGATAACACATTCGAAAATATTGAGGAACGTGTCGTAAATATCATAAATGTAAGTGAAATTAATGTGAAACCTATAATGGAAATTGAGAAATTCAGTAAGTTGAGGAAACTTTTAAGAGTTACTTCTTATGTCTTAAGATTTATAAATAATTTAAGATCAAAAGAAAAAATACTGGGTCCCATAACTAAAGATGAAATGGAAAATTCTACGAATTATTGGATTAAAGTTTCTCAAATGCAGAGTTTCTCTAAAGAAATTAAACAATTACAGAAAAATGTAAATTTAGACAATAATTCTAAATTAGTAAATTTAAATCCTTTTATTGATGATAAGGGTATCTTAAGAGTTAAAAGTAGATTAATTAAATCATCATTGGATGTAGATGAGGTTAAACCAATCATATTACCAAATGATTATTTTACAAAATTGATTATATGTAATTTTCATGAAAAATTATTGCACTGTGGTTTATTAGATTGTCTTATTGAAATAAGGAGTAAGTTTTGGATTTTAAAAGCTAGACGTTTCGTAAAATCTGTATTGCATGGTTGCAGAGTTTGTAAACGGTTTATTGCAAAAACTGGTCAGGAAGTATCAGCACCCTTACCAGCTGATAGAATTGAAAAATCTAAGCCGTTTGCAATTTCTGGAATTGATTTTTTTGGACCATTGTATTTAAAAGATGAATCAAAAGTTTATGTTGCGTTATTTACATGTGCGGTTACAAGAGCTGTACATTTAGAATTAGTTTCAAATTTAAGTACTGAGTGTTTCATTTTAGCTTTAAAAAGGTATTTTTCTAGGCGAGGAATTTGCAAAACAATATATTCAGATAATGCAAAAACTTTTAAAAGAACTGATATTGAATTAAGATATTTGTATAAAATGTGTAAAGATTAAAAGTTTCTAAGTTTTACAGAAAAAATTGGTTTTGAATGGAAATTCAACATACCAAAAGCTCCATGGCATGGAGGATTTTTTGAGAGATTAATTCGAATTATAAAGTCTTGTTTAAAACGTGTTTTAGGAAGGAGTTCCTTAAATTATGAACAATTAAATACTGTGCTAACCGAAGTAGAAGCAGTTGTAAACTCCAGACCCATAACATATATGATGATCCTGATATAATTGACCCCTTAACACCGGCTCATTTTCTTGTGGGATCAAGATTAACTGTATTACCTGAATTAGAATGTAAAACTGAATCTTCGCGATCGACGCTTTTGATCAAATGGAAACACAGACAAACCATTGTCGAACATTTTTGGAAAAGATTTTACAAGGAATACACTCTGCAATTGAAAACTGCTATGTATTCGAAACCAAATAAAAATCCCATTGAATTCAAAATTAACGATATCGTACTGATTCACCAAGATAGTCCTAAAAATCGAAATTATTGGAAATTGGGTAAAATAATTGAATTATTTCCAGGACGAGATCAAAAAATCAGATCAGCCAAGATTCAGTTATCCAACAAGGAAATAATTAAAAGGCCCATTCAAGGATTTTATAATTTGGAAGCTCTATGAACTTAGTTGTCATGCAAAAAAAGCCGGAGTGTAAAAAATGGAGAAACAAAAACTATTTGTTAGTTCTTAGGCGCATCCAAACTTAATTAATAATTGTTTACTTTGAAAAAGTAAATTTGTGGCGGGGAGTGTAGAAACTCGTAAGAAAATGAGTTAGAAAGACTGGTGCCATAACTGTCCACTAGGTGGCGACATGAAAATTCTTATGTGTGTATCTCTCTGTAACCTTTTATATCACTCTTAAATAAAATCTTGAACAAAACAGACGTATTGAATGACTCGTCAAAAAAGTACTACGCAGTAGTTTTAAAAATGTTTGACAAAAATCTTTGAACTTTTAAAACGTGATGCCCTGGAGCAGTCACACGGAAACTAGCCAGATTGAGCATTTCTGCATTGGCAGCATCCTCTTATTAGTTTTGCCTCATATCCTCACCTCATATCAGTCTAGCATGTTTGTTTGCGGAGCAAACAAATAGGAATTGCTTAGCAATTCCCGGGGGTTGGCGAGCGGTAGCGAGCAGAGGGCCTTGCCCCCTAATTTAAAATAATTTTCATTGCATGCTATAATTCACGCTTCATTGCTATATTCATGCTTCATGCTATAATTCATGCTTCATTCATGCTTCATTGCATAAAATAATTTCATTGCAATTGTTAGAATATTACACATAGTATACTTTTTCAAAAGTCAAATCATTAAAAACTTTTTTCTCCAGCATATTTTCCTTGAAAATTTCTAATTTCCCGCGAAAAAAGAATAATTGAAAATTTCTAAACTCTCCGAAACTATACGGTACATACAGCCGCAATTTCTTATGAACAAACATCATCCAAGCGTCCTGAAGCACTCATCAATTCTTCAACTGATAATCTCGAAGCGAAAGTGCAAGAAGTGCAAACACGCGTCCACCTCTCTAACCATTTATAGAACACCAAACAACCCAAAATAAAATGGGATTGTAAAAAGGGGACATTTACCACCCCCGAGGGAACATCTGAGCATAGACCGATCCGAAAAGACAAAGAATTTCTCTTTAGAGGGCGAAAATGCGAAGAAAAGAGAAAGGCAAAACTCCGCGGAATATTTTTATTCTTCTCTTTTCATCTGTAGAGCATACGAGAATGAAGTGTTCTTTTTGAAAAGTAGATTTCCTGTGCCAGTTTTTTTTCTGTATGTCGTCCCATTTACATTTTGGAAGGAAAAGGTAATAAAATGTCAATGGTAAAACCTGAACATAAATAAACCTGATAAATTTAGTGTTCCAATAATCTTTGAATCTTTTTTTTTAGGAAAAGCAACTACATATTATTACTTTTAATTTCAGTCCTATATCTAGATAATCATGATTGTTTTAGGCTAGAGTACTGTTATTTCTGGAGGTCATTTCACTAAATGACAAAAATGAAATATTTACAACAATTTACAATTACATTAGTTCTAAAACTAAAGTTAAGGTTCTCAAACTCATTTTTCTATAAGGCACAACGATAAAAATTATGCATTCATATTTTGAGGAATTTGGAATCAGCTCCAAAACACTTTGCTATTTTTTTTTCTCTAGAAGTACCTTTAAACTTGGAAGTTCATCTTTGTTAATGATACATCTGTTATAACGCAATGTTCAAGTATAAAGTTCGTCCATGAATAGTTGTAACAAAGCCCACACCAGTGTATTTATTATTTCCTGTTAGAAATTTCCCACAATAAAACTAAATTAAATTTAAAACTTATTTTGTTTCATATCACAACCTTTATACTCGATACATTAATCACATTATTTAAAAAAAAAAAACGTTAATTGTAGAAAATTTGAAAACCTAAACTCTTGTAACCGTTTACAGTCATGCAAATTTCTGACGTGACGTGATCCCAACCCACGTGACACATTCTGGTCACCTTTTAGTTCATTAACTCCAAAGTCTCCGAAGAACCGGCGAGAGAGATCCCATCCCTCCCCTCTTCCGCATCATCCCAAGAGCAAGAAAGGCGCGTCGGAACCGGCAAAAAGATCCCCAGAGGAGGGGAAGAGAAAGGGACTATTTTTAGAATCGCTTTATTTTCCATCCGCCCTGGGAGACGCGAAATAACATAATGGGGGGGGGGGGTCCTTTGGAGGCTAGAATACGAGGGAGAAGGAGTCGGTTAGAGTCACTCAATACCGTTCACATACAAGTCAAGACAATTGTGCGAAAGATTCAATGCCAAAAGCGATAGGCCACATGTGCAACAGAATAGTTACCTTACACTCTTAAAACAAAAGAGTGAAATCCACTCCAGTTGGAGAAGTGCATTTTCCAGACTGGAGGAGGGAAAATTAATCAGACTGAGTTAAAACCGCTCGTTCGTTTTAAGAGTGTAGCTGGTTAGAGTCACTCAATACCGTTCTCGTACAAGTCAAGACAATTGTGCGAAAGCTTCGATTCAAAGTACGAGATATTTTGGTGCAAATTCAATGCCAAAAGTGATAGGCTACATGTGCAACAAAATAATTACCTTGGTGACCGTGGGTTGAAATATCGCCAAGGTCACGAGTCGACTCTGTCTAAGTTAGTATAGCCAATAATATGACGTTTGGCATCAAAGCCTTATGGAGAGTGAAGAGTCGTGTGATTTCGTCTATCAAATTATTCCCCATGTTAAAAAATAATATAAATTACGTTCAAAAAATTTTTTCCAAAAATTGACGAATCATGTACAGTTTTGTAAAGAAAGCCCATGCGTATTCGGCACTTTTTTTTTAAATAGATTTGATTATTAAGAATAAACTTTGTAACGAATTTAACGAACTTATAAACGATGAATCCGAACTAAACTAAATTCCAAGGCAACCTTTTGCAATAAGAGTATCGTAATTACCCTTTTATAAGATATCGATGTACATTTGTTACATTTTTGTAATAAATAATTAAATCACAAATGAATGTTTAATAGAACCGCTTAATTTCGACGTAAGGTTTACGTAACAGTAATCAAAATAGTGCCAACTCACGAAATTATTCCGAAAGGAAAATTGCCAGTAAAACTTCCATTAACACTTGATGAATAATTAATAAATAATAATTGATGAACTTTTAAGATTTAGATGATGAATTAAAGTATCGTGAACTAAGGATTAATAATGCTATTCCAACGGTACTATGCGGCAATTAAAATATTAAGCACGGAAAGTGTTGATAGAAGTGGAAGTGTTAGCGTTGACCAAACGGTTTCACTTATTTTCGAACTAAGCCTCTTCCTTCTACTCTAGCCTCCACTATCTCACTTTTTGTTCGGAGGAATGCCGAGAGAGGTTTTTCACCAAATGTCTTCGAATACTTTTTTTTCTCATCATTTTCTTTTTTCACTTAGCGGCTTGTGCCTAGAGTGCTCTAGGGGGCACTTCTAGTCCTCGTTCGGGCATAAGATCGAGATTGGTCGATTGATTGGATTAATGTACATAGATATAGAACTGGAGAGGTGCACTCTAGGGAAAAATAATTTGGCCATGTCAACTGTTGATAGGGTCCAAAACTGGATAGTAGCTTCCAATATCCAATGCTAAAATTGTTTAGCAACTAAAAAGTTTGCTCATATAGTCTTACATGGCTTAGAAAGTCAGTGACCTTTTAATATATGCTTACACTTCAATAACAAATAATTGAACACACTTAAATTATTTTTTAAAAAAACAATTTAAACTATAAAACAATTTAAACTATAAAACAATATTTTTAAAAAAATTAAATTAGAATATAAACTCATTAACGACGATTGACTAAAAAGATTGTCACACAAAAATCAAATTTCTGCGAAAGTTCTAAATAAAATATAAAACAAATAAAGTCATGAACAATTTACATAGGACAAATTAAGTTACACGAAAAACCATTTTTATAAACTTGAAGTTAACGGTTGACTTGAAACTTGAAGTTTTATTCGGAAATAAATGTATCTGTCTCTATTCTTAACAAAATTAAACAACTATCCCCATCGGCGTTAAATCTTCATACAATGGATTCCCTCTCACGTAGGTCTCTTTGGTAATGAAAATGCTGATCTCTTGGACAAGGAGGGAGCTTCTGACCGCACAACTTCAAGTCAATTATTGACCTTCCCTGTGATTTGTTCCAAGATCGGAACCTCCAATCAACAACTATGGAACATCCCTCCGTCTCCCTCTAGGTATATTAGACAGGTTCCTGGTGGCTTACTTATAATAAGAGCTGACAGAGTCATACAGTTCTACCATAAATTGGCTCATAAGTGGACACATCAGGTGTCTCTTTTGAACGTGGGCAAAAAACCTATTTAACGTGCACAAGGTGTAACTCTGCAGAAGCTTCTCCCGAACACATTTTACACTGTCTTGGGCTGGACCAAGAGGAATAAGTCAACAACAACAAATAATGCATGAAGTAGCTACGCTGCCACCAGTTTCGTAGAGTAACGTTACAAAAATGTTTGTTTACAGTGTTTGAGTCAAACGGCTACTTGATGCATGGCATTTTCTAGAAATACAAGTCCTTTTCCGGGAGTTTTCCAAGAACCTCTAACACAGAAACATTGACACACTAAACAACAGTTCATAACATTTTGCAATAAAACGCGATGTTTTGAAATACAAGCTGAACAGTCACGAGAAAATGCCGATAAAAGGAAAAGTACGTTCAACTCACCTGTCAATAGATGACATCTCTAGCGGGAGACATCCGAGAAACCTGTTTGAAGAGAAAAATACAAATTTAATACTACACGTAAAAATCTAATATCATGAGTAACTTCCTTGCTAATACGGAAAGTTACGCTATTCATTATTATTATTATTGCTTTTGAATTTAAAGGAAATTATTTTATAAATAAGAATTAGATCTGAAAAAATACCAAATATGATTATAGACACTAACTAACTTAATTTATACATAAAGGATACCTATAAATACTTCTTATGAAAAATAATTTTGATTTTAGAAAATAACCGAATTTATATATAAAGGATATCTATAAATAATTTTTCTTGTTTCGAAAAATAAGGGCTTCTATTTATAAACCCAGGAAAATAATAACATCGCAATAAATAAAAAAAACAAGCATACATCGACGGTTTTGATGTAAAATCTTTATTAACTTTTCGAATAAAAACAAATTGATTAAACACCGAACTCATACGCTAACACGGTTTTAATCTTATTTTAAATTGCCGTAACTTTTATTTTGTTTGAAGTAGATTAAATTGTAAACAGCTACAGGAGCCCTATAACACACGAAATTGATTTTCATCGTGGAAAAAGTTTTAATAATCTTCAAAATTGAATCTCTCAACTAACGCGTGCAAATCGAAAAGTTTGAAATTTTAAACCACCTTTATGCCAAAAAATTATAACTGCATGTACGAAAAAATCTAATTTTTTACTCCATTCCAGTCAGTAACTAAGTTATGCTATTCATAAAAATGATACAATCTGTATCAAACTGACAATTTCCATGAATTTATTTTCATGACATGTATTTAAACGTCCATTCAAATCCCTGCTCCGATAGCATTTACTACGCCTTTAGATATAATCTAATAAAGATGCTTCTTGACAATTCATCAAAAGATATTTGGTAGAGCGGAATAAACTTAATTATAGCTACCGCCAGTGTCGGTAAAATTTAAACGTCCCGCCAATCTGATGGATCGCATTAATTTTAATTTCATTAGCTGTTTTTTATGAAAAATTGGTTTGGCAGTAAAACTATTATTTTCAAATTAAATATAGGATAAAATCATTAACGATTAAAAGTAATAATATAACTTTAAAAATATCTGTTACAACAAACATATAAATTAAGTTTAGTGATATTTAGTTGTTGTCAACAGAGTATTCTATCATTCGTTTAGAATTATCAAATTTCAGTAAACATCTTGAGTAAAATTAAGCACACACTGAGTGTTATTAAAAAGTTTCTTGTCTAATTTTTATTTGTCATAAAAATTTAAAAAATTGCAATAAAAATATTTAAACAAAAACTTTACCGACGTGACGACAGGATTGGCACGTTTTTTTTTTTACCGCCCCCGATAAATACCATAATTTAAAAAAAAAAACTGACTTTACTAGGCTTTGGCAAACTATAATAGCTAGGTTTATAGTGTGGATGAGGAGGAACAAAAAGCGTGAGCTTAACATGGACAGGGGCACATTTGCAATCACAGCCATAATGCAAAGATTATGATGTTAAACAAAAAAAAATAACAACTGATGCTTAATTTTATAAAACTTTTTAGTTAATAAAAAGGAATTTCCCAGGTAAGGTATACTCCAGAAAGAAAGTATTTCGCAGCTTTTCCGTTACCAGTTTTTCAAGTTGGGATGGGAAATATTAGTTTTAGACGGGGAAAACCCAAACCTGCATGAAGAATATTACAGAATATTTGTGCTCTTTAAACGAGAAGTAAAAATAATATATGACAAAGAGACTTAACACTAAATCCACAAAAGAAAAAAAACGCAGTATATAAATACAAAACCACGCTATTCAACCCTATAAAACACTTCCACCATTTAAAGGAGGAAAGGCCTTGGTATAAGAAAGCAAGGAGAGGAGACCGCATATTAGAGAAAATGAATAAAATCTCACAATAAAACTTTTCCCATTCACAAATTAAAGTCTGAAACCATCGAAGAGCTTTTAGTGCTATTTTTGTCACGAAGACAAGAAATAAAAATAAGATAATGTCACAATTTGCGGGGCAAAGTGAATCCATTTGAATGATATATTTTTTTTTCAAATAACTAAGAAGTTCGGGTCTGGTAGACAAAATTAAGTATCGACACAGTTTAATATTGATTGTTAATGTACGGTGATAACCCTCACAAAAAAAGCAACCTATCGATCAGTTTTGCATAAACAAAATTTCAGACTAAAAGTATCATTGCGTACAATAAAATAATGATTTATCAATTAACTGAAAAAAACTGTAGTTCTTTCCCAGTTGATTGGAACGTGACACAATTATTCAAATTGTTGTAGGTGTCGTTTTCAGTCCCAATGTCAATTTGGTATTGCCATTTTAGAAAAGAAAAATTCTGATCGTCTATAGCCATTTATGATATCAAACAGCACATCATTCGATTTTTAAAACTATTTTCAAAAAAAGAATATTTCTTTTTAATCCCAATAGATGTCAGAACCATTATTATTTTTTAATTGTGATCAGAAAAATAATGATGCCAAATGGCATCATTGGGACTGAAAGGGTTAACGACGGGCGCCATAATTCACACCCACAGTCAAGTAACGTCACGAGCCGACACCTGAATAGGCACACAACGTAACTTTTAAGGAAAACGTACGCGGCGTCGGAGCTTTGGAAGAGCATATATATATATATATTAAGTACACTCCCTCACCGGGTATTTATTCACTGGACTTAGTAGCTGAACAGACTATTTATAGGTCGGTAGTTATACTGACAAAGCCCGGGCCTGAACCTGGGCCACGCTAACCATCACGCCCCATTTACAAGAAATAGTTTGTGGTGGGTGGGACTAATAAACAGATCCACGAGTTTAAAAGTTTAAAAAAAGTCCAAAAAGCAGGTGTATGCCTTTCACAGCTTCTCCGCGTGAAAATCCTAGGCATTGCAAAATGTGCTGTGGACAAAACGGAGCATTGTCGCACTTGGGACATGATGGGTGTTTTCGCTCCCCGTCCTCAAAAGTCAAACCTTCAAGTTTCCAGTGGAAAGTCGAGACAGAGAAATAGATTGTACTGCACAGAATTCGGGATTTCCTTTATTGGCATTTATAGTTGCATAATGTTCGTTACGCCACTTTCGCATCGCGTTCTTAAAAGTGCGAACGCAATGAAGTCTCCCCCTCGCATTGAAAAAGCTTTCGAACACGGGGAAAGAGTGGCCTATTCGAACGTGAACAGGTAAACTGTCACTTCCACGGAAATGACACACGCCATTTTTGTCCGAAGATAAATCATCTTTAGTATATAATTCTTATTGAATGTGTAAAACAATGAGGCAAGTCATCTTATTTAGTTTTGGTTTGGTTTCAATTATCGTCGCACTGGAGCTACACGTGGGTTATTGGCGATGGGGGTCGTATTTTCGAACCACAGTCAAGTGACGAGCCGGCACCTGAATAGGCACCCAACTCAACCGTTAAGGGCGACATCGTAAGCAGCGTTAGGACTTTGAAGGTTATATTTAACGTGCACTCCCTTACACGGGGTATTATTCGTCGGACATTTTTGGCTGCACGGGCCTTTTATAGGTCGGCAGTTTTTTGGCGATGCCCGGACCTGAACCTGGGACCTTTAGCATGCTAGGCGTCCATCTTTAGTAAACACTTCCTATTGAACGTTTAAAACAATGATGCACACTCTTAAAACCAGGGCTGCCAGTGCAAGAAAGCTTTGAAAATAGTTGCTTTAGTAGCCTCAGATGTTAAAAAATAGTAGCCAAAATAGTATCCTCTTTTACCTAATTAAATAAACAACTTTTAATTGTTAGATAATAAAATAAGTAATTTCCTTAAAAAAATATTTGCATTGAATGTTTATCTGCGATTACACAAATTTTCCAAAAAAGTGATATACGAGGCGTGTTTTTTAAGTAAGTACCGTTTTGCCACACAGAGGGCGCGGCGCTGCGATCGGCGTTCTGCGCATGCGCACTGTGTACCTACATCTCTTGTCTACTCACTGACGATATTGCAATCCGATTTGTCATTGTTTTACGTTTTCTGCTGAGTGTTTAAAATGTCTCCGATAACCGTGAGTCCCGCCGACTGTGAAGAACGGTCTGTTATAAGATTTCTTAGTGCTAAAGGCCTAAAATCAATCGATATTCATCGTGAGATCTGTGCAGTTTACGGACAAGACATTATGAGTGATGGAATGGTAAGAAAGTGAGTGAGATCATTTAAAAAGAAGGCCGCACGAATGTTCATGATGAACAACGGAGTGGGCGTCCTTCTGTCGTTAATGAAATTTTGGTGCAGCAAGTGGACAATAAGGTGAGAGAAAACAGACGCTTTACCATTCCATCACTCATAATGTCTTGTCCGTAAACTGCACAGATCTCACGATGAATATCGATTGATTTTAGGCCTTTAGCACTAAGAAATCTTATAACAGACCGTACTTCACAGTCGGCGGGACTCACGGTTATCGGAGACATTTTAAACACTCAGCAGAAAACGTAAAACAATGACAAATCGGATTGCAATATCGTCAGTGAGTAGACAAGAGATGTAGGTACACAGTGCGCATGCGCAGAACGCCGATCGCAGCGCCGCGCCCTCTGTGTGGCAAAACGGTACTTACTTAAAAAACACGCCTCGTATTAGTTTAATATGCTTCGATGCACAATTTTAAAAACTAAAAATTTAAACTTGTATTAGTGCAAACCTTAGAATTGTAGCAATAACACTCAGTTGAAAGGATTGATAAAACTGCCTAAGTTTTTCGGATGCATTGCAACAGAAAATTTCATGTTAAATTATTAAACCAATTTGTATATAATTGTTAGAGAAATTTATTTGGGAAAAATATTTTAAATCTACTTATTTGTATTTGAACTTAATTAGCAAATTACATAAATTTTTTTTAAAAAAATTGTTAATGATTGGATAATTTTTGAGAAACAGTCATAAAAATACCTTTTTTTTATCCCCCAAAAATATATTAGGTATATATGTGTACGGGCAATATATTTTTAATTTTTCATTTGTTTTAGCTATACTTAAAAAAAATCTAGAAAAAACAACATTCATTCATCTAGAAAAAGCCTATCATTTCACAGAAGCGAGAAAGAAGTTAAAATGCTAAATAGTGCCAAAAATTTAAAACTAAATTTACAAATTGCAACACCAACTATCATATGAAAGGATTGATACTGCCAGTAAAATTAAATTTACTTGAAAATAAATTTATTTAAAAATATATATAAATACATTAAAAATAAATTTAATTTAAAATATATAAATATATTAAAAACAAATTTATTTTAAGTAGTTATCAGTTATTCAAGAAACATAAGGATCAATACTAATCCATTTAAATATGTTTCACTGAAATAACTCACAAATTTTAAAATCAAGCAAGGAGGGCTAAATTAAAACTACTTAAATTTTTAACCTAAATATAGGTATTCTTGTTTAGGATGATCCAGAATTTAAAATAAATTCAAAAGAAAATTTTACTTTAAAAAAAATATTTTAAAAAACGTATTTTGATACACAATTCTTTTATATACATATTTTATTAAAAATTAAAAAAAAAAAAAAACTTTACAAAAACTTAATTTGGCAACAATATAATTTTTCAGTAAAAAAAAAGTTACTTAAAACTGTTAAAACTAGACATAGTGTGTTGGCAACACGTTTCTTCCTCTTACTTCAGTAATTAAAAAAATTCAATTAGCATTTATTTCTGAATTTATTTGATAGCAGTTAAATTTTAATCAAGTTATGGTATGCGTATGTTTTGTTAGCATGTGGTTGTTGTGCTGTTGGATTTGAGAGTAGAACCAAACGAAAACTAAAGGCATTTCACGTATTGTGCATCGGCAGTATCATCGTGGCGCCATCTATGTGAAAATTATATCATTAAAAAATCTAAAAAAAGTCGCCCAAGATCGAAAATAGTTGAAGGTTTTGCTTAAAATAGTCGTTTTGGGCCCTTTTTGGACTTAAATAGTAGCCATAGTCGCCTAGACGCTAAAATAGTCGCTTTAGTAGCCTTTTAAGTCGCCACTGGCAGCCCTGTAAAACGAACGAGCGATATTAACTCAGTCTGATTAATTGTCACTCTTCTACACTCTTAAGACAAACACTCCTAATTTAACTCAGTCTGAGTGGATTTCACTCCTCCAGACTGGAAAATGCACTTCTCCTTTTGGAGTGGATCCTTTGTGTGTTAAACCTCCGACAAGATCACTCCAAACGAGTGATTTTAACTCAGTCTGAGTTAATATTCATTCCTTTCCAGTGTCAAAAATGCACTTCTCCAACTGGAGTGGATTTCACTCTTTTGTTTTAAGAGTGTATACCATTTTTGTTCAGAGACAATCCATCTTTAGTATACACTTCTTATTGAATGTTTAAAACAATGATGTAAGTCATCTTATTTAGATACTTCAGTTTACCTGTTCACGGTGGTATATATTCCCGAACAAGGCTCTACTAATCCCTTAAAATAAAAAATAAAAAGATAGGAGGCAGCAACACGTAACAGGATTGAGAAGAAGGCGAGAGAAAAAAAAAACGTTAACTAAGGAAAGAAAAGTCTTCAATAGAGACAAGACCACTTCCCAATCTATGGAGATTATGTTTATCTAACTGCCGAAGGAGAAGATTAAATATGTCGAAAAGAATGGACGGTTTCTTCTTTGGTGCACAGCCGGGAAACTAAATAAAATCAATTTTTTAAGACAATTCGAGTTAATGGACGTTTTATTCAGTTAAACGCATTTGTCGAACGTTCTATTACGGGAGAGGAAAGTGCGCTAAAAATAGATTTTTATATCGGATTATGTTTCGAGAGGAGGGAGAGGATCCGATCTGAGAATTGAAATATTAATATCGAATGGCGTAGGAGTCGTAATAGTAATATTTATGGTGATTTGAAATCCGAATAAGTCTTTAGTTTCTCAATTAACCAGTTTAAAAGATGAATGAAAATCGGTAAATGGGAATTTATTCTCAAATATTAGTTGAAAGTGCCCTGAAATGAGTTGTTGAATGCATGCTACAGAAGAAAAGATTAATAAAATAAGTTACATTATGAACACTCTAAATATATTTTAAATCTGGTTTTAAAAACTATTATGAGTAATCTTATTTAACACCCAGTAACTTTGCAAAATAAATAATGCATCAAAATAAAGTACTATACTTTTTGAAAACTATTGATGCAGAAAGCGATGGTTGGATTAAAAAAAAGTTGGTATAATTGACTTTTTTTTTACAAATCTCTTTATCAGTGTCTACTTCGAAACTACCCAAAACACTATCTTAAACAATTGAAACGGGTTATGTCCGCCATTATTCTAAAATCAAAAGTTAGGTTAGGTTTGAATTAAAATCGCACGAGGGCTATTGAAGACGGGCGTCGTATTTTAGAACCATAGTCAAGTGACGAGCCGACGCCAGAATAGGCACCCAACGCAACCGTTAAGGGCGACATCGTACGCAGCGTTAGGACTTTGAAGGATATTTAACGTGCACTCCCTTACACGGGGTATTATTCGTCGGACAAATCAGAGGTTAGAGAAGTGGCTATCCAAATTGTTTTTTAGATATTTAAGCTTGTTTTAAAAGAGTGAAAATAATATTTTGAGATAAAAACAAATGCATAACAGTCGACTTTTCCACATTATGCGACTGCCGTGCAACGTAACCAACTTGGTGTCGTGATTCGTAACAGTGCATAATACTGTCTGTGGAATGGAATTTCAATAAATTTATATGTTAAAGTGGTTTGACATATTTGAACAATCGAGTTATGAGCCGAGTCACGGAAAGAAGCAAAGGTCAAGGTATCCACAGGAGTTTAGGAATTGCTGCATTATCTATTCAAAAGACACTAATGTAAGAACGGAATTAACCTTTAAATGAGAAATCGCAGACTGACACTAATGAAAAGAGATTATGTATTCTTACATTGGTGCATGTTATCATCTGAATTGAATGCGATGCTTGAAATTAATTAAACGAGGAAAGGTAGACCTAATTAACGAGGAATCGAAGACTGGTATTAGGTCAGGGGTCATAGTATAATAATAAAACTAGGTAATAATTATCTTAACAACAATTCCCTTTTCAATAAATTACCTTAATAGCTAGTCTGGAAGAAGGCTTTATGGAACAAAAGTAATAAACTAGGTATTTCATATCAACGTTAGGGGCATTTAAGTAAACCTTATGGATTAATCAAGACGTGTAAGTTTACAAACCATATATATTTTGTAATAATTAAAGATGAAAACTTTACTGGAAGGAATTGAAAGGTACCGAATAAACTTCTTATTTCAAGGTCAATTCAAGTATAAACTCTATTCCGAAAAGAAGTCAATAAAAACAGCCCGTATTGAACACTAGTAACCTTCGCAGAAAAAGGACAAATTAACTAAAAACGACACTGAATAACATCGGCCGTTTCCTTACTTAGGTGAAGATGTGTATACTACATAAATTTCATTACAGAGGCACTAAGTATACAGACCTCGGTAACTAAACGATAACTCGGTACTAAATACACAGAAGACTAATAAGGGTGAAGAGAAGTTCAGAGTTGTGTTCAACGATTTTATATTATCCGAATCATAGGGGAGAGTGGGGGCTATTGGGACGCAGGGCTAATGGGACAAGGGCCCTAAAGCTAGGAAATATATACTTTTTTACAAATTTTTCTACACTACGGAATTGTAACAGTTACTCTTCACATTTTAACAACCAAAGATCAGCAAATAAACGCATGTGCTGATGAGGAGAGAAGAATTGCTGTTTTGGAGAATTTAAAGTTAATTAAAAGTGTACCTTGTTTTTCAATTTTGAAGTATTGAATAAAAACTTTATATGAATAAAAATGCAGTTTTAGATAGATGAAATATCCTAGATTAAGATAGTATATGTCAAATACTGTGGTGAAGTACTAGTGCTTCTGGGTTGGGTCATTTATAAAAAACAACACAGTGGGGTCTAATGGGACAGAAACAGTGGGGTCTAATGGGACACGAATAAACCTAGCTTTGCATGCTTCTCTCAAACAATCTATTTAAATCTCTTATATCTTATTCAGTCAAGTTGCCTAAAATTTTTTTAAACTTTAATTTTAAACTTTTTGAATTTTTTTCACCGTATAATAAGTGAAAGTTCAAGCAGTTTTATTGGTGACATATTTCCCCCTGGAATTTTAATAATTACATCTGAACAGAGCTTGGTGAAGATAAATCAATTGCTATTGCTAAATTTTGCTAGTAAGCAAGCTATTTTTTATTTGTTGGATTGCTTTCTGAAAAAGAAGGCGATGAACTGAAAATGTTCGTAGGGTAGGGTAGTTGCATATATATTCCGGCTTGTGTACTTGATCGAAGACCCGGATATAAGCCTTCGTCAAGTAAGACAGACACGAAGAGTTTTTACTGTTACAGAAAAAGGAAGTACACCCAGGGTAAAGGAGGGGAATCGAACCCGCACCCGTTACAGGGAAAATAATCATTAGAATGATCTGAAACAGGTGAACGATGGTAAACTATTTGAAGATAAGACGGTCTTTTAAATCCTTGTACCGTGAAAAAGAGGACAAGTTTGGGATAAATTTCAGAAGATTTAGTTATAAAACTAAAGATTTAGTTATAATAAAACTAAAGATTTAGTTATAAAACCTTCCTTTCCAGTTATTCAAAAAAAATTATGGGAGTATCTTCAATTTTGAGTTTTAACTATGATATTTCATCTTTTTCAATGTTGAATAATTGTTTTTAAAAAATTTCGTTATGTACACATTATTTAAATGGTATTTGCTTTAAAGTTTTATTTTCTGGTCCTTTTCTGATTCATTTTCCCTTTTTTTAATATTTTACTAAGGCAACATTTAGCATGTCCCATTAGCCCTGCACGCTGTCCCATTAGCCCCCACATATGGGGGCTAATGGGACATTTACATGTTTGTTTAAAATGCCCAGCAACCAAAATATGGTAATGTTTTAACATTTGTCGAATGACTTTTTAAGTAAATGAATGTTCAGTTTATGAGCTTGTGAAAAAAGAAATTAAAATTAATTTATTTTTGCTGAAATACAGAGGTTGAAAAAAAATTGTCCCAATAGCCCCCACCCTCCCCTAACTAAATAGGCGGCAATAAAAAAATAATTAGGCGGCACCCTAGAGCAAGGAATTTTCGAATAAGACCGTTTGGTAATTTATTTGAATTAAAAATGTGAACCTGTAAATATAATTTCAGTTCAAACCATGAAAACTGTGCATCTAATTAAATAAACTTAGTGTTAAAAAGATTCGAGGGGCGGCGAATAGAATTTGCATATGAGCGACAAAGTCTTAATCCAGCTCTATGAAAGTGTTCAAAATATCGCAATACTCATCATAAGAATTTTTATTATTAAGGGGGAATCGGGGTCGTAGACGGGCCACCAAATCGAAGTCTTCTCAGTGTTACTCCATTGAAGTAGAAAATTCGAAGATAAATTACTCCGGTTGTAATGAAAGTTTTAGAAAACGGTTTTATTCAAATAAATGTAGCTGGCTCACAGAACTCTATAATACATCTTTCTGAAATTGGTTCAAATATTTTTTATTCAATTTTTAATAATTTTAAAACAAAATATTCGTGGCAAATTTAAAAAGTGAAATTAAAGGGTCATGCAAGCCGGAGGCATTTGGCTTGGAAATTTTTTTTCCATTGGATTAACACAAAAAGATTACTTTTTGGAAACTCGACTACAGTACCGCTTTCATTTTCCCTTAAGGGGGTTCAGGACCCCAAAATCGGTGAAAAAATAGAAAATAAAATTTTTGGCTTAAAATACTATTACAACCTTTATTAATAATGACACAAAGTATCAAGGCGATTGGAAAAATATTTTTGACATTAAAAGCCATTTTATTTAACCCTTTCCTTATTGAACGGTTAACAATAAAAACTTTAAACGCGTTTTTCTCAGAACTTGATTTTTTAAACTTTGATGTACCTTTTCTCAAAAACTATGCTATATTTTCTCGTAAACTTTTTTTACATGATGTAATACATAGTATAGATAAATCTGAGGTTATAATTTTTAATGAAACTTTTGTGAAAAAAATTTTATTGGGCAAAAAAGTGAAAAATTTCATGATTTTTTGGGAACTTTAAAACTTATTTTATTTAAAAAAAAATCTATCAGTTATTTAAGAAAAACTTTTAACCTCAGATTAAAATATAAGGTTGGTATAAGACACACAGAACATTTTAAGATGATCTGATCCGTAGTTATTGTGAAAAGGTACATTGCAATTGGCCAATTTAACATTACCGAGGTACAACATACCGAACCCCCTTAACTAGGATTTTCCGAACAAACTTGAAGAATTTTCTTAACTCCACTCGGAAAAGGTAAAAACTTTTTCTCAAAGGTGTGTTCCAAAGTGACTCGACAGGTGTGGGAGGAACAGGTGTGCTTCACAGAGCAGACGAGAAGAAAAAAGGACGCGTCACCGTTTATTTTCGTCTCTCCCCAAGGTCTCTCGCTCCCCGGTTAAATACGAGAATAAAACAGTGAGCGAAGTTACAACAAATGCTCTGCCTTTTTTTTCCCACTAGGAAAGCGACCCGTGCTGTTTATCAATCAGTTGAAAAGGAGCCGGAAGATATTCGTTGCGTGAAACTTGTGAACGCAATTGTGTGTGTATGAATAGCTAAACGTAAAAAAGTCAGGTACATTTGAAAATTTCCCACTAGGCTTTGCCTTAACATTTTATTGAAAGAAGAGCAAACGGAAAATCTTACTGGGGACTTAAGAATCACTCAATGCAAAAAGGGTTAAGAGTTGAATTGAACTATCGTCACACTAGAGCAACACGGGGGTTTCTGGGGACGGGCGTCTTAATTTTGAACCACATTTGAGTCAACAAAGCCGTGTGCCGACAAACAGTGCCGACAAACCGACACGAGTACTAGGCACCCAACGTAATTTGAGGGGCGACACCATACGTGACGTCGGGAATTCAAAGCACATTTAACGTGCATTTCCTCTACTCGGAAAATTTATTCGGCGGACATTTTGGATGAACAGTTCGTGTTTTTTTTTTTTTTTTTTTTTTTTTTTTTTTTTTTTTTTTTTTTTTTTTTTTTTTTTTTTGGCGGCAATTATTTTGGAAATGCACGGGACATTTGGCATGCAAGGCAAAGCCGAATCGACTGGGATTCCCAGGACCCCAGTGGTTAATACCAAAATACATTTTTAGAAGAAGGTTCAACTGAAAGTCCTCTTTGAATTTCGCCGTTTCTTTTATTTTGTTAAATAAAATTTTAAAATCTTCCATTAGTCCATTACATGGAACTACAAACTCATTTTTTTGGGTCACACCTTGCTTGAAGGGGAATCGTCTGTTCGAGAATTGAATGACAATTGTTTGTAAACAAACATTCGCTGGCTTGATACAATAACTTAGAAAATATTTTAACGGATATTTTATGCATCTAACACAGTAAAAAGCTATTTCCAGTTTAAAATGTTATAAGTAATGTAATATCGTCGAAAGAATTGTCTTTTTCAGATAACCTATCGGCAAATACCGACTGAAAGGCGTTAAACGTCTCCTTAGGGACTAAAATTGTTAGGTAGTTAGAAAGTGGCGCGCTTCAACAAACTTGCTGGTTTACTTTAGATGCAAAATGCACTAACAAAGTATAAAATAAGTTTTTACGGCCCTGCAAAGGCCTCTCCTTATCGCAAAGCGTCACAAGAGACAGAACAGATCGTGCTTCTGACAGCGAACATTCACTATTCACTACCGGTGCAAAAATAGAGATGGTAAACAAAAGAACACCAGGATATGTTACCTTCGCTCTAAGAAAAAAACTACATACTGGCAAATAATTTACAATCTTTTAATTTACCTTTTAAAAAATTGCAAATCGGAGCATTTCTAATGGAGTCAGGGCTCTATGAAAATTAACACAAGAGAAGTCTGCTTTCGTCCGGGTTCCCATCGGAAAGTCGCAAATAGTAAAATACATAAATAATTGACAAGGGTTGGACAAAATTATTGACACACTTCGCAATTTTTAATTTTGTTTTAGTCAAATCTTATAATTTACTCGTAACATGTTTTATAGAGCACATTTTTTTTGAGCAAAAATATGGTCTTCAATGTAGCTATATATGGTACCCAAAATGGATCTAAAGAAAAACGTTTTATTTTAAAGCACCCTGATCTTACAGCTGAGCTAAAATAACATAAACTTATCATTTCGTCTTATTTCGTTTATAATTATCATTATTCAATTTGGTGTTGTATTACTTCTGCACGCCTCGTGGCATACTTTGTGGCACAAGGAGACACTTTTCAAATTTTGTTCTAAAAAAAAGTAAATTGTCGACGGCTTCATGACCATTTGTAGGTAGGTAGGCTTGAAATATCGTCACACTAGAGCTACAGATGGCCATTTGTAAGGCTCACGTAAAGACTAAAAGTAAAGTTTAAACAAAACTCTCAATTCACCGGCATATATTTTATTCTTTAGCAACTGGCTTCACTTTTTAAGACCTGCGGTCAGATGGCGCTGATTCAAAATTATGAGACTAAATTTGGAGTTTTATCGAGAGAAAAAAAATGCGTTAAAGAGCATCAATGCCAGCAACTCCTTAAAAACAGTCATTTTTTATACAAATAACGAATGGTACAAGTGAGCTGCTTCGGAACAGATATTTTTGAAGGGCTTGAACATTCTCTTTTATACCCGCACGATCGTGATAGCTCGGTCGGAAAGGGTTAAAAAATTTAGTTAATGAATAAAACGACAAAGAAAAAACTATTCTTCGGATAAAGCTTACTCCCATTGCCGATCGAAAGTAAAAGATACGTAAACACGAGAGCACATGTCGTCACCAGTAGATAAGAATACACACAAAGGACCACAAGGCGTGAATCTCACCCAGATAAGACAAACTTTCAATTGTTCTAATCTCATCTTCGATTTTTTCAAGATATTAAAAGATCTGACGTTTTCGGAGAGACTATTTATATGAATGGCGATGACAGGTCAATGACCCTTGTCCATTACCGCGCACTTTAAAATTTGGATCCAGTTCCATTTTCTTTAATGATGTGTTGATAGCTAACTATATTTATATATGATGTATGGGTAATTGGTGGTAGATTAGGTTTCAACGAACTAGGGATGTACGATTTTAAAGAAGTATGGGAGTTTATGATTCATTTTGAGGGAGCAATACTTATTGAATACCACAGCAACATTCTCGTTAAGCTAAATTTCGAAGAGTTTTATTCCTGGGGGGGGGGGGTGTAAATGTTTCCCATACATATATGTGAACACAACACGACTTTGAATTACCGATCAATAACATATTTGAAACGCTAGAATTCGGTTGCAGATTCATAAGAAGATGTTTGTACACAAACAATCCAAGCATAAATGAAAACTTTAACAGACATAGAAATTGCTGGATTCATCCAATAAAAAAAGACCAGGGGAGAAGAGTACTCCAAACGTCTATCAGGACGTATTCCAGGCAATCTAGCAAAACTCAACTTTCAGAACGATAAAAATTTAATTATTGTTAATTAAAAATAATAATTGACTGGACTTCTTTTCATGTAAAGAAATGTTAGGTGGACAAACACCTAACATTTGCAAACCTAATTGTTTTAATCAACTTACACTTAGGGTTTTTTACAATAATATCGTAATTGATCTTAAGTTTAAAAATACTTCAGATTAAGATCTTTACACTTTTATTTTTCTACTAGGCCTCAAATAATCGATCAAACGATTTTAAACAAGTCATTTAATTAATATATTTAAAATGAACGATAGTAGAGAACATATATAAACAAAAATCTCCAAAATAGCATGCACTGTTTTCATTAAATGTCAAAATCAAACAGCGATAACCGTTACTGTATAACAAACCCTACTAGGTTTTTTTTAACATCTTGAATGACTGACAGTTAAGACTGGAGGTTTTTCAAAGCAAACATCTAAATTGCCTTAAGATAAATAATTTTTGAACTAAGAAAAAAAACACCTTTCAAATGGTTGGATGCAAAAGCGATTACTACTATACCTAAAAAATATTTCCGTTTTGTAGTTATGCTAGTCTAGCTCTAAGCTAAAACCTAACAGGTATGTCACTGTAAGGTCAAATCACCGAGACAGTCTAAAAGCAATTAACCGAAGTCCAGAGGGGTAAAAAAGAAAACTTTTTCTATTCCTGTTGAATCGTCTATAAAGAGATCAATCGATGCAGGAAAAAGGTGAATCCAATAAAAGGATATCGATTCACATCGATGAAAAGAAGGTGCGCGGTTCCGTATAATGGTCGGTGAGCTATTGAACCGGCTTTTTATGTGATCAAGTAAACTCCCAAGAACCCTTGCAAAATCCTAACAAATATTCTTTTTGTAAACATATTTTTTCAACAAATATCTAACTACACCAAAACCGACCTTAAGTTTGCAGTATACAAATGTTCTACGAGAAAAAGGGTAAATAGTTCTAATTTTCGAGTGCGAGAATCGAATACAAAAAGGTATTTCCCATTCAATAAACAAATTTATTTGTTATTTCAAGACATATATTTATTATTTTTATCAGTTTAGCTTCAGTTAGAGTTTTTTTTAATTATTTTTTTCCTTCGATTTTGACGTAACAGGGCGCACGAATATCAGGGTCAAAGGAGCAACCAATAGGAGCAGGCGAAATTTCGGCGCCAGCAGCATTGTTTACGCAGTTTCCTTCGACTATTACATTTCTCTGCTGCAAACTTAAGGTCGGTTTTTGTATAGTATTTGCTTTGAAATGAGTTTTTTTTTAATAAAATTTTATATTTGCTGAACGGACACAACGATTTTAATTTACGTTCGAGGTATAAAGCCCTAAAAATACTTGATTTCACCCTCATTTTTCCCAAGATCCTCCTATTTTTAATTAAACGAAATAATCTAACAATTCTTACCTATTTAGAAATGTTGGGGACAAACACCTAACATTACAATGATTAAATTTCCCGCTGAAAAAAGTTTTTTCCTTCGAATCGTGCAAATCCTTCAAAATCGTGCTTGACCCTTGTACTGTCATTTTTATGCAATGTCTCAAGAAGACAACGTTTATTATTGAAATACACAGACACACGGCTCTATGCAAGTCTAACCATGAGGATACCTACAAAAGTAGCATCACAAGACACTAAAAAAAAACCGTGCGACCTTGACCATTAGCCTTAATATAAATTAAAAGCACTAGGTCCTTTTCAAATCGAGAGGAAAACACCTTATGTCTCTTATAGTGTCCGGCTGGTGCGTAAATCATAAAAATACGGAAATTAATGAACATACATTGCTTAAGAATTCCAGTTGAAGGTATTCTAAAACAAATAGTGCTTGTGAACTTGAATGGTATTCAATGGATTTCTTTACTTCGTCAGTAGTAGCAAGCATTAGATAAGCAGACTTCGCATATGTATGCATTTCAATAAAAATCTAACATTCAATAACCAAAAGAATTTAGAATTTTTTTTAAAAATTCCCAATTTTTACATTGATTAGTAAACTAACTGTCTCACTTCAAAGAAACAATTTTCAATGACTGACAATTTTGAAAAAGCCAAAAATAAAAGGTACTTAGAAAACAACACTTACTTTAATATTATATCAATCGAATAATTGCCAACATCTCCAAATCCGTCTAATTCGAATAAAATTACATCCTACCCGAATGCATTATTTAAATATAGGCTATCAGCAAAGAAACATTACAAAATAAACATGAAATATTGCATTCATAGATGCATTTCGCGGTTATCATAAGTTCGTTGTAGTAGTTCTACTTTTAACAAGCAACAACAGCAACAAAAAGTATTTTTAAGATAAGATAACTGTTGAGTTGTGTCACTGCGACCGCAAAATACGTAGATAATGTGGTTCGCAAACGTCACAGCGTGACGTCATGTTGCACGTCACTACAAAGCTTTACATTTTTTTAATGCATATGTCAGCCGGTTTCACATCAATTAACTTCCGAGTGACTCAACATAATTTAAGAAATATATGGTTGAATTAAGTCATGCATAGATATTTAAAACCACTTAATGAAAAAGGAACGATTCTTAGAATAAATGTTTACTTTTTACTGTCTAGAGAACATCATTAAAAAAATATAAGACAAGTTAGTATGTGTAATATATCTAAGACGAAGATTAAATATTTCAATAGCTAATTTTTTTTACGAAGAGTCAATTGGATTTCAATTTACAGTTGAAGTTTTTTCTCAGTGAATTCAGTTTCAAAGTACCCAAACCGACGTAAACGACAGTGCAAATGTTAACTCCTTTTTAAATTACAATATCACTTTAAAAAAATAATAAAATTAACGTTTACAAACTTTTAGAAAAAATTACAAATACGATCCAAGAATTTAATATTCAATAAAAAAAATTGTGTCATCTTAATTGTCTGTAGAGAAAAAAATATTTTGATCAATGGTACCCAAAATTGTTTAAGGTTTTTAAAATTGGTTTTTGGTGAAACTTAATTTGTCAGACACAAATTGTTCATGGTGTTTTATATTTTAATTATTTCGATAAGCTTATTTCCGCACATCAAATAGTCTTACCAATAATCGTTTAATGAGTTAAGGTAGGCGAATACCCAAAATTCTAAAATTTTTACTATTACTTTAATCTTTTCCAAATTTGGCATAGATATTTCAAATATAATAAACAATGCTATCTAAGCCTTTTTTTAAATTTAAATATAATTCATTTTTAAATGGTATTTTTCAACTAAAAAGATATGTTTTCGCTAACAAGTCTACCACATTGAATTTTCTTCCTATAAACATTAATTAGGTGTTAAATTCACATTTTTGAACTGATACTTGCAATGACTTCTCTAGAGTTACATACACATTACAAGAAAAGAAGTTATTAAGAATATTGTTATGAATTAACTAAAAAAAGTTTTTTTTTTTCGATTCACTTGGACATTAAAAAAAAACCTACGAAATTTGCATCCGATGTTAGAGGCTTATAGCACAGATATATATTGAAATAGCACTCTGTAAAAAATTTCAGGTAAATTAATGTAAAACTTTTTATACTAGAAGTGTTGGCGTAACCCCTTTTATTGGTGAAAAACTCTGTTTAAAATAAATCAATTATATTTAAATAAAAAAAATTGCCTAAAAAGCATTGTTCATTATATTTGATATTGCTATGCCAAATTTGGGAAAAGATTTATTTAAGTAATAGTAAAAATTTTAGAATTTTGGGTATTCGCCTACCTTAATACCCAAACCGACGTTTTAACGACAGTGCAAACTTTAACCCCCCCTTTTTAAATTACAATTTCACTTAATTTAAAAATATAAATAATAATAAATAATGGAATTATCTTTTACAAACTTTTAGAAAAAAATTACAAATAAGATTAAAGAATTTAAAAGTCTATCAAAGACAAAAAAAAATTGTGTAATCTTAATTATTTGTAGAGAAAAAATATTTTGATCAAATGTTCCAAAAATTATTTAAGTTTCTAAAATTGTTTTTTTTTTATAACTTAATTTTCAGACACAAATTATTCATGTGTTTTGTATTTTAATTATTTCGGTAAGCTTATTTTCACACATCAAATATTCTTACCAATCATAGTTTAATGAGCTAAGTCAATATACATCTTGCTATTTTTAAAAATGCAGCACTGACTACAGCACACGAATTACGTGCTAACCAGCACCGTCTGCACAGTGCACATTCCCAGGCCCCCGAAAAGAGGCAGAATGGGACGTTGGCTGAAGTAGGCGCTACTTGGCGAAGGGATCGATGTCGAAATGGAAGAGGTGATACGCTCTTGAAAGTCAAAGTTCACAGGGCTCGTTTGGCGGTTTAAGTGGCATTCGGATGCCGAAATTCCATGCATGCAAATACACGGACGTAATGATGTTTCATCTAAGTTGGGGCAGTGTATAATTGAATTTTATATTAGAGATAGAAAAGTAGTTTGGAGAAGCATGCATAATTTCCTTTATTTTTTCACATAAGTTAAAATTTCGAAAAGATTGTAATTGAATATGCTAAGTCAATATTAAAAAGGTAAATTTAACGATGTTTGCAATTTCTAAGTATTGGGCTATTGCAGAAATTGAATTTTGGATTAGTAGTAGCAGGGACGATAAGTAGCTTAGAGCAGGGGTTCCCAACCGGTGGTACGCGTACCACTGGTGGTACAGGGGAACATTTAAGGTGGTACGCGTGAGTGATGTGAGCAACATGATAAGCTATAAATAGCTTCTGTACGCATATGCAGTGAGCACGCAAATATATTACTCATTATTTTAAACATTAACATTATATTAAAGAGGAAATATTTAACTTCTGGGTCGGATTTTGCGGAGTTTGTACTATTTTGTATTTGCATGTTTTATCCCTATAGAATAAACAAAACTGTAAATTAATACCATTTTATCCTTTTATTTCTCCTTATTAAGCATGTCATAAATAAACAAATATCTAATCATTAAATACGAAGTTTTTTCATGAATTTTACTCATACAACCTTTGAACACTTTTAAAAGAGTAAATATTATACGTTTATTAAAATATTTAGGTCTGGTGGTACGCCAAAGTTTCTTAAAAGTCAAGTGGTACGCAGATACAAAAAGGTTGGGAACCCCTGGCTTAGAGAATCATATAAATGAGTTTTTGCAAACAGACCCGCTGTGAAAAATTGCAATAACGTATAGCATAATCCCTTAACTGTTAACATTAAAACAGCTTACTTAATCTATCGTAGTAATTTCAATTTTAGAAGAGATTATTTTATATCAATTTTAGAAGAGATTAGTTTAGAGAAGAATGCATTTTTTAGATCACATCCACCATAAATTGTACTAAAAAAAAAACGAAATCTCACATGACATGGCTACGGTAATTTTCACGTTTAGTTCTTCCAGAGTTTAGAAAATTCTAAACTCATTAGGCTCTATAAATGGAGATTCTATTCTAGAGAAATTTCCAATTCCATTATTTCCAATTATCCTTTATTTTCAGCATTAATTTCTGGGCTATAAGAGTTCTTTAATCATTTTTATATATAATATTTAATTAAATTTATAAAATTCAATTATCGATACAAATGTAGAACTCACTATTACTTTTAAAACAGTAAACTTACAAAATCGTTGCTAGTTTATTAAAAGTTATAATCGAAGGAAATGCGGAATATTTCAGAAGTGTTTATTATTTAAATTAACAACTCGCAAGAGCTACACGAGGGCCACTCATTAAATGACCTTTTAAGTTCAATTACCTCTATATTTTCCAATCGAATACAATCCAATAAAGCAATCGAATCAACGGTAGCAGTTTTTTTGACAAATCAAGCTCAAAAGTATTCAAGTACAAAATAAATATCTTTACATTTGATTCAATATTAACCATTTAAAAGTTATATTTGTAGAATGCAGCGTTTAGTTTGAGTTCAGTACTCCAAGCACCCTGTTAATGGTTGGTTTTCATGTGTGTTAAAAGTTGTTATTGCTTTCAAATTTACAAAGACTGAAAAACACAAAACTTTCTTCGCATTAAATATATTTGCAAAAAAATTATGGGGTTGGTATTTAAAATATGTTATATGGATATTCAATTATTTTTCCATTATATTCGAATGAACATAATTCTACCTTGAGATTGATTATTCCCAAGAGATTTTTACTAAGGGTTCTCCATCCCCAAATACATCAAAACGATAAAATTTAATCTCAAATGTTAGTCATTTTACAGCGAAAAAAGCTCACAAACTTCGGCTATATAATGAATGACAAATTGAATATTTTAACAAAAATTGGTATGTAATGGGAGATATGATTTCTAAAAAGACAGGACCATTGAAAGTTGTGAGTAATTGGAAAGGAAGTTATGCTATATATATTAGCATGCATTTTCTAGACTCTTTACTTTAGCATTTTTCAGAAACTCAATTAAAGTTAATAGTGTCATAAATTACGAAAAAGAATTTTTTTAAAAAGTATCTTAACAAGAACAATTAATTATAAACAAACGTTTGTTTTGCAATAAAACTACATTAAATTCATTTTAGTTGGTTTTTTTTTAACAAAATACCTTAATGCAAATATATAACATACCAAAGACAAACGGACGATGTGTTTTTGATTTTATGCAACTATTTCAATTTTGACAAAAATCGCAGTTTTTCCACAAACAGCACACGTTAAACCCCTTTTTGCATTAAAAAAAAGCATGTAGTACCAAATGTTAAAGAGTCATGTATCATGGTCGATGTTCTTTTGATTGTCTAAAAATACCGAGCTATAAAAATACATATATAAATAAATGAAAAAAAAAAAGCTTTGTTTCGAAAAGCCTGTAATATCACTGCGTAACACGCTCAATATCACTTAGTGCCAGAATTCCTACTTGAGATAGAGCACGAACTTCGCCGGGTATTACTTACAGGGCACGCTTACTAAACGGGAAAAGTTTTTTTTTTATCTGTTTAGGAAAGGTCAGTCTCGTCTTTTGCTACTTGAAGTCCAGGAAAGAAGAGACAGCGAATTTATTCATGTTTTAAATTTAGTATACCATTAAATAAAGAAGATAGAAATATATTTATTCAAAGATAGTGGGGGAAATAATTGACATCGATTTAACATATTTTACATATCAATCCCATAAAGTTGTAAATATATTTAATGCGAAGTTTCGTGTTTATCAGTCTTTGTAAATTTGAGAGCAATTAAAACTTTTAATGTAGGGGAGAGTGTTGTACCTTGGGACACTTGGGGTACCAACAGACATCATCAAAATAAAATTTAACACTAGCATCATTGAATTCATGAATTGGTGACAAAAAATAATATTTCATAACCCCAAAGTAAATATTTTTCTCATTCTAATATAATTTTTTACCATTATACTTTTACAAAAAGTCAACTGCATTTTATTTTCTTCATGAAAGAGAAGATTTTAAAATATCTTGGTTATGAGAAAATAATGATAATGCATTTAGTTAGGCCACTATCTTGCTCTTATTTAAACCATGTAGTGTGTTGTACCTTGGGACAATACAGCATATTGTATCATCATATAATGTTAAATAATTTGGACTTGCAATTTTGCTGTATAATTTAAATTATTCTTGAATTATGAAGTTTTATTTGTGTATTTCCTTGAAAAAACAATAAAGTTTGTTTCCTGACACAAATTTTTTCAAGTGTATGACTATTGAATGAATTATTAAGTATGTCCCAAGGTACAACATCATATTGTATCTTGGGACAGTTTATCCTCTCTACTTTAAATGAGTGGCAATTTTTTAATTTCAAGCTGCCGGAATTTAAAAAAATATATTATAGAGGAATATATCGGTGTGTTGAAATGCTGCTTTTAAATTTTTATTTTGACTATAATTATCTGAGAAAAAAATTAAAATGTAAAAATTGTCCCAAGGTACAACACTCTCCCTTATACATTAAAACGAACCATTAACAATGTGCTTAGAATACTGAACTCAAACCGTATACTGAAAGCTACAAATATAACTTATATTACATATGTAATAATTAAGTTAAATAAAATGTAATCGTAAAATATATTTATTTTGTACTTAATTTCTTTTTAGCTTGATTTTTTGTCAAAAAAATTCGAAAGTTTGTAGCTTAATTGGATTGTTCCACATTTTTTAATATTATTGAACTTGCAATGAATGCATTTCAACTGAATTGGTCAAAGCAGAAAATTACTTCAGTTTAAAATTTCTTGAAATAAAAAATTAACTCCGATAATTTTTCAAATATTCGATTTTTTTTCCTTTGCCATAACATGCACTTGTCATGCGCAAATGTTGCAGTCTCTCTCTCTGTCATGCAAAAACTACTTGATTTCGAAATCATAAATAAGGCTAAAAAAATGAAAACCTAGATCGAACTTACCCTGTTTAAATGCACTTCAGACAGTTTCACACTACAGACAGTAAAAACTTTAAATGAATTATTACCTTTTTCTAAGTTGTTTTTAATGATCAATTTATTTTACAACAATTTATATTTTACAATTATTAACTTATTATACGTAATCGATTTGGAACAGAGTCCCATATATACCATATACACGGCGCTATTGAATCGGCGAGCGCAGAAACCACTTCAGTCGCATGCTCGAAAATCTGTGTGCATCTGAAGACGTCAAAAGACGTCATGCATCTACGGAACAACTCAGACTAACGTGGCTCTTGCACTCAAAACGCATCTTGCATTTCTAAGCCAGTGTTACAATATTGCTCATTACATGCGATTCAAGTGAATTCTGTATCCCATCTATTCAATACATGGGAATTGAAGACTTAACACTCTCAGAAATAATACTTTCATTTTTGACGATTCATGAATCCTCAAGCCTCATTTCGTTAATTTTGAGGATTGTTTCGTCAAACCATCACGTGGCTTTTGAGTAAACGCGAATCTTCACTTTTACGATCGTGATTTGACGATTCTGTATCTTGATTTTGAGGAAACTGAATCTGCTGTACTCACCTGCTCAAAAATGAATAAATATTTCTTTAGATTAGAGGACATTCAAATCCTCATAAAAATGACGATTCAAATTTCCTTACTTTGAGGAAACGAAAACTCGGAGCATTTGCCAGTAACGGAATCGTCAAAATGAAAGAAAATTTCGTCGTTTTTGAGCATCCATTTTTGAGAGTGTATAAATAAAATAGAAAACCGTTAGAACAAGAAATGACTTTTCTGTAACAAAGAATGAACATAATTTTTTTTTTTTTGGTTTTGGGAGAAAATAAAAAACCTCCGACTCAGCTATGGAGAAACAGCGGAAACACTCTTGCAGTAGATAAGACTATAGAAATGAAAGAGATAGAAAGGCTTATCCCAGTGAAGCAAATGTAGCCCACAATAACAAGAAACAGGGGTTGACTGGGACAATAACAGATTACGGAGATGCAAGACTGGCAACTTTTATCGGGGGTATTTCATAGAATAGCGATTTTTGTGTTATTTTTAGCTTCTGGTGACTAAAATGAGAGTCGAAAAGACAGGAAATGCCAGTCTCCTGACGGAAAACCAAAAATTAAAAATACAGAATATATATAAATTTATTTTCAGGTTTTGAAAAACTCTACGATACACTTCCCACGAAATAAAAATATAAATCATCTTTAAGTTTTGAAGTAATTTGTTTCATTTACTCTACAATTCTGTTAGAATTATAAAAATAATTAAGAGTCGCATGGTCTATAGTTTGCTTAGTTGGTTGCAAATTATTAAATTATCCACTGTTCAACCAAATGACGCTGTGATAATTTTGGCGTTTTAAATTCACTATATGATGAGCCCAGTTTAGCAACTGTCCCAATAGCAACTGTTTTTGCTTAACTTATTTATCGACTATTTCTGAATTATTTTTAAGCCGTTTTAAACAATGATCATCAGATCTAACAACAATAAATTCTGCAAAAGATAAAAAGTACAGCACGCAATGCATTTTGGAAATTGTTTATGTAGCCATCTTGAAGCTACAAGATATTCAACCTGCCTTCCATTCCTTAGAGAGTTTTGTAAGGTTAATGGAAATCCGATTTCACGAGTTTCATCAATTTTTAAGAAATATTTTTTAGGGGAGGAAGTAAATAAAGTGAAAAGCCTAGCGTACTATTAAAAAATACGTAAGAGAAAGAGAAGAAAATTTTATCAGAAGTCAATTTATTAAAAATATAAACAAATCCTTTTACATTAAAGGACATTGAAGTTGAGCACTGATGTTTCAGGGATATTATTTAAGCAATGAATACTTTCAAAAACAGGTTTTTCTCAGGTTTAAAGATTTATAAATGTACCAAAAAGAATGCTTTGTAGCTCATAAAAAGCCTCAGTAGTAATGCCATGGTAAGAATGAACATCGCAAGTGGCACCATCAAGTGCAGAAAAAGTTTGTAATTACGAAATAAACTACGTATATAATTATGTGATTTTATCGGGACTTTGTTTTTTGTTGCCAAAATGTTTTTTAACTCATTAAAAACATTTTGAAAATGTTCTAATATTTTATGTATGATGTATATATGTTACCTTCAATAGAAATTTCTACCTTCAGAAATTCCTACCCTGGTTCTAATTTATCCGATGTCATATTTATAGGACCATCCCTAAATTACCTGATATGTTTAAGGGAGGGGGGTAGTACAAGAGATGCAGATGATTTTACTGATCAAAACAGATGAGGGAGAGAGAATCTATAGCAGGGGTTCCCAACCGGTGGTACGCGTACCACTGGTGGTACGCGAGAGAATTTAAGGTGGTACGCGAGAGTGAGTGAAAAACCTGATGCTATTAATAACTTCTGTAATACACATTAGCAGTGAGAAAGCAGACATTAATCAATGTTTTAAACATTAACATTATTTAAAGAGAAATCTTTAACTTTAAAAAAACCTTACCCTATGATCTTCCGGCAAGCTCTGATATTTTTTATGCTATTTGTTACGAGTTGTTTTGTGTGAGAGTGGATTTTCTGAACTCTTATAAAGCTTCACACTAAAGACTATAAAAGTATATTTTGTACGATGATTAATTTTTTGCTGAGTTTGTGCGATTTTTTTTTTATGTTTTTAGGCCTATGGGTAATAAATAAAATCAATGCCTTTTTATTGTTTTATTTGTACTATATTATAGGCATGTTAAAAATAAGCAATTATCTAACCCAATTGAATACTAAGTTTTCTCAGGAATTTTACCAAAAAAAAAACCCTATGAACACTTTTAAAAGAGTAAATATTATACGTTTATTAAAATATTACGGTCTGGTGGTACGCTAAAATTTCTCAAAAAGTCAAGTGGTACGCAAGTGCAAAAAGGTTGGGAACCCCTGATCTATAGCCAAATTTTACGAAATCTAATATCGGCGGGGGGGGGGGGGGGATAAACGGAGTAAAAAAATCTTCGTAATCGCCTCGCGTATAATTTGTGGACGCCCCCATACACATAAACCTTAATGATAACATTGAAGCGAAGTTTTCAAATGGAAAGCTTCCTTGCCAATTGTCCTCAATGGCTTTAAAAGAACGCGTTATCTTGTTCAAATACTGAGTGAAAAAAAAACAGGGTGCTATTTTATAATCAGATAAAATTGAGCTTTTTGAGGTGCGAAGTGTAGGGTAGGCAACACTCCAAAGATAACCAGCCTACTGGATGTGTGTGCACATAAACAATGACAGTAGCAGAGACGACAATAGACCGATAAAATCCCAAGACTTGAGTCGACGATTTACGAGATATCAAAAGACGTTCTGGTGGACTGTTTGGTGCAACAGAGCGGCACGTTGGGCTACTAATGTGTATAAGGACCGATTTCAAACCCTTTAGCTAAGGGAAACCATTTTCGAGCTGTTAGTAAGATTTTCAGTTGCCAAATGAGTAGTTCAGAAAGACCATTTACAGCCAACTTAATTTAATGACATTCAATAAAGCCATTATGCGCTAGGTATTGCATTACTTCCAACAAGAACATAAAGTAGGTACAAGATGGATAGGTATTTTCCTAAATTTTAAAAATTTCTTAATACAGATATGTTTAAAAACACGAAGCGGGGATAATATACAACTCTTCGAATAAAAATTGAGATTTCAACAAATCCAACTCAAGCTAAGTACCAAGCAATAAACCATAGGACTTTTGTGGTTTTAGCCAGAAAACAAGGGAAACATCGAAGATTCCAATGACATGGATCATGTCGGTAATAAAGCAATTAGAGGATAGCAATAAACGCTTGTATTCAATTTGCGAATTATCAATAATGTACGAGTATATTGACAGGCGAACAGAGTCTTCGGAAGTATTTGCATTCAACAAAAGACGATCACTTGAAATCTAAAGTTAGAACCTCTACGACCTCGATGAAAAGGTTAGGGGCTTCGATCTCTTCAACAATCGCCGATCAATGAACAGAAGAGGATGAATGGCAAATTGAAGCCCGAGATTCAGCGCACCGTTGCCGTTGGGGGTGAAATGGAGGGATCAATTTTTCATTTATTTCCACGAGATTCTTAAGGTTTTTTTTTACCTGTGATATTTCGGACGGGGGTAGCCAGGCACAGTAGGTCAAGGTCACAAGAAAATGTGGTTGTTTGAATGATACCGTACTAGAACTAAGTAATGGAGAGTTTTTAAAATACGTGGGATTGCTAAAGAGGATAAAGACACGGGGATGATAATGGAAACAGGAAAGTTATTCAAAGGAAAAAAAACTTAAAATTCCCGTTATTGGATAGAAGTAAAATTCATAATTAAGAAGGCAACTTAACAAGCATGAAAAGAATTATCTATTACAGACTTGTGGAGTCGGAGCAAAGGGAAAGGACGACCACTAAAAGTGACAAGTGGTTTTATCTAACACTCAAGACAGCTTCAAATAAAATAAACAGCTAGTACCCTTTTTCAATGCAAAAAAAAATAATAAGATACGAAAACAAAGACGCTCTGAATTACTTTTTATCACTAACGTAAAACAGGATGAACAAAAATGACCGATATTAAAAAATAGATGTAGAAACTTAAATGTTGTTTCACTTTACTATTGACCAAGATTCATTGACTTGTCACCTATACCAAGTACGAATAGAAAAAGTATGTTATGTATAGTTGTGCACATTAGTAAGAACGATAACAATCAAGAAGCAAAGCATAATATAAACATAAATTATCGGTAGATATAGACAGAGATGGTCACCGCCAAATAGGATATTGTGATTGGGATACATTTAAATTAATCATCAGACAATAATTATTTAACTATACAGAGATAAATATAACTTTCGATACCAAGGTTGCAGCAACATATCCCAACATCTTACCACAAATTGGTTAATAAATTTTTGACACACTTTTGTATTACGTTATTGAAAAAAATTACCCAAAAATAACGAAAAATAAATGCTTTAGCATCAGGTATGACATTGGTCAAATTGAGATCAAAACACCAAATAATTACCACAAAAATTATTAAAAAGTAATAAATAAAACTTTAAAAACTTTGATATTAGGAAATAAAATTGAACAGGATATGGATTGCAGGTATATTCAATGGTAATGGCCCATAATTTACTTTCGTATTTTTTTAAAGGACAAAAATGATGGAAAAGTAATTACATTTAGCAAAGAAACAGAAAACAAAGTGGCAAAAGTTTGAAAAACTTATTTTTGATTGAGTCATAAGGAATAATAAACACAGGAAGTTATTGAGTATTTGAAAATACGACAAATAGATTAGATTTTGATCAAAAATAATGTAGATAAATATACAAAAGCCCAAATGAGATTTTAATGTAAATTCTAGCGGGCTTAGGTAAGAAATTTACGAACATTTGCCAGCCGAAAACTTGTTTTCTTAGACGGATCAACGCAACAGTCACCTTTACATTAATTAAATACAGCAAAGGTAATATTTAAATTAGCCCTTAAAATCCGTGACTAAACAAAAAAGAAACCCTTAATATTTACTTACAGCCAATATATCTTATTAGTTCCGGAAGAATGTATTCTTAGTTAACAACGCCCTTCTATTCTTCCTCTACGCAAAAAGTTTCGACTTGCATATCGAAAAGAATGTCGATTGCCGTGTAATGCAAAAAAATGAATTCATTTATTTTGCATGCATTCATTCTGCAGCATCATTCATAAGTTCTAGGTTTTGCTTCCATCATATATGACAAGACGTTCGGATGAAAAATGCAAACAATAGGCGTGTTTTTTCGTCTATGTGCGTTGGAAAGGCATCAGAAAGCTGACAGTTGACGGAACAGAATTCGAATATTTTTATGGCCATGTTTTACATGAATTTTCCCCTACAGAAAAGTCTCTCAGACACATTAATGACGAAATATATAAACAACAGGCCATTGAAATTACCATTATTACAATAACTATTCTAAGTAGTTTATATAAAGTTCTAAGTTAGTCTAAATAAACAAAACATAAGCAAATGAATACCATATACAAGAACAATTTATGTAGAACAAATTAACCCATTAACGACGATTGGCCGAAAAATTTGCCACGTAAAAGTTAGCTTTCTGCACAATATTATATTGGAAAATGAAGGTTAAATTGTATTCAGAATTGGATCGAAAATGAAATAATTTTCAAGGAAGTAAAGAACATATTACAAATAATAATATGCATTTTCCATAAATAATTACAAATCTGTTGTATCTGAATGTTTTTCTATTAATGACGAGCATCGTAATTTGATTACAAATCTGTATTAAAAAAAATCCTGGTTTTTTTTCCTAGACATACGATGCCTCCAATACAACCCATTTAAAAAGTGCCATTTGGATATCCATCCAGAAGGACTTTATAATGACCTTTCTCTAGATAGACATATTTTGCATCATTACTAAGCGAAGAAAGTCATTGCCCAGGCTTAATTGAGACATTAGACACGCACCTAAAAATAAACTTTTTTTTTATCATGCAAAAACAACAGTTTCATGTAAAACTTTAAATTATTCAACACATAACATTTCGGCTGATCGATTTTGGAGAAATAGCGTGGGACGGGCGGTTTTCTTTACGAGTAGAAAGATCTGGAAGCCAATATTTATCCATGAAAAATTTAGTGAAAGAAATTGAAAATGGAAATGGCAGCCGATTTCGGGCGTTTTGTTGAGGTGTTAGAAAATAAATCTTTAAAGGAAAAAAATGGTGCCGGACCCATTTTTCCATCGATGGTTTCATTTTTTGCAGAGAGACTGCATTGCAATGATAAAGCTGTAACTTAGTAATGGTAACTAAGTAACTGCTTAAGTAATGGTAATCACACATTTGTTGGGCATGCTATTTTAAATTGACAAATTTTGATATTTTTTTGAAGTAAAAAAAGAAAACTAAATTAGCACAGTATACAACTACACCCAGCCGCCTTAATCAGTTTATCTTCTTATAATCTAATCTTCTCCTAATAAATAGGGTTAAAAAATTTAACCAGGCCAACGAACGTGGAATGACATGCAAAATATACCCTAAGAAATGCGATACATTTCAACTTGCATTGTTCAACATTGCCTTCTCAATGTTCCATCGAGTCACGAAAATATTTATTTTAAAAAATCTTTTGCACTGCAAATCTCGTTCGCTCCATTTACGATATCGAAATATTGAATTTAAAGTCAACTTTTAGCATATAAACTTTGCAATTGTCGGAGAAAAACAAATAACATTTTTTTATAATTCTAGCAGCGGTTCCCAACCTGGGAGGGGGGGGGGGGGCGCCCCCAAGTGGGCTATTTGTGTTATCAAGGGGGCAAAAAAGACTTGAGGGGCGATGAGTATTCAAAGAGTGGAAATTGAAATAATGTTGTACATTTGTACAGTAAAACCATTCTCCAGTCATAACCCAACCAGACAATTTTTATTTTCAACTCTCTTAAATTACCAGTTTGGTTTGAATTATCGTCGCACTAGAGCTACACGAGGGCTATTGGCGACGGGCGTCGTATTTTAGAACCACAGTCAGGTGACGAGCCACACCTGAATAGGCACCCAACGCAACCGTTAAGGGCGACATCGTACGCAGCTCTAGAAACCAGTAAAAATATCTAAGTTAATTATTTCACTTTTTGTTCTTTAAAAGTATTTTTTCGTGTTTTTTCTATTTTATTTAAAAGTAACCGGATAAAGTGTTATGAAACTGCGTTATAGTTGCACGTTAACTCAAATTATGATTAGACATAACATGAAAATTAAAAGGGGGCGATGGATGTTAACCAACCGAAAGAACGAGGCGATGGTCCAGAAAAGTTTGGGAACCACTGTTCTAAAGGATGGGTATTACTTGGTTGGATTTTGTTTTAAGATGGCTTAAGAACCAGATTGGGTGAATATGCTACAAAATGAGAATAAAGGTAGAACTCAAAATCTCACGGTGACATCTCAAATATCGCTTCAGAACCAACACTTAGCTAGCTAGTCGTAAATTTAAACATAGGAAAACGATAAAGCATAGTTGTCCAAGAGCATGCATTTTATGAGCAAATATATCAGACAGACAAAAATATCGGTCAATTGTCGGCGGCCCGATAGCGGCCTAACTTAGGACTTCAGATAAATAATTTCTTCGCTGACAGCGCGGACGACACTTAATCACATTTTTCCAAACAACTGTCGCGTATACATTTTCTCGCAGTTTTACAATAAGGCCGTTAAAATGGGTTTCGCCGGTAAGTGCCAAAGGGATAATCGTGCTATTTGAAGCTTGCCATTCAACAAATTATGCAGCGGCGATGAATCATGTCGGTAAACCTATTGTTTGTCCGCCAATGCAGCCACTGCTTGGAACATGAGTTAAGAAGATGATGAAATGCGGCTGGACAAAAATTCATACAAAAACCGATTCGCCAAGTGAAGCCTTAGATCGCTTTGTACACTCTTAAAACAAAAGAGTGAAATCCACTCCAGTTGGAGAAGTGCCTTTTCGACACCGTAAAGGCACAAAGGATCCACTCCAAAAGGAGAAGTGCATTTTCCAGCCTGGATGAGTGAAATCCACTCAGACTGAGTTAAATTAGGAGTGTTTGTTTTAAGAGTGTACACTCTTAAAACGAACGAGCGATTTTAACTCAGACCGAGTTAATTTCACTCCTCCAGTCTGGAAAATGCACTTACCCGGAAGGAGTGGATCCTTTTTGTGTTAAGCCTCCGACAGGATCACTCCAAACGAGTGATTTTAACTCAGTCTGAGTAAATATGCATGCCTTTACGGTGTCGAAAATGCACTTCTCCAACTGGAGTGGATTTCACTCTTTTGTTTTAAGAGTGTAGTAAGCCCAAACAAACGCTATCGGATAACTATTTGGCGCGATTTTACAGCGGAGTTTGCATATGCTGCCTTACTACACTCCTTGCCAACTTAAGTTGGGTAAATAGAAATATGCTATTGAGAAGATCCTTCCGCCGATATAAAGAGTTCCATAAATTATTTGTGAATCCATCCAGAAAACATATTTAAAACATTAATTTCATTTAAGGTCTAACATATTTGAATATTATTTGAGAAAATTTGACAATTTTATCAGAATAAAAAGTGTATTTTGGTTAAATTGTATTCAGATCATTTTGAATGTAAATATTACCTTACAAGAGTTTCCAACTAACGGACCAATCGCAATTTTCCCTCCACCTTTTCATTCTTTGTTTATACATCGATTTGGCGGTTTTTTGACCTTCTAATTCAAACTATAATTACAACGCCTATTTCTCACCTGTGAAGGGATTTGCTTCAACGTTGTGTAAATTCAGATCTTGTACTACAGCCTACAATTGAACAAACAGTCATTTTTTTAATGAATAAAGTGATGCGCTTCAGCATAAACTAACATTGAGTGAGGCGAGTGGTTTGTTTAAGGTAGGCGAATACCCAAAATTTCCCAAAATTCTAAATTTTTTACTATTGCTTTAATCTTTTCCAAATTTGGCATAGTGATTTCAAATATAATGAATAATACTATTTAGGCTTTTGTTTTTATTTAAGTATGATTTATTTATTTTAAACGGTGTTTTTCTACGAAAAAAAGAGGTTTACGCCAACAAGTCTGCCACATTGAATTTTCATCCTATGAACATTTATTAAGTGTTAAATTCTTCGTTTTGAACTGATACGTGCAATGACCCTCTAGAGTTACATACAAATTACAAGAAAAAAAGTTATTAAGAAAAATGTAAAAAATTAGCCACAAAATTAGGATTTTTTTCGATTAACTTAAACTTGGAATTTTTTTTAAAAAAAACTTGTATACTTACAAAACATGTTAGAGGTTCATGGCACAGATATTTATTGAAATAGCATCTGGGAAGAATTTCAGGTAAATTAATGTAAAACTTTTTATGCTAGAAGTGTTGGCGCAAACTCCCTTTTTTTAGGTGAAAAACACCGTTTAAAATAAATCAATTATATTTAAATAAAAAAAAATTGCACAAAAAGCATTGTTCATTATATTTGAAATCACTATGCCAAATTTGGAAAAGATTAAAGTAATAGTAAAAATTTTAGAATATTGGGCATTATCGCCTACCTTAAGATTACTAGAGTTGCTTTGCGAATTTTTGACAGCTTCACTTCGTTTTTCGCCAAGCATCTACATCTTCCTCTTAACTCTGTGGCATGGAATTCCTTATGAAACCGCCAAGTCAAGAAAGAAAGTGAAATCGTGCACAAATGTAAATTCCCACATTCAACTTCTCATTTGGTAGAGCGTAGAGGCTGTTGTCTCAATATTGAGCTGCGGTCTTTTTGAAATTAACACTGGAAAGTTTAGTCAACACACAGTGCCAATTTTACAAGTTTTTTGTTCAAAACATTGTCGAAACAATTTGTCACACTGCCAGAGAAGTACATGTTTGGCAGATACATAAAGTTGAATAAGCAACACACAACACGAGAATGGTGAATTCCATCAAGTAGCTGCACGAAAGTTGTTCCCAGAAAGAGTTAACAAAAGATTTTTTAAGTAATTAAATTAAATTTATATATTTAGAGCATTTGCGAAGTTATAAAAAAAGAAAATAGTCACATTCACATTCCTGTTACATTTAAACTCACTGAAATTCTTAAATTCTCAAGAAAAACAAGTATGTTTGCAACATTAATTGTCCCTTCTCCCCTTCAGGGACATGTCTAAATTGTGGAGGTTGTGTCTGTCTTACTTGACGAAGGCTTTTAAGCGGGTTTCTGACCAAGCACACAAGACTAAAAATATATGTATATACCAACCAATTGACCCTTATAACCGCCTCCACAAAATATTTATACACTTTAGAAAAATCGCCAAACACGGAATTTAGTACCTAGGTTTATTCAATTCTCACAGAACTTGGCTATATACAAATTTTTTCAAGGCAGCTCATGCAAGACTTTCCACTGTTTACAATATTGAATTTTTAGTTATTTTTGGTAATAAAACAAATCACACAAATTCTCTTGGTGCCCATATAAATTCTGGTTTGGTCGGAGAAACAAAGTTCACACTTTACACTCTTAAAACAAAAGAGTGAAATCCACTCCAGTTGGAGAAGTGCATTTTCGACACCCTAAAGGCACGCATATTTTCTCAGACTGAGTTAAAATCGCTCGTTTGGAGTGATCCTGTCGGAGGTTTAACACACAAAGGATCCACTCCAAAAGGAGAAGTGCATTTTCCAGTCTGGAGGAGTGAAATCCACTCAGACTGAGGTAAATTGGGAGTGTTTGTTTTAAGAGTGTAGTAATAAGTAAATCCATATAATAAATCAAACCTAGGTTCTGGTACTCGTCAACTGCCTCTCCTGTTGCACGATGTATCTCCCAATCGGTCCTGACACTTCCGAGTTGGAAATCAATACACCCTGCTGCCGACCACCCCTTTTCATATCTCGTCTGCCGGCCCCCGCCCCTCTATAAAACCGTTTGGGATTTTCTCGTCTCGGATGAAACTATTGCAGGTAAAACTTACGGTAGGTTCGAAGGTGATAGTTTTAATGTTGTATGTTGATGATGCTACGATTTAAATGTCAGCAATATTACAAAAATTTTGAAATACTAATACATTAGCAAATGATAATTATTGAATTTTCGAAGAAAAATAGTTTATTTACTTGTGACGTTTAAAGCTAAATATTTAACAAAATTTTGTGTCTGACACTTTTTTAGACACATGAATTTTGTGTGTAAGCGTTTCTAAATAACAGTTTCTGTTACAAGATTACGTGTTTTCGATCACATTGAGAATTCAAATTTATTGTTAGTAATTACAGGCAAGGTCATTTTAACCCTTTAAATACAAATATTTTATTTTTTTTTATTCGTAAAATCCCAAATTTGTGAAATAGACTCATTATGCACATCCAGAATGAAATGGTAAAGAGCAAGGGGTGAGAGGGAGGGGATCTAAATTTTTTTTAAACTAAAATTTAGTGGGGGGGGATTTGGAATCATAGCTTTTGAATAAATTACAACTATAACTTTTCGAAAGTTTATTTGATAAAAATTGTTCGAATTAAATTTTTTAAATATTTAAAAATGCAAATGTGAAGAAATAAGGACCAATTTATTTAATAAAATTATTCTAGATTGAATTTCATTTTTGCCACGGTTAACTTTTCATATTTTTATTTAATTAGAACAAACACCATTTAATTCATCAAGACACGATTCTTAAATCTAAAAGATACAAAAAGAACAAATTTATTGAAAAATGTATGCAGAATTTAATACAACTTATTTAAATTAAGTACGAGTTTAACTTAGTGAGAATGAGAAAAAAATCTAGTTAAATCTAAAAAGTTTCATTATTCCAAATGAAATCATTGAGAGTGAAAGGGTTAATTGTAAAGCGTTTGTTTGAGATATTCTTAAATATCTTGCCACCTTTAATAAAAAGAATTAACGATTTTATTTACCCATTACCATTACCGACCAATTGGCAATAAAATTTGCCAAGCAAAAATTAGCTTTTTATTTAAATTTATGTAAGTAAACAAAATAAAATACATACATACCACACTCCTGTATAACTTTTAAAGGACAAAATGAACCATGGAAAACGAATTAAAAAAAATTAAAGTTATCGTTTTTATTCAAAAATAGAAGTGTTAATGTTGTTTATAAAGTCGTCGCAAATGTGTTAATAGGGAAATTTGTTTTAAAAACTCATTTCCATAGATACTTGACATTTTTATTATTGTGTGTTTTTGTTATAAGTGCAAACAGCTTTTGTTATTATAACTGTTTTCTTTGAACACTAAATTCACAGAAGTAATTAAAAATAATTGCTGTTGAAACCGATACTTTTCTTCTGGAACTTACAAATGTTGTAGTGGTTGATCCTTGACAATGCAGTTTTGTGTTTCACTACTTACGTAAAACTCTCAGTGAGATATTTGAATTTGATAGATGTCCCGTATAGTTTATTTTTACCCGATGAGGAACAATGATAAAGTCTTACACCAAATTGATTAAACAGAAAATGGCACTGAAATTTCAATTATCTATATCAAGATTATCAAGTAATGTTTTAAAAATCGTACTTATTTTTGTACTTTCAATAGGAGAATGACATTAAAACAATAGCTAAGATAAGTTTCATTCTCACTGAATAGAGTAATTTGGAAGATGCAAAATGCAAATTTGTAAACTATCAAACTAATTAAATTTTGCCTTCGTAGCTTTTAAGGACTTAGTGTGTGCAATTGTTATCATTTGCCTTGCATAACTCCTAAAATTTAATCATTTATTTAAAAAAGCCTACTAAGGAATACTGCTGTAACAAATGTCATTTCTCGCTCATTGTAAGTGAAGAAATCAATTATCTATGAAGTACTTCTTAAAGCTAATATTTTAATAGAAATGTTTTGAGAATGCGAGAAATGTTTTGTAGGGTAAATTTAGGGTGTTTTAGGAGGCCCTGAAACCCTGTTAAAATTTAAAGAATTTTTAGAGGGTGTTTATAGCACCTAGGAACTGAAGACCTTATCCTCCCCTTCACATCTTATGCACTTAAACATCAAAACTAACACATACTTTTTAATTTAAGAATGAAAGGAAGTAGTTGACTCGTGGATTGATGTGTATAAGTGGTATTATATTTTATACGTTTTTATACCTAATTTAAAATTTTCAATCTACCTTCTGGTCAAAAATTTAACTTACAAATTATTTTACATGTTAAGATAAAATTGGACATCTTACCATTCTGATCGTAAAAAAATCGACTGTGCAGAATAAACCCAAACAAATCAAGTTTTTCAGATAGTTATACGCATTTTAAGGAGCAAATCCGTACAGGCCTAATCAATTTTTTTTTAATATTTCTATCAGAGAAAGTCGACAAAGCAATGATTAAAAAAAAAGCATATCTACGAATCCTTAAATGGTGAAAAGGGTCTACTATAAGAAAAGACAAATAAAAAAAACTGGGTCCGTTTTTTTCAGAAATAGTAACAATACTAACAATCATTGTTCTCAGACCCACAGATTACAAACTTCATACTTGTTAATGTATTATTATTATTACATTTTTCTAACTCAAGTGCGATAAGTGAGATGATCAAACCAACATTTATCATGTCATAATTAATAACGAAAATTAAGAAGACACTTACAGAAAATAATTCCGGCTAATTCTAGAATTTAATGTCTTACCTTGTTAAGTATCATTCCGATAATTTTCCCAATTCGAGAAATAACAAGATCACACCATTATTTATTATCTCGTAGCTAGTTATTTTTTTTATTAAAATTAAAAAACATTTAAGAGAAAATGTGGTCCGTCCAATTCGACAAGTAGGGGAGTGACTAAGGGAACCACCCGGTGGTCAAGTGGTCACAGTCCGGCCCTCGGACCACCTGGGGAGCAAGGGATAAGTGGTCCGGCCGCTGCCATCTTGAAACACGGAATGAGGTGGGGGCGGGGTTAGCGTGGCGGCAGAGATCGGTTGGAGGGCGCCCGCTCGCCAAAATGCGCCGCCAAGAGGGGCCGATTTTTTTTTTTATTTTAATGCAGTACAGTACACACTCAGAAATAACACTTTCATTTTTGACGATTCATGAATTCGCAAACCTCATTTCGAGGATTGTTTCGTCAAACTATCACGTGACTTTTGAGTAAACGCGAATCCTCACTTTTACGATCGTGATTTGACGATTCTGTATTTTGATTTCGAGGAAACTGAATCTCATTGTTGCACTCACATGCTCAAAAATTACGAAAGATTTCTTTAGATAAGACGACTTTCAAATCCTCATAAAAATGACGATTCAAATGTCCTCACTTTGAGGAAAAACTCGGAGCATTTGCCAGTAAACGGAATCGTCAAAATTAAGGAAAATTTCGTCGTTTTTGAGCATTCATTTTTGAGAGTGTAAGATCCCTCCTAAACTTTTAGTCGGATCTCTGCTTTAATTTTTCTTTTAACCAAAAATTAAAAACTAGGGAAATACGATTTGTTTCGTTATAGATCGCCCATTCATATGATACTAATTTTTAAAAAAATGTCAAAGCTATATGGAAAGTTTCCAATTTTCTAGAATTCGACGAAAAGGTCATGGACATTTTAAGGGCACCATGCAACTTGTAAATGCTTTAATACATTGAATTGAACAAAATGGCGTATTATTTTAAATGTTTATTTCAAAAGCAAATAAACGTGCATTTAAATATACCGATATCTAAACCTTAATTTCAGTTCGGAGATTTGGAAGAGCTTTTAGAGACCACATCATAATACGGATTGACTTTTTAAACAATGTCAAGATCTTTTATTGCAAGTGAAATTCAATTGAATTGCGTAAATTAAGCAATGAAAATTACATAGAATATTTTAAGAAAGGTGTACGATTAAGTAGGCTTTGTTGAAGTATAGAAAAGACCAACTATCGCAAATCAAGACCTCCTGGATCAGGATTACTATTTCAAAAATTCGTTTTTCAATTACGGAAATTTTGCTGGTAACTTAGAGGCCAAAATAGTTTTGTAAATTGATTCCTTGGAGTTTATTTTTACCTTTAGCTGAAATTGAGTATTATTATTTATTAACATTAATTCGTAATTAATTAAAATAATACGCAGAATTATGTATATCAACTGTACATTTTTGTAAAACAAAGAATATGTATCTATAATAATAAAAATGAAGTTTTGTGTGTATGTGTGTATGTATGTCTCTCCGAAACTCACAAACTAGACATTTGTTTGACTCGTAACTTGGTAGAAATACGTATTTCATACTTGAGTTGCAAAATAAGAACTTTCAGAGCTCAAAATGTTCTATTTTTAGAGAAAATTCGAATTTTCTGAAAAAAATACACCACTTTGGCTCAAATCCGATGAAAATTTTTCTTTCGAGTTGCCATTCAGCAGAAGAAATTAAAATAAACTTTTCGAAAATAGTTAAAATATAAAAAGAAAATACTTTATTCTTAAAAACTTACAAATATTTTCATTTTAAAGATTTAGTTTACAATCATTTTAAGTAGTAAACTTTCATTTTATATTATTCTTTAATTTATATCAAGGCAACTTTTAATTTTTAACTTGATATTTTAATCTATAATAATAAAAATGAAGTTTAAAATGTTTATTTTTGTGTTGCCATTACTTTCAGAAACTAAAATCATCATTTGAAAATAATTGATATGTTTCAAGTGACGTATTTCTTACCAGTTTTCATACGAGGATATATTGTGGGTTTAGTTGATGATTTCTTCATTGATGGTTTTGTTGATTGCAAATATGCAGCAATAAATGTATGGCTAAGCAATTACAGAAAAGCGATGGTTAATAACGAAATTGCACTAGAGCTGCGTATAAGCGTTTTATCAGGGCCGGATTTAAAGAGTTGCCGCCTGTAGGCTTCGATCGATTTGCCGCCACTTATAGTTTTCATAACTATTTTTTTTCCTACATATTAGAATTATCTATGCAAATTTCAATCGAAAGCGAAGTAATAATTACTAAGTAAGCGAATTTTTTAAACTGTTCTATTTTTCTTTCATCTTCCAAAGCCGAGAGAAGAGGTGCAATTGGCCTCGCAGCATACCATGTATACTACTAAAAATTAGTACTATATCTATATACTTTTGCGAATTACGCACTAATGTAAATTATTTGTTTTCTTTCTTAAAAATATTAGTATCTTTTAAAAGAAATGCCGAATACCGCTTTAATTGGTCGTGAAATTTGCCGCCCCCGAAAATTTGCCGCTCTAGGCTACAGCCTACTTAGCCTATTTAGAAATCCGGCCCTGCGTTTTATGTCTTTATTGTTTCGCCAAATATGTTACCAATCTCGCCAAATTATTAATTAAAACTCGCCAAATGGGCAAAATGTTTGTTAAGCTATTACTGAACTATGATGGTTAATAAAGGCCATCGCACTACAGCTGCATATCAGAGTTTTATTCTTTATTTTTTTCGAAATATATGTTGCCAATCTCGCCAAATTATGTATAAAATTCGCCCAATGGCCAAAATGTTTTTTAAAACTAAATTATAAGCTGGTTGGTTGTGCTAAGGTCATTGTGTTAGAGCTGTATAATGGTGTGTTTGTAGCTATATCTATTTTCTCGCCAAATTATTTCCCAAAACGCGCCAAAAGAGTTAAAAGGTTTTATTTATTTATGGTTTTTTTTTGTTTTGGTTTGAATTAACGTCGCTCTAGAGCTGCAAGAGGGCTATTGGCGAAGGGCGTCGTATTTTAGAACCACAGTCAGGTGACGATATTTATTTATGAGGGAATTGTGATGCCATTTATGAGTGCATTTTACACCTTATTTTTGATTTTGGAATTTTAAAACAATGAAACGGGATTTCATACTCGAAAACGAGCGGGAAGAATAACTTAAGTTTATGATTTTATTCCTTTCCTTGCGGAAGCGCCCCAAAACGCCCGAACAACTAAGGATTCGATAATGTTATTCCTTTCAAATACTACGAGGAAACAAATATCCTTCGTAGCGAAAGGGTTAAAACAGGTTATATAGTACACATACTTGGATAGATTTGAATTTTTTTTAATCCGTGCGAAGTACGGGTATAAATTTGCTAGTTTGAAATAATATTGTAAAATGAATACTTAAATTTAATTTCTTTAGGATCCACTGTTTAAAAGTTCATTAAATTTTTTAAAGTTTAGTCTCAAGATTCAAACCTATTGAAAAGTCTCAAAACCACAAATGATACGTCAATTCACTTTAAATTAATGTCTTTGATTGAACAAAAAATATTTGGGGAAAAACGATAGAAAATTTAGTTTAAAAAAGTAGTGGACGGTGTTGTTTTATCGACTTCCGCAAAACGAAGTAAATGATACTTTGAAAAATGCGATATTGGGCACAAAGACATATTTGTAAACAATCATTCAAGCTTCTCGTCTCCGTTTCTACTTTCGTCATCTTGACGATTCCCTCTCAGACAATTAAAAAAACAGTTTCTTGAAGGCTGAATCTGAAGAATAAGTAATTAACTAGTCTTTGAGAACATTTAGAAGATCTTTCGAAATTGTTCAAGTGTATTTATTATAAATATTTTTTTTCCAAGAAAGCTTGGATAAAATATCCGTCACTAAATGTTGCAACTCTTAATCTAGCAAAAGTATTTAGCCAACCTAATAATGACAAACTATCATTTCATAAAATAATCAGTGTCTCCTAAAAAAAATAATTTAAAAACGCTATATAGTCTAACTAAGAAAAACTAAAAATATATAGTCGAACTAAAAAACTCTTTCCTCGGAAATTAATTTGGACGCCTTAAAAAATATACTTATTTGCCGAAAAAGTGGTTCCTGATAAGTTATCAAATAAACAAGAGGAAATTTTTTTTCTGAATCGTTCCAAGTAGACGCAATCGAAGTATTACAACATCGTATATGATAATTTTTTTTCTCATTACCCGACCAACTATTATATGATGAGATAGTTATAACCTAAATAAATATTTGTAATAGTATTTATTTTTTATCAGGCGTACACTACACACGTGAAAAAAAAAACTCATATTCCATAAAGAGCATCCATAAAGTTTGCAACATATCTGATCCACGCGATGCACCGCCAAAAGTGGGCAACCCTCTACAATAAGGATCACTTCGCCGAAGTAGCGAGAAAAGGGGGGTTGGTAGTAGCGGGGGTGGGGTGGGTGGGCCCAGTGACGTCAATGGGATAGCTTTTGCATCCCTCCCCAGGTTCCGGACCTGGGATGTCGATCTTCTCTGGAAGAGAGGGATGGGGAGGCGGAAGAGCAGAGACTCACCTTTTCGAACAGGTAACAACAGGCGTGGGTGGGTGCTACTACACCTTCTCGTCTGCTGATTTTAAGAATTTAGGGGGATCGATGGCAACTTTGTTTAAAAAAAAAGGGGGGGGGGGTTAAGAGGTGCACATGAATTCCTAATGAGAGGACAAATAGTTTTTCAAAAGGATTTTAACGTAATTGATGCATAAATATAATAAGGATTACGCGCTTTTTTTATATACCGCCCGGATAAAGTTACAAAAGCACCTAATTAGGCTTTTCATTATTATAATTACTAATTTAAGAAACTTTCACAAATCGTAAGTAAAGGTCGAGCAATATTGACTATGCACATGAATTCCTAATGAGGACACATGTTTGTTAAGGGGATTTTTAAAAAACGTAATTGAAGAGCTTAGTGGAAGAACGTGCTAAGTGACAAATAGGTTCAAATGAGAAAATGAACTTTGAAGTTTTTTGTTTGCAATTAGGTACGTTAAAAACAGCACTTTCAAAAGATAAAAAAATGTATTCAACTTAAAAGTGTATGGAAAAGAGGTATCTTGTTTCCTTTAATTGGGGGAATAACCAAGTTTATTTACACAAAAATCTCAATTTTTACAAAAATGTCACTTGGCCCGTTCTTCCACTAAGCTCTTCTGATGCATAAATATGATAAGGATAACGCGCTTTTTATATACCTGCCCGGATAAAGTTACAAAAGCACATAATTAGCTTTTTCACTTTTCTAAATAGAATTTTGAAACTGTTTCCCAAGTTATATAAGTAAAGATCCTAAATTATTAACTATAGCAGCAGCCCAGTAATCAGCATTGCATAGGAAATTTGTAATTGTACCGAGCTAAGCGCCATTCTAGGAAGCACGGTATTTATGACGTTAAGGAGAAAAGCTATACAAAAGAGTTTGGACTTCAAGAAACTTAAACCGGAAAATATTTTTCTTACAAGATCTGGCACAAGATAGTTGCATTTTTTTCTAAATAAATCAAGGCGCTAAAGATTCAAAATACTCATACTTTTATAATTTTAACTGGTATAAATCCAAAGAAGCCAAGATGGGTAATGGTGCACTCTTGTGGCAACGTAACAAAACTAGAATCATCTCAACCTGAATTTTTTTTAAATAATAATTTTACTTAGAAAATGCACACAACAACAGATAAAAGAATCAATTTACGGTGGTGCAAAAAAACAGACAATTGGGTGTTATAATCGAGGTGTAAACACATCGAGGTGAAAAATGACAAAATATTAATCCAAAACTATGTTTCATGTATGCAACTTAATGTTTTAATATACATATATTAAGATATCAAAATATACAACTTGATTGTTTAATACGTTAAGAAAATTTCGCAAGTACATAAGTTAATGATAGATTTATTTATAACTCTCTCAACGTAATTCAACCACCCAAACTCTCATTTACCAAACAATAGAACAACCGCAGGCAAATTGCAATTGTTACGCGAAATGACGAAATGTCGAGGCAGATCAACAATTGGAAGAATCGATGCAGAAACGAAGAAAAAAAATCGATATAAGGGTCTTTATTTTTATATCGAATAATGATCCTAGAAAGAGGATTTCTTTTCCCCTCCCACTTCACATGAATCTCTGAATGTAAAAAAAGGCTTAAGTCCACGGGGATATTTCCTTACTCATGTCTTCTATAGTAAAATTTTGAAATGTAAGAGCGTAGAGGAAAATATTCCTATGGACTTAACTTTTTTTCTTTTTTCCCTTTTCACATGCAACAGTGGAAGACCCTGTTAAAATATTCAACATGACATCCGATTGATTTTATGTACATGGGCTGTAAACATTTTATATTAGAGAAATTGAATGGGAAAATAACCTACCTGGTTTTTATCGAAACGATGTATCGTATGGGTGGGGGCAGGCGTTGCGATGATACTAAATCTAATCTTACTGTTAGATCACATATTAATCAACAGAAACACCTGAAGGAAGAAAAAAGTATGCCTGTTAAAATCCATACACGCAAGGGTTTTTGACATAAAGTGTTATTTAAACCACTATTATATATTAAGAATTGGGTGTGTGGGGGAGAAGATTGCCAATATTCCGTTAAGATGTCTTCAGCATAAATTCAGAAATAATAATGATAAATGAAATATTTATGCATTGATCCATCAATGATTGATGGCAAATTTGTTTAATTAGAAAGCTGGATGCGTTAACTTATGTTCTGGATAGGAAAGACTTCCCCCACCTCGAAAACTATACCTATATAAACTTTATAAATCAGCAAATTAAGGCCACCAACGCTTCTGGTTAGTAAAATGAAGTTAGTACACCTGTCAATTATTTGACAAGGGTTTTCATTGTTGGGAGTGCTAGACCACGTTATTTGCGTTGTTACAAATGTACTACGTAGAGTACAATTTCAACAACAGAACATGATCAATTAATGCCTCAGCACTGATGTTGATTCACCGTTCCGAAACATGGCAGTACAACCCCGTAACCATAGACCATTGTAGAGAATTGCACCAAAACAATGAAAACAATTGACAATTTTTATAAAAGATGGTGTAAGTAAATTCTACGATAAGTTCTAACAGTCACCATGGCGCAGAAAAAGCATTTGATACAACTTGATGACTAACTCGGCATCTGATCATAATTAAAAAAAATAATAATTAAATCATGAATTTTAATAAAACACAAATGAGTATACAACATGATAATGAGAAGAATATATATCCGGCTAAATAAATTTGCGTCCTACCAAAAATAATGTGCCACCTTAACAAGGCTAAGATCCCCTCGATCTATTGTGTGGTAAACTTTTTAACTTCGCATTCACAACTCCTTTCCCCAATTATTCTTGCTTTGCACTATAGCAAATTAAAACAAGGTGCTCGTAAACAATAGACCGTTAGCGGCTCCAGCATGCAGCAGTTGGTTTCAGGGTAGCAAACTCACAAGCTTGTATTGTTGGCTCACTTTATTTACGACCAGCATTTGTTTGCATGCGCCGTCCCCAGAGGACCACTATAGGAGCTTGGCGACGAAGAAATTGCGAAGAGGAAGAGTTAAATTTAGTTTCGAAATGAAAAATAATTCCTCGAGGGATATGTCTCTCCTAAATATGCATAGCAGCTCTAATCTAGATGAATTCTTCCAAACATCATATTTAATTGAAGACTACAGCATTATTCAGCGTTTTTATAAATGTCGAAATAAATTAAGTTTAATATTTAATGTACCGTTAAAATTTAAGAAAGGGAAGGACTGGAATGTAGAAGAAACGACAGACGAACAATAGTTTTAATCAAATGACAATACATCATACATATCCTCGAACCTACTGTCTCTTGTATTCTTATAATAAGATACTCCATACATTATTCACCCTTGCTTGGGGTTTACCCAGGGTATTTCACAAAATATCCCGTTTGAATATCTAAATAATTTATCCTGATGGTTAAGCTTAATAATTCATAGTATAATTCAATAATACTAATATAGTGTATAATATAGACATGACGGACAGTAGAAATCCCGTAACATATTTCAGACTAGAACCCTCATATTTAACCATACACAAAACCAATTTTTGTGGCCTTATAACCTTAGAGTGTATTAGCTTGGTTTTGTTGCTCCTTATATCCTTTCATAAATATTATAATTTCCGCACATAATTATGCAAAGGAAAGCCCAGTCCATAAATACTATTTCCAGTTAGCTGCACTTATAAGTTTGCTCTCTTTTTTTCCTAAACCCTAGAACCCTCCTCTAAACCATAAGTAAATAATAACCGACCCTTTTAAAATTTATATTTACTGAAGATGAACCATATATAAGAAATACTTCCAAAGTCCAAAGGCTAATTCCATACAAAATTACCTTATCTGTAGTGTAAGTCGTGTGTGATAATCACTACAATTTTTAACTTTAAAGGAAAAAATTAGCAGAACCGCTGACCTACACCTATTGCAACTAAATAATGAAATGTGCTATATTTAATTAATTCATTTTTTTTAATTAAAAAGGCTTTTTTAAATTGTGACTTACACTACAGTTACATGGAAGCCCAAAAGCTTATTACCATATAATAAAAAAAACCTCAGACCCAATCGCATCATAAGGAAATGTACCAACATAAAAAAAAAGCTACATGGAGATAATGACGGAATAGTTCCCACAATAGTTATCCTCTCTATAGCCCTCGTGTGGCTCTAGCGCGAAGAAAATTCAGCGGGTATAATAATAACCGATCTTTTAAAATTCATAAAACTAAATCTAAGTCTATACAAGATATATATACCCTTCAATTCTCATTACATATAGTAAAAAAAAAAACTCGGACACAATCGCATTATAAAAAGGATATGTACCAACATAAAAAAGCTCCATGAAGCCATTATGACGGAATAGTTCCCACAATAGTTATCCGTAAGTACACAAAAAAGGCGACGGCTATGATGGATATGTATCATCATAATAAACCTGTTGTACAGGTAGAGAATGGAGGGGGTGATAGCCGGGCCCCACCTGCCACGACTCTGACACACAGGAAGCTTGTTAAAAAAAAAAGCCGAACAATCAGGAAAAGTCGTGATAGCACTTTCGGTTTCTGTCGAGTTGGGTTGAAATATCGTCGCACTAGAGCAACACAGGGCAAGGAGGACAGGCTTCAATTAAGTGCGTGGAGCAAAGTGCTTACTGCTTAGTGACAAAAAAGGCGAAAACGAGAAAATTATATTAAGTTTTTAGGATGCACTCAGATCTTTTGAAAACAACCGGTACTTGCAAACGGTAAAAAATATATCAAACTTACACTCTTAAAACAAAAGAGTGAAATCCACTCCAGTTGGAGAAGTGCATTTTCGACACCCTAAAGGCATGCATATTTTCTCAGACTGAGTCAAAATGTTTTCTCAGACTGAGTCAAAATGTCGTTTGGAGTGATCCTGTCGGAGGTTTAACACACAAAGGATCCACTCCAAAAGGAGAAGTGCATTTTCCAGTCTGGAGGAGTGAAATCCACTCAGACTGAGTTAAATTAGGAGTGTTTGTTTTAAGAGTGTAAACTTTATTAAAGAGCGAAACTTATTATCATTTAAAGAAGTTAGTAATACGTTCCCCCATTGACACAAAAATCTCATTTTTTCAAAAATGTAACTTGACTTAGCAAGTTCGTTCACTAAGCACTTAAATTTAGAACCATAGTCAAGTGACGAGCCGATACCAGAATAAACACCCGGACAACGTTTGAGGGCGACATCGTTCGCGGCGTCGTCGGAACTATGGAGCATATTTAAGTGAATTACGATAATACCAACAGAATATGTACTGTTTAGTTAATATAACGGAATAATTAGGACGGATAATAGGGCTAAACACCAGCTACTATCAATCGGAAACATAAGTTTTAACGTATACCCATACATTAGTATTCAAACTCAGGGCCATAGAAAATTAGCTCGCATTTAAACTATTATTTTCAATTTTAAGGTTTTTTGCTATAAAGGTCAATTAACTATACTCTTTTGGTTAATTTAACGTCAAAATTATTACTTATGCATATCCCAGTCAAATTTAATTGTTATTAAATTTGGTTCCAAAATGATACTTTAGACAGAATCAATAATGGAGTAACTTTGTCCTTTAATTTTTCTTAGATGCCATACCTATTTTATAAATACTTACTACACTTATATATAATATAAAACTAGAAACCACATAATTTTTCTTACCATGCCATTGTGGCAACCAAACAAATGCTTCAAGCATAAATTATAATTAATATCAATTCATTATGCTATTTCATAAAATAAAAAAATACTACACTTAATTGGAAATCACATCATTTTTGTTACACTATATCCTGGCAATCAAACACATGCTTCAAGAACAAATTATAATTATTTATCAATTTATTGAAAATAATTTTACGCAATAAAGTAGCAATCCTATAAATCCTCGGTTAAAATTGCACGATTTTCTACCACACAGTCATGTAATTTAAGTCATATGAGGTCATCGAAAGAGATACATTCAGCCCCTACGCTGACGTGGGCAGGTAAACTGTAGTAACTAACCCAATGACTTAGACCATTGTTGTAGAAACTCAATCACTCAAACCCTATTGTAAAACATTGGGAAAGACTAATATTTTCAAAGCAAAAATGGTCTAATCCATTACTTTGGTTACTGCAGTTCACCCACCCACGGCAGTACACAGCTTAACGCCCAGCGAAAGTGGTCCGGCAAAACGAGTGGATTTATAAGGGTTAATCAGGTAACTAGGTGAAGTGTTTTGTATGAAAAAGAAACTTAATTCAAGAGGTCACCACTTAAAGAATGAAGTGCCGCGGATTGCGCTGTCTTTATCGGGTTAAAGTCACACGCCCTTGTGAGGTATAACCGAAGTTGTTTGAGTGCAAAATTAATCCATAGCTAAAGCATTTTTATTCTATGAAGAATTGAAGTTTGGCGCACAGATATGGCGATTAAAAAGTGTCAATTACTAATTCATAAACCGATAAAACTATTTCCTTCAACTTTAATAACCTAGGAAATTATATCTAGTAAATTCAGTAATTTTATTACTACAGTGAAACAAAGTATTCCTCACCACAGTTTAAGTATACAGTATACAAATGTTCTACGGGAAAAAGGGTAAATAGTTCCAATTTCCGATTGCGAGAATCGAATAAAAAAAGGTTTTTCACATTCAATAAATCACTTTATTCGTTATTTCAAGACATATTTGTATTGTTTTTATTTGTTTTTGCTTCAGTTCGAGTGTAATATAATTATTTTTCCTTCGATTTTGACGTAACAGGGCGAACGAATATTAGAGCCTGACATACCGCGTAGGAGCGACCAATCAGAGAAGCAAAATTCCGTTTGTTTACGCGTGTTTCCTCCGCGTAGAACATTTTAATGCTGCGAACTTAAGGTGTGCTTTGGTATAGGAAAAGGATTTCATATAAACTTACATACCTACAAAATAATTAAAATATTACAGCAAAGACCCATAGAGATAGCACGGTTTTACTATCTCTATGGTAAAACCAACCAGACAAACTTATTGCATAAAACCGTTAACTGTAATGACGTGAAAATGATTTTACAACTACCTCGCAGGTAAAAATGGAAAACAAATGTTTTCTTTCATACAAAAATTTTACACTCCATTGAAGTCGAAAATAAAAAGGATGCAAAACAAAAGGTCTATTAAGACAAAAAAAAAAAGTTGGACACGAGAGAGCGAGTTCTATGAAACCTTGGCAGGTTTAATTGCATAAAAAGAACATTTCGATCATTATGGTCAGTGACGTAAGTGACGAAATGTTCAATGCCAAATGGAACAAAACTGGACATACTCAGTTTAGGTTTTTAAAAAAATATACGTAATGATAAGAGTTGACTTTAATTAACGGGCACTAGAGCTACACGAGGACTATTGGCGACGAGCGTCGCAATTTAGTTACAATCAAATTACACGCAATTGTAAGACGACATAATGGCAAGTAACGATTAAGAATTAATATAACGAAAAACTGGCACGTTTGAAATTTACAGCCTATTTCTTTATTATTATATTATTATTACATTACAATGCCTTATTATTACATTTTTACTTCCAATTACTTGGTATGAAAGTTTTGCAATGAGGTGGAAAATCAAAAATTAAGATTTTGTACTTTGTAAACGGTTTGGAGGGTGAATATTCCCAAAAAAGGGGGGTTTTGAACATTGGTCTGTCTATCTACGAGTTTTCCAAGATCCTGAAAAAATATGAAAAAAAATAAGAGGCGTCTATCTTCAAAGATTTACAAGAGAGAGAAAGATGGCAATTTGGCCTCAGACGCTACCAGATAATATGCTTTCAAAATTAAAATGTTTGCGAAACCATATCAAAATGGGGAGGTTTGGTTCGAAATATCGTCGCACTAGAGCTACACGAGGGCTATTGGCGACGGGCGTCGTATTTTAGAACCACAGTCAAGTGACGAGCCAACACCTGAATAGGCACCCAACGCAACCATTAAGGGCGACATCGTACACAGCGTTAGGACCTTGAAGGATATTTAAAGTGCACACCCTTACGGCCTTACACGGGGTATTAATCGTCGGACATTTATGGCTGCGCGGGCCGTTTATACACTCTTAAAACAAAAGAGTGAAATCCACTTCAGTTAGAGAAGTGCATCCTGTAGGAAGTTTAACACAGAAAGGATCCACTCCTTTCGGGGAAGTGCATTTTCCAGACTGGAGGAGTGAAAATTAACTCAGACTGAGTTAAAATCGCTCGTTCGTTTTAAGTGTGCAGGTCGGCAGTTATTTTGGCGATGCCCGGACTCGAACCTGGGACCTATCGCATGCTATGAAAGTGCCTAACCGACCGGGCTCCCCCAAAATGGGAAAGGGAACATCATCTCATACAACCTTTCAAAAGGCCTGCCTCGAGCCATACCGGCTTCCGCCCGAACCAAAACAATTCCAGGCTTTTCCAGCATTCATAAAGATGAATAAAAGGTAAAAATAGAATATTTTTTCCGGCCCGCGGACGGATCAATAAAAGCGGCATCTTGTGTTGATTATTTCTTCGGCCGTGCGAGGGAATTTTTTTCACCATCTTCCAATTCCAATCACTTCATCCTCAATTTATTTTTTGTAAAGTTTATTCCCATTTGGTCACGTTTCAAACCGAAATAAAAAAAAAAACATTTAATCACCATGGAATATTCATGGCGGTGTAAGATGATTCAGCAGAGGTACACGCTACCTAATGGTTAGTTACTTTAGAATTCGTCGTGCTATATTTCTGTATAATCGGAAAAGATAATTTCCATATCTTAATATTATCAAACTGACCGAGTCTGATACTACAGTAATTTGCGTGTCTAAATATTTAAATAAAGCAATCAGCTCTAGGTATTGCACAGCGTGGGTCGGTTGCATGTTCTTAATATCGCAATAGTACACAGCAGCGGGAAAACATTCGCACAAGAATTGCGTAACTTAAACAATAAAAAAAAATTCAAATTAAGATTACAAAATGCCGACCGAAAAGAATAATCAAGCAATTAATACAATAAAAAAATGTGTTAAGTATTAAGATTTTCAAAATGCCGACTGAAGGCGTTAGGTAAATAGCAGTATTAATCCAGACGTCTTTTGCAGTGACAATGTGACATTTGTGCCGATTGTGCATATTCATGGCGGTATAAGATGATTCAGCAGAGGTCCACGCTACCCTAATGGTTAGTTGCTTTAGAATTCGTCGCGCTATATTTCCGTATAATCGGAAAAGATAATTACCATATCTCAATATTATCAAACTGACCGAGTCTGAAACTATTTTTTGTTCATCAGGTAACTTCGGTAATTTGCGTGTCTAAAATATTCTAATAAAGTAATCAGCTCTCGGTATTGCACAGCGTGGGTCGGTTGCATGTTCTTAATATCGCAATAGTACACAGCGGAAAACAAATTAAAAGAATTACGAAACTGAAACAATAAAAAAAATTCAAATTAAGATTACAAAATGCCGACCGAAAAGAATAATTAAGCAATTTATACAATGAAAAATTAATTTGATATTAAGATTTTTCAAAATGCCGACTGAAGAAGTTAGGTAAGTAGCAGTATTAATCCAGACGTCTTTTGCAGTGACAATGTGACATTTGTGCATTACTTAATAGGAGAAGAGACCAACTTATAAGGCTTCGGGCGATCTCCGCTTGGAAACCTCTCAAGTCGCGATTCCCTATTCGAGGAGAAAAGAATGTCCAAGAAGATGACCAGGGGACAATTTCAAGTCCCAATGATCGTTTACAAGTGAGGAAGGAGGAAAGGAGTTGGAAAAGAGTTGAGTTATCGTCGTACTAGAGCAACATGAGAAGCGAAGGGCGTCATAATTTAGCATCACAGTCAAGTGACGAGCCGATACCCGAGAAGGCTCCAGTTCCAAATTCACAGTCCTAATCGCAAAATGCGACCAAATTCCTAAACTTTTGCGACAGTAAAATTAATTTATTAGCAGTAATCGCGACTATAGTTTTCTTAAATGTCACTAAAAACTTTTTACTTTCAAAGATCTTGACGAAAATAATCATCTGAAATTCGCAAAAATTTTCATTTATTACTTCATTTGCAACTATAATACTATACATAATGATTTTTAAAAACTAAGAAAAAAAATGGCTTTTATACTGCCTTTATTTCAAAAATGAATTCATTATTGTACATTTTTAATGGCTGGTTTAATTGATATTATGCTGGAACAAACTATGTCAAGTAATTTTTAATCAAATTCATAAACACATTTAGAAGATTTTGAACCTATTAATAATGATTGTCAAATTATCAAAGCTATTGAGTATTGCTTATATATAATGAAATTTAACAATTATTGCTTAATAAACATTTCTTTTCTACTATGCTCAGGAGAAAATGAAAATTTTATATAATTTTAGGAACAATTGGATAGAAAATTTTAACTTTGAAGATAAACTGTAGCCATATGAATTATCACTAATAGATATTCTTACAGCAACAATCAAAATTAAGACTTTGAATTCGAAAAAGTGTGGAAGCGGCTCTGTTACAGTCTCAACCCAACATATTTATTGCCTCAATTTCATTCTATAATAATTCCACTCAATCAGCATGATTCTCTTCCCATACCATGCTCCACTCACTGCATCGACTATTAAAAAAGAAATCAAGCTTGTTTGTTTCCCTGGCTCATAGCACATGGTCCATTGTATGGAAATGAGCAACTTATTCAGATGGGCCGTACATTACAAGCTATTGAGTTTTACGGCATCCTCGATATGCGTAAAGTTTCTCCAGACTTGGAAATGGGAACCGCAAAGTCAGTGTTGGCATATTTTATCCAGTTTTTATGGCTGCTTGGTAAATTAATACATCATAAATTAGAAAAAGTTAATATTTAGAAGCATTCTCTGTGATGTACAACAATTCTGAACAGATCAAATCTGAAAAAGGTCCGATACTTGATGGGCAAGTCAAGAAAATACAGTAGAGTTCCGCTAATCCGAAAGGTACAGAACTGAAGTACTTTCGGTTAATCGAGATTAAATAAGAATTTTCAGATAATCAGGAATCATCCACTCCACACCTAGACAAACGCTGGAGAAGCGAACATTTGAAATACTAGAGTGTTCGCCTTGTTATTGGTCGATAGGGACCTATGAAGCGCTTCCTAATTCCTAATCTAGCAAGTGCAGCATTTCGCATACAGAAGCTACAAAAATCTAAGATTATGCCCTTAGAGTTAGATACACAGAAGGGAAAGATGAAGCCCCTATTTCAGACATCTCCTTGTTTAAAAGATGTCGGGACATGGCTGTTTTAAAATGAACAGCAATTGAACAGCAAAAAATAAAAAATTCATGCATATTTTGATAAATAAATCAGAGGAGAAAAGTGAGACCCATCTTTGGTGTAACACCATTGTACAATGAGGCTCTGCCATTTTAATCCATGATTTAAATAATTGTGTTATATAAATGCAATAAAGATGGGCTTTGACTTTAAAGCCTGGTATACCAATTCTAGGAAGCCCATGGTTTGAATACAATCTCTGATAATTACAAAAAAATTGCCCAGTCCAATTTGCAACAAATAAATACTCTAAAAGAAAGTCACACTTAATATGCCGTGTCAAATGCCTAACACCGGATAAGCTTTTATTACAAAACTATGTTAGGTGCCAACTCTAATGTCCACCTAATAACTTAGCCACCATAAAAATTACCAATTTCTAGATTTAGCTCACTAAACTATATTAGCTGCATATGTTGATCTAATGTTATTGTACCAAGGCAGACAAGATGTCAGCCCTTCAAGCGCTCTTTGAGCCTTAGTTCGGACTCTCGGCTCGTGAGTTCTTCGTTTTTCCGTTCTTAGACCAGCCGGTTCGCCTGGCTCTCTTGAACCCTACTAACGTTTCGCCCCATTTGGGACTATTTTGATGTGTAGTAAAGACGCTCCGCGTCGAGGCTACAAAGTTCTAAGTCGATCTCCGATCTAATGTTATTGTTCAGACTCATGGTACATTGTTGCTACAAAATTGCAAGCCTTTCTCACTTTCTCAGGATAAATGACCTCATATATAATGAACACATCATACATTGGCTAAACAAAAGCTCAATTGAAAGATATATTCTAGAAATAGATAAAAAGACACAATATGCAAAATTCTGTCAGTCAAAAATTTGTTTAACACGCTACAGATGCATACAGGCTATTTTCTCATTTTGCATCTTAAAAATTACAACATGGGTATTCTAAAATCGCTTTTTAAGACATGTTAACAAAAAAACTTTAAAAAATACCAAACTAAATTGTAGATTTTTCAGAATATTGATAAATTTAAGAAGTTACAATACACTTTTTATCAATTATTATTAAGGAATAGAGACTGATTTTTATCATTAAATACTTTATGTGATCAGAGGTAGTTTAACCCTCTCTGGTTTTTTTCTAGAACTAATTTCTGGTCTTAAGAAACAAATTTGCAATGAACTTTTTGAAACCTATTTCTCCCAGAGATAAGTAGATACCTGGCTCTGAATTTAAACAGTAATCCTAACTTTAATTAGTTGAGTAAAAATCGGAGTGTAGCTCCCTCTAATAAACTCAATCTGTGTAATTTATTAAATATTTTGTTACATCTGTAATAGAAGTCAAGAAAGGTAAAATGCAGCCCCCCCCCCCCCAAAAAAAAGATCCTTGTAAATATTAATGGTGGCAGTTATGATATAATGGCCGGTCTTGATTTGGCGATGATTTTGTGCTGCGTTTACAAGCAACAAAAATACCTAAATTGGGTAAACATTCGGCTTTATATAGTTTGCTAAAGGTTGCCAATGAATATATCATCCATTATATCATAGCTGTCATGAAATGATGATAAAATGCAGACACAAACTTAACTACCTATATTTTTCTGGGGTTGCTATCAAATCTGATTTTTTATCAAGAAATCATAAAACTTTTACATGCAGAGAAAAAATGCTGAAAGTAAAAATTAAAGTGCATTTTACTTGAAAAAAAAATATGCATTTTCTAAAAATGCATACTAAATTTGAAGATACATGAACACTGTTTATTTATCGGGATTCGGCCAAGCTATTAGCTGCAAAACCCCACAAAGTATGAACCAGTAGTTAATTACATAACAATTAACAAGTTCGATGTTAGCATTATCTATCCGTTTGACTAAGTTTTTTTTTAAAGTGACAGCAAATTTTTTTCTCAGATTAAAATAATCTATGATTTAATAAAAAATGCAATTTCCTCAAATACTTGGTGCAGGTAATAGAGTGCATTTTTATACTTTTATAGAAAAAACATAAAAGATTACCATTAAAACATTTACTTTAAAAAAAATATTTTGCTACCACTGTTGTTAACCTTAACAATTACTTATAAGCATCAAAATTATAAAACTCATACTAAATATAATTTAAAGATTAATCTTTCGTATTAATCTTTCGTATCTTCTAGGTATAAGTCTTTTAAAAAATAAAACATATAGCAGAAGAAAAGGTTTTGTAAATTGATACAAATTTGTACATTTAAAATTAGAAAGATCTTTGGCTATTCGCGAAAGTTCAAATGTCAACACGTCTTTTTTAGTTACAAACTTAGTTGAATTATTCTATCAACAATTATATCAATTTGCATATTTTACCTGCATGCATAAAATCAATTATACATTTCTATTTAAGGATCGAAAATGTTAACTTAAAAATAGACATGAACTGACCTCTAAATATGAACAAGAAAATGACGTGTGGGCAGGGAACCAAAGTGGTACACTTGGTATAAAACAAATCCAGTCTTTGAAGGTGAATTTTCGCTTAAAATTAGCAATTATTCCTATTTCAGTTCAGAAGAAAAACCATAATCTTCAAAATCTTCAAAACTTGCCGTCTCCCCTTCACTTTCAGACGGCGAATATGTCATTGCCAGATTGGGATTTCTAATAACCCACTTTGTCAATACGAAACCTATTTGGGCAAGACCTCTGAGCTGGCGATCTTGATTCATTCGAAAAATATTTTTTTAACATTATTTTGAGTTTTTCCAACATTGAAGTATTTTATAATGTAAATTATTAAAAAAAATATCTTTCATCCAGAGGCAAAATCGTTTTAATGTCAGAATATTTTAGTTTCGTTTTCTCAATAGTTCACGAGTGGCAACAATAAAGTCTTGTTTGTTTATTTACTTGCACTTTTTGAAGTGTTTGATTGCAAAATTGAAAAGATTGTCTCATCTTCGCCAAAGCATTCCTTTATAGAAATGATTTCATAAGGAAAATACTCGCGAACCTATACAATAAATGTTGCATACGACTCGCCTTTTGTGAATGTTTTAATTCTTTTATTTTAGTACATTTTAAAAAACAGACGATGCCGGTAGACCATATCCTCCACCCTCTACGCCTGCAAACCATGGCCCGTGAGTGGCTTTTGGAAGACTCAGGGACGTTTGACTATGGAGGAGGCGTCGTAGGTGACCGGAGATGCGAGTTCACCATTTATCAAAAGAGCCGGGGCCTACTGGCAGGCATCCCTTTTGCGAATGCAGTTTTTCAAGTAAACACACAAAGCTTATCTGTTTGTTATTGTTATCACAATATACTGCTGTCTACTATGTTAATCAGGGTGTCATTTAATTTTGCTATAACTGTGTCATTTCTATCAAGATAGTTTCCTATTTTAAGTGTGACTTTACAGCTATAACTTTTAAATAACAAGAAACAGCAATGGTATAATGTCTGGTTTTGCGATTGGCATTACTCTGAAAAGCTACAGAAATGGCCAAATATGATAAACATTCTACCGTAGCTTTCATACGACCTCATAAGCATACCAACCCCACTTTAAATATCCAAACTCGCCAAATCGAGACTGGCCGTTATATCATACCTATGTGCTTGTTAAATAATAACTGTAACTGTTTAATAATAACTATTACTAGCAACACTTCTAATACACATACTCTCATACATGCTGCCTGATTATTAGCTAACGAACATTATACCTCCACAAGCAGTACTGTATTGCAATAGTTCAAAAATGTTCTGAAAACTACACCAACAGCGTATTTTCTATACAGCACTTTTATTTATCTCTCGATACCCCCAAAGATGGCGGTTTTGAATTTATTCACTAACTCAAGCTTCTGATATTAGCGCAATCAATTGTTGGAAGGCAACTGCAATGATGTAATGGCCGAACTCAATTTATTTAAACATCTCTTTTCCAGGAACTTTCGGTCCGACCCATGTGGCTACGCAAAGAAGGCGAAGTTCTCGACCCAATTTGCGAAGTGGCCCGGGTCAGTGGGCCGGCCCGCAATCTTCTCTTAGCCGAGCGGGTCGTGCTTAATATTCTCAGCCGTTGTTCTGGGGTGGCAACAGCGGCTGGGAGAATGCGAGAAATGGTGGAAAATGCGGGTTGGTGCGGCAGAATCGCGGGCTCGAGAAAAACGACGCCAGGATTCAGAGCTGTGGAGAAGTATGGGTTGCATGTGGCTGGAATTGATCCACATAGGTATGGTAATGGATTTGAAAGAAAATTAACTCTGTTGCAGTTATTTTATTAAAATTGTAACTCTGTTATGGTTACTTAATATAAAAAGCTATTATTTACAATTACTTAATTATGAAAAGTAACTGATTACCAGATTAAAGTTACTTTTAGAAATTTCAAGTGAAAAAGAAAATTTTTAATGTAGCCATTTTAAGGTTTTTTTTAAAATAGAATCAAGATTAAGCAAACATAAGCACAAACAAAACACTGCAAATAGAATTTTTTTAGACATTTATCTAATTTCAAACGAGTAGCACATTAAAATTGGCATCTAACAGCCTTAGGAAAGTAACGAAATTTCTCATTACTCTGTTACCGATAAAAGTAAGTTAAGGTTACTTTCTGAAAATCTAACGGCATTACTCCGACCCCTGGAATTAAGTGGATGATGTTTAATTGAAAAGGATGTGAGCACTTTTTTTTACAAAATTTTCATCTTTGCTCCAAATTTTTGTTCAATTTAAAATTTTATTTATTTGAAGGAAAGGTAGTTATTGGTTGGAGCTCTGTAAAATAATCCCTATCAGTTTGGTTTTTTTAACTTAAATTTCTTAAAATTTTACTGTCAATAACTTGACTTGTTAATGTTGCCTGTTAGTAACAGAGGCCAGCCCTTTATATATAAATGTAGTTTATATCAAATTAAAAAAAATTCAACAAAATATTTTATTTTTATTTTGCAGATACGATTTATCAAGTATGGTAATGTTGAAGGATAATCATGTAACTATTGCTGGATCCATTGAACAGGTATAGAAATTGCTATTTAATGAAAAAAGTTTGATAAAATAAAGTATAAAGTATTTTAACTAAATAATTATAAAACAATAACTTAGTTGTAAAGTACTTTTTATTGTTAAAAAAATGAAGTAGGTTAGTTATTAATCATTTTATAACTAAATTTTAATATTTGATTACTCTAAGCTGTTATGTACTTTATATATTTTTACAGGCTGTAAAAGAGGCTCGAGATCGTTGCGGATTTGCGCTTAAAATTGAAGTTGAATGCAGATCTCTGTTGGAGGCCATGGAAGCTTGTCAATCAAACTGTGATATTGTCATGCTTGACAACTTTGATCCTGAAGTAATTTATTTTAATTATACATTTAGCGATTATAATCAATTTAAGCTTCAACTTACATTTCATTTCTATATTCTTAGAATATTTACTAAAATAAAGGTTTCAATCAATAACATTATCTACTGTGCAGTTCTTTTTTATTTGCATTTAACTGATGTCGAAGTCATTCAAGTGAATTTTTTTTTATGTACACTCTACTCTTGCTACTTAATCGCTTCAGTTATCCAAACCCTCTTTTGATAAGCCAAAAGTCTTGTTTTTACATTTTGTCCATGAACTAGTGTCTTTGATTAAAGAATAACCCTACTATTAAAAGCATGTGACTTGAGAAAAGCATCAGAGGGTTTGATTGAATACTTTTCTTAGTAGAGATACGAGAGGGCTATTTGTGACAGCGCTGTAATTTAGAAGCCAAGTATGAGCCGATACCTGAGGCACCCAATGCGACTTTTTAAGGACGACATTGTACACAATGTGACTTAAAAACATATTTAATGTTGTAATCCATCTAAATTGGGTTTTATTCGTCGGAACTTTTTTAGCTGCATAGACGGTTCATATGAAATCAGTGTTTTTTGGCAATGCTCAAATATGTGACCTTTTGATGCAAGGCTAGACCTTTACTGACGGGGCTGCTCAGCCCTATAAGAGCATCTAAGATGTTGCTGATAACCGTCAAATAGCTATAGTACAAGGTGATTTCAACAAAACCAGATCAGTATGCGTCGGAAAAGTGCTCAGTAAATGAATTTATGTTGAAAAGGGTAGGGGGCCAGTAAGACTGTTTCATTAAGACCTTGAAAAGTTAAGTTACAATGAACAAAACATCCTTCTGAATGCCTGCTATCCTTCCAAAACCTAAACTCCTTGGCGCAACAGCCCATTACTGAGCCAGGGCCAGCCGTGCCCATTTCAGCTATCGTGACCTCTTGGGTACTAAACATATGTCCGGTAAGGTGGTCATGCGGAACACACAGTGCTTAGTTCCCAAGCATGCTTGGTACCTATTTTATCAACCCACTTAAGGGATGAAAAAGATAAGCTATTCTTCTTAGTGATGTGAAAAATGATGGTCGACAACAGTTGTAGGGGTACACCATTAGAGAGCCCATGGGTTGACAAACATGAATGTGATATTTATTATATTTTATGTATACCCTTCTAGGCATGCAAGCAAGCTGCCCTTACACTGAAACTACAATTCCCAAGTGTGGTGGTGGAAGCTAGTGGTGGCATCACCGAAAACAATGTCCTCCAATACGCCAACCCATGGGTGGACATCATTTCAAGTTCCTCCATCGTTCAAGGCTACCCGACCTTGGACTTCTCGATGAAGGTCACACCCACTGTCTCCATTGCACACTCACTTGACTGTCTAGACTGAAATCACTGTTTTGGTTCATGGATTGGATGTATAATACGTTTCCAAAAAAGTATTTTTTAACGCTATAACACATAGATTTAGAAAGTAGCAGATACGCCCATCGATTGGGCAATCCCGTACAACGCAATACAAACCGCGCGATTGTGTGATGAATCCACATTTCGCCATTTTTCCAATGCATCACGGGATACTGGTTCACAAAAAATGCTTTTGCCAAGGAGTTACATGCAATAAAAACTGCATTTTTAATATGCTACTTTTATGAATATATACCCCATGTCTGCCAGAAATTATCAATACATATCCAGCTATAAACTTATGCTAGCAAAACTGGTAAAAAGTTTTAATTAGTTAATATTAAATATATATTTTTTATTGGTCAAATTATATCATGGTGCCATCTGGTGGCTAATGGCATGCCATGTGCTAGGGCTTGCGAACTGCCTTATGGGATACTGGTTCACAAATCGCTTCACCTTTTTCCCTCCTAGGGGCAGATCTGCTACTTTCTAAATCTTTTCTATAAGATAATAAAACTACAGATCTTTAAATTATTGTGTACAGATATGTTACTGCTAAACGATGAAATTCGTCATTCTATGGAACGTTTCACCTTATCCGACAAAGTGAAAAATTAACTTTTGTGAATGGTGAAAATGTTTTTTTGCATCATTACCTTTCTTACCTAGCCATCATGGCAAGTATTCAACAAACTAGTAATTCTCCATGCCCATGGGGTAGTTCATGGATTGGATGTATACATAGGGCAGACTAACCAGTGAATGAACGCTTAAGCACAATTTGTTTTAAGGAAATTCATACATTAAGAAAATATAGCTTGTGGGTTATGACAATATGAACACATCTATCATTATATGTAAAATCTACAAAAGAGAGGTGACTTTATATTGCATTGCTTTGGGTCTCTTGGGGGTTCAAATAAAAAGTGGTACAAAAGCCAAGTGAATGAACAGTACTTTTACCAGTGAATGAACACAAAAATGTCCAGTCAATAAACATGTTGGATTTTAATTAATGACCAGGACAACCAATCAGATAGCTTCCTACTAGATGAGAGGAAGTCAGTGTTGCCAATCCATCCAGTGGAATGATTTTTAATCCTTACTTTTTAAATGTATTTAGTTACCAACTGTTCGTTCATTGGGGCCTGTTCATTCACTGGTCATTATACGGAATGATTGGAATAACATTTTACTTGTAACAGTTACTTTTATTAGTTCAACGCTGTAACAGTTTTCAGAAAGAAACTGCTGCTTTAAGCGGTAAGGAAGTAACGCAAAACCTTGATTTCAAAATTGGTGTCTAACAGTCATCACAAACTTTTTTAAATTTAATTTCGTTCTAATTCTTGGTTCTCTTAAAATGGTCAAATTGAAAAATTGCCATGCTTCTTATAACTTTGAAATTTCTTAAAGTAATTAGCTACTTTTTGTATGTAATAACTGCAATTTTTCATATCAAGTAACTGTAACAATTATTTTTTTAAGTAACTTTTCAATCCCTGCATATACGTATCTGAAAAGCTTTTTTCAGCATTACTACTATATTAAAAAAAGCCCTTTTTATGGTGTACAGATGTGTTGCTGCTAATGTATAAAATTTGTCACTCTAATGGAGCATTTCATCTCATCTGACAAAGAAATAAGATAACATTTGTGTAGGTGAATAAAATATTCAACTTACCTCTATCTATATTCTTACTTCATTTGATATGTTTCAATCTACTGTTGCCAATATTGCTAATGCCTGTAAATACCTAAATTTACTCTTGACCAAGTATAAAATTTTATTTTATGTGAGGACAAAATGCATAAATTTGAAGCTATTCTTACTTGGCTGTGATGAGATTTTCCATGGATTGAAAATTCTTCTTTTGCTGCAACATACATGTAACTCAGCAGATTTAGGACCTTTGTCCTATGGTGCAAAACTGAATATTGGCTCCTTTTCTATTAGATATGGGTACATTCTCTTCAATCCATTAGCTTGACAAAATTGTTTATAATTTATTTTCATGTAATGTAATACGGTTTGTTTACTATCTGAATCATATTACTTTTTCAATCTACCGTTGCCAACTAAAATTGTAATTAATAAGGAACAAATTATGATTTTAGCTTTGTTCTAAACATTTATTATGCCATCACATGTGCTATTAACCAAATACTTAAATGTTTTAAATATGTGATATTCATGCATTTTTGTGATATTTTTAATTTTGTACTTTTTCAGCTATGGTATACTTTAGATTTATAACCTATAAATTTTAAATCTAATGAATAGTGATAATTTATCCAAATGTTCCTATCATAATGAAGATATAGTACTTACTAATGGAATAGGTATATCTATAAAGATGCACTTTAAATTTGAACACATTACAATAAATGTTGCATCCACAGAGGCAAAAGCTTCAACTAATCTTTAAAGTACAATTGTATAAAACTAATCAATTTCATATTATACAATTTTTTTATATAAATTTCCTGTGCTGTGCTATACACAATTTAAAAAATAATCTAGGTACCCTTGCTCAATCGAACCTGCCTTATAAAATGATCCTAGGTATTAGTTAATGTACTGAAGTAAAAAAAATTAAAAAGTATTAACAAAAGTAAGTTAAGTACATGCAAATCAAATTTTTACATACAGATGGACATAACTGAGCTTATCAGTTAAAAAAAAAAAGGTTTAACAAAGTGAGCCTTAATATATATTTCAATTCATGAAGTATTTACCATACCCCTGTTAATAAATTGTTAAGACATTCATTTTCAGGACTTCAATGCAAAATGTTTTATCTATAGTGCAAAACTATACAAGATTTTTTTTTTTAATTCACAAAGCAATACTTAATTGTTTATAATAATCAAACATGTTAGTAACTAATATTTAGTGACTAGGCATAACATAAAATGTGCTAAAATTTAATCTAGGTTTCATGCTATTTTCTTAAGTTAAATAAGTATGAATCAACATAATTTACTGTATGTTGTGCAGGATAAATTTAATTTTTATATATAATTCAAATTATTTAGAAATCATTTTACTTAAAACCATCTTGTGCCATTTTTTGTTCAAAATATTTGTGTTCTGTAACTTTTTTTTAATAAGACTTTTCAATAAATTTTATAATAAAATTGGAACTATTTTTATTCATTAAGAATTTAAACTTCATTATTGAAGCTAAACACTTGGCTTAAAACTAGGATACTTGGGTCCCATACTTTTTATGTTTTTAAAAGGTTGTACAAATTAATGAGATAGGAATTTCCAGGAAGAATTGTAAGTGGGAAAATGAAACAAATGAGCCTGTTAATAAAAGGAAATTGATTTATTTTCAGCTCCTTACAAGAGTAAAGACCTTCTCAGCACTAGTTTGTCTCCTCTTTAAGAATTTCTTTTTTTTAAATAAGTTAGTAGTAAGCTGCTGATGGGTAGCTACTTTTATTGTCTTTTTTTAAAATATCTCTCTTAAACACCTGCAAGGAATAAGACAAATTAATCAGAATTTCTAACCTCAGTTACAGTTAATAATAATTTCAGAAGCAAAACTAAAGAAATATTAAGGGAGAATGAACCCAAAAGATTGAAAAATCTCCATACCAAATGGCCTCTGTGTTAAACCAACGGAAAAAATTATTTTCTGAGCCACATTTCTCCTACTGTATTGAATAGTTCTACAAACTGTTTTCTATATGACAAATATAGCGGAATAACAGGTCTCTTTAATCCCACATTTTGAAATTGGTTCAAATGCATCATGTAAAATCATTTATTGAAATTTTTTTTAATGTTCCAACCAATTTCAAAAAGTGGGATTGTCTGCATCTGTAAGTCAGCTACATCTATCATATAAAAATCAATTAGTATAAATATTCAATACAGCTGGAAGAAATGTGTCTTAGAAAATATTTTGTCCATTTAATAAACACAGAGACACTTCGGTTTAGATACATGCAGTCATTCGGGCCCATTCCCCCTTTATAGTGCCATATGCAGCTAATAGATAGCTTTTGCAATATTTTGATAACATAATATTAATATAGCAAGTACATTCCATTACAAGAACAGTTCACATGTTTATGTGAATATCCTGTAACTTATTTATTTTCATTAAAAGACTATTACAAATTGAGAACAAAAATATCACTTAGGAGATTGTGCAAATTTTCATTATAATAATTTACAGTATGAATAATAAGAAAAAATCAACTGGTAGTCAGCTACTTCAATACTTACTGGGAAATTAAACGCTAAAGCTGAATGTGCCGAATCGACGGACTGAATCGTCCTAATCCAAATTAAATAAAATATATCACTTAATCCCCAATGAAATACAACACAATAAATACCCCAATGGAACCGAATGTATCATAGCCTACTTAATAAATACCAAGCATTCTATCACACACCAAAGAAACCCAAAGTACATCGAATTCTAGAAATTGCTAGAAAATATAGTTTATAGAGATCGTGATTTGTTGATTTCCCTTATGTTGCCAAACAGTGTTTTTTAAAACCTTAAACTAAGAAAATATTCCAGTTCAACTTCAAAGCAACCTTATAAGTGGGAAAACTTTTGAAATTTTTTTTTGGGTTAGTCACTAATAGAAAGACTGGCTCCTATATTAAAACTTTTCCCGAAGTTTTGAAGTTTAAAAAATAAGACCTTCTTTGGAATGAATAAAACTCGTTTTATTTTTCATGTATCAGAATCAGATTGTAATAAGGGCTTTTTTGAGATTCATGGGAAACCATATCATTCTTGTTTTGCAACAAAATATTATTAGAAAAAACTTAGTCCACAAAACATCGGCCCAAGAAAACATCATGATTATGCAAAATCTTAATAATGCATGTTAACAAGGGTTTTTCTTATTCAAAAATACATCAATATATATTTTAGTCTGTGGGTTAACAGTTGAGATTATTGAAACTAACTAAAAATTAACTATCTTGTTATTAAATTTACAACTTCAATATTTATTTTCATTGGTAAGGCTTGTTTCATACCCAATAGTTCCGGTAACGTTTAACAAACGATTTGGGACGATCACAGCAGAAATGTTAAGGCAAGTGGTGGAAAAATACAGGTTAAGTACTGTTTGGCTTACTCACATACGAAATATCCAATACAACTGACGCAGAGTTCTCATTTTGACAGGTCGAAATCAGCAGCAACAAATAAAAAAATAGTGGTCAAAATAATCAACCACAGGTTTCACACAACCCTCATTGTTAAAATCAATATAACCCAGCATTATTGACTTTGCACTGTGATCGTCCTTCACCGTAAATTACAGTAACCATAACATATGAAACAGGCCATTTGTCTCCCTTTAAACAACAATCCGAACCCGATTCCCTGGGCGATGATTTGTGCATCAATGCTGCCGTGGGCAGGTAAACTGCAGTAAATTTAACAATGGAAAAGACCATTGTTTCTGTGAAATAATTAGTCTTTTAGAATGTTTTACTATGAGCTAGAGTAATTGAGCTTTCAAAGCAATGGTCTAAGTCAGGGGTTCCCAACCGGTGTTATACGTACCACTAGTGGTACACTGGGAAATTTCAGGTGGTACGTGCGAGTTATATGAGAAACATGATGCCATTATGGCGAGCCACCAGCCTAGTCCTGTCTCAAGTTTTGCTGTGCTGAACCTACTATTGTCTGTAACCTATCTTAAGGGGTCACAGGAGTCTTACAAATGTGCAAAGAAGGAACTACAAAGCATAGTTTGATCTTTCATGTCATTTTTTAACTACTCAATAAATGAGTATAATTTTTTTATATGTAATTCTACAGGATTTATTTATTATAAAACAAGTTTTAAAACTCATGAAACTTTAGCCAAAACTAAAATAAATTATATTAAACATGAAGCTATTTGAACACATTGGGATTAGGCTTGCGCGGTAAATTGTGAGGTCAAAATTGAAAAAATGACCAAGAAACTGACTTTATATTGTACAAATCTGTACAAACAAAGACTTATACCTAAATTCTCAGCTCAATTGTAATTAGAAATTATTTTATGAACTTTTTTCTAAAAAAATTAATAAAAATTTAAAAATTTTGATTTTGAATTTCTTTTAAAATCTTCAAATTTGTCATGTCTTCAATTTTGACCTCAAAATTTGCAGCGCAAGCCTAATCACAATGTGTTCAAATAGTATTATATTTGTTATTTTTTATTTTAGTTTTGGCTAAAGTTTCATAAATTTTAAAACTTGTTTTATAATAAATAAATCTTGTAGAATTACACATAAAAAAATTATACTTATACATTGAGTAGTTCAAAAATGACATGAAAGATCACACTATGTTTTGTAGTACCTTCTTTGCACATTTTTAAGACTCCTGTGACCCCTTAAGCAAACCAAAACTTAAACTTATTCAACCAAGCACTTGAAATTTAATGTATCCGTTTTATTTTGCAATAGTTTATTTTTATGCAGATGTCTTATGTTATTTAAACCCATTGCAGCACTTGTTACCAGAGCTTATTCACATGCATAACGTGTAACATGTTAACAGTACTTTGTTTATGTAAATATGTAAATAAATAGTCTAAATTTTATCTGTTACCATTTTCTTCTATTACCAATGAAAGCATTCTCGCAACCGATAAATACAGTTAATGAAGGCCTAATTATGACTTTGCCTATATAGGCCTCACTATTAATTAACTTTGTATATTTTATAAATCTGATGTAAAACTAGAGTTCAATTTGATCTGCCAACACTACTTTTAATGCCATTTGTTACCAGTTACTTGTGTGAGAGTGGATTTTCTGAACTCTTGTACATAAAAAAATAAACATTGAGGCAGAATAAGTGTTGAAGAAAACTTAACCATCCTCCTAACTTCCATCACTCCTAATTTTGATAATTTAATCACAGGCAAAAACAAATTTCGCACTAAAGACTATAAATGTATATTTTGTATGATGATGAATTTTTTTGCTGAGTTTGTACTAATTTTTTGTTTGTATGGTTTTAGACCTATGGGTAATAAATAAAACTGTAAATTAATAATATTTAAATCTTTTTATTTCTATTTTATTTTAAGCATGTCATAAATAAACAAATAGATAACAGTAGGGAAGCTGCGATCGTCTCCTACAGGGCGAAGAGGAGAAAAATGAAAGAGGAAGATTGTTCATGGAACACGGAGGGGCAGGTGGTTCGAAAGACCGTCCTGCGTTTGTAAACTTCGTATTTGTAATTAAAAAAATTCTCTTGCTTAACTTTAACAAAGTCTTTGTGGTTCATGAAATTCCACTAATTATCTAGCGCCCCCTACTGCGGTTCTACAATAACCATTAAATCTTCGCAGGAATTTAATTCAAAAAGCCTTTGGTACACGTTTTTGAAGAGTAAATATTATACGCTTATTGAAATATTTAGGTCCAGTGGTATGTCAAAATTTCTCAAAAAGTCAAGTGGTACGCAGATGCAAAAAGGTTGGGAACCCCTGGTCTATACGTTTATTAAAATATTTAGGTCTGGTAATACGACAAAATTTCTCAAAAAGTCAAGTGGTACGCAGATGCAAAAAAGGTTGGGAACCCCTGGTCCAAGTCATAAGGCCAATTACTGCAGTTTACCTGCCCATGGCAGAATACCGATACCATTGCCCTTTACCTTGTGGGTGCTGCGTTATGAAGGGTGGCGTGGACGTTGGGCCGCTGGTGGGGATGATGGTCATCTGCGGCAGCATGTGGTGGTGGTGGTGTCCACCACCCTGCACCATGTGCAGCTGGGGGTGGTGGTGCAGCTGCGGCGGGGGCTGCTGTTGAGGCTGGGACTGCTGCGACTGCATCAGCACCAGGGGTTGGGGACCGCTGCTGGGGTACCTGGTTTGGGGAGAATGTAAGTGAGTGTTGGGATGTTTTTACATTGGAAAAAAGTGGTTGATGTTGTAGATGTAGAAATGTGCGTAGTGTAAATACATTGAGAAAAAGTTTGCAAAAGCATATAATTTGACAATTTCAAAAAAGATATGTTGGCAGATATAAATGAATACCCATGTTTAATAACAAATTAGAGTTTTTACATAAAAATAGGACATCACAAACAGCACAAGCAATACGCTGAGCATGTATGCAGGAAGTTTATATCAAAACAAAACGGACAAGCTGTCACAAGACCTTTTATATCTTCTTCATAATCAGAAAGCAGATACTCTGGTAGACTGAACACTAGCCTGCACTAGAGTTACTAACAAAATCGGCTTAAGGTGGTAATTGAACAAAAAGCCATATAGATATTTTTTAAAAAAATATTTCACTGGTGTTTCACTTAAAAATAAAAATTGACCTCTTTTTCCAGTCCAAAAAAATTCACTGCTGATTCCAGGTTTCCACATGGGTAGACACCCTGCAATCGGTTTGTTTCACGTGGTACGGGAAAAAAACCGAAGAAAACAAAACAACCAATGGAATTGCAGTACAGAGAGTGTAACCTCATAAGAAACCGATTGGCTTGTTCTACGAAATAAGGAAAGAAATGGCGTTGCAGTACGAAGAGTGTGACATCACAAGTAATATTCCCATTATTAGTTTAGTTTGAATTATCGTCGCACTGCAGCTACACCAGGGCTATTGGCCTTACGTTGTACTTTAGAACCTTAGTCAAGTGACGAGCTGACACTGAGTAGAAACACAACGCAACATCGTATGCAGCGTTAGGACTTGGGATATTTAACGTGCTAGCGTATTCGTCGGACATTTATGGCTACACGGCCGTTTATAGGTCAGCAGTTATTTTGTACCCGAACCCTTGTTGCCTCGTACCCGAACCCGGGACATTCCATAAGCTAGGCGAATGCCTAAGAAACTGGGCTCCCCAGCCCCTCTTTTACCATTATCACAATGCCGACTACACTACTCACCCCGGATGGTGGTGGTGGGCGCCGGTCGCAGCCGCATGGTGGTGGTGCGCCGTCATGTGGTGGTGCTGCAGCTGCTGCTGCTGCAGGTGGGCCGTCTGGTACATGACGGTGGGCGGCTGCGAGTGCACCGGCGACGGCGAGGGGTGCAGGACCGGCGTCTGCGACTGCGGGGGGTGGTGCTGCGGCTGCGACTGCTGCGGCACTGCAAGACAGTATTTATCTTCACAGAGAAGATACAAGGCCGGTTTGAGTATGGTGCAAGTGCCAGTTGGATGGGGAGGGGGATATGGGGTTGATTGTGGTGAGAAGAATGGGGGTAGTTGTTTACAGGAATGTTTACATTTTTAAGATGTTTTTTTGTGTTATGTATGATAAATTTTAAATATATGTTTCATTCAATGAATAAAATAATGATTAGAGATATGTCTATGGGAATGTTTAAATTTTCTTAAAAACTTTTTTTAAGGTGGGAGGGGGATATGTATGATACATTAACATTTTAAATAAAATGTCTCATTCAATGAATAAAATAATGATTGGAGATATTTGTTTATAGGAATGTAAATTATCTTTATAAGTGTTTTGTGTTCAGATATAAAATATTTAAACTTAACTGTTTTATTTAATTAATAGTTTTCAAATTTCCATATTGGTACCCACAGGTTTACTTATACATGTGGTGTTGACAATAATTAAAAAAGTTTTGGGGTATTTAAAATTTTTCTTAATTTTGTGTGTGTGTATATTTATATATGATAAATTTTAAATAAAAATGTTTCAATCAATGAATAAAAAAGTTATTGAGGACATTTATTTATGGGAATGTTTAAAATTTCTTTAAAAATGCTTTAGGTTCATGTACAATAAATTAAAATAGAAAAGTGTTTCATCAAAATGAATGGCTCACGAAAGGCGAAAGTAACCAAATTTACTTATGCACATAGTAGAATAATTTCTTTAACTATTTTTGTATAAATACAGAACCAGAGTAAGTAATTATTATTTTGCAAAAAAAGTAATAATGGGCACGTTATCTCCAAATAATTTTGTATTTAACTGTTTTAACACTAATTTCTAATTTATGGAAAATTAATATTAATTACTTTTACATAAATATATACTTCCAACCCCGCCTATCTGAATTGATTATCCGCTTTTAACTGTGTAATAGTTTGATAATATTATGATACTTACTGAGCAGGTGTGCTGGAAGATGGGAGGCATCGCAGTAAGAAACAGAGTGGGATGTGGGCACTACCCCCACAGGTTGGGGAGAGACCACTCGCGGCCCTACAACAAAGTTCATCTGCAATAAAAGATTAAAATCTACATTACGTTTTACCCCCAATACCAGCTCTAAATTTTCAGACTGGTGTGTATAATTTTTAAAAAATATCCTATAGAAATCTTATTGATGATTTCATGTTGTTGTTGTTATCGTGTCCATGATAGATGAAACTATATAGGGCCAAAAGTATTGATGATAAGAGTCGCCACGTCTTGGGGCTGCAGACTATAAAGAATCTCCTGTGGTGGTGCGCCAAGATTAAAAAGAGAGGCAGCAATCGCTTGACAGTCAAACAAGTGGTCTGGTGTGAGTTGAACATCTGGGCAATTTCTGCAGAATGGGTAGGATCTTGTGTTATCTGGAGAAGTTTTCATGCCTTTAAAATGACCTTTAGGAAGTTGTGCAAGAACTGATGATAGTTTTCTAGGGCAATCTAGCTCAGGAATGGAGGGCTTTTTAAAAGGCTGATCGAAAGGTCTACGCTTTGATGATTTCATAAACAATAAATATAAAGCATCTAAAAAAAGAATTATCTGAGTACTTGTAAACTTTAAGTGAGAGAAGACCCTAATTAAAAGAATTTGGCATTAGAACTTGCCAATTTTTCAGACCATATATATTTGCATACTTTTAAGCAATGATGTTAATTTTCAAGTATTCTAAAAGGCATGGAACACATTTTAAACTAATTTTATTCATAAAACATTATACAAAGTGGACAGCAAAAATAAATTTCAAGAATACCGTCAAAGCGGGTAACTTTGGCCACGGAGGGTAACTTTGGCCGTTATGAATAGATTATTTTTTCCCCTTTAATAATAAAAATCGTTTGCTTCTTATAAATATATTTGTTATTAAATATTGCTTCAAAAAAGTTATTTTTCCTTATTAAAATAGAAGTTTATTTTTCTTTTAAGAGATAAAAAAAATACTAGTATTCATCGTGTAATGCCATTCCAGGATGCACTGCAATGTAAATGTTAAGTTATATACCATTTTTAATAACTATATGTCTTATAACTTTGTTATTTATAGGTTTAAAGTTTTAATATTGCTATTTAATTCGTTAACAAAGCCTTTAAAGATGTTAAAAAGTATGTTTCTTATGTATTTCAAGGGTGGCCAAAGTTACCCGCCCGGCTTCTAACAGTGTCCTAATTTTTAAAATTAATACCAATTTTTTATTAATTTATAAAATTTAACTAAAAAGCTTGAAAATTATTCCCAAAAGTACAATACTTAGAATGCATAATGATTTTTAAGTGTTAAAATCGTTTTTGTAGTTAAACTTTTCTGCTTTTGAAAAAAAAAAAACTATGATTTTTGCCAAAGTTACCCGCACTGACGGTAACTATCTAAACATTTTGGCGTTAGCATATAGCAGACACAAATGGCCAAAAATTACCTTCTTCTGTCCCCAAATTCAGAGATTTATCTACACTCTGAGCCACCCTAACTTTGTTAAAAACAAAGAGTAAAAAGGCAGAGGCAAAAGCGTGGTTGGTCCGTTAGCTGGAAACTCTTGTAAGGTAATATTTACATACAAAATGATCTGAATACAATTTAACTAAAATACACTTTTCATTCTGATAAAATTGCCAAATTTTCTCATTTGATATTGAAATTTCTTAGACTTCAAACAAAATAAATGTTTTAAACGTGTTTTCTGGATGAATTCACAAATAATTTATGGAACTCTTTACATCCGCGGAAGGATCTTCTCCATAGCATATTTCTATTTACCCAACTTAGGTTAGCAAGGAGTGTAGACTCTTACGATCAAAGTCTTTGAGTCAATCTACTACATTTACATTCATGTTTTAGCTACAAATTTAAATCACCTGTGGGTATCCCATTGTCTGTTGCGGGGGTCCAGACGAGTGCAGCTGGGGCGCAGCTGCATACTGCATGGTGGGCATGGCTGCAGGAGCAAGGATCGGCTGACCGGTTGCAGCTGCAACATGCATAGATGGAGTGATCTCATGACGAGGTTGCATTCCCAACGGCACTAAATGGCAAAAAAACATTAACTAATCACACTTGGACTTAGTTGATTGGATTGCACTTGTAGTGAATCTTAGTTAAGTTAATTTCTATTAACTTTCTTGGTTTCGGCAGCTTATTTTGAACCCCATTAGGGAAATAAAACTTATGAACACATTACTTCTCTTTGCACACGAATCCTGTAAAATTACAAACTAAAACTAAAGTTCTGTCACTCAAGTTTCTCAATTTAAAATTATCTTTATTATTTTTTATGAATATATTTGGTGAGTAACTCAGATTACAAAGGTGTACTGACCCAGGTTTCGTATGACTTAATTCAACACTGTTTAAATCTTAATCTTAGTATTATTCCCTTTCAGGAAATTAGGTTTCATGAAACAAATCACTGTTCCCAAAAATGTCACTTATTTTTAACAATCAAATAAAAAAAGTTAACCACAGAACAACTTATTAAAAAAATTACTACTTTTCATGCTAAGACTCTCATTACCTTTCCTGAATCTTGGTGGCTGGTGTGCAGCCGTAAAAGGCGCGGCTTGCATGACGTACTGGGGTGCAGCCATTGCCGTAAAAAGTGGCTGGGGCAAGCCTGGGATCATCTGGGAGTGAGGCACTACAATCACAGGGCTCTGGGCTTGCAGCCGCTGGGGTTGTTGTTGTTGTTGCTGCGATTGCTGTTGTTGAATAGGTTGCACCTCACGGCTTTGGGGGCTACTGGCAGGCACTGAGCGCTGAGGAAAGAGAGAGGAGTTAGCTTGCAAACCTCTATAGTTAACCCTCTAAGGCATACTGTTGGAATATGGAAACAAGTAACATAATCCACTTTGTTAAAATAGAGCTCCCTTTAGACAAATCTGTGTTTTTTTTATCTATTACATTCCGTTTTAGTTACTAATAACCTTCATAGATGACAGTAGTGAAAGTGTATTCAAAAATAAAGAGTGAAGTTAATTAACTGATGTGAAATTACTTCTTTGGCAGCATTCAAAGTATAGTAATATTAGTACTAAATACAAATAAATTGTTTTGAAAAATAATTATAGTACAAGAGGGTTATTTTAAAATATATTTAGTAGTTTTCTAGTCATTCTTACTTATCACAATTGGAATTTCATAGTTTTTGCCATACAGCAAAAATTTTAAGAATTGAAATTATTTAAATTCCAATGCAGTTAATTTTTTTTCAGTATTTTTCCCATAATGTATGAGTATTATTGATACAAATATATTTTTTCGGGATGAAAAAAAAATCGTGCCTTACAGGGTTAATAGGTTGTAAGATTGTAATTAGACTGTCCTTCCAATCACTACACAAACTTCAGGAACAGATTCATCCCTCACCCCCTCATGTTGTTTTCTAGGAAACAGTCAACTTCTTATACAACCTTTAATTTCTTTTAATGAAAAAATTTTCATCCCTGACTTTGAACATCTATGGATAATAATGCCCAATTTATGACTTCTAATTCAATTAAATTGAAATTCATTTGCAAGTCCAGGGCAGTATAGAATATTCTGGATAAATATAGTATGTTTCAGAGTAATTTTAATACATAATTTTTGTTGACGATCTCTTAATGGTTCTTAAAAGTTTTCTTTTACTGATACATGCCCCTATTAGTAAACCAAAATGCTAATAAAATTACTGATTATTTTTATTATATCCGACATTAAACACAAGCAAATAAAACTTATCTCCAAATAAATATTATTATGCAACTAAGTATGAACAGGGAGAAGGTTAATTATTACCAACTGTATTTTTAAAAATACTTACCGGCGTAAAGGATTTAGCATTTGGATTGAACACAAACTCTTTTGCATTGGGATTCAGAGTTGATTTAGAAATATCAGTTTTCGTTTCTGTGTCCTTTTCTATCTTCACTTGTTCGGCCAATTTATTAGCAAGAAGTGTCGATTCTGACTTGTCAGAACTCACAAACTCTTCTCTGGATTCTGAAGCGTCTTTGTTCTCGTCTGTCAACTGAAATGCCATAAAATGATGATTCTTAATGAGCTTATATTGATAGATCATTGCATATGTAATTCAATTCTTTCAGTTTTAAATGTGAAATGATTGACTGACAATTTCCAAATTGTAAGTAATTGTATAATGATTTCTAAGTTAGTTTTTAATCAATAGATAAAACTTATTCCCAAAAGTTACTGAAAATAATGCTTTAAATGAGATTTTAAATACCTTAATTTTTTTTTTTTAAATTGGTTTTTAATCTTTCATTGTTTAAAATTTACAACTCGAATCACCTTGAAATTAGAACTAAATTTCCTAAATTCTTCAATCTCGTCTGTTCGTCCTGAAAGAGAATAAAACTATTTTTACATATTTTAAAAAAATAACCTAATAAGTATCTAGATGTATGCATAAAAACAAAAAAACTTTGATAATGCTTATAGGAATGGGAAAAAAAATTCATGAATGAGTTAACTTAAAGAATAACTATCGTGCTATTCAAATAACATAAAAATTATACATAAATAACTATTCTGAATTTTAAAAGGCTTCACACTTTTTAGACCTCGAATTCAACAATCTGACAACAAAAATAGTTTAAGCCAAAAAAAAACTCTTCTATTGAAAATTCAAACATTTTGGGACACAATGGGAAAGCAGATATTTACTTTCTTGTTTAAAGGAAATAATTTTCTTCATAATACACAATATGTAAATTATGCCACTTTTATGTTTAATACAAATCGATTCAAAACAAAATGCTTGGCTCAATGTCTACAAATAAATATTTTCAGATTATTCACTCAATGCATACTAAGTATTTTAATAATAATACAAATCAATTTACATCGAAATGCAACAAGTTATCAGCGAATTACGAATCCAACTTCATCTTCATACAAGAAAAAAGCCTGCATTTCTCTTTATGGAAAAATGCATGTTACTAATTTTAACACTGAACATAATTAATATTATTTTGTACATATTATAGAAATAGATTTTAACCAAAATTTTAAAAGTAATGAATGCATTCTCACCTTTCTGCAAGGAGAGCTTGCGTTCATTTTCTCGCCTCCTCTCAATGCGAGGGGGCAGTGTCTGTGTGGAGGGGTGGCACAGAACGTACGCCTTAGAAGAGGGAGGGGGGTCCACTAGTGGCTCCACCACTGGAACTCCTGAGAAACGAAAAATATGCAATTTATATATTGAGGCATTCCACGTCAAATCAACGCATATTTATACACTCTTCAACCTGACCATCACCAATTGAAATAATATTTACAGGTTTGAATTTCCCATGATATGAAAAAAAAAAATCAGATTTTTATTTGCTTATTTTTTTTGTAGGACCCTACGAAAATGTCAAAAAAGTGGAAAACGTAACATTCGGGTAGTTACAGAAAGTCCTTTATCTCAGCTTCTATAAGAGAAAGATTAACAGGCATGTCAACTATGGCTCTGGTAAAACAATAATTAATTTTAAATTGGTAATAACCATTTTTTGAATTCCGTGCAAGAAAAGAAAGTTTGATGTTTACCCATCTTTGAAAACTCGGCAGTTGGAACATATAACAGGGAACTCATAAAGTAGTTAAAAATCAGGTGTTGAACGGTTAAATTCATAGAGTTGACTGTCTGTATTAATATTTTCTTAACATGGCAATTAAGCCCCAATTTTTTTTAATTAATAACTTATTTCTAGTATAATAAAGCAAACTTGAACTAAAGGATTTTTCTTCACTCGAGCAACTTATAATATACTATGACAACCTAGCTATAAAATATGCAAATAGTCTGTTCTACATTTTTTATAGTATTTTCGAACAACGTAAATAAAACATGATTTATGAAAATTTAATGACCACTCCATAGTTGAAAAAATAATCACTGAAACAATTCTGGTCAGGTTTAATATAATACTGAACTAAACAAGAAAATTTTAAATAACTAATTTAAACCCATAAAATTTTAAAAGCATTCAACTCAAAGAATCGTTATCGAGTCAAACTGTAGTGGCCACAATAAGCACATGAATAAACTGTTGAATTGTCAAACAACTTATTGGTATTTTAACAGATTTAGGTTAGGTTAGGTTTGAATTATCGTAGCACTAGAGCTACATGAGGGCTATTGGCGACGGGCGTCATATTTTAGAACCACAGTCAAGTGGCGAGCCGACACCTGAACAGGCACCCAACACAACCGTTAAGGGCGACATCTACGTAGCGGTAGGACTTTGAAGGCTATTTAACGTGCACTCACTTTCTCAGGGTATTATTCGTCAGACATTTTTGGCTGCACGGCCGTTTATAGGTCGGCAGTTTTTTGCCGATGCCAGGACCCGAACCTGGGACCTTTCACATGCTAGGCGAGTGCGTAACCGACTGGGCTCCTTATGCCCTTAACAGATTAAGAACAGAAACAGTAACTTTTTGACAACTAATTATAACTGTACCTCCATTGAGAGAGACATCTCCAGTCTCTTTCGCAGGAGGAGCGGGAGGTGGCGCCATCTGGAGGTGTGCTGGGAACTGCTTGGGGACAACTCCTGATGGGGGGTAGGGTTTGGGGGCTGGGGCAGAGTTGAGGGGGCGCTTGGGGCCCCCCTGCCCAGGTCTCCTCTTCTGAGGGAGAACGTACCTGAAACAGTAAGGATGTTTTTAATTAGGCAGAATTCACTAAGGAAAGTGTTATGATTACTTACAATATACAGTTGGTAAATATTTAAAAGGCAATCTATTCACAAGTTATACCATAGAAAGGTAGAATTAAAAGGAAAGAGATAACCACATTGCTATATAAGGGACTAAACCCTGATTAAAGTCATGAGTAAATCATGTCCTATACAATGTTGTCAGCAGATAAATAAATGTACTTTTTTTCCAAATTATAGCAATTTGTTAATCCTAATAATTAAACTATTACACGAGTTTACTTGCAATGTTAAATAAGTTAAAGTTTTTCCAAAAATTCTTCTTTATTTCACACTTTAAAGCAAACTTAAAACAAATATTGACAAAGCAATTTATTGTAACTACTAAATGTAAAGTCAAAAGTAAAATTATCATTTTAAGTCATAGTTGTGAGACATAAATGCCTTCACAGTACACTGACGCATTACCATGCTATATTTAACCTACCGGGGAAAGCCAGCATTGCCAAAGCTGCTGTTGCTAACTCAAGACCTCCAAAGACTCAAATACAAAAGAAATGACAACTAAATTGAACACAGTGGTGCTTCAGTCCTCAGTAGGCCAATGCTTCCAAAACCGATTTCAGCTCTCGTGGCAAAGAATTCTGAAGTGCAAAACATATATCCTGGCTAGATTGACCTCTTGTGGAAACCTCAATGTCTAGTTTCCAAACATGGCCTTGTCTGTCGGTATGTGAAATGCAATATGAGGGCTAAGACACCTCTTTGCTTATGAGCATTTTGAATGAACTCCAAATCCTTAATGAGGCAATAGGAGCCAACCTTAACTCCGACAAGTTCATTGCTACCTCATGTAACATGGTAGAGGACAGCACAAGTACCATGCTCTCAGTACTCAGGTTCCTTCGTTCGAGAACAACACGATAGAGGGCAGCACTAAACAAAAACCAACCTTAAGTTTGCAGCAGAGAAATGTACTACGCAGAGGAAACTGCGTAAACAACCCTGCTGGCGCCGAAATTTCGCCTGCTCTGATTGGTTGCTCTTTTGACCCTGATATTTGTGTGCCCAGTTACGTCAAAATCGAAGGAAAAAATAATAAAAAATACACTCTAACTGAAGCTAAACTAATAAAAATAATAAATATATGTCTTGAAATAACAAATAAATTTGCTTATTGAATGTGAAATACCTTTTTGTATTCGATTCTCACACTCGAAAATGAGAACTATTTACCCTTTTTCTCGTAGAACATTTGTATACTGCAAACTTAATATCGGTTTTACTGTAATTTTATTTTAAAAACACCAAGACTGATAGAAGAATGAAGTGAAACCACTCACTTTGACACCCCGTCGTCGGCTGGCCTGACCACAGCGCTGAACCTATCCTCTTCATCTCCGTTCTCCAGCTGTATCCTGCCCTGGTATCCCATGTTCATCTCGATCTCATGCGCTATCTTGCTGGCTTTCGCCTCTTTCTGCTTGTACTCTTCAGTGTCCTTGCGCGTCAACACAACCCTGGAAAGTAATTGTTGAAATTGTAAAGAAAATACCATCTGAAAAAATCTGTACTATTTTCCATAAATTTCAGAATTGGGGTCAGTTTCTTTGATAGTTAGGGAGTTTGGCAGACATAATTGCGAGCCAAAAAGTTGTTCAGACCATCCATTATCGTCTTTCAAACTTTAAAATATTAACTAAATACCGAAAGGTTTGGTTGTCTGACATCTCTCCTGGACTAGAAAAAAAACCCACTGTGCGATTATGCTAGGAACTAGAATATGAGGGTCAAGGTTTGGTTGTCCAATCTGTCCTGAATATGAAAACAACAGACACTACTGACGATGGACCGAAATTTTCTCTTAATTAACATTGACAGCCAATGGTTAATTTTATATACAAATGGCTATGATGCATCGATATAGCCTTATTCAATTTGCAGGCCTTGCAACAAAATTTTACTTCGTCCCTAGGGAAAAAAGGGACTTTTTTCTTCAAAAAAGGGACTTTTAGGGACTAACAATTTTAAGGATATTTTAAAACAAAGATACAAGTATAATTTTTCTTATTATAGAAATTATGCATTAGTAATGTCTGAGTATATTAATTTAAAAATTCAAATATCAAACTTTTCATGCGCAATACATTTTGCTACTTTTTTAATTAGCTAAAACTAACTCATAAATATTTGCTAATTAAGTAAAATCAAATATTCATCCTTCACATAAAATAATAACTAAGTAAAACAGCACTAAGTTTGCTGCATAGATCTAAAAACTACTTTGATCAAAATATAGGCAAAAAAATGGAGGTTATCATACTTTTATTGCTTGCTAAATCTGAATGTAAAGGTTCTAAGGATTTTTTTAGAACAAAATTGTGACAAGGTGTCCAGCAAAACTGCTAATGAAAATTCAAGCATATTTCAAGGATTTCAAGGCATATTTTCAATTTTTTCAAGGGCTCTCGTATACCACTACATTTTCAAATTTGTACTTGAAAATTATTGGCTGGTTAACAAAAGTTACTAAACAATAATTTAATTGAATCAACCTATATTTTATACTTAAAATAGGCTTACTATCTAAATTATTAGAATTTAAAAAAAAAAAACAAAGAAGGGTGGGGTTTTCATAGGCTAAAAGTAAGCTAATATTTAAAGTCACAATCATCAATTTTAATGAAACAATACAACACAACATAGGATTATGTGATACTTTTTACAATGTCATTTTTTTTAATATTTCATTTATTATAAATCTAACTTTAAGTTAATATTTGACATCTTTTAGCTTAATGAATTATTTCCTTAAGTTTTAACCTGAAAAGACAGAATTGAACATTTTGATTGATTGAAAACCTTCGAAAACCGGCGAATCATGAGCCTTTCAAAATAGGAAAATTGAAAAGTTTTGAAAAATAATGATTCATAAAATCTCAAAGGTCGGTAAATCCCAAGTTTCAGGAGTCTGGAAAATTTCAAATTCTCACAAGTCGTTGAATTGCGATGTTTTCGAAATCCGTAAATAGTGAATCTCCTAAAAAAAGTTTTCAAGTCATGAACTTTGAAAATCAGAACCATTCGCGAACCATTTAAGTACAAAAAAAATCTCTAAAACCCTGAAGATCTGTTATTAAAAGTTGCAATAAACGACTCCTTGAAATTCCATAAATTAAGAACTTAAAACTAAAAAATCAGGGAACTAGCGAATTTTCGGAAATTAGCTAACACAGTACAGACCCGCTAATCCAGGCACCCACAATCCCCGGACACTTTTAAATTTCGGTGATATTCCCATTTATTGAAAAAATGAACCTGTCTAAAATCAAAAACAACTAACCCCAGTATAGTCCAAAGAAAAAGAAAGCTGAAAAAAGTTTGAAAATGTAAACAAAAAATCAAGCTGTTCTTGCGATAACAAGGTCAACACCGAAAACTTGATCAAAGGAAAATATTTTGGTTGGACCGATTTGCCTGAACGGAGCTACAAAAGTAACAAAGTGCTATTCCGACAACACAGAGGCAAATAAACTGCCAATCATTATGAGGAAATGCGACCATATCAGTGAATTTCGTTAAAATTATAGGCAGCAAAATAAGTAAATCAGGTTAGGTTTTGAATTATCTTCACACTAGAGCTGCACGAGGGCTATTGGCGACGGGCGTCATATTTTAGAACCACATAAAGTAAATATGAAAATCGAGAATCTTTGAAAATTAGCAAACGAATTGCGAACCTTAAAACCTACATGACAAAAAAAAAATTAAATTCTAGCGGAATTTAAAATCTTTAAAAAAAAGGACAAATCACGTAACTTTGAAGGAATTGGAAATTTAGCAAAAAAAAAGTCGAGAACTTTTGAAAACCATCAGCAAATCTCAATTCAAATATGGGGAATTTTTTTTAATCAGCTGATTACTTAACCTTGAAACAAAAGGTTTCAAAAAGCTTATCTTCATAAAACTAAAAAAAAATTCGAAAATTGCAGGAAGTAGCAAAATTTCCCAAACAAAAATTTGTGTGCTAAAACATCCAAGTACAATTTTCAACTTTCACGATTTTCCCGACGGCTAGACACCCTTGTGTGATCAGTCTTTTTTTTTGTCAATTTTGTGCTCATTTGCTCGCCTAAAATTAGCGATAAAACTATAAATGCGTCGACATATATGTAATTTTAGGTAAGCACGGCTGCGCCATTTTGCCGGAGACAAATATTTTTCGTTCTTTCCAAGATAGCACTCTCACTCGTCAAAAATGTAAACATTTACTACAAATAGGGAAAAAAGGGACATTCTACTTCAAAAACGGACTTTTAAGGACTTTTTTTTAAAAAAGGACTTTTAGGGAAAAAAGGGACCATTTGCGAGGCCTGAATTTGTAAGAATATAATATAATATGACAAGATAGATTCTAAAAGAGTACTACTAAAAAAACCACTGTGTGATTATGCTGGGAACTAGAATATGAGGGTCAAGGTTTGGTTGTCCAATCTGTCCTGAATATGAAAACAACAGACACTACTGACGATGGACCGAAATTTTCTCTTAATTAACATTGACAGCCAATGGTTAATTTTATATACAAATGGCTATGATGCATCGATATTGCCTTATTCAATTTGTAAGAATATAATATAATATGACAAGATAGATTCTAAAAGAGTACTACTAAAAAAACCACTGTGTGATTATGCTGGGAACTAGAATATGAGGGTCAAGGTTTGGTTGTCCAATCTGTCCTGAAAATGAAAACAACAGACACTACTGAAGATGGAACGAAACTTTCTCTTAATTAATATTGCCAGCCAATGGATAATTTTATATACAATCGGCTACGATTCATTGATATAACCCTAGACAATCTGTAAGAATACAATATAATATAACAAGATAGATTCTGAAAAGAGTACTTCTAGAAACTACATACGTATATTCCTGCATGGAAGTATCATAGCTAGATTTGACTCCATATTTCTCTGCATTCGTTCGGAACATGTCGTTAGCATCCCAACCATTCTGAAAAAGAACACAATCAATGAGATAAATTAAGAGCTGAGCAAGAATTTATAAAAGATGATAAAATTGAGTGATTAGAGGTTATGAAGTATGCAGTTTGGCTGTCTAAACTAGAAATGATTTAGCCAAGACCAACGGCTTGATACCAATGCCAAACAGTTACCAAGATTCATGTTTGAAATTGAATTGAATAGATTTTATTACTAAAGGTTAGGCTGCAATCTTACTTTCGTCATTTTGGTAGATGTTTGTCAAAATTAAAAAAAATAATAAAAGGCAAATACATTTAAGGTAGAAAAAGAAGGCAGTTATTTATTACAAAATGAGGATTCGGAAACAATTAAAATGGAAAGAAAAATACAAACTTAAAGATTACTTTTATAACAAGCAATTCATTATTGCACATAAAAATAAAGGGATGTTTAAACAAAAAAATTATATTAATAACAATTTCTACATATTTTCCAAAGGAAAGTATCAATTTTTAAAGGACTTGCGAGAAAAATATGGGACCATTAGAATGAAGTATACATTTCAATGCTTTAAAGAGAATCTAAAATAATGGGAGGTTATTAGGTAAAACGAATGATGAGGCATATTTAAGGTGCACCCACCGCTCCGCTGCTGTCTTCTTCCACAGCAAGAGTTACGTTCTCGGAATCACTGGATGCTCCATCCCAGGGTTCCAGCTCCTTTTCCATGATCAGACCATTAAATTTGCTAATAGCTGTGTCTGTGAAGTTCTCTGGAAAAGGAAAAAATTTTGCTCTTTTAGTTGAGACAATTATTCAAGTGAAATAAAGGTATAATAATACGACAAAGCTTTTAAGTGATGTTATTTTAGGGATACTTATGAATGAGAGTATTACAAGATTAACACTCAATAATTAGTAACACAAAAGTACATAATAGTTAAAGTAATCTTGGAGGAATTTTGGGAGTAGATCGAAGTTTTGAAGCTTCCAAGTCTCTTGAAATTTTTCATCAAACTGGTTCAACAGTATAGCACATGATTCAAGTCAAAAGTTCTTCACATTTGGTGCGAACTCTCTGATCATGAACAACAATAAAAGCTACTTATTCAACTAACCAATGAAAGTTGTTTACTGACCAAGCCTATTGATACTTGCTGTCAAGCTGGTTCAACAGAATACCATATGATTTATGGGTCTCTGAACCATGTTGGAACAATAAAGTTTCCAGGTACTCCCCATACCTATGGTCTGGTCAGGTAAAATGAACTCCAAAAATGAATTGGACCATTATTGCTGTGAAATAATTTATCTTTATCAGTGTATTTCCTTATAGATTAGAGAAATTAAGTGCCTGCAAAAATGGTCTGAGTGATTTGCCTTATAACTACAGTTGGCCTGCCCATGACAGACCTCATCTGAAAAAGCAGTATGTTCAAATTGTTTAAAACTAAGTCACCTTTGAGCGCAAAGTCAGCATCCACATTTGAAGCGGTGAGCGTGACAATGTCACACAGCCGGAAGATAAGCTTATCACTGATGCCATCCTCAAAAGGAAAAGATGCCAGCAGGTTGGACAGGGCCGGGCCAACACCCGAGGGAGCTGGGGCACCATCTTTCACCTTGTGGGTCATCTCCAGCACCAGGTCAAACTGAAAGACATTCAAGACTGTATCAAATAATTGTTAAAATGTCTTTGTGTTCTCTAAATTGATAATTAAATTCTATATTTAAGGTTGTTTTGGCACAAAATATTATTAAAAAATAACTGAAAGTACAAGGGGAAAAAGCAGGGTTGTCGCAAGAGAAACAAAGTGAGTAAACTGATTTCCTTACAACAGTTTAGGTGATGACTCGCTATTGTTGCCAAAGAATCCTGATGCAAAGAGATAACTATGCAATCAAGATATTTTCCTCTGTACTCTTCAACTGTTAATAATTTTTCAACCATAAACCCCTTCACTACCAGGACGTATGCAGAATATGTCCTCTCAATTCGATCATCAGCAACCAGGACTTACACTGCTTAGTAGTCCACTATTCAGTCAACAACTGCAACATCTTTGCTATCCTAGTTTATAGGCTCTTACTTGACAAATTGAGCCTATGAGTGAAAGAGTTAATAACTAGATTCTAAGGGACTTGCCTTATATAAGTACAAACCTTGATGATGTCAAAGTTAGCTTAGACTAACTTTGACATCATCTATGACATAACTGCCAATTACAAATGGGTAGTAAAACACCTTATTTACAATTATCAAAACCATTTTCAAAAAGGAAAATTTAATTTCTTAAGACAGTTCAGCAGCAGAAATCTCAGTTAAATCCATTTGTAAATTTTTCTAAATATTGTGTTTGATGCAATTAGATTAAAAACTTATATAAAGCCTTCAAGACCATTATTGAAGATTGAAAACACAGTATTGCAATCATGCTTTAAAAACATTGCTAAGGGATTATTTATACCTGATGGGAAAATGTTTTTAAAATGCCTTCATATATGGTTCCATCTTTGACCTGGATCTCAACAAGACAGCCCTAGATTTAAAAAAAAAAAATCAAATATTAGTACTTTAATGTAAAAAAAATAGGGATTACAATTTTCAGATCCCTGCCAAAGCAAGGAAAATCAAATAAGCAAAATGCAATATTTTTTTTATTGGGATATACAAGCAGCATTGTGATGCTATTATGACTTTTTTGAAGTTTTAAATGGAAATTGTAATAATTCCCAACTTAAATTAGAAATTTTTCATAGATTAAATAATGTAGCTCATTATAAAGTAAAAGAACAAAACTCTACTACATAATTCTATTGTACTATTACAAAACACCAAATATAAAATCAAAATAAATACAATAACATAAAAACGTCGACTCACCACAAGGGAAGCAGCAGAGTGCATTAACCTGGAGTTTCCATAAACCCCATCAAACTGCAAAAGAAAAATAATTTTAACCTAGAAGTAATCAAATTGAATCTTAACACACAAGAATTATATAATGTACAAACAACAGGGGCCTTCCGTAATATTATAATTATTATTAAAAATTTGTGGAGGTTTAAGTATAATTGCATAAAAACAATGCCCGTTTGTCATTGACGGGCATTATGAAGGCAAAAGTGCCTCTGCTATAAGAGCATTTTGTCCCAATTGATGAGGTTTTTTCCTCTGAATCTTTAAAATTTATTATTTTGCTACAATTTCTTCTTGTATTGATGAGATTTTATACAGTAGAATTGTAGCAAATTAATAAAGTTTTAAAACATTCATTTTGCTTAATGAGTTAAAATATTTGTATTTTTAAATTCATTTTTTAAATATATCCTTTGTTTGAAAATGGTAGGAAATTCTTTAACAATAATACCAAATACATTACTCCTTTAATATTCTTTTAACACTTAACTTTCTAATAATAAATATTATAGCTCGTTATAAAGATAAAAAAACATGAATAATATAATTTGAGCATAATAAAACTTAACTTACAGAAACAGCTTTATCATTGTATAATTTAGCTCTTCCTAGTTTACTAAAAGAAAAATAATACAGATTAAAATCTTCAACTAATAATAGTTAATTAAAAAAGATAAGAGCACAATTAAAAGACACTAAAAATAAAGAAATGAGTAAGTCACATTTTGATAAACTAGCTAATTTCCATAAAATAAACAGTAGATAGTGTATCCAAATATTTTTTACAAGTACATTTTCGCAATACTAAAAATAGTTAAGAAATGAAACAAAAACAATGTGATAGTGAAACTGTAGTTCTTGATAAAACACATAGGATAAGCACAATTCTATTTTCTCAATCAAGTTACAGATTATGAAATAGTGCAACTGATAAGTCCAAATGATTGCTCAAAACATTATTCAGCCATCAAAAATGCTACATAATTTTCAAATATACATTTTTTTTTCCGTAAATTATTTTTTTTGAATTTCAAAATAATGTAATAGATTTTTTTTTAATTCACTAATGTTTATATTATTTTATACTGGATTAAATTGTATTATGCAAAGAAAGCGATAGACAATAATCATTAACCTTCCAGTAATCATACTTCTTCATTGTCAAAGCACACTTAGTGATTTAAATTCAAACAATAAACGACCAAACATGACAAGTAATCCCAGGTCAGAAAGTCTGATTATTTCCTCAATGGGAAGTTATTATTATTTTTTTTCTTCAAATTATGCCTTTCAACTCTACAAATTTCTAGAAGTTGCGAGCAATTTTTCAAGAGGTCTCACCCAGTCGCTACCTTTTCTAAATCTCAGAATACAATTCAAGCTCTGTAGAGGTATTAAAATAATACTGAAACTTCAACTTTGCAAAAGCCAATTAAATACTATAGGAATCTTCCGCCATGGGCATAATCATATGACATGCATGTCTACAATTTTCCTATCTTGAAAATCTGTCAACTTGGCCAGTACTTAAAATTTTGGGGTGCACCACCATAGATTTAAAAAGTAGCAGATCTGCGCCTAGGAGGAAAGGTGAAGCCACTTTTGAACCAGTATCCAGTAAGGCAGAACCAGAACCAGTAAGGCAGTTTGCAAGCTCTAGCACATGGCATGCCATACGCCACCAGACGGCACCATGAGATAATTTGACTAATAAAATACATATATTTAATATTAACTAATTAAAATGTTTTACCAGTTTTGCTATTAACATAAGTTTAAAGCTGGATATGTGTTGATAATTTCTGGCAGACATGAGGTATATATTCATAAAAGTATATTAAAAATGCAGTTTTTATTGGTTTGTATTGCGTTGTCATGATTGCACAATCAATGGGCAGATCTGCTACTTTCTAAATCTATGTGCACCACACCCAGAGCAGTATTTCCAAATATTAGGTTTAAGTATTCTACAGCTGAAGAATGGCAATTTTTTACTGTATTAAAAAATCAATTGATTATGTATGTAGACACCCAAATACATGAAAGTTTTGAACTAAATGAGCTTCATGTTTAAAATAAATTAAAACACTATCATCCTCTTGACTACAATGCAAGCTTTGAAAACACTTTCTCCCCATGTGATTGTCCAGGAAATTGGTTGAGCATTGCTGTCATAAATCTACCTTGTTTGAGGCTCTGCTGTGAGGTTAATCGCAATCGCTTTCTATCCAGCCCACACCCAAGTATGGTGGGAAGGGGGAAAAAACAATGATGCTTGCACATTTCCTGAGAAATCACACGAAGGGGGTAGAGAAAGAAAGTGTTTTCGAGGCTTCCTGTGTGATCGGAAGGACTATAATGAAATCTGTACTTTTTATTAAAGGCAAATGCCATGTTCCTGTAGTGTAAGTCACAATTTAAAAAAAGTTTAATTTGAAAAATAAATCAAATTAAATAAAGCATGTTGCATTAGGTGTAAATCAGTTATTTTACTAATTTTTTTTCCATTTGAAGATAAAAGTTGCAGTGATATGATAATCACTGTTTACACAAGTGACTTACACTACAGAAAGAACACTATTGTGTGGCATTAGCCTGGAATTTAATGTATTAAGCAAATATAAACTTCAGAGGATATGACCAATGAATTATGCCTATAAATATTAAAGGTAGCATACTCCTAAACCCGACCCTGACTATACCATCAATAAACTATATTTAAAACCTGCATCATTATGACAACTGAAAAGATAACATTCAAATAAAATATAGCACCATCACCAAATATAATACTATCAGCGCATGAAAAAAGATTAAGATCCATGCATTAATAGCATAAAGCAGTTCCTTATACAGAGGCTGGAGCATGTTATGCAGGTTAGGTTATTTTTAGATGCTTTAAAAAAATATTTGAGATTGAAACAAAACCGATTCCAAACTGAAACCCACCACAAAGAGTAGAAATTTACGAACCTGTTATTGGCGGGTCGGCCTTTTCTTTTATTGCTATTCATTGACATCATTTTAGAAAACTATTTTATCTAAAAATACAACAAGCGATGAACTTTAGAAACAAATTGTATGTGATGTTGAGGGGAAATACTAATTTGTAAAGGATAAATATTTCATTGGTTAGAAAATTTAAATTGTACATATATTTTAGTTTTTTTTTTTTTTAGATAATCGCATTATAAACTATGTATTTTCAGCTAAAATATGTGAATGTTTCAATAATTTAGGTAAGTTAAAACAGTTGGGTATTCATAAAAATACAGAATTTTGAACCCCATGTGCATTATTAGTTTTAAAACTTATTTATTTAAACATGCTTATCAACATTTTACACATTTCTTTTTCTAAGAAAGGCATGGATTAGTAAAAGTTTTCCTATTTCTTTATTTTCAAATCAGTGTACATAGAACTTTTTGACTTTTCTACAATATGATAGTGAAACTCGAAAGCAATCACAGCAAAGCCATAATCACACAAAGCAATGAGACGGAATTGGGCCTCGATATTTTTTTTTAATTATACCAGAATGAAATGATGAATAAATAAATTTAAGGTTTTTAGTTAAAAGTTTTAATTGCATAAGTAAAAAATTCTTTGCCCTCTTTGAACTTTATTGAAAGAAATATAATTTACTAAAATTGCACATGACACAGAGTAACTGTTGTTAGGAATAAATTTACACATACATTATTTTACATTAAAATTATTCTAAGCAATATAGCATATTTAATTTGCAAAAAGCAGAAGCACACAACAAACATCCAAAACAATTTCAGATCCAATTGTCTTGAATCCTACTTTAAATAATAAGGTAATATACTAATTTCGGTAAAGGGCCATACAACAAACAGCGAATGTTTAACTTTTGCTCAAATTAATGAAAATGGGATATGTTTACCATGGCACTTAACTAAATAATGTTATTAATGACATACTGTCTACTGTGACGGCAGTCTGTATACATTATACATGAATTTTTAATGGCTAATTGTAACAAGTTATGCACTACATAAAGAAAATAACAATTTACAGGTATTTTGCAATTTATATAAGAGTAAATGTAGGCAAATATAGTTTTTTTCCTTAAAAGCTTTATTACTATTTCCTTTTTTTAAAATACTTGAATGTTGAATGTTTTTTTAAATAATTTAAGTTGTATAAATTTATTTGGATATGACATTCCTTATTGATAACTATTGAACCTGCAATAATTTTTATAGCCAATACAACACGCTTTTAATATGTTATTGAAAAAAAAGGATATAGAAGTACTATTGTTATTAGTTTCATTTTCTCGTTGGCTACGTTCCAGATCTGCGGACACCACAAAATCTAAGTTTATCTTTTCTCCTCAGGATTATTAGAAAATAGTGGGTAAATTTCAAAATTCTACGGTAAACACTTTAAAAAATTAGATATATCATCCGATATGGCCTTTTACTGACTTGTTGTAATAAGCTGACACATCAGTCGTATAGAAATTTAGATATAAAACCGAAACTTTTAGCATGTCCAAAATAGAACCTGATTACACTATTAAATGAAGATAAAAACCGAATTTCGGTGACAGCGATTAATGTTAAACCTTTACATTCGTACACTCGTTTGTTTAACAACAAACTGATGATCACTGTGATCAAATCTCAGAGAACGCATACCTAAACAAAAACAATGTCACAACTCGTCACAGTTTCAATAATTTTGAGAAAACCAAGAAACTTACTTTTGTGGAATCCTATTATGATTCATATGGACGTCCGTCCTTGGCTCCCAACTGTCATTTAAGAGGGACTTCTAGCCTAGTTGTGTCCGTGGGAAGAGGGAATCGGCCGCGTATAACAGCGGATTCTCGCAGCATTAAAAATAAGCGGCGGGGCATCCAAGTAAAAACACCTAATCTACTGTACAATTGTAAAAAAAGGGGGAATTAAAAAGTCTCTCCGCGGCCTTCCAAGGCCAAAGAGATTCCACTCTTACGACCTACATCCGATTGACATCCAACAAAACACAAGTTTCAGGCCTATGGCGTCAACAAACTGAGACTTCGGAGGGAAGTTGCCATGCCGATGAAACGTAATCACTTTGTTCGAATGGGAAAAAAGAATCAATCGTAACTGTAACTCACAATATAGCCTCCTTGTAGCCAACTCTTCAGCACGATTTTGTGTGATAGATTTTGACGATGTTTTGGGCGGAAAAAATTTTATTAAGCATTCTTCTTAAAAAATGAGACAATATATATTAGGTGACAGCTCAGGTATCGACAGTTATGCAACCCATCAAAAGACCAAACCATAAGGGTATTGGTTGGTACATGCATTTTCCTGTTGGTAAAAAAATCTTTACTCGGGTGTCGGCTCGTCACCTGACTGCGTTTCTAAACTTTGACGCCCGTCACAAATAAACCATCATGTAGCTCTAGTGCTGCGATTATCAACCTACCTAAATAAATGAATCTTTTCGGCACACCTCGTTTTGAACGAGGAGGTTCATTGTTCAAATTCAATTAACGTCGCACTAAAGCTATACGAAGGCTATTGCGACGGACGCCATAATTTAGAACCATAATCAGTTGACGAGCCGACACCTGCACAGCGCAATTAAGAACAATTCAGACAAGTGACGAGCCGACACCTAACCGCCCCCTTTTATTTTGATTTGAACGATGGGGCTTGAGCGCTCCCCACACCACCCCAAATGAAATTATCTTGTAGTAGATAAACATAATCCGAATGATGATATAATAGCCCACGTGTAGCTCTAGTGTGACGATAATTCAAACCTAACTTAACTACCTAACATAATCTAATGCTGATATGTAACAATCGATTATGATGGGCTCTAAAGTTATCCTTTTGGAAGGCTAATACAGTGAGATGTATGGAAATCTTCTAAGGTGTTAGATCTTTTTTTTTTAAAGAAATTAATATAGAGAGAAAGGGGGGGGGGAATAGGCAAACTACCCCTTAATGGTATAGCTGCTAAAGGTTTATTTATGCAAAAACACTATCTTGATATTAATTTAAGAAAATAAAAAAATCTTTGATATGCTCAGGGATTTAATTATACAAAGATTCGGTGTACTACTCTTTGTTATAGAATTCTATTCCCCATTAAAACTTTTTTTAGATCTAATATTAAAAAAAAATTCTAAGTTTTTTTTTTTTTAAATTCCACAAAATATCCCCGTATAAAAAGCTGCAACAACTTTTAAACCTGTCTCAGTGTCAAATTTTCTTTATTTCAACGGAAAAAAAACCAGTACAAGTCATTGACTTCAAACTACCTAATTCCAAATCTAAAAACAACCATTTATTCAAAGGAAAATGCTGGAAATCCAGTCGAAATTGTTTCGTGAGGAATGCGAGAAAAACAGGTTTGGTGAAAACTAAAAATCCCCCGAGTTATTCGATGATTTTCAACCATCTCTCTCCACAAAAGAAGTTTATTTCAACTAATAATTTTTAAGAACTTATGTTATATCGAATGATTCAAATTCATAATTTTAATAGGTCAACGATATTGACACCCTAAATTTTCTGATAAGGGTTGCCAGCTTTGTTTTTCGGAACCATCGAAGCAAAGCATTAGTAGAGTCTAGTAGTTATAATGCTATTTATTTTACAAATTACTGTTTTGCTTTTAGAAATCCACTTAGAATGAAAAAAAAAAGGTTGAACGGTCGCAGCTTTTCCGGAACACTATTAAAATGAAGCGATAACCAGTTCTTGAAAATTTATTTTGTTAAAAAATTGGAAATTTTATTTTTTTACTTATAGGTCAAATTCTTAAGAATGCTAGATTTGCACTTGAAAATTTAGCAAATCTTAAGTTTTATAAACTTTTAAGAAATCCTTTAGATCGGCGTTAAGATTCTAATAACACCGTCTTTTGAACGGTCATTAATTGAAGACTATTCATTGTATATGTACATACTTTTTTAAGGTAAACGATATTTAAGCAATGCGTATTAAAGGTGCGTAAAGCTAAAGAAAAAATAAATCTCCACATTCATTATGTGGCAGCTATGCAAGATGCATTCTAGTTTAGTAGGACGATATTTCCTTTTTCGGACATTCCTTAACTTCTATCGAGATTGTAGATGGCTACTCATGACAAACTTTTTTAAAAAAAAAAATCTTTCTTTTGTTTCCAAACGTGTTCGCTTAGGTTTTGATAAGCTCCATGTTTTTTCTTATAAAAAAATAGTTTCTAAGTTGTTAAAAAAAAGGGAATTCAAAATACAGACATTTTTAAAAGGCAAAAATGTTCAACTCTAAATACCAAAAAATCTGAACCCCTAAATTATTATTTACAAATGTTTGGGACATAATTTAAACATTAAAAATAAGATATTAAAAACAGTACTTAAGATTTTTTTCAAACTGCGTCAAGAAATTTATTAAAACGATTGCTATCAGCTCTTAATTGGTTAATAAGTTTATAGACAATAAAACATGGAATTCAAAGAGAAATAAAAATGCAATCCATATAGAAATCAAAATTTCAACTTTTATTTATTGAATTACAATGGCAGTTTAGGTTTGCAAAAATACTTTATTTGCAAATGCAAGGATCATTTGTACTTAACAAATAGCAAGTCTGATGTCAATTTGAACTTGTAATCAGAATCTTACGATTTAGCTCTTCTGAAAATATGTCACATCAATTAAACAATTTAGAATATTGCTTTAAATCAACAAAAACGGCAACAAACATTAACTTTTTCTTCATAGACTATTTTATAAATAGACATATCAAAACCATAAAAAATTGCACATCAATATATTCACAACAAAATCTTTGAAAGCATCCAGCATAAATTTTATTAATTTCCCCAAAAATAACTTTTAGAAAGTTGCGACTAGCACATTTCAAATAAACAGTTGGAAACTCGACTAGAATCCTTTCAGGAACAGACTCGAAAACACTTACTTATATAACTCTCATAACAAACTGTTTAAACTTCAACCGATTCATAGAATTCAAAAGCAGATTTTACTTTATTAATACCTAGCATAACACCCTTTAAAGCAATATTTAACAAAAGTTTCGCCAACAAATATCAAAAATAAATTTTTTACATACTTCAATTAGTTACGAAATGCGACATAGTCGTTTACATTGTTATAATATAACCAAAAAACGTTGGCAGTCTTTAACCCCCCCTTTTTAAATTTGTTCGAAGAGCAGTACCCCATCCCGGGCTCGGGAGTAGTCTTTCATTTTGGCAGTGTTGGTCAAACAATAGACAGCCTCCTCCTAGGCTGACCATTGCTGCTCTTGTAGACCAGAGAGCGGATTTGACGCTGGGCAGCCTAAAAATAAATAAGGTAACATCAGTACTTTAGTTTCTACAAGTTTTCTCAATCAAAAATAAACATTTAAGAGTTTCCAAAGGCACTCTTTTTCTCTAATGGGGCTACCTACAACTTCGGAGGTCAAGACTTTTACAGACTGCATATTCCCCAAAGCTGAGAGCCATTTTTTTGTGGCACCATTTAGGCGACTCTTGCTACCAATTTTGAGGTGCAGATTACAATGAATCAGTGCTCTCAGTGGATGTTAAAGTATACCAAGATTAAATTTTGCCAAGGGAGCACCAAGTCAAATGGGCTCTCCAGGGACAGCTCGGATGGGGCTCGAACGAGCGATCTTGGGTTTACGAGGTGGACACGTTTAACCTTTCAGTCACTGAGCCGCTCCAAAGGCACTCGTTAGTAGGGATGCAGATTAAAGACAATTTTAAGTATAGTATAACTCTGTTATATAATCATTAAAGGGCCCCACGTTTATGATGTTATAAACAAGTAACATTATAAGAAGTTGAATATTATGAATAGAAAGTGATAAAATATGTATTATATACTTAGATTATTAACTGAAGTTATAAAATAACATTCAGTGAGGCCTAGTGGCTTAGTGGTAGTGCTTCGCATTGCCACGCCACAGGTCCGGAGATTGAATCCCAGATTGGGCGAGGTTGACCCATCCTTTTATCCCTTTAGTGGGTCAATAAAATTGGTACCAAGCATGCTTGGCAACTAAACACTGGGGGTTCTGCATGAGGCTGACTACCTTAACGGGACACATGCCTAGCATCCCAGAGCCCTAGGTCATGATAGCTGAAATGGGCATGGCAGGCCTTGGTCCAGTAATGGGCACAAAGGCTATTGGCGTTGTATTTTAGAACAACAGTCAAGTGACAAGCCAACACCTGAGTAACAGTTCATCCAACACAACAGTTGAGGGCAACATTGTAAGCAGTTTTAGGACTTTGAAACAAATTTAACGTGCACTCCCTCTACACGGGTATTATTTGTTGGACATTTTTGGCTGCACGGACCTGAACCTGGGACCTTTCGCATGCTTATAAGTCAAAACAAATTAAAAAATAAAATTATTCTTTGATAGTGTTGATTAAGGAGCAAAAAAGGATGCGACCCAAAAACTAAAAAAAAAAAAAATCAGAATTTAGATTGACTAAATTCAGAGATTCCACCAATTTCATTATTCTAACTGGCCATATCTGAACTTATAACACAATTAAGAGTTATTCAGAGTTTATTAAGTAGCGTAGCAAGTACCAGTATTAAAAAACAAAACATGAATATTCATGCAAGTCAAAGTTAAGGAATAAACTTAAAATAGCAAGTTGTTAAGTACCATACCATTGTGCAGAAAAAGTCTCCGATAATGTGGACGGCAGTTTCTTCCGTTTCAGACCCCCTTGCATCCTCTGGGAACTTTACAATGGCATGTGTCACACGCTGCAGCTCACGCACCTGAAATAACAAGCATTTTGAATTTATTAGGACACTACAATTTTTTTTTACAATTTAGACGTCTTTAGCAATAATTCTTTTGTAAGTGAATATACATTGGTTACTTATTTCTATCATCAGATTAACAAGCCTTAGCACAGCCAATTTCAACCACACAATTATTGAATCAGGGTTGCCACACTTTATGGTAAAAACACCAAGGACTATTTAAGGACGTTCAAAGGATATATTTCTTCATTTGCAAGAATTGTATATTAGAACATGCAACACCTAAATTTCACAATAGTTTTTAAAAAATTCATTTAGAAAACAAATAAGACCCGACTTTCAAATGAACTTAAAAATCTGTTTCAAAAATCATTTAGTTATTAAAAAAATCAACCTAAAATCCTTGCTCTGCCTTCTTGGATTATACAAACAATAAATCAAAAAATAAAATACAACGGATTCACATTGTAAAAGTGTTTTTAATGAAGCCAAAATTAACATTTGCAATAGTTCAAGATAAATTCGCCAGCCGAAAAAATTAAGGACGTTTTAAGGACTGTGGCAACCCTGTGAACGCTATTCATTTGCAATGGTTATCACTAGAGATGTCACAGACACTATTAAACGAGCTCAACAATAAATCTTTGATCAGGAAATTACAAATTAGTTCCTGCTAAACTATAATTTAATTGAAATATATCATTAGACGATTTCCTATATGGTATTATTCAGGCTGATGCTTGGACATACAATACGAGAAACTAATCGCACAATATTGTTTGGAATCTTTTATGCCTTTTTCCTTTACCCATAAAATTCCTAAATATTATTGAACCCACAATAACCTTTTGGAATTGATTTTTAAGGAACATGCGTCTTAAAAAAGGCAAATATTACAGAAAATCTAATTACTTTTTTATTCTATGCTCTTATTTTCGACCAAAAGATAACTAGATGTGATAAAAGAAAACATTAACTACTTACAGTAGCACCTCCTTTTCCAATAATACGTCCAACCTGCTGGGTAGGCACAGAGATCTCCACTTTCAAAGTGGCATCATGTGGCCCCCGGTACCCTTCGAAACCAACTTTCTTGAAAATCATGAACTGAGCCTAAAACAAAGACTGGACTTTAAGAATGAATATGATTTGACATTTTATGTTTTGAAGCAGAATACTACATTAAAAAAAATCCGTTATTTTCCCCTTAAACGAACAATGAAAAGCAAAAGAGTGGCCTTACAAGCGATACTTAAAAGAACCTTAGATAAAAAGGTTAAATGAGTGAACACATTCTTATATTTTACAGGGTTTTAAATCAGTAAGTTTCTAAGGTTAATTGCAAAAAGAAAACTCTTTAGAATCAGCTGTCAATTTAAACTCTTCGATGACAGGTTTAGAAGCAAGTTAAACTGCATTTCTTTCATATTCAGTATTTACTAATTCAGACATTTCAACAATAAATAATTTAGGTTTAAAATAAGGGCTACTCTTTTGAATATTACTGATTTCTTAAAAACATTTAATTTTTCATCATTTGGTTTAATTTTCTCATTGTACCTTCCACTGAGCATCAGGAGTTCCAACCACACAGACTTTTCTCTCTGCTAACTTATCGACTGGGTCATCCTTCTCTGGTTGAGTCACCTAAAACAAATTTTAAAATAGATAGCATCAAAACAATTTAAATTAGATAGATTTACAAATTTATTTCAGAGGAAAATGTTTCAGCAGCATTTCAATCACGACATTAAGAAAGTGTTTACGAAAACAGCCCACTAAATCTAACTATAAAATTATTGTCAAGGACACACTCACACTGTTACTTAAAATACTTATTTACAAGCGAACCCAGTCAACGCGAACAAAACATTTCGAGTTGACCAAATTTCATGTTAAACATCAGGAATTCTTTTTACATTGAACCCATGAATAGTTTTTAAAAAAAATAAATTTTAAAAATTATTCCAACTGTATAATGTAATACACTAATAATACATTTATACAATTAGTAATTCAATTAATATAGTTCATTTGGAGTAGTACACAATATAGAAAAATTAAGAGATTTTTTAAGGAACACCAATTAAGAACGGGAATTTAATTTAAACTGACGAATCGTGAAAGATATCGTGATTTTCTCAGAAGTAGAAGACAATTTTAATTTCCTCTTACTATGTTTGTTTTTCGCTTTTTTTGTATTAAAAAGTTTTGCTTAATTTGAGCTTCGAACAGTCTTGTAAGCGAAATCCCAGGCCTCGCTCGAATTTTATCAAAAATATAAGAAATGTAGGGCATTTCATGAAAGTAATATATTTTTATTTGTTACAAAGAAAAAAAAAGGAAAATTTACACTTCTATAAATTAAATTTAGACGATTCCGAAACTCAGTCGATCCTATTATCCCAAATATTGGTTGATACCCAAAAGAGAAAATACAGGATGATCGCATCACTGGCAGGAAAGCACATAATGCTGGTGGTTAAAAGCTTGGAATAAATAGGAACTATAGCAACACATGCAATCCTTACGCTCATTTCAAACAATATAAAAACCGCAAACCTTAATGCTTGCTCCAGAAACGCTGATCATATCCCTGATATTGCTTCCGCCAGTGCCGATTATAGCTCCCACCACCGCATTCGGAATGTAGACGTAAACAGTCTCCTTCTGAACTTCCATTTGTGGTGGCATGGCGCCCTGGGGTGGCCCCATGGCGCCCATAGGACCGTACCCCATGGGCATGGAGTAAGGGGACATGGGAGGGCTGGCCCTGGCTTGGGGAGTGGCCATGGGGGGCTGGTTGGGCATCATGCCCATTGGGTGGACCTGTGTGGAAGATTGGAATAATTAACCTAAAATCGCTGATAAATATGTTTAATCACTGTGCTTAATACAAAATTTGTAAATTAATATACTCTGATTTTCTCAGTGAAGTAGATTTTAAAAAAAAAATCTTAAGTAATTGTAATAAAACCAGTCAAAAACCAAAATCAGCTTGAACAAAAGCGGTATCTTATATTATAATTTTTAAAAGAATTTAAATGTTCCACTTGCGTCTGGATTTGCCTTAAGTTACCAGCAAAGTCAATAAATTAAAGTCATAAATATTAAGATAGATAAGTTCGGTTAAGCTTTTGTTTTACCCTATTGAGTTAACTTCAAATGTATGAGATTCAACAAGCATTTTATGTCCATTGGTATTTTGCATAATGTGTGCTGTAGCTTTGAAACATTAAATAAAATAAAACTTCCTGTTGGAATTTTTAAGTTGGTATCAGTTTTAATTCATTTAATTTATTCAAGAACTTTATAAGTTATTTAATAAATAAAAAAGTTTACTTTAAAACTTTTTTAATAAGACTTGTCATTGTCCCACAAGAATTTTTCAGTTATCTTTTCAATTATCATATATGTTTGATCAGTAAGCCAAAGCAGAAAACTTAATTTGGAAGGTATTATCTCTTGTCAATAGTCTTTAATGAATCAATACAAAGTGGTCAAAGATCCAAGAAAACTGGGAATTTCCCTGATAATTTCAGAAATTATCAGGGAAATTTCCATTTTTCCATGTTCTGTCACCACTTAGTAATAGGAAATCAAAACCTTTGATTTTTAGCCTACTTTTTTTTTAATTCGACAAATTTCCCATTGAATTAGCATTGAAATTCAATTTCGAGTAATTTAAATCGCTGTTGCAAACTACAAATGCTACGGACAAGTGATGTACATCAAAAAATTCAGCGTATCGAAATGAGAATACATTGAAAATTTCAGAAAAGTATTCTAATTCTAAGTACTTCAATTGATTAAAAAACTTCAACATTTAATGCTCATTTAAAAAGCATAGGAAGCCATTTTTATTAGAATTAAATCACCATTGCCATAGCAACAATTGCTTGAGAAACTAATTCTTTTAGACAATAAATTAAAATAAATATATTTTTGAGACATCGATCAATTTAAGATGACGTCAAATATATATTTCACTACAAGAGCTTTGTTGTTGATATAAATTGTTTTCATTCTATTTAAAAGCGAGGAATATTACATATTTATTCTTTGAAATATAAATTTTTGCAAACAATTTAAGTAATAACCAGCGGGTGACCGAGCTCTGCTCGGAGAAAACAGGTATCGAAGCTAACTCGAAGATTTTAATTTTCAATTGTGATTTATCAAAACAATACATACCGTAAGAAAATTTGTGAAACCATTGGTGAAAAGATAACCGGTTAAAGTTAATGTGACCAGAATTTCAAAATCAAAAATTGGGACACTCCATCAAGATCAGATTTACTGTACAGTAATCCTTGGCGCGATTTTTTTGGATTTGGTGATAAATATTTTTTTGCTTCAACCTGTCTGATTTCGACTGACGATTCGAATTCTTTGACTTCGCAACGATGACGTTTTCCCGTAATCCTATCGAACCATTATTTATTAACTCAGTATAGAGAGCGTGAACTCAAAATTCGCCAGAATACATACTTTTGGCGCGATTTTGAAAAGTTCTCCAAGGGTTACCGTACAGTTAATCTGATCCGTTGTGCAAAATGAGATAGCACATGTGGGAACTTAAGTGACGAATTAAGCAATCATCTCACCCCTGGGTACATATATGCCTGGTTGGCCATGGCAGCCAGGTCATTCTCATAACTCTGCCTCAGTTTGGCACTGATCATCTTCTCTGCCTTGGCCATGTTCTCTAGTTTCCCCTTGACTGTGATTACTCGCTCCAGGTTCCAACTGCTGAAATCATGGATGTTACTGCAAGAAAGCTCCACAGTTAAGATACTTTACAGTTACAGTTTTTAAAATCGATGCATAGCTACGATAGCCAGTAAAGACATTTCATATTTCTGTACCCAAGAAAGGGACACCTCTTTCTATCATTTTTAGTTTTACTCTGAACAGTGTAGGTATGTATTAACACTTTCAGTCCCAAGGACAATTTGGCATCATGTTAGAAAAAAAATTCTGATCGTCTAGCCATTTATGAAATTAAAAAGCACATCATTCGATTTTTCTATCAGAAAATATTTTTTATTAATCCCAATAGATCTCGGCCCTATTTTTTAAAAATTGTGATCAGAAACATGATACTGAATGCCATCACTGGGATTGAAAGGATTAATGGGCTTAACAAGTCTTAATTCGAATTACTCACAATTTATGCATAGAATAAATACCATATGAAAAGTTAAAAAATTAGCAATTAATTTATTCTATTGAAATCAAGGACCATTCAATAAGCAGGAAAGCTTATAGTCTGTACTTCTGATATTTTAAAATAAACTATACTGGAAATTACAAAAGAGTATACTTTAAATAAAAATAAAACGTAAATAAACTATTAACCAAGTGCAACTACAGAACTTAACCAAAAACAGTACAAGCAGATTAATTTGTATTAATACTGCATTCAAACTTATAGATAAAATGTTTTATTTGGTTTATAAACACATTTTTATTTAAATACCATTATTCTAAAGTTTCAAAAACTTGGTTATTACCCAGGGTTGTTATGTTTAAAACATTTTGTTTAAAACAAATGTTTTAAACATGTTTAAAACACAGTAATAAAAAACATGTTTAAAACAATTTTATTAATTATTGTATGTTTTATAATTTATTGGCCAAATACAGTTCATTTAAGGAAATAGGTTTTATTTTAGGATATATGACCATGCTGTATTACCTTAAAGATTAAGGTTGTGATAAATAGTAGACCCTGATGGAATGGTAAACCTTGTATGTGATACTTTAGGTCCCAAATGGGACACTACTGAAATTTGTTAATATTCATTAATTTATTATAGCCCCTAATTTGTGAGATCATCAATGTGTTACATAATTTTAGTTCATTAAAATAATACTAAACATAAACTAGTATTACATTATTAGTTTATAAATTCTTCTATTAACCCAAATTCTTCTATTAACCCATCCGATTTAATCAAAGGAAGACACCGAATCCCCAGATAATTGAAGGATTTCTTGTATTCTATGATTCTTCGACAAATAAAGATGTAAGGCATATGCTTAAAATTATTGGAGATGGAATAAATATAAGAAACTAAAATGCAAAAAAAACATGTTTTTTTTTTAAAACCTAAACAACGTGTTCAATAACCAAAATTTGATTGTTTAAAAAAAACGTTTTAAACAAAAAAAACACGTTTAAAACAAAAAAAACATGTTTTTTTGTTTTATTTAAAAAAAACATGTTTTTTTCCAACCCTGTTATTACCTCGACACTGCAACTTTTGTGTCACTCTGTTCCATGATTCGCTTAATGGTGCTACCTCCTTTGCCGATAATGCGACCAATGAGACCATTGTGAGCAAGCAATTTCAAGGGGATCTCACTAAAAGAATACAATTTTTAAATGAATCAAAATGTTTGATAATATTCAACTATATTGGATAAAAAAAAATCCAAGATTTAATTCATACAATTAACAATGAAAAAGTTAACTTTGAGATATCAAGTATATTGCATTGTAAATTCTGATACTGCTACAAAAAGGCCATTTTGTTACGGACAGTATTTAATATTGCTTAGTGGTTAAGAAAATACATACTTTACAGTTTCAAGTCCAATATTAAAAGGACTTAACTTTTTTTTGGTTTGGTTAATCAAACTAACAAAATATATTGAAAATTATTGAAATGAAATAACATAGTAAGAGCTTCTAACTAAAATAAAGGAAAGGGCCTTTTAGAAACACAAGCCAGGACATTTAAAATTGTTTAATAACTAATTGAATATTAATTTTAATATTAAGTTTGTTTCAATCAAGAAGCTTTCAACTATGTTTTGAATTATTAAAATAAAATTTGATTTCTTATACTATTGTCTTAAATGTTGTCATTTTAGTAAGTATTACTTGTCCCAACTAAATAAACTTAGCTAAAAATTTTTTTACACCTTAGTTATTTAAATAATACAAACTCCATTCACCCTCGATTTGTAGTAATTGATTCCTGCTGCATTATCTCCATTATCTTTTGACATGCAGTTGAACAGTTGTCAGGAGAACCATAAATGGTTATAACCTAAAAGTGAATTTTAAAAATTGAATACAATCATGCAATAGGTTAAGAATAGTACAAAAATCAAGCATAATTTAGCATGCTGTATCATGTACCTTTTCTGGTGAGCCAGCGTTCTCTTTTCTATGAACATCAACCCTATAAAGAAAATAGAAGCATTTCATGTTTTAAGTTAAGTTTCATTTATCATCATACTAGGATACTCGATGGCTATTGGCGATAGGCATCATTTTTTAGAACCTCACTTCATATTTTAAAGGACTAGGGACTTCACACCTACTTGCTAACGTTCTCCAAACCATACGAAAGTTGTAAGATCATGAAATATTTAACTCTAAACCACTGAAAGAGGAGAAACTTTACATGATATGCTTTTTATAGTTATTAGAATTATTTACATTTTTTTAGAGAATTATGCCAGAAAATTGAATTGAAATTGATAGGTTATTAAATTTTTTATTAACTTTTCAGTGAGCAGAATCAGTTTAACAACTTCTAGGTTTTGAATAAATACTCAACATTGATATTACTTATACATAATACAATTTCATATGATATTTTTCGAATTTAACTTGCATAGGATTTATTGTTTAAGACTTATGTTGTTGTGTCATGTCCCCCTGATCCAGTTACCTTGACCAGGTCCCTTATACCATGCCACCCACAAAGTTACAATTTCCCCCTTACTTTACAGCCGTCTCATAGAGAGGGACTTACTTATTCTAACAGTTTATTTGGAAGCAACTAAAAGTTCTAAGTCAACATTTTTAATTAATAGTTTAAGATAGTTAATAAAAAGATACAAGGAAATATAAGAAACAAGAAATATAAACAAATAAAATGTGCTAAAATACCTCGCCCTTGACTGCTGGGTAATCTGTCTGATGGTCCCACCTGCTCTTCCTATAATAGCACCTACCATGTCGCTCAAGACAAGAATTCTGAAAAGATTTAAAACCCAATAGTTATCTTATTGACAGCAAATAAATATACAACGTCAACAAGCACTCCAAGTGAACTATAAGGTGGACTCCACCATTTAGTCATCCAATTTATCGTTCTCTGTTTACTTAACTTGAAATATTAACCCACAATTGTTGTAAACTAGTGTTGTATACATACCATGCTTTGCTAGATTATTTTTCTAAAGTTTTCAAATTTTTTATAAGCTAGCTAATCTTACACAACTGCTTTTTTAATAAGAATAATTATAATGGATTCTTTCAAAATAAAGGTACCAATACCCTCGATCAATTGCACACAAAATTACAACATTTATCTCAAACATATAACATGTATTACATGGAAGGGAAATCAGGGTGGTTACAAAATCCTAGAAAAAAAGTTCCCTGATATTTCCATGATTTCCCTGATACTTTCCTAAAAAATTCCCCGATTTAACAAACCTAGAAAACATGCAATAAACAATTAAATGCAGTACAGAATATTCAATCCAGACGTCGAGAGAATTAAGATTTTCCGGATTATGAGCTAGCCTACCTAACTTTTCTACATTTCCGAAAATCTGAATAAGTTTAAAGGAATCATGTGATTAGATAACTATGTTGTAAATGATTCATGAGAGAGATTGATCTTTCCTCCAAGATTGGTTCTTCAGACAAATCGGATCAACCAAAATATTTTTTTTATCAAGTGTCTGTTAGTAGTGATCTCAAGAACCTAAACCTGCTGTTTAAGTAATCCAAAATGGAAAAAATTCCCTGATATTTTGCAAAATTTGAAAAATTCCCTGATATTTCCAGAATTAAAATGTTACCAGAGAATTCCCCGATTTTCAGGTTTTCCAGGTTCTGTTACCACCCTGGAAATGAACCCCTTCCTACTATTTTTTTTTCAAAGGATACAGCTTTTGAAAAAAGAAATACTTTAACACAAATTCTCCCAACACACCTGAGTGGGAAGTCGTTCTGCCTGTACATGCCCGGGTGTCCGTTGAAAGGGGGTCTCCCCCCTCCCCTCCCTCTTCCACCCCTACCCCCACCTCCTCTCCCAGGGTCCATAAGGTAATCCACCTTGAGGCAAACACCGGGCTGGATTTCTTTGTTGTTCAGCTGTAACTGAGCCCTAATAAAAAAAAAGATAAATACACATTAAAATCCACTAACAATACCATAAACCAGTGTAGAAGCTAAAATTAAGGTGAAAATGGGACAATATTACAAGTGTTCAAACTTTCTTCAACTTTTCCTTACAAGAAAATGCTTTAAAGCCCTGTTTTTAGTAATGACTTAACCATTATCATTAAAACCTCTAGATTAAATGGCAGGGCCTTGCACTGCCATGCCCCTTATAAGCTGTAACACCTCTATGTTTAGTAGCACAAGATATACATAGAAAAGTAATGCTTTACAAGCACAAAAAGCTTGGAATGTGTCAAAAAACCAATGAAGAATTTAAAACTTAAGACAGCATTTTGAATACATCTTTCAAAGGGAAAAAAAAACTTACTCAAAAGATACAGCTACAACATACAAAATCATTAGAACATACAACAGTGATTTCTTTTAAAAAAAGTTGTCTGTGTTTGTATTCATGATTATATAGTTGATTACCACTACTAAAATATACAAATCTTACTGTTGGGCACCTTCTTGGTTTTCATAGGTGACTATTGCACTGTATTCATTTTGCTTTGAAGAATCTAAAAGTTCAAAAATAAGCATTTCAGAATAAAAGCTTTATGACCATGACCAAATAAAGTTCATAGGGAAATCCCTATAACAACTATTTATAAACAAGCTGGTAACAGAAATTCATATATAACCACTTTCACACCAAATTCATGTGGCTAAAAAGGCATGCAAAGCATAGCATCTAGTTTTATTAAACTTTAAAATTAAGCAAACTATTTTCTTTGGAAATTTATTAATATTATAATTTGTAGTTTTTTTTTTATTAATTGCAGTATTTTGAATATTTGAACATATCTCAGTCATCTGGACATAGCCTTTATAAAAGCTTCCACATTTTACATTATAAACTTAGCGTGAAAGCTAAAACTATTTATCTTTTATTAAAATATATAAATCGAAGAAATTATAGAATATTAGAAAAAGGAAAAGAGGGAAGCCAAAAAACAACTTGGCGTAGATCAACAAGGAAGTAAAAGAACTAAACAAGTCATGGGGAGAGATTAAGACCGTTGCTGCCAACAGGGTGAGATGGCGGACCATGACGGAGGCCATATGCTCTATGTTGGAGTGAAAGTATAAGTAAGTAAAATATTTAAAGAAGTACCCCTAAGCAATATCATTTTCATTAATGACAATTATGTTCATTCTCCAAAGCATAAATAAAATGATTGCACCATAAACCATTAGTGTGGCATAAATGTCTTAGGTGAAAGATTTTAAAACTTTTTTTACTCAAATTTTCTTAAGTCAAAATAACTACTGTTAAATAAAGAAAGACCGATATCAAGCATCATGCAACTTTTCCAAAGGCAAAATAAAAAGGTAAATGATAAAGAGCGTGCAACACATCACATCACCACATCACAGTGTTTCACATCACCCAACCTATTTCATAATCAACTTAATCTCACCTTTCTCGCAGCTCTGGTATTCTCCATAAGTCGATAAGAATTGTCTAAAATCATCCCATTTGTTCCAATACTGTTCCGGAATGTTACTTATATGGATGGCTCTGCTTCTGAAACATTAAGAGGTATCTATCAAGTATAAAGTAAAATAATAAAAGTGATATATTAACAAGAAGTTATGAAAGAACAATAACAGCCTACTTTTCTGCAGGGTTGTATTAGTTTTAAACTTAGAGGGCTCAAAACCAGTGGTTTTAAACTCTCCTGTAAATATTATTTTTACCAGTTTTGACCATCTGAATTTACTATTCAATTTATTTAATGCTAATCAAATGTCATAATCAGCAAACGCCAAAATAAGAGAAAAAAAATGAACAAAAACAGCAATACAGCAGATGAGCCAAGTTATTCAAATATTGGCATACAATTTCGTTTTCTGTTATTATTTTCATCATACCTTTAATTTTTTAAAAAATAAATATAAAAATATTACTTGAAAATTATAGTAGTCAATTCTTGATTTGAATTGATTTGAATGAAATTTAGCTGAAATCTTTAATTTAAAAAAAAAACTATTACCAAAATTTACAGAGTAAATCCCATTTAATAATTAATTTTCTGAATCCATGAGAAGCTTCTAAGTCCAAGTAAGAATATTTATCTTACGATCAGAAAAACGTTAATTTTTTTGGCATTTCCAATTTGACCCCTTTAAAGTATTAGGTAATGTATTTCTGCAATTAATGGTCTTCCAATCATAAAACATTAAGGTTTTTATGGTTTTCAATTATTATGCAAGTTCAGTTTCAGCCAATCAGATGTAGATCCAACCAAAAAAATGTTAAGGTCAAGGGCCTTAACATAGTTGAATTTTCCTCAACTGCACTTCCCTAAATCTTGACAAATTGTTTAAAAAAATTCAATAAATTAAATATTTATAATAAAAAAATTTAGTCATTTAAATCACAGCTTTGCAAAGTACTCTATACTTAACTACACTTTAAAATGATTAAATTTTCTGTTTTAAATAAAACTTTCAGTTGCATCTGCTTTTCATGAGCTTAAAATAATTTCTAAATTTTTGGCAGTATTTAAGACTACTTTAAATACAATAATATCAATGCAATTTTATTAATTACATTGCTATTTTTCATACATCTAACATTTCAATCAAATGTTTTAACTAATAAAAACAGGATCGAAGCAAATTAAAAGTTTGCACACATCTTTAAAAACTTTGCCCCCGACCTTTTAAATAACCAATATTAATTTAATTATCCAATTGCATTGTTGCATCTATTATTTTTTACATTAAAGAAATGCAAAAAATATAAATATGCACTTACCAGCGCTATAAATAGTTCCTACAACCAACCAAACTTCGCGATAAAGAAACCAAACGCGATAAAGAACAGCGCAAACCCGAACCAGCGACCGATCGGTCCTCCGCTAAAAAGTGTGCGCGACGTTTGGCATTTCGGGACGAGAAAAGGGGGGAGGGGGGGGGACAAGATCCCCTAATGGTTGCCATAGAAACGTGACGTCATATGACGACGCAACAGGGGCGCGAGGACCGCCCCTCGGACCCTAGGCAGGGAAAAGGTCGCCGGGGCCTCGAACTTTTGAAGAATAATATTGAGGTCCTCTCCATAGAAATACCAAAGGAAATGTCATCATGCAAATAGCACTGACGGTTCATGTCAGAAATAGCGGCGAATTATAAAGTGACACTTTGATGAAAACGGGATCATATGGAAATAACAAGCATAATTTTTTTTCTTCCTTCAACGGGGCTGCATTATTGGCGGCTCGGCCTTTTGCAGATTCGGCATATTCCCCAGAACCGAGAGCCATTTTTCTGTGGCACCATACAGGAGACCCTTTTGCTACCAATTTTGACGATCAGATTTCAGTGAATCCGAGCTCTCTAGCTCGAACCCGCAAACTTGGGCTTATGAGGCGGACACGTAATACCTCTGGGCTACTAAACCGCTTACAAGCATGAAACAATGCGAATAAAATACGGTCATACCTTAAGATAATAGTAATGCAGTAGAAGTAGAGGGTTGGATTGAATTATCTTCGCACTGGAGCTACCCCGAGAGCAATTGGCGACGAGCGTCGGATAGTAATTTACAACCACCGTTGAGTAAAGAGCCAACAAATATTGAGGTCTTCCACAGAAGTATCGAAGGAAATATCATGCTAATAGCATTGAGTGACTAGCACTTGACAGTTGTCACAAATAGCGGAGAATCAGAAAGTGCCACTTGGATGAAAACGGGATAATAATGGAAATAACAAGCATAAAATGCAAATTACGGGCGTCATAATTGAAGAGCTTTGTGGGAAAACGTGATAAAAGTGACAAAAAGGTGGAAATGAGATTAATGTTTATACACTCTTAAAACAAACGAGAGATTTTAACTCAGAGAGGGTTGAGTAAATCAGTTGCATGCAAATCTTTGTCAAATTAAGATTTTAAATTGAATAAAAACAGGTAGGTTTCTAATCGAATCTGTCACTTAGACCGCTTTCACACAACATTTGCGCTTAACGGGAAAAATAAAATCAGCGTTCATTCGATATGTTACATTTACACGCTAAACCCGATTTTATTTTTTCTCACGAAATTGGAATAATTACGCACGAAAAATTACATTTGCTTTTAAAATAAAACAGAAAGCAAATTTTGTCTCTCTAAACAATGAAAACTATCAATTAGTCAAATTTTAATGCATACGACGTCATTCACAACCGATTTATATCATTAAAATAAACGTTCTTTAATCTCTATTTAACATAAAGTTCCTCGTGTGCGATCGCTGCGAGTGGCGATTGTGACTTAGTTCCACTAGATTTCTTATACTACTTGTTAAATGGGAATTAAATTTATTGTATGGGGGTGTTGTATAATTTATTCTGTAGGTTTTTTTTTAATAATTGAAGTACTTCCACCAAATTCCCTGACTTTACCCTGATTTTTCCAGATTGAATTAATTCCCTGACTTTTCCATGATTCCCTGATTTCCCTGATCCTGTAGCCACCCTGTAGTTTGGGCTATGAAAGTGGGTGACGTACATACCTTTAAAAAAGCTTCTACTTTTTACGTTATATACATAGTGTGGGAGCCAAAACCATAAAAAAAATTCTATTTAACCCATGTGCTAATTACTTCGCACTACAGCTACATGAGGGTTATTGGCGAAGGGCTTTATAATTTAGAACCACAATCAAGTGACAAGCAAACACCCCAGTAGGCACACAACTTTTAAATACAATATCGTAAGCGGCGTCGGGACTGTGGTGAATATCCAACATGCACTCTCTCTACATATTTTCTTCGGACTTTTTGGATTCCAAGACCGTTGACAGGCCTGCAGTTATTTTAGCAATACCCGGAAGTCTGAAACCATTCGCATGCAAAGCAAGCGCCTTACCGACTGGGTTCCCAGCCCTCTAACTTCTAAAGTAGCGGAATAACTTCCGCATTCTATTTTGCATGTTTTGACACCTTTACCACCATCTCTACGCTTCGTGGTTCAGGCCATAGAATTTCAGGCGGAAATACATTACAGACAGCTACACAGTCGCACTTATTGTATGAATTTGAAGTAAACGCTATCAGCGTTAGGTTAGGCGAGTTTGAATAATCGCTTTTCGCACTAGAGCTATTGGCGAAGAGGAAAGTGTAATTTAGAACCACTGTCAAGTGATGAGTCGATATCTGCATGCCTGAGTAGCGTAGGCACCCAACGCAACCGCTAAAGGCGACATCGGATGCAGCGTTGGGACTTAGCTTATTTAACGTACCCTACACTCCTACGGGGTATTATTCGCCGGAATTTTTTTGGGGGGGGGGCTGCAAGGGCCGTTTGTAGGTCGGCAGTTATTTTGGTGATGCCCGGACCCGAACCCGGGATCTTCCGCAGGTAAGGCGAACGCCTTAACCGACTGGGCTCCTGAGCCCAAATAATATGAAACTTCAAATTTGTAACATAAAAACGACAAAAGCTATCACCATTAATTTTCATCTATTTAATATCCATGGTACGTTGATTTCATAATAATTAATTAAACAATGAACAGTAGGTTTAGTTAAGTCTTAATTATTGTATAAGGGCTAATTCTATTCGTGACAGACATGACATAAGACAACTTTCTTGGCTCTTAAAGAGTACTAAATATTAATTGACTTAAAAAATTACCATAGGGTGATGCAAATAAAGGCCTTGATTATAAAAAAAGCTGAAATTTTCATTCAAGAGAAAATACTTAAAATTAATTGGGTTAAAACATGCCGTGACTGACATGACAAAATTGAGACACAGATTTTGAGTGACCTTATATTATTACCATTTGTTCTCAACTGGTATGCATTTCACGTCTAGAATTTGTTTGGAATCAATATAAGATTCTGGTGTGCCAACCAGAAAGAAAAAAATTAAGAAATGTATAAATAGTAAAATATTATAAATATTTATTAGAGTGACTGACATGACAAATGTGACAGACATGACAAAGTTTTAATGTTCTATATTTAACTCAAATTTTAAATTTAATGTTCGAATTTTTTACGAACTGTTTATTTTGAGGTATAAAAAGAGAAAATAAAGTGTCAAGAATTTTTGCCGAGTAGATTTTGTTAAAAATGAAAAAGTTGAAATTTAAAAAATGATGTCCATGGCGCATTTTCGTGGAATCAACCAAAAAGATTTAAGTTCCCATACATTCCAGACTTCGTGTTGACAACTGTTACTACAATTGTTTCGCCCCCCCCCCCCCCTTATGCCCTCTCGAAGTGGCAAATTAAACTACTTAGCAGCGGTCAAGTAAAGAGGAAACTAGCTGGATTTTCAAGTAAATAAAACTCTAGCCTTAATCAATTTAAACAATCAATATATCTGGAAATACAATAGGTAAATAGAAATTACAAAATAGGCTAAGAATAACTACAATACTTGCGCATACAAATAAAAAAGCTTAAGGCAACTTACCTTCTATTAAAAGATGGTTCCACAAGTAGGTGGGAACCCATAACTTGGAAACCTAGGAAAGAATAGTTTAAATTGTAACCAATTAAACATTTAAGTTAATTATAGATATGTGGTTTTCTTGATAGAAAACTATTTAAAACAAGTTTGACACTGCCTAAAAATTTTATTAGTATTTTACCTGTTACTAAAATCAAGGACAAACTATAACACATAGCAGAAATAGCACAGAACAGTTTTATAGAAGTACACATATTCACTGAAGATTAATAACACAGGTAAGAAAAATATCCCTAATAACCATTTATTAGGTAGTTTTATACTGAATGCATACGAGTACTTTCTCAAAACGTTAATTTTGTTGTTTTTTCTACTAGATAATGGCTCACTAAACTTACAATGTATTCAAGTATTGAAATCAATGTTAAACAAAAAAAAAAGCAAAACATTTGGAAAGTTTTAATTAATAAAATTCTAACAGCATGGGACATTAACTATAGTCTAATTCTACAGTAAAATTTTTATAAAGAAAAAGATAACGACTAAAATAAATAAGCAAAGTTGTTGGGAGTTTAAAAAATGTGAACTTTAACGGTGAAATGTGAACTTAAACGTAACTTAATGATGGCAAAAAAAATACCCCACAGCTTTAACCCAAACTAACCGATTTCTCTTCTGGTATCTAAATCTACATTAAAAAAATCCTCCAACAAAGTCATTTTCGTTTGTTAAGGAGGAATGGGCGTGCAGGACCGGGGGTCTCCAAACTCAAGTGCCTCAATGTTAATCCAATGAGAAAAAATTATTTTCTTTGCCACATTTCTCCGGCTGAATTGAATATTTTTACAAGCGGATTTTTTTATGTGATAAATGTAGCTGACTTACAGGTCCCGACAATCCCACTTTTGAAATTAGTACGAATATTTTTTTTTAAATATTCAATAAATTATTTTACACAAAATATTCGAAGCAATTTCAAAAAGTGGGAAGATAGAGACCTGTAAGTCAGCTACATTTATCACATAAAAAAATCCGCTTGTAAAAATATTCAATACAGCCGGAGAAATGTGGCAAAGAAAATAGTTTTTCCCCCCTTGGATTAACATTGAGGCACTTGAGTTTGGAGACCCCTGGTCCTGCGCGCCCATTCCCCCTTAAGGGGGTCCAATGCCTGACATTTTTTTTTTTTGTACTTGCACATTCCAAATTTTTTCCCCTTGTTAAGCATGTATTAAGAATGTAAAAACACAATTCAGCTATTATAATTTTATATAAGTCTCTTGGGTTTTTAAAAAAATTAAATTTGTTATCCATAACTAAAAAACTAATGCTTATTTTTTAAAGCGGCTTCTTCTAAAATGTTAAGAAATATACAAACATTATTTTTTTAAATGGATTTTTTCGTGATTTTGAGGTATCGGACCCCCTTAAGGGAGAATGGGCGCGCTGGACCGGGGGTCTCCAAAGCAAAGTGCATGTGTATCCGAAAAATGTATTTTCTCTGCCACATTTCTCCGACTGTAATGAATATTTTTACAAGCGGATTTTTTTTATGTGATATAAGTAGCTGAAGCTGACTTACAGGTACCGACCTTCTTCCCACTTTTTGAAATTGGTCCAAGTATTTTTTTTTTAAAATTTCAATAAATAATTTTACACAAAATACGTGAAGCAATTTCAAAAAGTGGGAAGATTGACCTTCAAGTTATCTTCATTTATCACTAAAAAATCGAAAGTAAAAAATATTCAATACAGCCGGGAAAATATGGCAGAGAAAATAATTTTTTCACCCATTAGATTAACACAGACGCACTTGAGTTTGGAGACCCGCGGTCCAGCGCGCCCTTTACCCCTTAACAAATGAAACAAGTTTCTGAAATATACGGCGGTTCTAAGTGAGGAATCTCCGATAATACTAAAATCGACAAACTTCCACGATTCAAAAATCGGGAATTCCAACGACTTTAATCGGAATTATCCGGTGATTCTGAAATTGGAATTCAGCACCGATGCTCAAATCATGATATTATCGGGTTTCATGAAATCGGGAAACTGCAGTGATTTTAAGATAACAAAACTTCAACTAAAAAAGAGTAAAAGAAAAAGCGAATTTCTGGCAAGAGCACTGCTCTGAAATTAAAAATAATTTTTTCAGCACTTTTTACCGGGAAGTCTCACAGGTAACCTTAACACTTAAATTGAACATTTACTTCTGCAAAACCAACACTAATTTCAATTTCGGACATTGGCAGGCTTGAGGTCAGTGGACTTTCGGCACTCCTCTGCACCAATAGCTTTGTTTAATGAAAACTCTCTATTATCCAGCTTAGTTTGAATTATCGTCGCCCTAGAGCTACACGAGGGCGATTGGCGACGGGCGTTGTTATTTAGAACCACAGTCAAGTGAAGAGCCGACACCCGAGTAGGCACCCAACGCAACCGTTTAGGGCGACATCGTACGCAGCGTTAGGACTTTGAAGGATATTTAACGTGCACTCCCTTACACGGGGTTTCGGACTAAAATTCCTCACGGGGTTTCGGATTATACTCGGACAGTTTTTGGTTGCACGGGCCGTTTATAGGTCGGCAGTTATTTTGGCGATGCCCGGATCCGAATCTGGGACCTTTCACATGCAGAATGCCTAACCGACAGGACACCCCAGCCCTCTATTATCCAGAATTTTCGATTATCCGACCTACTTCTGGTACTAATTAGATCGGATAATCAAGGTTCTACTGTACTAAAAGTATATGTTTTAGCACATATTTTGCTGTGCATTTCGTGTTAACATTAAGCTTGGAAATATGTTTTTAACCCACTCAACGGCAAAAAAATTGCAAAAGAACAATTATTTAATTGCAATTTTGTTTAAACAGTTTGTTATTACAGGTACTTTATTCATGGAGATGCGGCTGGAATTGTCAAAATTTAACCATAATTATTTATTTTTTTGCTGACAAAATCTAGTTTCTGTACCACTTAACAAAACATCTATGAAAGTTGAATGTTAAAAAGGAGGCATTAAGTACATAAAAAATCAGATCTTTGGCGGATGCTCGAAAACAATTCAACTTTTTTTATGTGTATGTAGCATAACTTAATTTCAGCTATTAGAAACTAACTTGAAAAAATTAAATTAAAAAATTTAACAAATTTTTAACAAAGATTATCTACTTAAAAAAATTCTTGGGAGCCAGTCTCGTACAACCTATATTATAAACAGCTTTAAAAAATGTTCAATTTTTAAGACAATCTTGGCATTTTTAAGACAAAAGGCCCAGTGGCTTAGTGGTATCGCATTGCCAAGCCACAGGTCCGGAGGTCGAGACCCAGATTGAGCGAGGTTGACTAGTCCTTTTATCCCTTAGGGCCGATAATATGAGGTGAGTTCCCAAGCATGCTTGGGAACTAAACACTGAAGGTTAAATTCCGATATTAGAATACAGGGTTAGTCAAAATGAATAGGACAATAGTTGATAATATCTGTCCATACATAGTTGTAGTTTGGTTACAATAAACATACATTCATCTAAAAACAGTTATCTTATTATCCCATTCATTTTCAGTAAGCCTGTAGGGTTGGAAAAGGGGAATTCTACATTAATTTTGTAAATACACTTGCACATTTACCTATTTAATGTGTTAAAAAAGAATATTCTGTAATTTTTCTATAAATAGTATTTTATAAGAAGAATTACAGCTCGTCACATCACTTTTATAGATAAATTCCAGTCACACAAGAGCCACTGGCGACGGACTTAGTTATTTAGAACTGTTTAGTGACGAGCCAACAACCGAGTAGGCATTTTGTGATGTAGCAGTCAATTTTGACAACATCAGGGCTATTGCCGAAGGGGGTAGCAATTTAGACAGTTACAAAGAGGTCTGTAAAATATCAGATTGTAATAATGTTAATCTTGTAGCAAGTAACAATCTCCCCATCCTCTTACTGGATTTCTTTTATCATGATAAATGATTTTTCTTAGAAAGTATCTTTCATGCAAAAGTTAAATTTTGGTTTTAGTCACTGTCACACAATCTAATACCCCTTCCCCTATCCATGACACGATCTGTCACATTGTTGCATACCCCTACGGCCTCATGTAATTTATGTATGACCCCTTATATAAAGAGATAGAGAATAAAGAAATAGGGTAATCAGAAAAAGATAAGAACGAAAATTCGATGTTATGGTAAATTTTAAATATTTAAATTAAAGCAGAAAATACCTGCGAAGAGCAGTACGAGAAGTAATGGAAAAGTAACGACAATTTTCCTCTGTAACAGCCAAAAGTAACAAAGTTACAGTTGCAGTTACTTTATGGAGCTACTTTACTAAGGAAAATTGTCGATACTTTTCCATTACTTTGTTACAGCTAAAAGTAACTAAGTTACAGTTACCGTATGAAAAATCTAACAGCTTTACTCTACATTACCAGAAGAATGCAACAGATGCAACGTGTTACTCCAATTCCTGCTAATATATGTAAAATAAGTTGACAGGGTAACTTTAATAGAATTAAGAATTTTATTGAATCAGTTATGCATCAGGAAAGGATAGATTTTAGTGTCTGAATTCGAGCAGAATAATTGCGAAGTGTTAAAAAAAATTGCACGAAATATTGAGAGCTCTTCCGCTGACCAATCAGAAGTTGAGATTTAGTGATGAGAACGTTTGAAAAGGTCAACTTTAAAATGTGATAACTAAACAGTTTATGTGGGAACAATTGATCTTGTCGACTGTTTGTAGCCGACAGGGTGTAGTTGATACGTTAAAGATATTTTGGTTAGGTTTGAATTATCGTCACACAAGAGCTACACGAGGGCTATTGGCGACGGGCATCGCATTTTAGAACCACAGTCAGATGACGAGCCAACACCTGAATAGGCACCCAACCCAACTGTTAAGGGCCACATCGTATGCAGCGTTAGGACTTTGTAGGATATTTAACGTGCACTCCTTAACACGGGGTATTATTCGTTGGACATTTGTGGCTGCACGGGTTGTTTATAGGTCGGCAGCTATTTTAGCGATGCCCGGACCCAATGTTAAAGATATTAATAAGTGATATTAAGGATATGTGAAACAGATAATTTATGTTATTAAGTTAAATTGAGGTTAAAAATATAAGTTTGAGGATTTTTAATTTAGAATATGCCATGTATATATGTATTTTAATCGATAGCAATTTATTTCTGTCAAGATTGTCTTCAAATTTGAATGCTTTTGCCATTTGTACAAAACATTCCTGATGAGCCACAGGTGCATTCAAACAGAACAGAGTGTTTAAAAGGTTCTACAGTAATTTTGACAGAATAGATGGTACAAGCAGCAAGAGGGATATGTTGGGGATTTTTCAATAAAACCTTAATGTTAATTAATGGAAAGGTATTTGATGAAATATTTACATGCCCAGTCGGGCAAGTGATGCAAAAAAAATACATGCCCGATCGGAATTTTTACATGTCACGGGCACGTCGGGCAATGTAATTTTCGAGACCTGGGTGCAAGAAGAGATAAAAGCAGCAAGCAGCAAGGAGCGAGGTCTGGGCTGTACGGAGAAGTATCCAACAGGAATCAGTGTGAGGTTGTGCAATAAAACACTTAGACAGAAATCCTCTACGTCTGTTTTGTATTACGCGGTGCATTTCCTAATAGTCTCACAGTTAACATGTTCAGTGGTGTTCAGCACTCTAACAATGAGGACAAGCTGAAAGATCTTGTTACCATACAATTGAAAACACAGGTGGCAATCTTCTACAAAGAAGGAATACAAAGATGTGCCATGTTACCACCAAGTGCACAAAAAATTAAATTTCAGAAGCTATGTAGAAAATGGTTTTTGAGTTTGGATTTTTTATGAATTAAATTTGTTTCTGTAGATGTTTTTTTATTGAACTGAACGGAACTTGCTTTGTGGATATACCTCATATAATGTCAATGAGTATTAAATGTATAAATTAGGATTCAGTGAAAAGCATCAACATAATTTTGTAGTAAATGCCTGTTACATCACTTTGCTTAGTGGCAAATATTCCCATGCCTATTAAAGTAACGTTTACGAAACTATATAAATGTTAAAGAAATAGCATAGAATGATAAACATTCAACAACTGAAGAAGCTTAGTGGAAGAACGTGCGAAGTGACAAAAAGGTGAAAGCGAGAAAATTAGCTAGAAAGATGTTTGTTTGCACAAAGATATGTTAAAAACAGCAATTACAAAAGGTAAAAAATATACCTAACTTAAAATTTAAGAAAATGGGGAATTTTGTCATCTTTAAAGGACGGAATAACATGTTTATTTATACAAAATATCAACTTTTTCAAAAATGTCACTTAGCACGTTCTTCCACTAAGCTCTTCAATTATGATTGGGCTTAAGTTCTTGTTAAACAAAATCTTGTTCCCTGAACAGGAAGTTGATAACAGAATAGTTTCGTTTTTCTGATAGTTAAATGCAATTAAATATGCTCATGGATAAATCAATCACACAGGAAATATAAAAAAAATTTAAAATATACTTTAGTTTTTGGAACAATATAGAAACATAAGTTATGAGTTTACATGTCAGTCTTTTACGCTATACGCCGGTTGTCAAATATAAACACAGTAATAAAATTTATTCTTAGGAATTTATCGCATTCTTCAAAAGAAACTTAAACAATCTTAACATACCATTCAAGGTTTCAATCACCCTCTCAAATGGTGCTCCGTTTGGTAAATCTACCAAAGCATAGTTCGTTCTTAAGATAATATTTTCGGGCAAAACGCCCGTTTGCTGTTGGAAAATTTGGGCAATCGTCGGCTCATTAACATCAGGATGCAGATTAGCAACGTAAAGCCGACAAGTACTCATATTTAAAGTAAAACTAATTAAATTAGAGTTAGTTTTAAAAAAGAAACTAAAAACCCGAACTGGGCGATTCCTCTTTCCGAAACACTTTAACTTTATCCCACGTGTTCAAATCCAATCACGTGACTGGTTTGTAATCAAAATAACGAGCTTAGATGTCAAAAATAATTTTATTTTAAAATACAAATATTCATAATTTCGCATGAAACAAAGTCTTATTTAACAAATATTTTAGAAATATTAGACTTTGGACAGATTGCATTCACTACAGAATCTTCGCTTGTCATTTAAACATTCTGGCTCAAGTGTAATCGTCAAAAGTACTGTGACAAGTTTGTATGACCAAAAACTAATTTATAAAGAATTTTCATAATAAATACATCAAATACAATGAACCGATTTGGCTTAGAGTGTTTTAATTTGTGATCAATGAGATAAACTAGCTTCAAAATTTGATTAAATAGTTCGGGGAATTTAGACATTTAAAAAGTGGATACCTATTTTAGTGTAGTCTAAGCATTCTATTCCAAAAAAATAAATGAATAATTAAACTCACCGATGGAAGGATAGAGACCGTCGTCCCAACAAAACCCGTCGTGTTCCCAAAGTACGCCAGGTATGTACAGCAAAGAGACTTTCTTGCTATTGTTCGTTGGTGATGAGATTATTCGATGATCACCCTTGCCATTTTTAGGGTTGACGACCTTGTTGCAAACCGTGCCACTCATATATACAGCAACTGAGACGACGCAACACTTTCACAGATACTGCAGCACAAAAATAATCGGACCGCAGTTGCTTCGAAACTCTTTAATGTCTCGAATGACGCGAGTACTTGCTTACCGAGCTTTTTAAAAAGGTATGAATACATGGCATATTCTACAACGCATGCGCAGAAGTCAAGCTGATTATATTAAATCCTAAAGATTACTAAGCTATTTTAATGTTTGGACCTTTTTTTGAATAGAACATTTTCCCGCAATGTGAATTAAAAAGCATATTAGCAAGTACTTTAATAAACCAATCGAATAGTATCACTAATATTCTACTAAAAAAATATAAACTTTTTATGAAATACACATAGGTTTAATAATTTGTTAATTTACTATGGTTTAATATTTGATGCAAAAATTTTGAAAAAGTAGGCTTTATTTAAAGGAACAACAACACATGCATTGCATAGATTTGTGTTCAAAATAAGTTTAACTGTTTTTCTTATTAATTGACATGACTTCAAAATTACGAAGTACTGTTCTAAGGAATCACCATCACTATAGTTCGTCAAAATTTTGGATTACGATCAGATAATTGAAACATTTGAGATTGTAACCACGTAGTCCAGTTGAGATGGATAGCGTCGCAATAGAGACACATGCATGATGCATGACCACTAAATCAATTTATAAACGGCTCATGCTGAGGGGGGAGCATTAAATTGTCTAGGGTGGAAAAAGAAAGCGTACGCCAACTCTCCACAACTAAGACTTGTGGTGACTCTTCATAGTAGTCCACACGTCGATATTGAACAAAAATTTCGGACTTTCCTAGGGAGGACGCCAAAAGCAATTAGACTTCAATTATACTTTTTTTTATTACCTGCTAAATCTTCAATTAGTACTTGAATGTGATTGTTATTCATTCGAAATCTTTTTATTTTTTTAGAAAACTAGCATTTTTAGCCTACTTTTCTTTTTTTTTTAAAGTTCTTCGAATTAAAAAAAAAAAGTAGCTAATGTGACCAGATTTTCAAAACCAAAAAGCAGGACACTCCATCGCTACCCCCTCTCCTCCCCCCCCCCCCTCAAAGGGAATTTTTTTTTGTATGTACATATAGTTCCTTCACACAATTACACACTTAATATGAAAAAGATAAGTATAAACAACTAGAAACATTACTAATAGATATCATTATATTAATTGATCAAACAAATAATTAAAAACTTACTAGTTTTTAATTCATCCTTATATTTTTTGAGAAAGGTATGCATGATATTTTGCAAAAGTTTTCAACAATTTTTTTAGACCGTCGTTGAAAACGCATTTTCGTTTGCCCATGGTGGAAAAAACGAGGTATATTCAATTTATTTACGATTTCCTCGTTTTTCGGGACGATGCGGGACTTTAAAAAAAAACGGGACGTTTTGGCGGGACACATTCGGCCCGCGGGACAGTGAGACAAAAAGCGGGACGTCTGAAGCCATTGACATGCGGTCGATGTCCGCCCGTCCGTCTGTACCCCTTTCCGAAATCGGTTCTATCAATCCGATCTTAAAAATTCTTTTTTATTAGAAAGAAAAAAAGAGAAAAAAAATCCACGATGTTTTGTTCTTCATTGCGTAATCAGATTTTTGTGCAAAAACAAAAAAGTTTCACAAGATTTATTTTATATGCAATTAAAGTCTACCATCGCTTATCCTGTACTCACGTATGCGATGCCAAAAACCCTCCCAATTCCCGAAAATGTCGGATAAAAATGTGGTTGGCCGGCTTTAAAATACGCCGCACAACAGCTCAACTGTTTCATGTCCGTGAATTTTCTTTATTCTACGAACCTATTTAGAGAGCGCTTAGGATTTGATGGTGGCGGGATTTTTCATGACGATTTGGTTTGTTTTAGACCTCCCCTTTCGAAACTTTTTTCCCCAACACTTCGTAGCTTATTAGGCGTTCTAGTTCGTGAAACAAATATCAACCAAGGCTGTCGGAGTATAAAAGGGGGCGACGGATTTGCGACGGCTGGATAAGAGTACGGACTGTAATGATAAATGAAAAGAATTTTGGTGTCAAAAATATCCTAATGATAATCTTTTTTTTTGTTTAACTTAGCATTATACATATCCTATACAATAGATTTTGGGAGAAAAGTGGTTGAAGGTAGACACAGAAATAAAAGGTTTGAAAGTAGTAACACAAGATTTGTTAACAATAATGCTCTAGACTGGGAATTTTTAATAGTAGCCAGTGGCTACCAGAGTGAGAAAAAATTGTAGCCACATTTCGATTTTTAGTAGCCAGTTTTAAATTTCAGTATATACGACAAAAAGAAAGTGCGATTTTCCACAATAAAAAAACAATATTAATGACATTTTGATATGATAAGATTGACAGTAAAAAAAGTATCATACAAAATATGTAGTATATGTGATTGGCCATTATTGTTAGGAGAAAATTATTTTATGTACAATCAGTTCAACTACAATTAGTTTCGGAGAATTCTTGACGTCGCCCACGACCCACGATTGTTCATGAAATTTTCTCATATCAAAATTGTTTAAATGAATAGTTGAGATCTTAATCAGATGTAAATCAATCACCTGTAGATTGCCGAAATCGTAAAGCAAAATTTAAAAATCAAATTTGCATTTAAGATTTTCATCGCCCAGCTCCATTTACGTCACACGGAGGAGGATGGAAAATTTCACCGATGAGCAACAACTGTCATCAAGTCTCTCTTCCCGGCAGAATCGAATCGGAGCGTTTTATTATTTTAGAAATGCAGCTTCAGTATTAATTATTTGTTGAACAAAAAGGAAAAATAATGATATACACATTTGGCGACTGGGGTTTGATTTTTAGGTAGCCACTTTCGATGTTATAGTCTCCAGTTGGCGACTGGCGACCGCTAATCTAGAGCTTTAGTTAACAATCCTGTGTAAATCTAGAAGTCCTTTACAACTGTCTATCTAACTCATTTTAAGTTTCTAGTTTTAAGTAATAGCAAGCATATTTGGTATAAAACCTCTATACATATCTAATTTCACGCTTGGGAACTAAACACTGGGGGTCCGAAGTAAGGCTGACCACCTAACCGGGATATATGCCTAACAACCCAGGGCCCTTGGTCACAAAAGCTTAATTGGGCACGGCAGGTCTTGGCCCAGTAGTGGGCTGTTGCGCCGAGGAGTTTAGTTTTAGTTTAGTAAAATGTGAAATATACCTTGTTTGTTAAGGCATGTTTCAGGTCTTGAATGATATACACATACATGATTAAAGTAATTTTTTTTTTCACCTCGAGCTTGAGATTGGTGAATTAATGTCACTTAAGAACAGAGCCCCGATCGCAGCACCAAGCCAACTATTTTTGCTTTTAGAACTTTTCTCCGAAACTAAAACCGATATTAAGTTTGCAGTATACAAATGTTCTACGAGAAAAAGGGTAAATAGTTCTCATTTTTGAGTGCGAGAATCGAATACAAAAAGGTATTTCACATTCAATAAAGAAATTTATTTGTTATTTCAAGACATATATTTATTATTTTTATCAGTTTAGTTTCAGTTAAAGTGTAATTTTAATTATTTTTTCCTTCGATTTTGACGTAACAGGGAGCACGAATATCAGGGTCAAAAGAGCAACCAGTTGGAGCAGGCGAAATTTCGGCGCCAGCAGCGTTGTTTACGCAGTTCCTCCGCCTAGTACATTTCTCTGCTGCAAACTTAAGGTCGGTTTTTGTGTAGTGAAGATAGTAGCATTTCTTTTTTGGGAATTGAGAACGGACAATACCAAAGAGCAATCTTAAGATATAAAGTAGGGGCGATATATAGGAACAAAACAAGTATTCACTGATGCTTTTAGGTTAGAGTGGAAAAGTTGCCTCGATACATAAATAACTTCCGTTTAACCGTTTCAGTCCCAAAAATTTACTACACAACAGAAACATCTGATATTCACAAAATAAGCTTATTTTAGGTCAAATATACGAATTCCATAAGAAAAAAAAATTCATTAAATTTTTTTATATGGTTTTTGAAACAATGCCAAAATTTTTTAACTGTGGAAAACAAAATAAAAAAATATATATTACCTAAAATTACTTCGAGTTATATATTTTAAGGTATCTGACCATATTATTAAAAAAAATTTAGTAATTATTATAACCGAAATAGGTTAAATTGTGTTTTAAATATGTGGAACTGAAGTGAACTTATCAAAAATCAGGAGAAACGCTGGTTGACTATTTTCTAAATAAAAAAAATAGTAGTTATGACTTCTATTGAGATTAATGTAAAATATTGTCTGATAGAACAAAGTGTGAAGAATCGAATGATGTGTGTTTGGATGTCATAACGGGGCATAAACATTTTGAAAAAAATATTGAAAGTGATGATGCCAAATGGCATCACTGGGACTGAAAGGGTTAAATTTCACCTGAGATAATGTCTTCTGTTCTGGCAAAGAGCGCGAGTTTTTAAAAATGTACTAAACTCACCAATTTTTATTTAAAAAAGTATTTTCAAATATCACAGGTCTGTAGCGTAGTGTGCTAAAGTTTCACCAAATGTCTGGTAATTTCTTGCAAAATCTGATGCCCCTTGTACTATATATTCTGTTCTGCTAAAGAGTCACACAATTGGCAAATAAGTTTCTTTTCATTAGACATGTATTACACCAATATTTTGTTCAAGGGAGTTCGTACATTAAAAATTATTTTCTTAACAAGTCTTTACTTCGACAGTCGAAAAAAAGTGCTGCGACATACGGATTTTTTTTTCAAAAAAATTTAAATATGGGGATTTCATTAAATTTATGAAATTTCACTTCCTTGCCAGAACAGAAGACACTATCCTAGGTTGGTGAAATTTTGAACAGAAGTTGCTTGTGTTATAGAGACAATTTTACTTACACAATTTTTTTTTCGATCATCCCTATAATATAAGGTCTAAAGATTTTTTTTTTTTCATTTATTTCTTAGTATTTAAGTTTCTCAAGATTTCTAATAGTAGTATTTATAATAGTTTTTATAGGAGCAGATTTATAAGCTACAAGCTATCAAAGAAACACTGTTTAGAAAAGTTTGAAATAATGATTTGTAAATATCTATTCAATTTCAGTTTTTTTCGAATCAAAGCATTTTTAACAAGGTTTTCGTTATAATTTTGGGTTTTAAAGCAATCGATAAACAATTTTTTTTAATCTCCTAAATTTTAAACTTTCTATTCAGTTTCATTCATTTTCTACCAACTATATTAGCAATTACGCTTTCTCAAAATTGAATAAGGTCAAAGTGCGGTTTAAAAGTCTACCAAGTTAAAATATCTAGATTTATCCAATATATTTTGGGCAAATTCGATTGTAATTTATTTTAAAGTTTATTTTAGATATGTGTGGCAAATAAAATTTAGAATATATTAAAAATTATTGTTTGGGTGCGTCGAATGCAAGATTTGATCACATAAAAATCAATATTATTTGTTTGGCTCCTTTGTTTTAAGTTTTATATATTGTTGTGGATGTCAATTCGTTTTTTCAATGTCGAGGGAAAATGAAAAACAACTAGTGTTCGCAATGAAAACAAATTTAAATCAGACACAATCAAGCCAGGAGCTACTGAAATGTTACTTTAATAATTTACCAACGCGTTGATTTCATTATCAGAATAGATTTTTCATGTAATACTACATGGTCTTTAAATGACACTTTTTAGTTAATATTACAGAAAAGATGCAACTACAAAAATTATAAAAATACATACGGATTAAATTCTTCGAAATCAATAAAAAAATAAGTAGTCCAACTGAAGAATTTTCACGATTACCATGTATTTCTCATGTTTTGATTGCATTATGTTTTATTGTATTTTTTTGTTTAAAATAAGAGCTAGCAATCGGTAGATTTATTTTCGTGACATCAATTATTTATAAATGCGAGTAAAACATTAAATATTTAATCGTTCAAGCTTATTATAAAATATTCTCGATAACCGGACGAAATCTAGCTAAGTTGTCTGCAAAACGAAACCAAACAGGACCACGTTGGCAAACAGACGACAAAGTAGCATTCCAAACAAACAGATTATTTACCATGTTTATTTACCAATGCGGATTAGCTTATCATTTCGTTTGCAGATAGTTATTCAAATATATCCGAATGATTCCAAACTTCATTCCAATTAGTACTGGTTGCGTTTTGACGCCTCTTTCTTGTTGAATTTACCTTTTGCTGCATGTAATATAATATTTCCAGTAAAATTCTTCGTGGAATGCATTGTAAAAAATAATTAAAAGCCCGTGATCTTACCTTCTTGGCTTTTGGCCTTTTGGTTAGTAAGTGATCGCCTGCAAAATGCGAGGCACCTTTGCGAAATACTATTGAAATTGAGCGAGTCCGGCCACTTGAGTTTATAACTTCTGCCATTGCCGAGTTGTGCCACTGCGCATGCCTCGTAGACGTTCTAAAATTCTTTAATTGAACACACACGTGCTTCGATTTGACTTGTGACGCTTTTCTTTTGTTTGTAAATAAAAACTGCAGTTTCACCTATCAGGTTAGAGGGCTGGGGAGCACAGTCGGTTAGGCCCTCGCCTAGCATGCGAAAGGTCCTCGGTTCGGGTCCGGGCATTGCCAAAATAAATGTCAATTTATAAACGGCTAGTGCAGCCAAAAATGTCCGACGAATAATACCCAGTGGGAGGGAGTGCACGTTAAATATTCTTCAAAGTCCAAACGCTGCGTACGATGTTGCGCTTAATGGTTGCGTTGGGTGCCTATTCAGATGTCGGCTCGTCACTTGACTGTGGTTCTAAAATACGACACCCGTCGCCAATAGCCCTCGTGTAGCTCTAGTGCTACGATAACTCAAACTTAATCTAACAGGTTAGAATAAAATGTAGATGCTGCCTAGCTATAAATCGAAGCAGAAATTGGTTTGCCAAGTGATGGCATGGATAGCTTCCACGCTCAAACAAATGGTTGGTTTATTAATTTTGCACTACGCAGCACCGAATACAATTTTAAATATTTTGTCTGAATAGAAATATCACAAGCTTATACTAATTCAGATCTTACACTACAATTTACAACTTCAAAAATTGTCATTAGTCAGAGAGGCTGCAAAACGCTTTCCGACCGAGCTATCTCGATCGTGCGGGTATAAAAGAAAAAGTTCAAGCTCTTCAAAAATATCGATACCGAAGCACCTGACTTGTACCTTTCGTTGTTTAAAACGAGTAAAAAATGACTTTGTTTTTAAGGAGTTGCTGGCATTGATGCTGCTTAACGCATTTTTTTTTCGATAAAACTCAACATTTTGACTTATAAATTTAAATCAGCTCCATCTGACCGCCGGTCTTAAAGAGTTTTACTCTCTTCAGCTTGAACAAAAAAATAATCTTCCAGTGAATTTCATTGCAGTAATAGAAGGAAATGAGAAAGCAAACGTCTTCTCTATGTTTGGTACTGGTAAAATACCAAAGGAAGGTTTCCCGTTATCCACTGAAACTTAAAAAAATTTCCAAAGGAAAAGTCCTAGAACTCCAAATTGGCATTATCATCGATCATTGTAAAGAAAAGGTACGAGAGAGCATACGACAAAACTGGGATAAAATGAGTTGAGAGCAAGTGGCGACTTCCTTCAGAATTCTATTACTGGGTATTATAACATGTAAATCATAAGGATAGGAATTCTGGACTCTTAATTAGTTCCTTATCTGAAGAGTATAGGGAGAAAAAACTTTCATCAACTGAGAATCTGCCTCTATTGAGGTCTGAATGGCGAGTAGTGGCGATCGGAAACCGATCTTTCCCTTGGTTCTTCTTCAGCGGCTCAAGCGTTAGACTAGTGTCTGGTGTGAATCTCGATCTTGGAGATAGTAGACACCTTGGGACGCATTATAAAAACAAAGACAAAACTGGTTTCTTCACACCATTTGAGGTGATGACTCGGTTTGTTTGGGCTTATCATCTTAATTTGGCCACCTGCAGACGGCTTCAATTTGTTTTTGCTTCAAGTATGTACATCTTATCCTAGCCTCAATTTCCTTGTGCATTGGCAAGTGAATATGAATGAGATGCTGGCCCCTGCCATTACCACCTAGATTAGAAGGCCGGCGAACTGAATGCTTGACGTCATATTAGTGGACCGATTCTGTGGTTTTGACCAATGATCATTCGTGACTAGATCTTGTAATTTGAATAAATTTTTAAGATAAGATGAATCACGATGCGACGTCATCTTAAGATACGACGTTATTGGTCAACATATCGAAATTGGTCCACTAGTGTGACGTTGTGTTGCTTAGTTCTTCGGCCTTCTAATCTAGGTGGCATTGCCCCTGCTCTGGGGAGCTAACCAAGAACCCGCGTGTCCGTTGAGTTGAGGACACATTGCAGGTCCTTGTCCAGCCATTTTATGATTTGATTAGGAAAAAAAAAAACAATATAACGTATAGGTCGTCACTTTACCTCGGCTCAAGATTACGGAACCAAATTAAGTAAAGTTAACCATTGTGTGGATGAAATTACTTATATGTAATCGATATTTCTAATAAGCTTGTAGCTCCCTGTCGATGCATATCAAATTTTACATTCAACTATATACCTGTTTGAAGTTTCAAATAACATAGGTGTGGGGCCCTGGTGACCAAGTGGTAAGATCGCAGATCATTACGCTAACACTCTGCACACTATACTGGTTGCGGTTTCGATTCCCACCTTCGCCCTGGGTGTGATTACTTTCTCTGTGTCAGTAAAATTCTTTCTGTGTCTTTCTTACTTGACGAAGGCTTATAAGCGTGTCTCTGATCAAGAAAACAAGTAGGAATAGAATATGTATGCATGTATAATTCTGCATAATAATATGTATTTTTAAAATTACTCATTAAATTAGATAATAGCGTAAATGTTGCTGGCTTGTTTGTCTTGAATTGAATTAATGCTACACTGAATCTACACGAAAGCTATTAAAGACGGGCTTAGTAATTTTTATCAGTAGTGAGGTAATGTGGATGCCACCTTAGCTGGCACCAAACGCAAGGTTGGTTACTGAGAAATACGACTGGGTAAATAACGAATGTCTTTTAATTTTCTTTATGTTGGGTAAGAATTGCTTCAACGATATACATAAAAACATCTTATTAAAATTAAAGTGTGTTTTAGAGATTCTTTAAAAAAATACAGAAGTTTGAAGTGACGAAAAAACGTCGAAAAATAAACAAATTACGCAGAAGAAGTATAATTACTTACATGTAAATTATGTAAAGTATGCAGATTAAAAATGAAATGAAATTAATAAATAAACGTATTTAAAAAATATATATATTATTCAATTTAATTAGCTAATATCAAAGGTTCGGATACCATTTAGAAATGCAAACCAAAGTAGTTAAAGTTCTGTAGAAGTTGTTACACTGCTATTGTACACATCTTGCCAAATAAACAACATATAGGGGAAATATACTAACGTCAATAACTATCTTATCCTCCTGAGATCTGACATACATGAAGAGTACAGGGGAAAAACCTCCTGATTTCGTAGAGAACTTTCTTCAGCAGGCCAATTTGGCGATGACAGAGAGTAATCGCCTAAACGGGTGTGAGGAAACCAGTTTCTACCTACCGAGATTCTCGCGATGCACGATTCAGACGCTTGGACAAAGTGAGGAAGAAAGAGAGAAACCGGTTTTCTGTCGCCAATATCCACCAAGCCGACACAATTACAGGATGACTCCAAAAAAATCAAGCGGTTCTTCCCCTGTACTCTTCATATTTAAAGGGATAATTTTTTTTATTTTATGTTACTATTTGTTTTAAAGTTAAAAGAACTTAAATCTTTTCATAGTCGAAAAAAATGAGCCTTATAATTCGTTATTATCAAGTCTGGATACCTTTAAAGATTATGGACCAAAATATATATTTTTTTAAAATATTATTCAACTTAATTAGCTAATACCAAAAATCGGATATCTTTTAGAAATGCAAACCAAATCAGTTTGAGTTCTGTAGAAGTTGTTACTCTGTTAAGCCAGTAATCCATTCACGCTGTAGCTATGCTGTAGCTGGATTTTGTGACGTAATCGTCACTAGTACGCATGCGCACGTGGTCAAAGCTGTACTTCTGAAGCTGGATTTTTGAATCGTTTTCCAAGCGATATAAAAGCTGTAAATTGGTTTCGGGCATGAGCAGTCATAAGAGTCATTTAGTTTTTAATTGTCCGTGGTTTTTAACTTAATTTTCTTGTTTGTTTACTTTTCATTGAGAGAAATAACCCATAAGTCAAGAAACTGCCATCCACGCTAGATACAGCAAATGACGTCACAAAATCCAGCTACAGCATAGCTACAGCGTGAATGGATTACTGGCTTTATTGTACACATCTTGCCAAGTAAACAACATATAGGGGAAATGCACTAACGTCAATAACTATCTTATCCTCCTGAGATCTGGCATACACTTAAATGGATATTTTTTCATTCAATGTATTTTACTGCAGTATTTGCTTTAAAGTTAAAAAGAACTTAAGGGGGAATGAGCGCGCTGGATCGGGGGTCTCCAAATTCAAGTGCCTCAATGTTAAATCAAGTCAGCTGCATTTATTTCATAACAAATCCGCTTGTAAGAATATTCAATACAGCCGGAGAAATGTGGCAGAGATAATATCTTTTTCTCCATTGGGTTAACACTGATGTACTTTGCTTTGGAGACCCGCTATCCAGCGTGCCCATTTCCTCTTCAATGGTTTTATAGTAGAAAAATTGAACCTTATAATTAGTTATTATCAAGTCCGGATACCTTTAAAGATTATGGACTAAACTAGTTTGAGTTCAGTAGAAGTTGCAACAAGTTAAATAAAATGCACTTTTAGTATGTACAATGTTTAAAAAAATGGTTTTATACTATAGGAAATGAACATTATTTTTCAACTTTGAATATACAGTATTAAACGTTAACTACTTGTTCATGAAATGACGTAACGCAGGGTTAGGATCACGTTTAGAGTTTGCTCGTAATTGTTTTTAATATTAAAACCAAATACACCCTTTAAAAAATAGTGCTACACGCAAGTTTTCCATAATTCTTCCAAACGTTAAAATAAAATGTAATTTTTCAGATACTTTCCCATACTTAGAAGTTCCCTGATCCCTTGCTTTACGACCCCAACATCCATCAAAAATAATATAACCCCTACAAAGCTGCGATTGTAATGTTTTTTTTAATCGCTTATAAAACATACTTTTAAATGTTTATTTCGAAAAAACAAATCTGGTAATCTAATTTGCTTAGATCATAGAATGTCAACGTGTTGTTTTGGGAATATTTTTACACTGCGATCCCATGCAAAAATATTAAATGCTTTTTAAGTCCATCATCTCAAGTTTTACAGTTTTTCTCGTGTCTTTACTTATGGATTAACACTAAAACGTCAACGCCAGAAGCCGAATCTCCGCCACACATTTTTTAAAAAAATATCGAATAAGATTATGACAGATAAAGCTGAATAAACATCGCCAACAAGTTTCACCTTTTCAGTTATAGAAATATGTAACACGGACACTTTTTAATTTTGAGAGCTGGATTTCCATTTTTTATGGGAAAGAGTTGAAAGTTTTAGAAAAAAAAATTATCCTTTAAGGGTGCTCATCACCCCCATACCCTGTCCTCCTTCGATCGGGCTTGCTAATGGTAAGTCTATGGGGGGGGGGATGGTTCCAAAAAAAAAAGCAACGAAATTATAGGAATATTTTGATGCGTTTTTTTTTAAATTCATAAAACTCCAATAAAGTTGTGCTCATAGAGGTTATTTTTTTAGAAAACGCTATTTACTTTTTTTAATCCAAATTTTTTTGTTTAAAGTAAAGAACGTTTTTTAAAAAATAACCCCTAAAAGCACAACTTTATTGGAGTTTTATGAATTAAAAAAAACGCATCAAAATATTCCTATAATTTCATTGCTTTTTTTATTTTTTTGGAACAAAAACAATTTTCCCCCCATAGACTTACCATTAGCAAACCCGATCGAAGGAGGACAGGGTATGGGGGTGATGAGCACCCTTAACATTTGCATTTCTCTCTGTTTCATGGACTGGAAAAAACGTTTGGGGGCAATAAAATGGGAATTATTGGTGATGGAATGTTTTTTTAAAAAAGTAATTAAATAACTTTCGTGCATGCATTGCAATGAAAAATTATCTTTCAGCATTCATAGTTCAATAAAATTCCAATATTTTAAATTCGAACACTTTAAATTGTTAATACTCTTAAATTGGAATGGAATTTTTTTCTACAAAACTTCGTAAAATTAAATGCAAAAATTCTAAGAATTTTTGGATTTAATTTAGTTTAAAATATGAATATTTCTTTACAAACAATAGGAACAAACACTGCTTACCAACATACAAAGAATATCGAAGTGAAATATATATGACGTCATTTGAAACTGATCGATGTCACAAAAATAAATTTATTTTAATTTATTGTCTAAAAGAATTGAAGTTTCTTAAGCGATTGTAGCGATGACAATGGTTATTTAATTCTAATAAACATGGCTTCCTATGCTTTTTAAATCAGCATTAAATTTTGAAATTTTTTAAATAATTGAAGTACTTAGAACTCGATTTCCTTTCTGAAATTTTCAATGTAATCTCATTTCGATACGCTGAATTTTTTGACGTATCTCAATTGTCCGTAGCATTTGTAGTTTTCAACAGCCATTTAAATGACTCGAAATTGAATTTCAATGCTAATTCAATGGGAAATTCGTCGACAGATAGTAGATTTATGTCGTTTCGATCTTACAGACAGACGGACAAAAAGTATGAAAGTTGGGTGTCTGAGGTTATACCTTTCTAATAAAAAATAATTTTTAAGATCGGATTGATAGAACCGATTTTGGAAGGGGTACGGGCAGACAGACGGATGGACGGACATCGACAGCATGTCAATACCTACTATTTCATTTTTTTAATTCTTCGAATTAAAAAAAAAAGGAAAGTAGGCCAAAAATTTATAGCTAGTCGAAAGTTTTCACAAAATCTGAAATATTTTGAAGCATTTAAAGTTGGCCCAAACCTATTTCCCCATGACTATTGGCTGACCCCCAAATTATGGAGGTATGTTAACACATCGAGATAAAGTGATTTAGAGTATAAAATTAACAAAACTAGATATTACTTTTGTATTTAGCAGTGTGAAAAAAAATTGAAGTAAATTAGGTTTTTACACTCTAATGTATACTGTTGCCATATGGCAGCAAGTAACATAATCCAGTTACTAATGACCCTAATAGATGACTGTTGTAAACGTGTATTCAAAATTGAAGAGTGAAATTTTTAACTGTTGTGAAATTACGTCTCTGGCAGTAATCAAAGTATAATAATATTAATACTAAATACAAATAAAGTATTTTGAAAAAATAATTATAGTTCAAGAGGGTTATTTTAAAATATATTTAGTAGTCTTCTAGTCATTCTTATTAAAATTGGAATTTTGAAGTTGGTTTTTGCCATATGGCAAAAATTTAAAACATTGAAATTATTTAAATTCCAATGCAGTTAATTTTTTTCAGTATTTTTCCCATAATTCATGAGTATTGAAAAAACAATTATATATTTTTCGGAATGAAAAAAAAAATTCATGCATTGCAGGGTTGAGATAATTTTGAACATTAGTGTTTCTCCCCCTGTAAGTTGTTTACTTAGTCATAAGTGTACAAAAGTAGTGTAACAACTTCTACAGAAATCAAAGTAGTTAAGGTTTTATATGAAGTTAAGGGGACGCATTACCCAAAATATTATTTCTAGAAATAAAAACATAAACTTGTAAATTATATTGGTTTTACATAATGTCCACTCCAAATGAAAAATTTCTAGCAATAAAAATGAATATTTATAAGTAGTTTTTCATTTATTAAAAAAAAAGTTAAAATTTTGAACTTTTTTTTGTTAAACCCTACTCCTCCTTCAATTTTAAGAATAACTTCACCAAACTTTTGTGGTTTCTTTTTAGTACTATTTGTTCAAGAACTGTGCATGGATTTTAAAATGTGAACGACAGTTAGAAAGTAATATGCATTTACAGTGAAAATCACAAAAAAATACACAAAAAATACAAATCATTGAATTCAACATTTAAAAAAAATAACTATACATAGAAGACCTTATTCAATGCACAATTTTGTGCATAATATATGTAAGAACACAGGTAAAAAAAATCAAAATTCTAACTTAATTAGCAAAAAAGCCTTAGGGATTTATTAAACACAAGAATTGAAGAACGTGAAACAGAGAAAAAAAGGTTGAAAGCAGACGAAATAAGTATTCAAACTTATAGGAATGACTCCAGAAAATATTTAAGAACTTCTTTTCTACAAAATATATCATTATGAAACTTTCAGTAAATGTTAAGAAGAACATTGTAAATAATAAAAAGTAAAAACTGAAAAATTGACATTTTGACCAATTTTTGGGTAATGCGTCCCCATAAGCAGAACTTTTGAATAAATATTTTAGTCTGGCAACTGTTTTCACATAAATAATTTTTACAGTTGAAATTTTAGAAGATAGTAAAAAATAAGTATCCTCTTAATTTTAATGCATGTCTTTGGAGCTTCTAAAAAGAATATTTGCAAGCCATGGAACCTGAAATTTTTTAACCAAAATGAATGTTGAAATATATTTTAATTTGTAAATTGCCAAAAGAAAATATGGTCATACATAGCTTGATTTTTCATTGAGCACTGAACTTTTGAACTAAATACAAACACATTTAGTAATAAAAGAAAGTTTTCTGTACAACAAAAAAATGCATACAGTTGAATTATTTGCATGAAAAATATATATTTCCTTTTTAAAAATACCGTAAAAATAATACAAACCAAGGTACTGTTTTTTTAAATTAATTTTTTAAAAATGTGGGAGCTCTCCTTTAATAGAATAAAGTGGATTATGTTATTTGTTGCCATATGGAAACATTATGCATCAGAGGGTTAAATTCGAGTTCAGGAGCATTAAACTTTGATGAGAGCTAATAAAAAAAACAAGTAAGTTTTGCAACAGAAACTAATTTGGAACCAAACAAATGTTAAAGATATTATAATAGAAAAAGATATCCTCTTTGGTAAGTAAAACTACTATTTTTATTTCCTTATGCTTTTGTATTAGAAAAATTAAGAATGGTTGGGTAAGAGATTGCAATGGAAGCCTGGGTCCCAGTTATGTAGCCGTAGACTTTTATTATACTGGGTAACATTGATTCGCCTTAGAGCCATTGCGAGAAATCATGTACAGCCATGATACACTCCTGGCAGGGCTTGTTCTTGGAAATCTCAGAATATAGGCACAACCAATTTTGGGGGGCCTCTTTACGGAAAATGTTGTGTGCTATATGACCTATGTAGCAAATTTTCGCTTAAATTTTGTAGCATTCCTTATAAATATCGATCAAAACAATCACGTTAAGTCAATTTCTCAGTCAAAATTGAGCAAAATACAAAGAGAAGTATCAGAATTTTTTTTTAGTTTACTGATATTTTGTGGATTTACTGCATGTAGAATAATTGAAACTGAAATTTAGTGGCCCCTAAAATTTGGGGGCCCTACGTGCCTTATGTAACAACAGGCGCTGCTTCTGATAGCAGTGACTGTGGTCAAGACTTTCAAAGGATTCAGTGACTCTTTTTTTCTATATCTTCAAATTCTTACTGTATTCATTAATCATGGGCACGCGAACGTTGATTCCCCTAATTCAAGACCAATGGTTTTGAATCAAAGCCATCTTAATTTTTTCAAGTCTTATATTTTGCCATATATTTTTTTATTTTAAGTATATAAAGCGGCTCCAATATAGGAAGTGGTTGGTATAATGATATCTGATGCCTTAAAATTTCGAACTTTTAATCAGCTCAGTTATTCATAAGGATTTTTTTTTAAATCAGGCTCCAGGCTCCAGGTACACACATCTTTTCTAAGCTTTAACAATGGCATCTTCAGTAGGAAAAGTCTTCACGGCAAAAGGCTAGAACGCTTGCATTTCATACCGAATTCAGTGAGTTTGAATTTCCTCTGTAATATATGTGTTTGAAGTCTTTAGTAATGAGCTTTAGTTGTTTAATTAGCTGCTATAATTTGTCCTCGTGTAGCAAAAAGCAGAAAGCAGCTTTTTAGAAAAAAGACTATACCGACGAGACTTTAACACCGCTTTTAGCAACATTTTTGTATAAGAATATTTGAATAATGTTATTGTAGCATATCTCACAACCTAAGTACCAAAATAACTTTAATCTTTCGCTAAACGATGAATTTTTAAGGGCCTTAAGAAACTGCCAAACTTCGAAGAAAGCGCACGCAAAGAATTTTTATTGACGATGGGGGAAGAGGGGAGGGGAGGGGGGGTGATCAGCTGCCGTGACGTCATCGCACCGGACTCTCCCGGATCTCATCGATCCAGACCGCATCACTCCGGGATGAATTCTAAATGCGGAAACTTGGCGGCTAAATTTAGAAACTTCAATTCCCCTCCCCTCATCCTCCCGGATTCTCATTGCACCGGGTGCCACGGTTGGCGCGGGATCGCCAACTTTGGCTTCTTTGAAATGCTTTATTTTCTTTTTTTTTTTTTTTTTTTTAAGGGGGGGGGGGGGGGCGGCTTTTTTGCTGTTGTTCATTTAACATTGTACTCGAGCTACATGAGTTTTTTTTTTGCCTTTGTAACAGAACACAACGTTGCGTTTGTTGGGGGGGGTGGGGAGCCCAGTCGATTAAGGTGTTCGCCTTACATGCGAAAGGTCCCATCAGGTTAGTGTCCGGGCATTACCATAATAACTGCCGACTTATAAACGGCCCATGCAGCCAAAAATGTCCGACGAATAATACCTCGTGTAGAGGGAGTGCACGTTAAATATGATCCTAAGTCCCAATGCTGCATCCGATGTCGCCTTTAGCGGTTGCGTTGGGTGCCTACTCAGGGGTCGGCTCGTCACTTGATTATGGATCTTAATCATCCTTGACTATCTCTAGTGCGACGATAATTCAAAATAACTTAGCTTGTGAAGTGTTTGATTTTTGCTTTTGGCTGAATTAACGTCGCACAAGAGCTACCTGAGTGTTTGTCTTTGTAAGTTGAGCTCAACGTTATGAGGAGGTTTCGTTTGTTGTCGACCTCGCACCTCGTTACTTGATTGGCTCAAAATTGCGAGATGTTTCTAATTTTTTAAAATAAACTATAAATATCTAATTTCTAGTCTTAAAAAATATATCAGATACTAGTTTTATTGAATACAGGGTGGTTATAAAATTACGCTCGCTATTCGGAGTGGTCTGTAGCTTGAATGAATAATCCAAATGCATCAAAAATTGAGACAGCTGCTGGGGTCAGGTTCGAATCCCGATCAGGCATGGATGTTTGTGATCGTCAATAAATGTTGTTATTTGTCTAAGTGTTTGTGTTGTCCTTTCTTTGTGTGTCTCTTGTGCTTGTAAAATTTCTTTCTGTGTCTGTCCCACTTGACGAAAGCTTAAAAGCGGTTTTCTGTAAAAGCACACAAGCTGGAATATATATGTACCTACCATACCATAAACACCATGTGACGACGCCTTCATCTCCGAATAGGTACAGCTGGGGGAAAAAAACGAATCACCCCTCGTTTCTCGGCTGCTATTGATCAAGGAATTTTGTGTAAGGTGTCAATTTTCAGGAAATAACGTGAGGAATTGAGAACTGGCAACAAAAATTGTAATAGGGGTCGTCTGCATATTAAGATGAGAACCAACTTTAAAAATTCCAACGGCAACACCCATTTTTTTTTACATAAAAATGTTCAGCACCTTCAAAATACCCCATGTATAAAAAAGAATTATTTATTTTGCATTATTTGCTGAGATATTAAAGCTTTAATTTTGAACTCGTTTAGGGGCAAATCTCCTTCGTGAAAAAAGGTAATATTTTGGTTGTGTCTTTTCAAAACGACAAGCTAAAAGGGTTAGCATAATCTCGCCAACGGAAGCTAGAATTTAACTTTCGTCAGAAATATTGTGATTTTTAGAATGTTTTTTTTTTTTTAAATTTTGAATTTTAAAATTCAGAAATTAAATAAAGGCTAGAAGATGAAAAGTTTTAATTTTAATTTAAGTCGCATATACGGTTATTTATAACGAACAGATTTTCAAATGCTATTAGTTACAATCAGATTGAAAAACATGATTATTACATTTATGTTTTAAACTTTTTATGCAAATTTTTGTTTCATTCACATTGTTGCAAAAATGTTGTTTAAAATTCGTCGCACTCTATCGGTAATATCGGCTCAGTGGCTTAGTGGCAGTGCTTATTTCGCATTGCCACGCCACACGTCCGGGGATCGAATCCCGGATTGGGCGAGGTTGACACATCCTTTCATCCCTTAAGTGGTTCGATATTTTGGAGACCAAGCATGCTTGGGGAACTAAGCGCTGGGGGTTCCGCGTGAGGCTTTCCTCATTACCGGGACAGATGAATTGCACCCCACAGCCCTTGTATCACGGAAGCTGAAATGGGCACGGCAGGCCCTGGCCCACTAACGGGCTGTTGCGCCGAGGAGTTCTAGTTTTTATCGGTAAACCACGTATTGCAAATTGAGGGTTACGACCTTAACACGATATTTAAGGAAAGCAAAATAAAAACATTCAGAATGATTTGAGAAAGATTTTTAACCAACGCAGTTGGCACTAATCATTTAAAAAAATTAATGTGGTAACAATCAAATGTATTTAAAACCGAATTCCAGTAATATTCTAGGGTATTTAATTTTTAATATTAAACACACTTTTTGAAATCGTATTGGAAATAACATACATTTAAAAATATAGCAAACCGATATAATTTAATGTTAATTATGCAAACAAAATACATTGTATGCACTTGAATAAGAAAAGATTTTTAGACATTTGACAGAAATCGATTATTTGAATAAACATTTACCAACAAACGCTTTTTAATCACCAAACGATAATGCAATTTAGGATCAAATTTGCCGAGTAATTTTTTACACGGTCCCTAAAATTCGTCTTTTTCAGTTTTTTTACAATAACTCGGCAAATAATTGTTATTGAATTAAAAAATTCGGGATTTTGGTTCTACTTGATCTACTTTATCGATTTATGTAAAAAAAATTGGGGTTGCTATTAATGTTTTATTTTTTCTTATTTAAATTTAAATAAAAAATTATTAAAAATGAAAAATTGATGAAAAAACATGTGTGATTTGTTTTTGGAAAATTAAGAAGTATATAATGAAAAAAAAATCATTGTTTAATTCATTTTATTTGTAGAGGTATGAATAAAAGTTTGTGAAACTTTTTTAACATTATGGGCGTTCAACTTTGAATACTTATATCTCAGCAAATAATGCAGATTATATCATTCTTTTTTATACATGGGGTATTTTGAAGGTGCTGAACATTTTTATGTAAAAAAATTGGGTGTTGCCATTGGAATTTTCAAAGTTGGTACTCATTTTAATATGTAGACGACCCCTATTACAATTTTTGTTGCCAGATATCAATTCCTCACGCTATTTCCTGAAAATTGACACCTTACACAAAATTCCTTGATCAATACCAGCCGAGAAACGAGGGGTGATTCGTTTTTTTCCCCCAGCTGTACGTTATCTTGAAGTTTTTTTTTTTTTTAAATTCGTTTTCGTTTGAGTTAATCTGCTCCATCAAAATAATTCAAAATTTCAAAAACCAAAAAATATTAAACCATTCGTATAATATTTTTTTCGGGGGATTGACTGCTTGGACTATATTCTTCTTTTGTCTTATATTTTGGCCATTTAGATAACCTTAAGCAGAAAGCTAATTTTGCCAGGAGTGAATATTTATTTTCAAACAGTTGGGGTAATTTAGAAAATTCGCACAAATAAAGCGTACAGTCTTTCACAAAAACTGAAATATTTTGAAGCCTTACAGGTTGACCAAAACCTAATTCCCTATGGCTATTGGCTGACCCCCAAATGTTAACACTACGTTATAAAGGGATTTGGAGCGTAAAATTAACAAAACTAGACATCAATTTTGTATTTAGCAGTGTGAAAAAATTTAAAGCAAATTAGGTTTTAAGATGATTTTGAACATTAATGTTTTCCCCCTATAAGTTGTTTACGCAGTCATAAGTGTGCAATAGCAGCGTAACAACTTCTACAGAAATCAAACTAGTTAAGGTTATACAATGCAGTTATGCAGAGGTAACCTTATAATAAATTCTTTTAGTTTGGCAACTGTTTACTCGTCAGTAATTTTTTATTGTTGAAATTTTAGAAAATAGTAAAAAATAAGTATTTTTTTTTAAATTTTAATGTATGTCTTTGGAGTGGAGCTTCAAGAAAGAATATTTGCCAATTTTCAATTGCTCTTGTCAACTGTTATTAAAAGTTAATGATAACAAAACTTAAAGATATTATTATATGTAGAGACAATTCGAGATGCTTCACATTATAAATGCTTTATACTCATGTATGGAAAATTTTGAAGCGTTATTCGTGAAACCCCCTCCAGCTTTTCACTTACAGGGCAAAAAATGAATTAATATGGACAATTAAGCTAACTGAAATTCTTTAAACCACTACCTAATGCTTTAAATTTAACTAATGTATGATTCTTCTATACTATTAAGTTATGAAACTAAATATTTTCTTAAGGAGAAGAGTGGTGAAAATGTGTGCAAAAATACAAAGTTTTTTTTCCATGCAATTTCGCTTTTAAAAAATGCGTATCTCTTAACTCTTCACGATTTAAGGAATTAACTTTCAAACATTTCAGCTGGGGGGGGGGGGGGGGGCGCTGTCTTATTTGTGTCTCCCGGAAACGCGACGGCCCTGCTTAAAAATACCAATTTCAAGCAGTTTATTCCTCTTTACATTTGGCGCCTTTACTTGACGCCACCAGATTTCGGTAACCTTATTCTCTGACGTCACGGGCGCGGGAAAACTGCTTGGTATGACGTCATACCGCTATCTGTTTATTTTATCCGTGTTCATGAGAAAGGTCATCGGTTATTGGGTCAACTGTACGGACAACATGTCTGTTTTACTGCCTGCAAAATCCACAATAGTGTTTTAAAAAATTAACTAATTTTTGATATTTTTTTAGAACAAATAATCTTTGGAATTGTATTTTTCGGATTTTGTAAATAAAAAAAATCGGTGCACATAAAAATTGCCTATAGTTAGAAATTTTTCACTATCGTTAAGTAGAAAACAATTGAAAAGGCATTATTGTGCATAGACTATATAAACAGCAGGTGAAATTATTTGCACGATGATAAAAAGATCCACAGAACTTTTCTAAAATCCTGCACAGAGAATGTTGTTTATTTATATAAATATAATTGATAAGAGCTTAGTAGAAAACGTGCTAAGTGACAAAAATGTGAAAACGAGAAAATAGGCTTTAAAGTTTCTCGTTTGCGTGTGCATTCAGATATGTTAAAAAAATAATTTGCAAACCGTAAAAAAATGTACTAAACTTAAAGTTTATGAAAAAGGGGAAACTTGTTATCGTTAAAGAACGTAGTAATATGTTCATTGACACAAAAATGTAATTTTTTCAAAAATGTCACTTAGCACGTTTTTTCACTAAGCTTTTTAAATTTTTACTTTCAATTACCTAAATATAAAATATTAAGTAATAAAGTATTGAGATGGAGCGAAAAACCAAAATGTAGATATTGCATTTTCTACACGATTTAGGGTGCTAATTTGTAAAAATGCGGTTTTTAAACATAGATCCGCCCATCTGCTGAAACCACTCTACAGCTCGAACTAAAAGAGCTACGGATTTCAAATATGATACACATTAGTTCTCAGTACCTGTCGGACATCATAATACGGATTTTGAGATAACCGCATTAGCGCAACAGAACTTTTAAAGTTATTGAAATTACCTTGTAGGATATTTAATAACTTATAAATGTATTATTTTATTGAGGGGGGTATTAGAAAGTCGTTTAGTGTTTCATGCACCTAATATTTTTGAATTGAACAAAAAATAAAGTACTGAAGTTTTTAATTTTGTGCTCTGTTTACAGATCCAAAATCACCAGAAAAACGGCAACCAGGTTTATTATTTCGAGAATCTTGCTCGCGTTGCTCACTACAGTAATAATAATAATATAATAAATTTTATTATCACAAAACAATAACCACCAAAGAAAGCAAACCAACGCCAAGGGGAAACATGGAAAACCCGTATAGGCGAAATAGAAAAAATATTATATTTTTAAACTTTACTTTGCTCATTACAGTACGGCCAGTATTCTAATTTTCTTTTTAAACTGCGTGAAAAAAAATCCGACTTTTACACTATAATTTGATTTTAAAATTAATTAATTTTAAAATTACGTCAAATTACTGTACAATTATTTCATGTTGACTGAAAAAAATGGTTGTTTGCGCAGTTGTAGTCATCGGAATTTACTCAAAATGGTAGTAATTAGGTTTTTATTGCTAAAGTGTACCGTTAGGGCTTTTTTTTTTTTTTTGGCCTCCATGAATTAACTAAACAAAAATTTAACAAAGTTGAAATGATAATCTTTCTTAGATTCGTAAAAAAAAATGTAGGGCTGACTGTAATTTTTCTCGTTACTTTTAACCCTTTTAGTCCCAATGGCAATTTTGGCAACATCATTTTCGAATTTTTTTTGTTTCTGATTGTCTATAGCCATATGTGAAATCAAAGAGCATATCATTCGGTTCTTCATAATTTTTTCCATTAGAAAATATTTTTTATTAATCCCCAATATAGAAAAAAGAACTATTATTTTTTAAAAATTATGATCAGAAAAATGATGATGCCAAATGGCACCACTGGGACTGAAAGGGTTAAGCTGACAGAAATAAAGCTGAGTCGATAAGCAATAAAAACGAAGAAAGATATTCATTTTGATTTAAGGGGGTTCGGTGCTGTATATATCGGTAATGTTAAATTGGCCAATTGCAATGTACCTTTCCACAATAACTACTAGGGTACCTTCAATACACTGTGTGCTGTACAGGGTAACGACAAGGGGCTTAGAAGGTGTGCTATGCTAAAATCGTTATCGCTCAGCCAAACTCGCCAATAAAACAAAACTAGTTATTTTTCCAGTTTTACACATATAAACATTATGTTGTTGCTTAGTTTGGAAGAAATAAGAATGTTTTCAACTTTCAAGTAAGCAATGACTTTGATTTGCTGTTTGTTTACGTTACCCCGCCAACTATTTTTCCGCCAACGCATGCCAAAGACATGCCAAATACCGTCTGTTAGCTTCGACATTGAAAATGGCATTTTCTGATAGTATAATGATAAAAAAAAAATACTATTTTTAGAAATGTAATGGTCCACATGATGTTTAATTTACAATACAAAGATTAAAAAGTAAAGCTTTATGCATTTTCCCCGAGTTTAAACAACTTTTGTATTCCATAGCAATGACACACGCCGGTATTAAAACATGGATTACAGCTTTACCGTTAAGAATTTTAATCCAAAAAAGAATAAATATTGAAGAATATATATCATTAAAAACAAAATCAATAACAAATAGTGGTTACGTTCCTTTGATTATATCGTTTAGATGCGATTTATTAGAGCTTCACTGAGTCACCGTGTAATGTCTACGGGGAAAAAATAACAGCGCCGTATCTCTGGAGCATGGCTATGCTCCAACCAATCAGGTGAGAGCATCATGTCGCAACCCTCATACGCAGATATTCCAGTAACCCTAATAACTACTGATCAGATCATCATAAAATTTTCTCTGTGTGTTATACCAACCTTATATATTAATCTGAGGTTAAAATGTTTTTTTTTTTAATAACTGCTAGATTTTTTAAAATAAAATAAGTTTTAAAGTACCCAAAAAATCATGAAATTTCTCACTTTTTTTGTCCCATGAAATTTTTTTCACTTTAGTTTTATTAAAATTTATAACCTCAGGTTAATCTATACTATGTATTACATCATATAAAAAAAGTTTACGAGAAAACATAGCATAGTTTTTGAGAAAAGGTACATCGAAGTTCAAAAAATCAAGTTCTGAGAAAAACGCATTTAAAGTTTTTATTGTTAACCCGTTTCAGTAAGGAAAGGGTTAAATAAAATGGCTTTTAAGGTCAAAAATATTTTTCCAATCGTTTTGATACTTTGTGACATTATTAATAAAGGTTGTAATGTAGTATTTTAAGCCAATCATTTTTATTTTTTCACCGATTTTGGGGTACTGAACCCCCTTAATGAAATTTTTAGAGTATGGGGTATCCAGTCGGTTAAGCATTCGCCTAGCATGAGAAAGGTCCCAGGTTCGGGTCCGGGCATTGCCAAATAACGGCCGACCTATAAATTACCAGTACAACCAAAAATGTCAGACGGATAATTTTCCGTCTGGAGCGAGTGCCCGTTAAATATCCTTCAAAGTCCTAGCGCTACATATGATGCCGCCCTTAACGGTTGTCCTGGATGCCTACTCAGTAGGTGTCGGCTCGCCACTTGACTGTGGTTCCAAAATGCGACGCCCGTCGCCTATAGCTCCAATAGCTCTAGTGCGACGATAATTTAAACTAAACTAATTAAATTTTTGATTATTTAGTCCCTCCGATGACGATCATAACACCATCCCGCGTCACTAGATGAGTGATACAAAGTCTGAAACTCTAGACGGCCCTGGTTGAAAGCATCTTTCGAAATATTTGGGCGGCAGAAATTTTCTGGCAGTACGATTATTACCTTTTTAACAATATTTTTTAAATATACGTAAAAATCAGCACTCAGAAATGGCCGTTGGTACTGGGGCTAAAAAAAAATAGATTTGGTTAGTTCCGAAATACAAAATGATGCTTTCTATACCACTTAAGAGGACTCCCTTGGGAATTCCACATCTTGAAAATCGTAATGTTATTCCTATGGAAAACATTCGCAAGTCAATTTCCACCACAATTTTATTAAAAGGTTACTATTTTTTTGTATCATTGTAAAGAACGAAAGTGACTAAAAGAATAAAATTTATTTGTTTTGTGAAAATCACATATTTAATATTTTTAATAATTTTTTGAAGTTAGTAAAAAATTTAGTAAGCATTAAGTTCTAATTTTAAAAAATTATTAAAAATACAGAATACGTGATTTTCACAAAACAAATTAATTTTATCCTTTTAGTCTCTTTCGTTCTTTACAATGATACAAGAAACTAGTAACCTTTTAATAAACTTGTGGCGGAAATTGATTTGCGAATGTTTTCCATAGGCTATGTCCAGACGGCGACAATAAAAACAAAAATGTCACGTGATGTGTCACGTGATGCGCGCGCACGTCACGTGATCCCCATACAATTTGTATTGTGATTGCGCGCAAGGAGGAGGAAACAACCGCAACTCATACACCGTGCGTCAACGAAAACATTGACGCACGGTGACTGCTCCTCCATTGTGACGCACGGTGTTTTAGCTATTAACGCATGCCTTAAATGTCTACGAGAATACTCTGATTCGGTGCGTCTTGCGCTATGGTAAATTCTGAGAGAAAAACCGAATTCATCATTGGAAATTTTCAAATAATCAAATCGAAAGCCAAAAAAGCAATTAAAAATTCCACTCTCGCCAAGTAACCCGGAAAAAAGTTGTCGGAGACAATCGAAAATCCCGACAACTTTTCCTATTTAAAGCCATGTTAATTTGTTGTGGGGTTGCTATTGTCAATAAAAAAAAATAAAAGGGAAAAAATAAAAAAAGGGTAATTGAAGTAGAAGTGCATAAAACTATTTTTAATCAATTGAATTTAAATTACATTTTGAGAACCTTAAATGTCTCCATTTAAGGGGTCACAGGAGTCTTAAAAATGTGCAAAGAAGATACTACATAGCATAGTTTGATCTCTCTTGTAATTTTTTAACTACTCAATAAATGAGTATAATTTTTTTATATGCAATTCTACAAGATTTATTTATTATAAAACAAGTTTTAAAATTTATGAAACTTTATCCAAAACTAAAATAAATGATATTAAACATGAAGGTACTTGAACACACTGTGATTAGGCTTGCGCGGCAAATTGTGAGGTCAAAATTAAAAAAATGACCAAGAAAATGACTTTATATTGTACAAATATGTACAGACTAGGACTTATACCTAAATTCTCAGCTCAATTTTAATTAGAAATTATTTTAAGAACTTTTTTCTAAAAAAATTATTAAAAAATTAAAAATTTTGTTCTAATTGAAATTGAGCTGAGAATTTAGGTATAAGTCCTAGTCTGTACATATTTGTACAATATAAAGTCCTTTTCTTATTCATTTTTTCAATTTTGACCTCACAATTTGCCGCGCAAGCCTAATCACAGTGTGTTCAAGTACCTTCATGTTTAATATCATTTATTTTAGTTTTGGCTACAGCTTCATAAATTTTAAAACTTGTTTTATAATAAATAAATCTTGTAGAATTACATATAAAAAAATTATACTTATACATTCAGTAGTTCAAAAATGACATGAAAGATCAAACTTTGCTTTGTAGTATCTTCTTTGCACATTTTTAAGACTCCTTAGACCCCTTAAATTGATGTGTTTAATTTTTTTTTCTTGCGTTTTTTATGCATTATGACAAAAACGTTTGTCCAATATGATATGAAACTGGTTTGATATGATTGATGATTTTGATACTGGTTTGTCAAAATGTTATATAAAGCGAAATAAAATAATGGTGGATAAATGTAAAGACTTGAAAGTGTCTTGGGCCTGGGGAGCCCAGTCTATTAGGCATTCGCCTAGCATGCGGAAGGTCCCAGGTTCGGGTCCGGGCATCGTCAAAATAACTGCCGGTCTATAAGCGACACGTGCAGCCAAAAATGTCCGACGAATAATACCCCGTGTGGCGGGAGTGCACGTTAAATATCCTTTAATAATTCTTCGTTAAATATCCTTCTCTCCAATACTTTTAGCTTATGAGTTAATTTAAAATCTAACTGAACCTACTGGCCCCATGAAGCTATTTACGAATCTAGCATTTATATTATAATGTATCTTAATTTTAACTAAAATAATTTTTTTTATTTAACTCTTAATATAAATGTATTATACCCTATCTCTCTGGCTTAGTGGTCAGCTCTTCTTGATCTTATTCCGTAGACCCGAGATCGTATACGGGTCCAGATAAATTAATTAAAAAATCTCGGATAGTATCCAATTTAATTATGTTTTAAAAGTTAAAAATCTATGCAATAAACCAACAATTAAATTTGTTACGTTCTAATATTACAAACCAAATTTAATGTTTTCGTATCAATATTGAAATCAAGGTCATACGCTTTAAAGTTTAAAACAAGCGATTTTCATCCCATTCCATTTTTCTAGCACAACACCGGCATTGGGCAGACCAAACAGATCCTCCAGACGCATGCGTTTGAAAAAAACCTACGATTTGGCGAAACAACCGTTCGCTATTGCCTCGTTTGGCGGTCGCCAAGTTTTTGTTTTAATTGTCGCCGTCAGGACATAGCCATAGGAATAACATTACGATTTTCAAGATGTGGAAATACGTCACCAAGAGCAAACTAATTTAAGTAGATTTAGCGATTTGGTAAAACACTGTAACTTCACTACCACAATGTTGATACTTTTTTTTGCATCACATGCTGGTATGTCATTAGTTCTAAAATCAAAAACTTTTACATTTTTAATTTGATGATTAATTAAAATAGAAGAGTGTGAACAAAAAAAAGAAAGGTAAAATATATTTTTAAGCAAAACTTTAGGAGACTAAAGTCAGTTTTAGAAACCTCCTCTTTTCTACTTATGCATTCTGAAACTTGACACCCCTAGTTTCTGCTAAATTTACAAAAACTTTGTGCAATTTTAACTGTAAAATAATTTAAAACTATTTAAACACAATTAAAATAAATTAGAAAATCAGGGCGTGATGCCTTCAGAATAAAAAAAAAAATGTTACATGTTCTATTTAGAACCGACCTCCAAATTCTACCAAATTTAAAGGTGTCTTTTTCTTTGGGCTAAAGTAAGTTCTAGCCCCCCGCAATTAAATTGCTAATAGATTGTGTGTAGCTCTATTGTGACATAAATTTATTTTAGAGAGATCCTCTGATTGAGAATTATTTCACAGATTATGTTTAAATTTCCCCTAATTGTTTCTGCAAGAATGAAACCAAAACTTCCTTGTATTTTAAAGAAGTATTTCTCAAAAGGATTTGTGGTGATTCCATTTGTTGCTTTAAACATTAACTGATATTTTCATTGTGTGTTTATTGGCAATTTTTTTGGAAAAAGTTTTTTTTACCAAGCAATTATACTATTTTTTTTTACTTCATGAATTCTCTCATGTTTTTGTTAAGTCTTCTTAAATTTAGCAATTATTTCTGGTAGAACACACTTGAAGAGTACAGAGGAAGGAAAAAACTTCATTGCATAGGAATCTTCCTGTATTCTGGTCTGCTTAGCAGACATTGTCGACATGTAACTGGTTTTTCTCTTTGTTCTTTTTTTGCTGTACAAATATGAGACTTGTGTCTCACTTGAATCAGGTTCACTGTGATCAAAGAACCTAGTAAGAAACTGGTTTACTTACACCAGTTCAGGTGATAATTTGCTATGGTCGCCAAAGAGGCATGATGCAGACATATTCCTTTGCAATGAAGTTTTTTTTCCCCTGTACTATTCATTTTTTTAATGCTTGTATTCTCACCATCAAACCAGGTCGGCAGATAAAATGGCTGACGACAAAGCCGCTCTCGAAAACCTCAAGAAGGAAATCCGCAGTGTCCTCCTACCCTTCAAGGAAGGATGCACACTCTTTATGTTCCAGAAAGAGTACAAGAGCTTGATAGGACGAGCGATACCAGCTCAAAAGTTTGGTTTCCATGACGACATACATTTCCTTCAAAGCATTCCGGATGTGGTCGAAATTTACCAAAGTCGCAACGAGTACAAACTGATGGCCGTTGCAGATGAAGCTACTTGGCATATCCAGAAGATGGTTGCTAATCAGAAAAAGCCACCTAAGAGTAAATCAGCCAAATCTGTTCGAAAGTACTCTCAGTCGTCCCGTTATGGGACAAGAAGTACTTATGGTGGAAGTACTTATAGTGGAAGCACTTATGGTGGAAGCACTTATGGTGGAAGCAGACAGTCCTCCTATTATTCAAGCAAGCCATCTACGAGGAATCCTTCTGGTTCTACAAGTAACAGTCAATCCTATGGTAGCTGGCAACAACCTGCTGACAATAACTTCAGCTGGAGATATACTGGTACTAGCAATTCTACCAGTGTTCCTAACAGTGCTTCTTATGCTGTCAGAAACACTGAAGTCAGTAATGGTCAGCCATCTGTCAACAGACCAGTCAGTAATGGTCAGTCATCTATCAACATACCAGTCAGTAATGGTCAGTCATCTGTCAACTGGCCACTTAGTAATGGTCAGTCATCTTCTAACAGACCAGTCAGTAATGGTCAGTCATCTGTCAACTGGCCACTTAGTAATGATCAGTCATCTGGCAACAGACCAGTCAGTAATTGTCAGCCATCTGCTAACAGGCCAGTCAGTAATGATCAGTCATCTGCTAACAGGCCAGTCAGTAATGATCAGTCATCTGCTAACAGGCCAGTCAGTAATGATCAGTCATCTGCTAACAGGCCAGTCAGTAATGATCAGTCATCTGTCAACAGACCAACTCTGATTGGAGATAATCCTTCTTTGTTGGGACTATCCAAGCCAACATTTACCAACAACATAACGTCTGCAGTAGACACGTATGCTCCTGCTAGACAGCCAGAAGCTGCAAGCACTCCTTCCCACTTTGCCATCAACTTTTCTCCTGCCCATACTTCACAAGTTGACAGTACGAATTCTGCTGCCAATGTTTCTTCGTCCAGCAATTTCTCTCGACAGTTCCAGAAAAATCTTCCACCGCGTTTCCATCCTAGAAGTACAACTAGTTCAACGACACTTCTCCCACCTGATGTCGAGTGCAAGATTGTGGATGTCGTGAGGAAGTTTTCACTTGGTCTCAAAATGAAAGACTTCTTTGCAGCTTACCAAAGGTAATATTTTTTTTTATCTAAATAACAGAGCACATAGCAATCAGGGTGCGAAATGAATGGTCGCTAGTTGCAAAAGCTATCAATTCTTTTAAATTTGCGACTGAAAAGCAAATGTAGTCAAAGTTATCATTGCTAGTTTTTAAAATTAGTTTTTAATTCTATTTTTATGCAATTCCATAAATAACCTTGAAATTAAAAATTTCAGCTATCTGGAATTTGTCAAATCAACGATGGAACTGGGTAGTCCAGTCGGTTAAAGTGTTTGCCTTGCAAGCAGAAAGTCCCAGGTTCAGGTCCTTGCATCAGCAAAATAACTGCCAACCTATAATAAATGGCCCTTGCAGCCAAAGATGTCTGACCAATAACGCCCTGCTTAAAAGGAGTGCATTTTAAGCATACTAAAAAGTCCTGATGCTGCGTATGATGTCTCCCTTAATGGTTGTGCTGGGTGCCTAGTCAGGTGTGGAATTTTCACCTGACTGGTTTTAAATTACGATGCCCGTCTCCATTACCCCTCGTGTAGCTCTAGTGCAACGGTAATTCAAACTAAGCTAAATCAAATCAATGATTTCATAAAATCAAAAAAAATGTAACAGCCCTAAATTCCCACAACTCCGACGATCTAAAAATTGCAAATTTCTGTAAAATCCCAACATTGCTGCGATTATTAAATTTAGAAACTCTGGCAATCCTAAAACTCGGGATCTATGGAGTAGGTAAGTTTTTATTTTCAATAATTTGTATTTAAAAAAATCTCGCAAAAAATAGGTAATGCTCATTTTCTCCTAGTTTTTTTAATTTTTATTTAGTATCACATACTAATCGTAAATTTCTGCATCCAATTTCAAACGCAGCTAGCAATAGTAATGATGAGTATATAGTTCGACGGGTGTTAAAACTTGGGCACATCTAATATATCATATTTGTTATTGTCGCGCTTCTTATTTTTCAAAGTAGTCTCTGAATCCTCAAATAACTCAAGTTAAAACTTGTTGATGTCTCTACAATCCCCTAAAAATTTGTTTTAATTTTTCTTAACAGAAACTTCAATGAGGAATTTTCCTTGGTGGAGTATAACTTTACCAATCTTCGAGAATGCCTGGAAACTATTGCAGATCTCTCATTGCAACCCTCCAACAACAACGACTTTATTATCCTTTATGAAGGCCATAGAGCAACCCAGAGATTGCAGCAATCTAATCAACCTTCAGGGGCGATTGGTGCAGGTATGCTTATGAGTTTCTCAAGCTAGGCATGCATGAAGGGCCTTGGTTTCTTGAATCTATAGGATGAATTTTTTTCCAACCTAACTTGGGTAAAAACAAAGAGTAAAAAGGTAGACGGAAATCGGAAAAGTGCAGTTGGTCTGTTAATTGGAAACTCTTGTAAGGTAATGGTTTCATACAAAATGATCTGAATACAATTTAACCAAAATACACTTTCATTCAGATAAAATTGCCAAATTTTCTCATAACATTCAAATCTGTTTGACCTTAAGCAAAATTAATGTTTTAAACATGTTTTCTGGATGGATTCATAAATAATTAATGGAACTTTTTACATGCGCGGAAGGATCTTTTCCATGGCATATTTCTATTTACCTATCTTTGGTTGGCAAGGAATGTAATAAGAAAGCTGTGGAAGCTCAAGTATTTAAATTTAATGGTGCGAGAAGCATATCGCGCTATTTATTTTCACACACAAGGATTGAAACTCTGCTCGAAGACTCAGTCCCCTGAACCTACTGGATGTATATTTTTCTTTTACTTGATTTCTATAACTGATGTAGCTGGTGGAGCTTGTTTAGGTTCAATGGATTGAGTCGCTCCATGTCTGCCCAGTTTTAAGGGGTAGTATATAAATCTCTTCACCTTTCAAGACCAGTAAACTATAATTTAATTTTCTTTTATCTAAAAAACCCATGTTTCCCCAAGTTCTTTTGATCATATTTTACTTTTAAAATCTACTTTGTGGTAACTAGTATATATATTATCGCATTAATTAGAAACCTAATTTTTGGCATTTTGTGGTTATTTATTTTCTAGTATGAGTGATATAGTTTTTTCTGTGAAAATTCAGCAGTTTAAATATTTCGATTCCAACGGTAATCAGGTTTCAATACCCCCCTTTCTCCTCAAAATAAAAATATATTATTGGATTTTTGCCATATCTAAAACAAACTTTGATTTTAACAATTGACACTGTTATTGTGTATTTCAATGTTTGTTGTTTATTTAAAAGGTAAATCCTTTAAAAGTATTGATTCGTGTGGTGAGCCAACTACACCCATTAAGAAAGATACAGCATCCCGAGTATTCAAATTTAATGGTGCGAGAAGTATACCATATTATTCATTTCAGTTTGATTTTAAAATCTAATATTTAATTTATAATTTGGAGTCAATTGCCTTATAAAGGACCTACAGATTTTTAAAAGAATATGTGTACTGTATAATTTAAAGTTCGTGTCATATTTTAATTTTTTAAAAGCTTAAATAATTTTTAGAAAATCATGAGTTTATTAAAAGACTTTGAAAAAAATATATTAAATTAAAATTTCCTTCAATTAACACAAGTTTATATGTTTTACCAATCGTTTATCTCTCTGTTGCTGTAGGGAAAAAGTAGAAAACCTTCAAATGAAATCTATACTTAATTCTATAATAGGTTTCTGTACTAAATTGCTTCTTCTCAACTACTCTCCAGGGTAGCATAAATAAAAGTTGCTTCTAAACCGGGCCACTTTTATTTGCGACGCCCTGTAAAATGTTTACTTAGTATGTAACCTATTGCATTTGCATAAATTACAAGTGGATTATAATGATGTACATTTTCAACTTATTTTTAGGTGCTTGGGCCAACACTCCTTCAAGTGGACCCCAGGCACAAGCACAGTCTCATTACTCATCTACAAGCCAACTTCAAAATACATTCAAACCTAACCTGAAACCAGGTACTGTCAAACAATTATTTTCTAGTTCAAACATGTTTAATTTTTGTATTTCTCTTATAATATGCACCTGTTAATAGTTGCATATAGTATTGTTTTTGTGTAATTTTAAATGAAAATTGAAATTGTAATTTTTAATTATACATGTTTTTATGATGTAGTATGGAATCAATTGGAAGGCTAATTTAGGGTGAATAGGTTTCTTTATTAGCCCATATGTAGAAGTTTGTTAAAGGTTTAAAGTGGAAGGTTCTTTTAGATTGAGTAGGACTCAACCAATGGTGGGGCTGGGGAGCCCAGTCTGTTAGGCACTCGCCTAGCATGCGAAAGGTCCCAGGTTCAGGTTGGCATCGCTGAAATAACTGCCGACCTATAAACGGCCCGTGCAACCAAAAGTGTCCGACGAATAATACCTCGTGTAAGGGAGTGCACGTTAAATATCCTTCAGTGTCCTAACGCTGCGTACGATGTCGCCTTTAACGGTTGTGTTGGGTGCCTAAATTCAGGTGTCGGCTCGTCACTTGACTGTGGTTCTAAAATACAACGCCTGTCGTCAATAGCCCTCGTGTAGCTCTTGTGCTGGGGAGCATCAAGTGCGACGATAATTTAAACTTAACCTTACCTAATCAACCAATGGTGCTTTTTGGCTAATGCTGATTGTTAAAAAGTAAAATCGGACAATTTGCTGTCTATTTTTTCATTTCGTCAGCATTGGTGGGTAGAAAAAAAGTTCAAACTTTATTATCTCTTAGGAAAACATCCAAAATAACCATTATAAATTAAACCTCTGCAATGAAGATCTTAAAAAATAGGAAACACCATGTGCAATTTCACCACAAATAAGCAAAAATTGCTAGTCGTCGAGGTTTAGTTGATAGAACTGTCCCAAACTAAAACTTTTTCATATGTGATTGTAAAGTAATAATAAAACGTTAATTCTACCAGGCGATACATTATAATTATGAAATTTATTTCATTTTAACTTTTAGTTGTAAATTTATTGTTATGAAATTGCAAATACAATTTTCAAAGATATTCTTGAAATATGTTTTTTTTTTCAGCCTCTTTCAATTTTCAAGAACAATCGCAAACATACCAAAAACCACATTGCAATAAAGATCTTGGTAAGTAATAAATTTCTGTTTTAACTGTTTAATAAAACAAAACTAACAGTTTTATGTGTTCCTTCATTTAATCAACTAAAATTTTAATTTCTATTCCTTAAGTTGTGCCAAATTCCTTGCATTCAGAAGAACCTAGAAGTCGTAAGGCAAGAGCCGATACATTGGACAATTTTGAATTGAATGACTTAAAAGTGGATAGTCTTGGACTAACAGAACAAATGAAAAACAAGTTTCGGGAGGTATGGGACTATTAGTTAATATCTTAGTAATATAGTTTTGATACTATATGGATAATAATTTATATAATATTTGGCAACTACTGTAATGTGCTTCTTGTATTTTTAGTTCTTTGATTTGTCCGGTTCATGGTGTTAAAAACTATTTTTTCTATGTTAAGGCACGGGCAAAAATCTGTTTTTTCTTTAATGTTTTCAATATATTGTTAGAAAAATAGTTCAAGTACACTGCGATCCAAAAGTTTAGACAATGACGTTTTTTAGCTGTAAAATTTAGAATTGAGATAGTACAATTTCAAAACATCCCTATATATATTAAAAAAGTATTTTGAAATGCTATAATTGAAAAATAATAGCTTGATTTGCTATATCAAATTTTTTTTTCATAAAATAAAATTTTGTATGGTCCCAAAAGTTTAGACACAAATACGAGATTATGCTAATTTAAAATACATAATGACCTAATTTCGCATTTTTATTGATGAATATTATATATTTTATATGATAAATTAAAGAAAAACGATATCCGGTGAACTAAACAAATTTTAAAACGATATAAGTACAATTTTACACCAAAAAGATAATATAGTCACTTTAAATCTTTATTAAAATCATATTTGCTTTAAATTTACAATTTAACATATCTAAATACGAACCGAATGAATACCAGCCCATCACCTTTAAGTTTTGTCACGAATTCGTAGACTTATAGACGTTCATTTCTTGATGGAAAGTGCAGTATTTCCCATATAACATCACAAAATAGCAACAGATTATTCTTTTTTGCAATTTAGTACAATGCAGAGATGGTCACCTCTTCAAAAACACCAAAAAAATTCGGTTATTCCAAAGTAAATTCACTCTACACCATTACAAACTACCACCTTGATGCTAGAGTTTTTGAGGGGAAACCCGGTGTTTTCAAAAGCATATTTTTCAATATTCGGTTAAACCGAACGCGTTTAAATAGCACTAAAGAGACCGGTTAAATTGTAACCGGTTCAAAGAAACTGGTTTTTCTCGAGAAACTTCAAATTTTTGTATGAAGAAGGAACTTTCGTAATTGTGTGGAGTGAACTTGCGTTAAAAATTCCTACTTTTTTTGTCGTTTTTGAAGAGGTGACTATCTCTGCATTGTACTAAAGTGCAAAATAGAATGATAAGTCACTATTTTTTTATTTTATATGGGAAAGATTGCACTTTTCATCAAGAAAATTGGTCAATGCATGTCTCTAAATCCACGAATTTGTTTCAAAACCTTAAGGTGATGGACTGGTATTCATTCAGTTCTTATGTAGAGATGTTAAATTGTACATTTGAAGCAAATAGGATTTAAATAAAGATTTAGTATGGCTTAATTGTCTGTTTGGTATAAAATTGAACCAATATCGTTATAAAATCTGCTTAGTTCACCGGATATCGTTTTTTTAAATTTATCACATAAAAAATATATAATTTAACAATAAAAAAAGCGAATTAGGCAATTATGTACTTTAAATTAGCATAATCTCGTATTTGTGTCTAAACTTTTGGGACCATACAAGATTTTATTTTATGAAACAAAATTTTTTTATAGCAAATCAAGCAATTGTTTCAATTATAGCATTTCAAAATACGTATTTAATATATATAGGGATGTTTTGAAATTCTAATATCACAAATCTAAATTTTACAGCTAAAAACCGTCATTGTCTAAACTTTTGGATCACAGTGTATTCTATTTTAATCATGGGTATCATGTTTTATGAAAAAGTACATTTGTACTGTGAATATTTATTGGTCAGTAAAGAATATAGTTATCGATGCTTAATACAATGATTTTAGCTAAATATTCCCTTTTTTTAATATTGGGCCAGCAAAGAATATCATTAGATTAATGATTTTTTTTTTATTTTCCAAATGTGGTTGCCTCTCTTAAGTTGGTATTCTCACAAGTAGAATTTCTACTTTGATTCTAAAATTTATATTATTATTTGTAATTCAATCATTGTCAGTGAAGTTAAGTTGATCGGAGGTAATCATAGTAAAGTAATGTCAAATTTGACAGAGGTAATTGTCACAAATACTCAAAATATTAACGCTTTTAAGGTTTTTGTAGGAACTTTTAATTTAATAAGTTTAATGAGGTTGTTGCAATTATCAGTTAATTACAGATTTTTGTAGATTTTAAAATATAATTAGTAAATAGCCATAATAGTAATAGTCATTTTAGTTTTTGTTCTGGGCATACAGCCCTTTCTCCCATCAACGTACAGTTCAATGTCCTAGTCTCCCCATTCAAACATGCCAGTATTTGCTTGGGGATTTAATCAAGTCCACTTTTAGCGCTTCAAGTCCACTTGGCGACGAACCGTACATTGCCAATGCAAGCAACATTTTTTATGAGGTGGAATTTCGGTTTATTACTTTGTTTCATTATGAGTAAAAATTTAAGACATGCGTTTATATCTTACAATAAAAAATTACATCTTTTTTTTTATTTCTTTAATTTTTTATTGCATGTTTGCTCGTCCACTAGTATAATATTTATATATATTTAATTACGTTTTGTGTGTGTGTCTATAATGTTTGGTTTGTGGATTTACAATTTTAGATTATATCCAGGAATAAACAAGGAATACAAGCGAGAGATTTTCCATTGGCTTATGAGGTTAGTTTTCTCATGATTTGACATTTTATGCAGGTATATTTATTTTTGTTCTACTTAGTTACAGTTAGAAGATGCATAAAAAAATCATTCTAATTTTTATGGATTTGTGTTTTATTAATCTAAATTAAGAATCTGTCAAACTGAACAGCTAATCAGTGATTTTTATTATATTTATGTTATTTTGTTATTATTATTTATTATATTTATGTTTATTTATATTTTTACTTCTACAAGCCTGGATTTAGTATACTTATTTTTGTATTTCATGTGTGTGCCAAAATAAGCTTTTTACATTTCAAAGAGAAGCATTTCTTTGGTATGAATTGTCAAGAAGTTTTGCCACAGCTTTATATAATTTTAGTGTGATTTTACAAATGGGAAAGTGCCCTGTGCATATATTATCATGTTAGGGCTTTGAATATGTGCCGAGCCTCGGTTACACAAAGTTAATTCGATGCTCTTCATTTCGGTTTGACATTTTTATGAATTGAAACTCTTGTGTGATATTTTTTTATGCACTAATTCTTTCTGATTGTAAACTTTAAAAAAAAAAGCTTTCACTTAAATCTGAATTCTCTGAAATGTTTTCAATTAATCATTCTATGGTATAGGCAGAATTAATTAACAATAAGTTTAGAACTGTACCAGACATCACTTTTCTTTTTACTCCTGATCTTAAAGGACCTTTGATGTCCTAATCCTCAAATTTATATTTCATCTGTAGCTTGTGCTGTGGGAATTGTCTAAAAAGTACTTTACGCCTATCCCTCCACATAAATATTTGCTTTTTTAAAATATTGTGCCAGCCAAGATTACAAGATTCATTAGAATAATCATTTATATTTTCAATTTCCAAATTTGGTTGCCTCTCTTAAATTGATATGGTAGTTAGTAACATTTAATTCATTCCCAGTTAGTAGCATTTGAGTCCCAGTGAGTTTAAAACTTTACAAGACTTCATTTTTCCTTTTATTCATCTTCTTAAAGAACCTGTGATGTTCTAATCTTTAAATGTATATCATTTCATACATAGCTTATGCTGTGGTTATTTGATAAGATATTTAAAGCACCTTTTTGTATCTTATACTCTCTACGTCTACAAGTTGGTCCTCCAAACAATTTCTTTTGTTTCACAGAGGGTGACTGGTTCACAGTTTGATCTTCATAGTCTCGGCTACACCGATTTGGCAGATTTGGTGGACTCGATGCCGGACATTATGCACAGGAGAAAGGTTGAGGGAAGCAGGAAGGATTGGCTTATTATTCCAGCAAGTGGCTGCCAGGATTCAGGAAATAATACAGGTGATGTAGAACCCAATTAAGTGGTTCTAAATTACTTGCACGTGCACCTGAAAAGCCTGTATTTTTCTATTAATTAAAAACAAAAATTAAGATAAAAAGCAGGGTTTGGAAAGTTACTATTAAAATGTAACTCAGTTACATTTACTCAATATGAAAAGTAACTAACAACAGTTACTTTTAGAATTTGATGTAAGAAACATTGAAACTTGGCCATCTTATCGTTTTTTAAATAGAACCGAGCCTAGAGAAATAGACAATTGTAAGAACAAAATATCAGCGTTGTTGAATTTTAAATAATTAAATTTAAACCAAACTGTGCTGAAAATACATACAAAAGAAGCGGCATGAGAAATAAAGTAAAAGTGATGAGATTTTCTGTTATTTATTTACCACTATTAGTAACTGTTACAAGTAACGCTACTCCAATCCCCGCTAAAATGTATGATACATATTTAAGCTTTAAGTTTAAAAGGGTTCTGTTTCTATTGGCATCTCTATCAAAATAAGCTAAGCAAGTTAGTTTATGATATCACTTAATTCCTTTGTATTGAAAAAGGAAAGTAAGCTAAAAATGCCAGCATTCATAATTCTAAAAAGAACTCTTATTGCTTTCAGTTGAAGGACAACCTCAGAAGGCAGCTCTACAAATTGAATGCTGTATTCAGTACACCAAGATGATACTGGAGGCTTATTCAGAAGGGATCCCACTCACTGACTTTTTAAGTGTTTACAGTGTAAGTTATCACTAGTAACTCTTCGATCCCGCTTTCGAAATAGCCACCTTAGTATATTGAAATTTTGTTAACGGTTTTGAAATTTTTACTAACTACAGCATTGAGCAGGTTACGCATGGCCACATCCTAGCATATCTGGACTTAACCAGGGTTCGAAATTAATGGTTGCAAAATGAGACAAACTTTTACTTTTGTGACAGTAAAATATATTCAATTGCAGTTACCGTAACTAGTTTTTTAAAAATAACCAATACCAACTTTTTTTATCAACTGCCAAAGAAAAAATTTGTGACACTTAAATATTCTATACTTATTGTTTACATATTTCCCTGAATTTTATGCATTTTCATCTTTTTGTGTTTTCATACCCGAGTATGAAAAATTAATAATAAAAATAATAACTGTGCAACAAAAGCTTCTGAATAGTGGTTACTACTTTTTAACTGTCGTAACCAATCTTGCCAACCAAGTTTTTAACATTTTGCCTCTCTCCTTTGGACAAATATACCTTTAGATTCTGGACTTCAAACCATAACTTATTCAGCTTCTGTAGTAACTTTTTTTTTGTTTCTTTCCTAGATTAATTGCAATGAGCCCCTGTATATTGTGGATCTTGGATTTGACAACATTGAGAACTTCCTTTTGAGTATTTCTGATCGTGTACCATTGATGATTAAAGCAGAAAAAGGTATGTTGTACAGAACATTACCATCTCACTTATTAAATTATATTGTTTACTAGTTTTAAATATTCTGAATTCAATCATATGTTTATTTAGGAGTCAAAACTATTTTCCTCAATAAGGTAAAAGCAGAAGCTATGCTCAGAGCAGCTGAGTTGCCCATACAAGAAGATATTTTGCCAGAGGTAAGATTTATTTTTCCTGTGCCAATTTACAAGAGCAGAATATTTTTTAAAGATAATTACATTAAAAATTTGACAAATTATAGAATTGACAAATATATAGTGTTATATCAGAAATCCATAGCTTAAATAGCCTTTTTATTGTAATGTTAGCTCATAATTTTTCCGTCTAAATATCATGGATGAATAAACTATACTCATTTTGTTGAAATTCTTTATATGCTCTCTAAACAATTATTTCAATGGACATTTAAATGTTGTTAAACATGAAAAGTAGGAAATTGCAAGCAAAAATTATCACACTTTGCCAAAAAGCTAACAGAACTAGCACACATCCTTTTTGAACGTAAATATTAAATATGCATAATTTTTTCAAAGTGTTAAATTTTTATAGCAATTCATACAACTATTGTTATACAAATAACAGATTTTACTTTTTGAAGAACTTGGGATGATTCTTCTGGAAACTAGTATGTTTTGCTGATCTGCCAGTGCAATATGTGCTTATAAAATTGTATGCTGTGCATATCTTGAAGACTGAAACTTAATTTTAAAAATATATGTTTATACTTAACATTTATTTTAAAATTGACTGTATATACAGATTAACTTCTGTACAGATTTGTAAGAAACTCTTTTTAAAGTAAATGCAAAAATTAATTTTGAGTTATATTGTATCAGAAATTTTTACTAGTCCTTGTATTTAGAATATAATTTTATTTAATGTTCTAAAACTGATAATTTTAAATTTTTTATTAAAGAAAATAATACTTAAGTTGATTACTTTGTTCTTTTTCGGGACTGGGGAGCCCAGTTGGTTAAGACATTCGCCTTGCATGCGGAAAGTGGTACCAGGTTCAGGTCCGAGTATGGCCAAAATGACTGTTGACCCAAAAACAGCCCTTGCTGTCAAATATGTTGGACAAATAATACCCCATGTCGAGTTATGCTCCAAAGTGCCGATGCTGTGTACGATGTTGCTTTGGGTGCTTATTCATGTTGTTGCTAATAATCCTTGTATAGCTCTAGTGCAACCATAAATAAAACTAAACTCTTCCCTTTCTCTTCCCTCACAGTCCATCCCCTTCGATGCGGCTTCCCCAGACTGCGAATACAAGAAACAAGCTCTTCCGCTGGACAGTGGCACTTCCCACTTCATTGAAATTTACACTTCTCAAATCAACAGTCCAGTGCATCTATACATCCAGCTTAAATCTGATAAAACACCAGAACCTCTTGACCAACTCCAAGATCAATTGGAGTGAGTAAATTGAGCTTTTGATGTTGGGCTATTATGTAAAACAAAAAAAACCTCCTTCGTGTAAAGAGCTGCCAACCTATAAACGGTCCGTGCAACCAAAAATGTCCGAATAATGCCCTATGTAAGGGAGTGCATATTAAATATCCTTCAACGTCCTAACGCTGCGTACGATGTCGACCATAACGGTTGCGTTGGGTGCTTATTCAGGTGTTGGCTCGTCACCTGACTGTGGTTCTAAAATATGACGCCCATTGCCAATAGCCTTCTTGTAGCTCAAGTGCGACGATAATTCAAAACCTAACCTTCGTGCAAAGGTGTCGGCTCGTGGCTTGACTGTGGTTCTAAAATACGACGCCTGTCGCCAATAGCCCTTGTATAGATCTAGTGCGACGATAATTCAAACCTAACCTTCATGCAACAGCCTGTTAGTCAGCCAAGGCGTGTCATGCCCATTTCAGCTTACGTGACCAACGGCTTTTTGGTGCTGGGCATCTGTTCCGGTTAACCTCACGCAAGACTTTCAGTGTTTACTTCATAAGCATACTTGGTCGTCCTTCTATCGACCCACTTAAGGGATGAAACGATGAGTCAATCTCGTTAAGTAGATAAAGTAGAAGTGGCGTTAATAAAATTTAATTTGTTATGCAACTGCTTCCTTTCACAACTTCTACTGGACTATTCTGGTTGTGACAAATTGGGTTTTTATTTATGAGTATATGCAAAATCAAGTGTTTTTGTACATTCTATTAGAATTGCAAAAATGGTCGAAAATGAAACCTGTTTAGTGTATTTTTTACTTGAAAACTGAAGAAAATTGTGGTTCTAAAAAAAACCTGTGGCTATGTTCTTAACAGAGCTAAGGTTTGCAGTGATGTCAATTCTATAATAGAAGAGTTATCAAATTGTGAAAAAGAAATTTTCATCATAATGTTAATGGATAAAAGGTTACTTATGGACATTGCTCAATTGTTTCATGTAAATTTTTGCAATATTTTATGTTTTAAGTTTTACTGAACCCATAATGACATGTATCTTTATTATAAATTTTAAGTGACAATTCAATTTTCCATTTACGGTAAATTCCTGATTATCCGCATGCCACGATCTACTTCCTTTTTTCCCTCTTTAAAAATAATAAAAAACAAAGAAATGAAATTTATCTGTTTCAAAACTCGTTGAAAGAATTCATGCCAAGAACAACAAATTCCTATCAAGAGCGACAAACTCATTGAACGAATGACGTATTCATTTAAGAATAAAGAATACATTGTAAGAACAAGGAATGCATTAAAACAAAAATGTATCACTTGTAAAATAAACAGCCTACGATTTTAATTGAACTGCTTCAGGTGATTTTGATGGCAGCAAAATGAGTCAGAAACTAAAAGAAATTATCTCGACAATTGAAGACAAAAATTTTACAACTGATTTTTTGTAAAATTGTAAATATTTTTTCTCTTATAATATATCATATCTGTGGTGTCGTACCACCAGATTCCGCGGTTAATCGGGAATTAACTTAAAGAAAACTTATTTATGTATACATTCTCATTTACATAGCATTACTAATTAAAAAGCTTTTACTATAATATAACTAGCTTATATTGAGGCAGCCAGATGCCATTGCCTGTTTATAAGCACATATTTTTTTTTAAACATCCAGAAATTTTGTCTTTCAGAGCATTCTATAAAGGACCAAACAGTGACTTCTACATGGTACAAGACCGGCACATTAAAGTAGGGGCCATGTGTGCCTCTTTTTGGCCAAAAGATGAGTCTTGGTATAGGGCACGTATAGTTTCCGTTAAAACCCCAGAGATAGTACAAGTAGGTTAATTTCTATTATTATTAATTTTTTCAAAATCTTAGCTAATGTTAGGGTTTGATCTTTCAGAACGGTCTTTTAGGACATTGTCTGGAACCCTTCCTTTAGAACCTTGGGCTGGGGATCTCAGTCAGCAAGGTGCTTACCTTGCATACAAAAGGTCCCAGGTTTGGCTATTGCCAAAGTGTATGCCGACTTATGAACAGTCGTGTGCTGGCAAAATATCTGACAAATAATAACCCATGTGGAGACAGTTGTTCTGTAGGCTCCAAACCCCAGATGCTGCATGTAATGCCTCCTTTAATACACTGCTCAAAACAATTAGGGGAGCACATGTTTTAAACCCTTTCGCTCCCAATGATTTCATTGGGAATCATCAGCTTGTGATTTTTTTTGACTAAGTTAAATTCGCAACTTATGTATCGTTAGATACATTATTATATGGAAGAATAACGTATTTTGAAGAATTTAATATATTTTTTTAATATTAATGAAAATATGGTAAAATAAATTTCACTTTAAAACAGTTTTAGAAAATAAATTGACCCTAAATTTTTCATGCTTGCATTTTTTAGATGTTTAAAAATATATTTCAACTATTTTTAACAAAAAAAAGTTTTGAAAAAATTATTGTTATAATTTATTAAAAAGTTATTATTCCATTTCCCCCCTTTAAATTTAAGTATTAAAAACTTTAGATTTTTTCTCCTGTTTTTTACTATTTCATTTCGAATGCATAGTGAACCTATTTAACAAATTTCAGATTTATAGGATTAAAATTAAAAAGTTGGGAGTGAAGTTAAAGTTGGAATTTAAAAGTGCTCCCCTAATTGTTTTGAGCAGTGTAGTTGTGTTGAGTGATTATTCAGGTATCAGCTCCTCACTTCACTGTGGCTCTAGATTGTAAAGCATGTTGGCAGTATCCCTTTTGTAGCTCTAGTGTGAGAAACTTTGTTTACTTTGAGGCCCAACAATGTTTTTAGCTTTTCTTCGATTTAGATGTTGAATATAACAAAAGCAATTGGTTTGAGATAAGTGTTTAGTAAGAAGTTGATAGGATAGTTAAAAAAAGGTATCACTACATCAAACCAAGTGGCAACCTCATGGAGGAATGATAAAGAAAAAACCAATGATATCAATTATTCACTGTATTTTTAAATAATATTTACAATGGTTATCTTGTTATTCCTTAGGTGTTTTATGTTGACTATGGGACAAGCGATGAAGTTCCAATAACCTATTTACGTTATCTAAAGTAAGTTTATTTATATATTGAATATTTTTTATGATATTTCACTAGTAGGCTGTTACAGTTATATTTAAACTTTTTTTCCCTTCAGGGAAACCTTTTCAAAGCTGCCTGCCCAAGCTATAAGGGCCGGTCTTGCTCATATCAAGCCACCTAATAGGGTAGGTTCTTTTTTCTTTTGACTGAAGCAAGAAATAGTTTATAATTCTTAAACATGACTGAAAGCAAGAAAATTAAAATATGAATGATCCAGTTTGGTTGAGAGTTGACTCTTGTTCAAATTAGTTGTCAGCATGAGCGTTTCTTTCATCTTAAGGATGACTAAGCTTGATTGATCGTGATTCTCCAAACCTAAGTGCCTCTGTGTTAATCTAGTCAAAAAAAAATTTCTGAGTCACTTTTTTCCAGCTGCGTTGAATATTTTTACAAACTGTTTTTATATGATAATTATAGATGACTTACAGGTGGTGACAATCCAACTTTTTAAAATAGGTTCAAATATTTTAAATTTTCAATACATTAATTTACACAAAATAATCAAAGTATTTTCAAAAAGTGGGATTATAGAGGCCTGTATGTTATCTACATGTATAATTAAAAACTTTTATAAAAATATTCAATACAGTTGGAGAAATGCGGCTTAGGAAATAATATTTTTCATTGTAAAACACAGAAGCACTTTGGTTTGGATATCTGTAGTCAATTAGTCTCATTTGTCGCTAAGAGTGTTATTGAGACGTTAATTAGAAGCACCCTTATTTCAAAAAACTTTCCTGGCTATTATGCAGGCAGAAACAGTTAGGATTGTAGATTTTTAAGAAGGTTAATAAACCTGTAATACGAAAGAAGAATTTGCCGAATGAAATTTGCAGAAAATTCAAACATAAATTAGTCCAAGAGATGAATATTGCTCAGAGTGCATGCTAATTTATTTTTATAGCCTTCTTCCAAGTTTATTGAAGCTTTCAAACTCATAAATTTCTACTTTAGGAAAAAGTGTGGAATCCAGCTGCAAAACCAAGAATGTTAGAGATGTGTAGCAATCAAAAGCTTTTGGCCAAGGTGGTGTATAAAAAGGTATAACGTAATTATGTGTTATGTGAAAGATCCCTTTAGTATCCATTTGCCTTTTGTTCTCACTGAAGCATTAAATATCGCTATACTTTAACATGCACAGAATATTCAAATTAATCTGAGCAGCAAAATTGGTTGAGAGAGTTGCCTACGCAAATAATGACTCTTAGTTTCGAGAATATGCCAAGTCTGCAAAAGCTTAGTCTCCAATAAAGCAGCCACGTTAAAAAAACTCCTTTAAATCAGGAGGGATTGTAGTAACGCGTTACTTGAAAGACCTTTACTTGTAGCAGTTTTTTTTTTTAGGTAACGATGAGTAACGCCATTAGATTTTTCAGAAAGTAACTGTAACTCAGTTACTTATAGTTGTAACGAAAAATGTCGTTACCTTTCCGTTACTTTCTGAAGGCTGTCCGATGCCAATTTTGAAATTCCACTCCCAAGAAGGGAACATTTTACATTTCCGAAGTACAAGCTTTTCTTGGGAGGGAAAAAGTTAAGCATAATAGAATTTACAACCTAAGAAAACCAATAGAACAAGACACTGGCAGTTATTTTTTTAAGGTGGGCGAGTACCCAATATCTAACATTTTTACTATAACTTTTATCTTTTCCAAATTTGGCATAGTTTTGTCCTAGTTTTTGTCCCTTGTTTTTTGGCATAGTTTGGATCTCCTTTAATAGTGATTTCAAATATAATGAACAATGCTTTTGGACCAATTTTTTTTATTTAAATATAATTGATTTATTTTTAATGGTGTTTTTCAACTAAAAAAAGGAGTTTACGCTAACACTTCTGGTATAAAAAGTTTTAAATTAATATACCAGAAATTTTTTACAGATGCTATTTCAATATACTATATCTGTGCTATAAACCTCTAACATCTGGTGTAAATATACAAAAAAAAAATTAATGTCCAAGTGTAAGTTAATCGAAAAAAAAACTTTTTGTGGTTAATTTATAACATTTTTCTTAATAACTTCTTTTCGTGTAATTTGTATGTAGCTCTAGAGGGTCATTGCATGCATCAGTTCAAAACGAAGAATTTAACACATAATTAATGTTTATAGGATGAAAATTCAATGTGGTAGACTTGTTAAACCTCTTTTTTTAGTAGAAAAACACCATTTAAAATAAATAAATTATATTTAAATAAAAAAAATGCCTAAATAGTATTATTCATTATATTTGAAATCACTATGCCAAATTTGGAAAAGATTAAAGTAATAGTAAAAATTTTAGAATTTTGGGTATTCGCCTACCTTAATAATAAAAATAATCAAAATTTTATAAGTTAAATATATAGAAAAGTAGCTGTTAAGAACTGTCCCTTTCTCCAGGATGATGTTCTCTACCTTGAAATTTGTGACATAAGTAAAGAAGAAGAAATATACATTAATGATGCTCTTATAAGCGAGGGATTTGCTGCTCCTGTTTCGGACGATTCACCCGACCCAGAGCCACTCCCTCCACAGGTATGTTGCTGTGAAGATTTGGAGAGTCTTGGCACTCTTGACTCTATTTCTTGCAGTTTTAATTTTTCATGCAAAAATTTTCAGAATTGTTATTTTACACAAGAATACTCATGCAACCATGAATCCAAACCAAATAAAAACTAGTTAGCTCTGTACGCCATTTGCCTTCAGACCAAACGTATTGGAGTCCTTGAGGTTCCAAAACTCTTCAACTTGCCCACCTGTAAATACACTGCTCAAAACAATTAGGGGAGCGCATGGCTTAGGGGACGTACATAAATTACGTCACGCTCAGAGGGGGGAGGGAGGGGTATGCGACAACGTGACGGATCGTGACATGGAGGGGGGAGGGGTAATCGCTTGCGTGACGTAACGATTCATAATTTTTAATTTTGCAATTAAAATCTGTTTTACATAAAGTTTTTTAGAACATATAAAATTTAAATACAATGTCGAACTCTTCCTATGAATAAACTATGTAACCAAGACAACTTTTACTTTTTTTCTTTTCATGTTAATTTTTTTTTTAAATATCGATTAATCCTTTTTTTTTAATTTCAGAAACAATGGGAAATATTAAAAGCATTTTTTTGAAAAAAGTGGGGGGGGGGGGGTTGCGACAAACGTGACGCAGCGTGACATAGGGGGAGGGAGGGGTCAAAAAAGTCAAAATTTTGCGTGACGTAATTTATGTATGTCCCCTTAGTTTAAACCCTTTCACTCCGAATGATTCCATTGCAAATAATCAGCTTGCGATTTTTTTTCTGACTAAGTTTAATTCGCCACTTATGTATCGTGAGATGGAAGAATCATGTCTTTGAAGAATTTAATAATTTTTGTTTTATTATTAAAGGAAAATATGAAAAATATGGCAAAATAAAATTCACTCTAAAACAGTTTTAGAAAAATAAATTGAACCTAAATTTTTCATGCTTGCATTTTTTAGATATTTAAAAATATATTTCAACTTTTTCTAACAAATAAAGTGATCATTGCTGAAACTTTTATTGCTGCCAAAAAAATTAATAATCATATTAAGATTTTATGCTGTAATTTATGACCGTATCTTGTTTACAAAAATTTCAGATGCCAATTATGGATCCACAGACGATGGAGAAGTGTTTGTACCAGATTGTGACGAAGGCAATGACAGATCTTGGGTTAAGCCACCCAGGACCCCTGACTAACCACTTACTTTCTGGATATGCTACTGGCCAATCAGCATTTGGAACTGTGCCCAACCAGGCCTCTGCAGGATTTGCTTCTGGCCAATCAATGTTTGGAGTTACAAATAACCAGCTAATTCCTGGATCTCCAGCCTACCAATCTCCTTCGATATTCGGTACTGGCCAACCATCTTTAGAAGCCATGGCTAACCAGCAACAGTCGCCAGGACAGTCATTATTAGGAAACATGAATTACCAGAACTTTCCTGGATCGTTCCAATCACCATCAGGAATCGGCTCTGGTCATGCCATGGCTAATCAGCTGCCTGCTGGAATGGTTGCTGGGAATATGCCTCCTGGATTTTCGGCAATCCAGTATTCTGCAGGATTTGATGCAGGCCAGTCACATCCAGGGACCATGAATTACCAGTTCCCCCCAGGATTTGCTCCTTACCAGCCCTTTGCGGGAGCTGCTTCTGGTTTTGATCCTCAACCAAAGGGCTCAATGACTCAAAATGGGACAAAAGGGTCAAATGACTCAACAGATGGGAGGTGAGATTTCTATTAACAGCATATGTTTGCAACTATAATAACAGTGTATGTTTGTAAGGAGTGTTGAAGAACTGACTCAAATTGCTAGGACTAGGGGGAACAGTTTTACAAGACACTTTTGTAGGAAGAGGATGAGATTGTGATTTTATGATATTGCATTTTGAGTGAGTTGAACCTTGTTGACGTGAGTTGTGATTTTTGACAGAGTTGAACCTTGTTGTTATTAATATCTGGTTAAGTTATGTATTGAGGCAACTCTGTTATTTGTCAATGCTTACAAATTAATTGAAAATAGTTCCACTGCAGCTAGTTATGACCATCATGGTGTCATATATTTGCTTTAAGTCACTAATAATCTAATAAAAGCATCTATAAAATACTTTTTTCCATCAATGGTATCCTTAATATATATTTATATTTTATTTTGGCAGTGACTTTTTTGAAGATGATGATGATTTTGATGAATTTATGGAAAAAGCTTGCTCCGTTTCAAAGAGATATGTTAAGAGGTAATTTCTAATGTGTTTATCTACCTTTTGCTCTAAATTCTATCTTGTAATTAATATTTATTCTGTGGTAAAAGATGTTGGTTGAAATTCTTTATTCATTTGAGGTATTTTTAAAAAATAAAAATATATGTAAAAACAATCCATATATGTTGATGAGGAGGTAGTGTCTGTAAATTGTGTAATTACGTGACTCCAAAGCTTCGGAAGACAATCTACTGTGACGACCTCTAAGTATAGTTAGAGGCGATTTTCCATATAGAAATACTGTGGCATATCTGTGCTCCGTGCAGTTCTAAATTATGACACCCGCATTGCCAATAACACATTCACTGCCACTAAATCATCGATAGAGTCTTCATCGATAGAGGCTGATGAAGTAGAAAAACATCCTTTTTTTTAAACCCGTTCGTTACAATGGAAATAAACTAACTGTTCATTTTTGAACAAGTACAAATCTTAGTTCAATATCGTAAAATAGCAAGGTTAGGTTGAATTAACGTCGCTAACCAAAGCTACACCATAGCTACCTAGTCGTAAAAATACAAGGAAATGTTCCTGGCCTTTTCCAACAGGATAACTCGTCATCTGGCACTAATAATTGAATTGAAAGCCAATTACCAGATTTGCTTCAGTGATTAACTTTTCGACTAAGAAATCATCATTAAATTTTCCTAATTCATATTTTTTATGTATTTTTTGTTTGAAAAAAAAATACAAAAAAAAATAAAACAGACTATTTGCAATTTTTTATAGCTTGATTGTTGAATAACAAACTGAATCACTTTACAAAATGCGGTATGTCAGATGTCTGGTCGCCCTACACTTGAGACGAAGGATATAATTTCCTCGTAATTTTAAATAGAAGGGCTTCTTCCAAATCATCAAGTATTATTCCAAGCACAGAAGGATCGGTTGCAAAAGTTACAAACGAACTTGAACTCGTAACAACGGTTGGCGAAATGGTACTATGAATTTCATCAGAATGTGCTGTTATCGGTGAATCGGAACCACGCGACTCCTTAAGGAGTCAGTGGAATCCAACGTGTTAACCCTTGTTTAGCTCTAGTGCAACGATAATTTAAACTAACTTAAATTAACCTGAACTCCATCTGGTCCGATAAAAACGACACCTGCTGCTCCTCTAATGTCCTTTTCTTTATCTGGATAGAGATCTTTCGAATCTGGATATAAAGACTTCTTTCCAGATTTGAGTCTTAAGAGCTGTCTGTGTAGGCGATTGTCAGATCTTGAGTTGAGGTTGTGAGTTCCCTAATAGTGTGGACACTTTTCTCTGATTAATGTGGTAGGTTCTTCCTTGGTGAAGGTTTGTGAGAGATCTACTGTATTTAAGTTCAGTTTTCTGTCTTCTCGGGTGTCAGATTTGCCAATCGACTGATTCAAAATGGCAAGTTATTGCAACAAGCCCTTGTGTTGTTCTGATGCAATTTGAAATCAACCAAAACAAACTTTTTAAAAAAAAATGTCTTTGAATATGAATTTACAAGCTACATATACAAAAAAAGGTACAACACACATTGATGGCCAAGGGGAAACAAAACGCATACGGGCCATAGCAGAAGATTGGTAATGCAGTTAAATATTATATATAAATAATTTTGTATATTATCTATTTATATTATCTTGATCATTTGTTATAGGATCCATACAGAAGATGGTTATTTGTTCCACATCTTAATTGTGGACGAACAACTTTACATTTCAAGTGGGGATATCTCTTCTCTCATTTGGTGTATGAATGAGCCAGACTACCTGTTGACAATGGTAAGGAACTCTTCAGATACTAATTTTCAAAGGTTGATTTATTTAGCGACGTTGTGCAAGGAGCCTCAAATGATTTTTGCAAATTCATTAATATCAAATTCTTTAGCAATTTATTTTGGTGAGGAACATCAGTACTTTCTAGATTTTCAATTTTGTGTTGCATTTTAAGTTTGCCAGTAATCGAATTCACAAAAAAGTAACGAAAAAAGCTTATTAACCAAGTTAACAGCCCCACATCACAGCTTTGTCCACGCTTGCTTATGCTGGAGAGTGTTAGATTATCAAACAACCATAATTTACTCTAAAAATGCAAATTGTTATTATCTGTGTGTAACTATTGTACTTTTACTTTTTTTAGCTGCAAAGTAATGATAAGATTTTTGAATCTCGGTCCATTTCTGAAGAAGGAAATGAGGCAATGTTTCGTCAGTTTGAACAGTAAGCTCTTTAGTATTAAGTATTAACTTAGTAAAGTATTGGACATAACATACTTTGATTGAATATTTTAAATATTGTCCTCTAACTACAGTTATTAAGGGATTGTCCAGTTAAACAAGTTCTAAATATCTAAAGAACCTCAAATTTGTTTTTAAAAAACTTTTTTTATCAAATTAAAAATAATATTCAAATTAAATTTGGTTTTTAAAAAATATTTAAGACGTGTCCATTTTTGTGAGTTCCTAGCATTGTAATAGCTTAATAATTGATTTATTTTCTAATATATATACATATTATGTTTTATGTGAAATTTTTACTCTGAGTTCTTTCTCTAGACAGACATTAATTATAATTGATTAAAAAAAAATTATTAAAAGAAATACAAATTGCCTTGCAGGACATGTGTGTTCTTTGGTTTTGTTGCAAAAAATTAATTGAACTGTTAGGTTTGACAGTTAATTGAACGAAATTGCGAAATATAAAATCTTTCTATTGCATCATAAAATTCCTGTTAAAATAATCACTTAAATGTTAAACAACTCGGGAGGAATTTTTTAAAAACAATTATAAGATTATTGCTTTCAACCATCGTACGATTTCTATGAAGAAGTTCTTAACCTTTATTTAAGAAGTAATGTAAGATATTGTTTTTAAATTAATTTCTTTTTTCTAAATAGATTTCATGTCAAAGGAATTCAAACAGGAGATGAAACAGAATGTTTAATAATCTACCCTCTCCATAGGTAATTGCATATCTACATATGATTGCATATTATTTCACACCAATATATAATTTATTACCACTGCTCAATGTAACTTCATTTATTTTTTGTACTTTTCCTCTATTATAATTTTTTTATCACTGCTCCGTGTAATTTGTAACCATCTTTCCATGTAATTTCATTTAATTTATTACCATTGCTCCTTGTAATTTTTTTACATTTATGTCATATTTTAGCACCATGAAAATTCTGAATGAGTACGGACATCCTTCCATAGAATTGCGCCAACATATCAAAAATGAAATGGAATCTTTCAACCCGAACCTACCGTTTTGGCAGGTGAGAACTTTTTAACTTTGCAAAAAGAAAGTTGCTAATAGAATTGTTTGGTATTTTGTATTTCTTTCAACTACCTAATATAAAATACAAGGTAATTGATACAATGTCAAAATTACAAAATGGATATTTTGTTTTATCTGCTTGTTTTGGATGGTGCTGGTTCTAAATAAGTGGTTTTTGAAAATTAGTTCATTTGTTGGTTTGAATGCCTATTGGACTTCATAATAATGCTTTTGAGAAAATCATAGGCAAAAGGTAGCTGCTATTGATTTTTTTGTTTTTAAAGTTTTTGAAATAACCTTATATTGTATATAATTACCGTTAAATGTATTAGTTACTATATATTAGCGTTAAAAGGCAATATATCTCCCCAAAACTTTTCAGTCGTATTACTATGAATGCAAATTTTGAAAAAAAGTTAATCTATTCAACAATTTTTTCCAAAAAGTTCCTGATTAGGAATTTGTTGCCAGTTTTAAATTACCAAAACCACTTTTCTGCATTACCTGTAAAAAATGCTCCTTTTATTGGAGCGTATTTCATTCAAATTGCTTTAATATTATTTTAATTGAACCCAAAACTATTCTTAAGCTTTATTTCATTAATTGCTTAACTATCTCAAATTCACATAACCTGTAAAAAATGCTCCTAAACCAGATGTTTTTATTTTTATCAGTTAGGTTAGGTTAGGTTTGAATTATCGTCGCACTAGAGCTGCACGAGGGATATTGGCGCCGGGCGTCGTATTTTAGAACCACAGTCAGGTGATGAGCCAACACCTGAATAGGCACCCAACGCAACCGTTAAGGGCGACATCGTACGCAGCGTTAGGACTTTAAAGGATATTTAACGTGCACTCCCTTACACTGGGTATTATTCGTCGGACATTTTTGGCTGCACTGGGCGTTTATAGGTCGGCAGCTATTTCGGCGATGCCCGGACCCGAACCTGGGACCTTCCGCATGCTAAGCGAGTGCTTAACCGACTGGGCTGCCCAGCCCCTATTTTTATCAGTAGTCGTAACAAATACTTTTTCAGTACTATTGGGCAATTTGAATAATTCTTTCAATATTAGATATACATAGCCAGTTAATTTAAAGTAACATTTTGTTTTAGGAACTCTCTGAAATGGAAATACCTGATCCAAATGAAACTTTTCCTGCAATGTCGGACGAAGAAAAGGACAACAAACGGTGCCTTTATGAGCTTAAGCTTGCTAAGGAAGGAATACGAGTGAGGATGTAAGCATTAATTTCTTTTTATTTAATCGTAAAATATTATCGTTTTTTTTTCTAAACTAAAAACTAGTGAGCTATTGTAATGGGGTCCATCAACATGTTTAAGCATTAGTTTATTTTTTCAATCAATGCATACGTAATTAAAATTCTATTTCCAACACCATTTTAACTTTAAATTCTATTTTTCTTTATTTGCTTCATTCATCACGGTAAACTAATGGTTTTCGAATACATGTCTTTTAAGGGACCAGCTAAATAGGATAATGGTAGCAAATCCTTCGAGAGCCCAAGCATGCCAAGATGAGATGCAGAAGCATCTTAATCTAAATCAAAGAGTGGAGCTGAGGATAGCCCAAATCCAACGTGTGTGCAGAGAATTTTCATAATGACCGGAGTGAGTATAAAATCACTTTCACACACTTATCTTAATGTTACAAAAGTGCCATTGAATGTGGCTCAAATTATTTCATTTATTGCATAGCAAAATTGTGAAATCTTTGAATAGGCAAATTGAGTTTAATTTATATTTCAAAGAATAAATATGTAATAATACCTCACTTTTAAGTAGATGGAAAACATTTCATATCACCATAAAAAGAATCTCGTAGTGAAATATATTTCACATCATTTCAAACTGACCGATGTGATGTCGCAAAAATAAAATCATTTTAATTTATTGTCTAAACTCTAAATGAATTAAAGTTTCTCGAGCACGTGATTTAATTCTTATAAAAATGGCTTCCTATGCTTTTTAAATGGGCATTAAACTTTGCAGTTTTTTAAACAATTGAAGTACTTCGAATTCTTTTCTGATATTTTCAGTGTATTCTAATTTCGATGCGCTGAATTTTTTTGACGTACGACACTTGTCTGTAGCGTTTGTAGTTTGGGTTATGAAAGTGGGTGACGGACTGAACATTTATAAAACCTTCCACTTTTAATGTTATAAATGTAGTGTGGAAGCTAAAAAGGGAATCTAGTATGTTATGATCTAAGTCATTATGGTAGTTACTGCTGTTTACCTGCCCACAACAGAATGTTTTAATGTTTCATGATTATATATCACACCTTGATTATTAGGTACTCATCTACCAGAAAAACTAATTCATGGAAATTCTGTTTACTTGAAGTCATTTATCAATAAACATAGTTTTGTAATCTCTATTTCCTCTGCTAGCTCGGGTATTGTCTTTCTTCTCACTTGATCTGTATTGTCATACTCGGTTATGTTGGTTATTTTTTTGTTTATGATGCCATAAGTATTACTGTACTAGAAACTTTATGTAACACTTTGATATTATTATTATAATATTATTGCACTGGTACACTCTTTGGTACTAAGATTTTAAAAACTATAAATATAAACAATATTATAAAGTAGGTGATGGAATTGTAAAATATATCTTAAGTCTAAGAAAAATTAAGAAATATTCAATTGGGCAAATATACTTAAGTTACCTTTTAATTTATAATAAGTTTATGTTAATGTTAAAATTATTTGTTTCAGATTGTTTGAACATTTTGTTTCATACTGTCCCTCAGTTTCTCATGAATCAACTGTGATTATTGCATCCGCATATCTACTACTTCCACTCTTTTGAATTATTGCCATTTTATTTTATTTCAAAAGACTTCTTATCTTAAGCAGTTAAAGCCAAATTGCTTAGGAATTTCATTTTAGCCTGTATATCTTGTATTGAATTTACGAATGTTGACATTGCTTTGTTATACTTTATCATCATTAATGTGTTAATCCAGTTTTTTTTTTTTTTTAAATCATATCTTTGTTCCTAAAATGTTAAAAAATGTAAATAAATGTTGGTTATGTCTGTTGAATATATAAACAAGACGTTTTCCTGCTCAAAAGAATGTACTGTCTAGTCTGTAAATTTATATTATCAATGTTTAATGTTTTCATGTTGCTTATTTTGCAGTGTACTGTTACTGTTAAGTCATTAAATTGTACTAATTTTAAGACTTCGTTTTATTTTCACCATAACTGCATTTGTTTGCTATAACATTTCAAAATGAATGTAGAAGATTCACAGGATTTAAAGAAACAATGTGAATTTATTTACTTGAATTACAAAAATATAGTTTTCAATATTAGAAAAGTGTTATGTATTTTTTTTAATTAAGTATTTATATTCAATAAATATTGGGTATCCCATAACATTAAAATGTAAATCATTGGTAACTCTCAGGAAACTATTGCAATTTTCCATCTATCTACAAAGTACATCGATTCCTTTTTTCTTCTATTAAAGCTATTTAGAGGTTTAAAAATATGCGAAAATAAAACGCTACCAAGGAAAAATATTTTTGTACTACTGCAGCTCAGTCAAAAAGAACAAAATAGATAAAAGTTGTGCAGGTTTTTTAATCCTTACACAAGTCCATGCAATTGTTATTTTTCAAAATAAACCAGTATTGTATTATGTAACTTTTTAAAAAAATCTTAATTCAATAGGTATTTCCTAATCTCGTTTTATTTTCCATTAACTTTCTTTTAACTTCATTATTTCTACTTCGATTTAATTGGTTGTTTCGTTTTCTTTGACAAAGTGTTGAAACAAGCTCATTGGTTTTTTAAACGTCACGCGCTCTGAACTGCGATTTCTTTGGTTATTTTGTTTTCTTTGACAAAGTGTTGAAACAAACCTATTGGTAAATTGCTGAGTTTTGCACTTTATAAAAAAAATCTAGATTGAATAGGTATTACGAGTGAAATTTTTTTTTAAAAAATGCTAATTGGTATATTAAGCACATTAGTGATTTGAATCAAAGTATAGTAACTTGGTCCATTTTTTATTCCATTGGTCAGGATCCAACTTAAACTGCATATCTTGTAACTTGAAAGCGCATTTCTTTTACATTTCTATTAATCTAGCTATGACTATGTAATTACTATTATTCATTACAGAACATAATGCCATTTTCATATTCTTTAAAATCATTGCCATTCATTTATCATTCGAAAAAAAGGCTATTTTACCCATATACTTTAAAAGAAAATAGAGATGCTTGACTGACGAGAAACAAATCTGTCCGAAGCTGTCAGAAAGCAACAAAGTAAAGTAACCTTGTTGTTTCTAATGTCACTCGGAAACCGAACCCGGAGTAGAGAACTATCCGATTTTATTTTAAGGCGAAGAGGGGCGACTTCCGTTTTTATTGAGCACCACTAGGGAGGAAGTCTGACTTTTGTCTGTCAGCATGACATAGGAAAGTCCCGTTTTACAGGAAGGTCCCTTTCACACATCCATTCTCACACACATATCGGAATTTGATCCAGATCAAAGGCCGATAACCCCCTTATCTGGTACCCTAGAGGTATTAATTAAGTAACCTTATGTAAGCTCAAACGTACCGCTCGTTTAACGTTAGTTCAATGTAAAACGCAATTGAAACAAGACGGTAAAAATTAGGTTTCAGTTCAATTTATTTGTTAAGTTAGTTCCTCCGATGATGTTCGTAGGGCCATTTAGCGCCACAAGATGCGTGAGACAAAGTCTGAACCTGACTGACAGGGACCTTTAAAGCGTCTTGAAATAGTTTTGGAGGTCGGAAATTTTCTGGTAGTATGATTATTAACTTTTAACAATATTTTCTAAAACATACTAAAAAATAACTCCGAGGATATGATATGATACATATATGTTCCCGCTTGTGTGCTTGATCAAGGAAATGAGATAAGTTAACTTACATATTTTATCTACTGTCTACCAACCTAATAACATCATAACTTCGATGACGCCGTCGAGAAAGGAAACTGGCAAGACGAACGCTGTTTTGTCCGATATAAAGATTGCAAGATAGAATAAAGAATTTAAATCTCTTTTAGAAAAGAGCCATTTTATTTTCGATCACACAAAACATCCACCGTTGAAAGATTCCAAGTAAAACAATTTTATATTAATAATGGGAGACATTCACGGCCATATCCACCTGAGCTTCAATTCCAAATCGCTGTACGGAAACAAACGGTTAGACAGGTTAAAGCAGTAGGAAAACATTAGCACGTGGTTCGAGAGCTGTAAGATAACAAACGATGGACGTCACAGAAAAACTCCCCATTATTCGCAACATATTGACGTCAGCAAAAAAACCCAATTCAAGTAGATTTAGCAAACACTGTAACTTCACCACTACATTGTTGACATTTTTTTTTTGCTCCACATGTGCCAGATGTCATAAAGTTCCAAATTCAAAAACTTTTACACTTTGAATTTGATAATTAAACTAGAAGAGTGTGCGGAAAGACAGGTGAAATATATTTTCAAGTGAAACTTTAAGAGACAAAAATCATTAGTGTTAAAAAACCTCCTCTTTCTTAGTTAAAGTCATTCTGAAACTTGACACCCGTTCTTACGTTTCTGCTAAATTTACAAATTTTTTGTTTGATTGTAAGTGTAATATAATTTAATACTATTTAAAAATAATAATAGATGATAAAATCAAAACGTGATGCCTTTTCAAAAAAAAGTGACATGTTAAATTTAGGACCGACCTCCAAATTCTACTACTTTAAAGATTATGTTTTATGTTGCTCTACACTATGGCTAAAGTAATTTCTAGCTCTCGGTTATAAGGTCACTAATAGGTTGGTTGTAAACACATCTATTTAGGTTTGTTTGTTTGGTCAGAGACCTGCTTAAAAACCTTCGTCAAGTAAGACAGACACATAAGAGCCCTACTAGAGGATCCCCAGAATTGACTAGTCGCCCCGGAGGTATTGATTTGGTGTGGGAACTTGGAGGACTTTGTGACCATGACAGATTTAATATGCACTAGTCACCATTAGCGTACACTTAGGTCTTAGGAATGCAGCTGGGCTTAAACTTGCAATTTTACAGATGCTATTCCAAGACCTTACCGACCAGGCTATCCCAGCCCCAGGTTACTAATAATTTGTGTGTAACTCTAGTACGATGTAAAATCAATAAACCAATTTTGAAGACATCTTTCTCCACAGATTTTTTTTACATTTCTCTGAATTGTTTCAGGAAAAATGAAACAAAAACTTCCTCGTATTTTTAAGAAATATTTCTTAAACAGATTTGTTCTAATTCCATTTGTAATTTTAAACATTAACTGATATTTTCATTGATTGATTTTTTATTGGAAGTTTTTATGAATCTTTTCGTGTTACTTCTTAAATTTAGAAATCATCTCTGGTAGAACACATTTTTAATGCTTATATTTTCACTGTCAAACCAGGTCCGCAGATGAAATGGCTGACGACAATGCTGCTCTCGAAAACCTCAAGATGGAAATCCGCAGTGTCCTCCTACCCTTCAAGGAAGGATGCACACTCTTTATGTTTCAAAAAGAGTACAAGAGCTTGATAGGACGAGCGATACCAGCTCAAAAGTTTGGTTTCCGTGACGACATACATTTCCTTCAAAGCATTCCGGATGTGGTCGACATTTACCAAAGTGGAAACGGGTACAAACTGATGGCTGTTGCAGATGAAGCTACTTGGCATATCCAGAAGATGGTTGCTAATCAGAAAAGGCCAGCTAAGGGTAAATCTGCCAAGTCTGTTCATAAGTACTCTCAGTCGTCCCGTTATGGGACAAGAAGTGCTTATGGAGGAAGCAGACAGACCACCTATTCAAGTAAGCCACCTACAGGGCAACATTCTACCAATAACTTTAGCTCTAAATATACTGGTACTAGCAATTCAACCAGGGTTCCTAGCAACACTTCTTCTGATGTCAGACACACTGCAGTCAGTAATGGTCAATCATCTGTCAACACGCCATTCAATAATAATCAGTCGTCTGTCAACAGCTGTCAATCATCTGTTAACAAGCCAGTCAATAATAATCAGTCGTCTGTCAACAGGCCAGTCAGTAACGGTCAATCATCTATAAATAGGCCAACTCTGAGTGGGGATAATTCTACTTCGTTGGGACTATCCAATCAAACGTCTACCAACAACGCAATGTCTGCAATCAGCAACCATGCTCCTGTTAGGCAGCCAGAAGCTGTGAGCAGTCCTTCCCACTTTATCAGCAACTCTTCTCCTGCCCAAACTACACAAGTTGTCCATAAGAATTCTGTTGCCAAATTTTCTTCAACCACCAATTTCTCTCAACAGTTCCAGAAAAATCTTCCACCACGTTTCCGTCGGAGAAATACAACTAATTCAACGACACTCCTTCCACCCAAAGGCGAGTGCAAGATTGAAGAAGGTAGAGCAACCCAAAGATTGCAGCAATCTAATCAACCTTCAGGGGCAGTTGGTGCAGGTATGGTTATGAGTTTCTTAAGCTATGCATATATATGAATCGACTTGGTTTCTTGAATCAACAGGATGTAATTTTTTCTCCTCCTTTGGTTTAACAAATATGGCAGGCGTATCTTACACAATACAAAACACAAATCCAGATTATAATACCTCTTTTTAATTCTAACTTAAGGGATCTAGTCTCCAGGTATGCCAAGCCTTAAGTGGAACTATAGCAATTTCCTGATTTTTCACCTCCCATGTTCTGTGTATGCAACAATTTTAGTTCTCCTTGCCTTTGATTTTTAAGAGGAGTTTATCAACTACCTTTATTTTTGCATTTGGAAGTCCCCCCAATTTATCTTTGGTTATTTTTTTCAATCAATTGAGCAATTTTTTTCCTAAAATGACATTTTGAGTTTTCCATTAAATTAAAAAAAAATCCAGTATAATTGAAGAAAAATTGCTGACCCCTAAGATACGCAGATAAATTGTGGGAAATCTGCAATAAAAAACTGAGTAATGCTGGAGCAAAAATCAAGAGCAAGGAAACTAATAATGTTACCATTATAGATATAACATGGAGTGTCAAAGTATTATAAATTCTTTGAGTTTCCTTGTAAAACCCTGATTTTTTTGTGCTTCATTACATGATTTACTTGTTTAATGTACTTCCTTTAGAATCGGCCTTGTCATTTGAATAAAGTTAAAATAAGAAAGGTCCATTAACCATTCTGGTCCATGTCCTAGCTCTAGTTAGAAGGTTTTTAAAAAAAATTACCTCTTAATCAAATGGCATGGAGATAAAATTTCAAGAATATGCTTTGCCAGAAAAACTAGTGAAGCCGCTTGAAAGTTGAATTCATAAATTATTCAAGAGTTGGTAGAAATTTACTGTAGGTAACTATTGGCGAACTTTCCGAAATCGCGCCAAAAGTCCATATTCTGGCGACTTTTGACGTCATGCTCTCTTCGCAACGATGACGTTTTCCAGCAACCCTATCTGACCGTTATGGGTTTCGGTCGAAGTCAGACAGGTTGCCAAAAAAAACTATTTGTCGCCAAATCTGAGAATCGCGCCAATAGTTACCGTACAGTAAAGGTGATCCCAAGAGTTTAATGGGTTCACTTGGCAAACCTGTTTTTTATTGGTTGGTTTGGTTGTTACTAGATAAGAGCTGCACATGGACTATAGGCAAGTTCAGATCTCATTGTGAGATGTGTAAATGTGCATTGATCAGATCAGTGCGCAGGTGAAGATAGCATTGTTACTGGCAAATAATTTGCTAAGCTTATGTTTCGCTTTAGTATTTAAACGATTAATGGCAAACCTGTGTTTGACTTGACAGCATTTCCTGTCTTATCCCTACTTCTAAACCGGAACACTTTTATTTGTGCCGCCTTGTAGAATGTTTACTTAGTTTGTTTAACCTATTGCATTTGCATAAATTACAACCTGGATTATAATGATGTACATTTTCAACTTATTTTTAGGTGCTTGGGCCAATACTCCTTCAAGTGGGTCCCAGGCACAAGCACAGTCTCATTACTCATCTACAAGCCAACTTCAAAATACATTCAATACTAAACTAGAACCAGGTACTGTTTAAACAGTTATATTTTAAATACGTTGTGCTTAATTTTTGTATTTTTTGCTACTTAGGAAACACCTGTAGTATATAGTTTCGTTCTTGTGTAATTTAAAATGAAAATGAAATTTTTTTTAATAAAATGTTTTTGTGGTGATGATATAGCATGGAATTAATTGGAAGGCTAATTATTTTAAGGTAAATGTCTTGGGTCACGTTATTAGCTCATAAGTAAAAGTTTGTTGAAGATTAAAGTAGTGTGTTCTGTAATATTGAGTAGGACTCTACTAATGGGTGCTGTTTGGCCAATGTTGATTGTTCAAAAATGAAATCGGGCAATGGGTCGACTATTTTTTCATTTCAGCAGCCAGCATGGGTGGATAGAAAAGATCAGTTTAAACTTTAATTATCTCTGGGGGAAGGAAAACAAAATTACCATTTTGCAGGAACCCTCTGCATAGAAGTCCTGAACTAAAAAATAAAGACCCTACAATGTCACCACATATAAAAAAAAATTGCGAGTTGTCGAGGTTTGGTTGATATATGGTCCTGAACTAATTTGGTTTATGTGTTTCTGATTGTAAAGTTAGAATAAAACAATAATTCTACCAGGTAATACATTATTATTATGAAATTAATTTAATTTTAACTTTTAGTTGTAAATTCATTGTTATAAAATTGTGAACAGAATTTTCAAAGTCATTAGTGAAATCTGTTTCTTTACAGCCTCTTTCAATTTTCAAGAATAATCGCAAACGTACCAAAAAAAACTATATTACATTAGAAATCTTGGTAAAAAATATATTTCTGATTCAATAGTTTACTAGTACAAATCTAGAAATATTATCTGTTTCTTGATTTAATCACCTAAATTTTAATTTCTACTCCTTTAGCTATGCCAAATTCCTCGCTTGCAGAAGAAGGGCATAAAAGTCATAAGGCGAGAGCCGATGAATTGGACAATTTTGAGTTGAATGACTGGAAAGGGTCCAGTCTCGGACTAACAGAACATATGAAAAGCAAATTTCGAGAGGTAAGGGGCTGTTCGTTAGTATTTTAGTAATATTTTATTGCTAATCCCCCCCAACCCTATCCATTTGTATGAAATGGAATGTTTACCACATTTGGGCAGTTTGGTTACGCTAATCTAGAAATAGAAACAGACCATTATATCATAGGTGTTCTGGTAATTAGAACAGTAGTCTATGGGAAAGCCCTCTAAATCCTGGATACAATAAACCCTTCATAATAAGAGGGGCTGTGGAGCCCAGTCGGTTAGGCACTCGCTTAGCATGCGAAAGGTCCCAGGTTCAGGTCCGGGCATCGCCAAAATAACTGCCGACCTATAAACGGCCCGTGCAGCCAAAAATGTCCGACGAATAATACCCCGTGTAAGGGAGTGCTCATTTAGTATCCTTCAAAGTCCTAACGCTGCGTACGATGTCGCCCTTAAGGGTTGCGTTGGGTGCCTATTCAGGTGTGGCTCGTCACTTGAATGTGGTTCTAAAATACGCCGCCCGTCGCCAATAGTCCTCGTGCTGCTCTAGTGCGACAATAATTCAAAAGAAAACCTAACCTTATAATAAGAAGACCCTCTCATATTGGAATGAGAGATTACATTTATCCTAATGGAGTGGACCATTGGAGAGGGGATATATTGGTTTAAAATAAAAGTTTACATAGAAAAACTCATTAAGGTTATTAAGGGTACACCTGCGCAACGCCAGGTTTATAAAGCTATTAGTTATATATAAGGTAACTACTGTAATGTGTTTCATGTTTGTATAGACGAGGTTAACTTGGTACATTTTGACTTGTTCGGTTTATGGGGAGGAAAATTATTTTTCCTATATATCGTGCCTGTAAAATTCGAATGGTCAATATATTGTTCGAAAAATAGTACAAGCGTCCCAATTTAATCATGAGTATTACGTTTGTATTATGAACTAGTGTATTTGTACTGTTAATATTTATTGGTCTTACTTAATAGTAAAGAATTTAGTTATTGATACTTAATACAATGATTTTCAAGTTTTTTTATTGCTTAAATTTTTTATTGCATGCTAGCACTTCCACTAGAGTAATATTTATTATAATAAATATATTTACTTAACTTTACTTTTTGTATAATATTTAGTTTGTGGATTTACAATTTTAGATTATATCCAGGAATAAACAAGGAATATTAGCAAAAGATTTTCCATTGGCTTATGAGGTTAGTTTTCTTGTGATTTGACATTTTATGCAGGTATATTTATTTTTGTGGTTCTTAGTAACAGTTCAAAAATGCATAGTAAAAAATCATTCAAATTTTTTTTGATTTGTGTTTCATTAATCTAAAATAGGAATCTGTCAAACTGAACGGTTAATCAGTGAAAATATATTTTAAAAAGTTCTATAAGCCAGAATTTATATTTCTTTTGGTATTTAAGATCTGTGGCAGAATTAACTTTTTACGTTTCAAAGAGGAGTAGCATTTCTTTGGTATGGATTGCCAAGAAGTTTTGACACAGCTTTATATAGTTTTAGCATAATTTTGCAAATGGGAAAGTGCCCTTTGAATATTATCTTATTAGGTCTTTAAATTTGTGAAGAGCCTTGGTTACACAAGGTTAATTCGATGCTCCTCATTTTGGTCTTGACATTTTTATGAAGTGAAAATCTTGTATATGATACTTTTTTGTGATGGTAAACTAAAATAAAAAACACTTTAACTAAAATCTGAAATATCTAAAATGTTTTCAACTAATCATTCCATGGTATAGGTAGTATTAATTGATTTCCAGTAAGTTTAAGTTGTACCAAACATCATTTTTCTAAACTCCTGATCCTAAGTTGATCTGTGATGTCCTGACTCTCAAATTTATATTTCATATGTATTTTGTGCTGTGGGAATAGCTAAGAAATACTTAAGCCAATCCCACCTTGTTAATATTCACTTTTTTTAAATGTTGTGCCAGCCAAGAATAAGAGTTTCATTTGTTTAATCTTTTATATTTTCGACTGTTTCCAAATTTGGTTGCCTCTCTTAAATTGGTATGGTAGTTAGTAACATTTAATTCAATCCCAGTGAGTTTAAAACTGTACAAGACATCACTTTTAATTTTATTCATCTTCTTAAAGAACCTGCGGTGTTATGATCTTCAAATGTATATCATTTCATACATAGCTTGTGCTGTGGTAATTTGATAAGATGTTTAAAGCACATTTTTGTATCTTATACTCTCTACGACAACAAGTTGGCCCACTAACAATTTCTTATGTTCCACAGAGTGTGACTGGTTCACAGTTTGACCTTCATAGTCTCGGCTACACCGATCTGGCAGATTTGGTGGACTCGATGCCGGACATTATGCACAGGAGAAAGGTTGAGGGAAGCAGGAAGGATTGGCTAATTATCCCAGAAGGTGGCTGCCAGGATTCAGGAAATAATACAGGTGATAAAGAATCCAAATAAGTGGTTCTAAGTTACTTGCCTCTGAAAAGCCTGTATTTTTCTATTAATCAAAAATAAAATGAAGATAACAAGCGGGGATTGGAAAGTTACCTTTAAAAAGTAACTCTTGCAGTTAATTAAAAATGTAATGCTGTTACAGTTACTTAATATGAAGAGTAACTGATTAGATACTTTCAGAAATTTCAAGTTATTATGAAAATTGAAATTTAGACATTTTTACCGTTTTCAAGAGAATCAAGACCATAGAGATCATTGTTAAAGTATTAGAGCAGAGGATCACATGACATCCAATGCTAACGACGAGAAAAGCATGGAGAGCAAAATTGGTAGGGTTTATAATATTTTTTGTTATTTTAGAATTAAAATTTTTTTCCATAGCATTCTTATTCTCAATGTGGTGGCAAGTTGCCAGTGTTGCCATCACATTAAGAAAAAAGAATACCTACTACGAAAAAATAAAATTTAATTCTAAAATTACAAAAAAATTATGAAAATACTAGAAAAGCATTCCAAGTTTACTATTAAAGTCACTATTAATATTCCAAATGCTGCTGGTATTTTTAATGGATTTTTTATTTATTTTAGAATTAAATTTTATTTTTTCTTTGCACATTTCTCCTTAAAAAGTTGGCAATACTGGCCCCATACCCTACCAATTTTGCTCTCCATGCTCGTCCCATTATTCGCATTGGAGGTCTTGTGATCCTCTACTCTAATACTTTAACTATGATCTCTATGGAAACAAGTAACTCATTATTCCGATCCCTGAAAGAAAAGTGATACCTATTTAAGGTAAAAAAGTTTGATTGGGTTTATTTATACAGGCAACTTCACCAATGAAAGCTAAGCAACTGTATAATAACACTCAATTTTTTTTAATTAAAAAAAATGAAAATAAGCTAAAAGTGCTAAAATTCATAATTCTGAACTCTTATTGCTTTCAGTTGAAGGACAACCTCAGAAGGCAGCCCTACAAATTGAATGCTGTATTCAGTACACCAAGATGATACTGGAGGCTTATTCAGAAGGGATCCTGCTCAGTGACTTTTTAAGCGTTTACAGTGTAAGTTATCACTAGTAACTATACTTGCCCACCATAGATTTAGAAAGTAGCAGATCAGCCCCTAGGGGGAAAGGTGAAGCCACTTGTGAACCAGTATCTCATAAGGCAGTTCGCCCTAGCACATGGCATGCCGTACGCCACCAGATGGCAGCATGATATAATTCAACTAATAAAAAATATATACTTAATATTAACTAATTAAAACTTTTTACCAGTTTTGCTAGCATAAGTTTATAGCTGGGTAGGTATTGATAATTTCTGACAGACATGAGGTATATATTCCTAAAAGAAGCAGATTAAAAATGCAGTTTTTATTGCATGTAACTCTTCAGCAAAAGCATGGCAAATGCAAAACGGCGAAATGTGGATTCATCACATAATCACACGGGTTATATTGCGTTGTAAGGGATTGCACATTCGATGGGCATATCTGCTACTTTCTAAATCTATGTTGCCCACTTTCAAAGTGGCAACCTTAGAACATTGAAATTTACTGAAACATCCAGGAGCTTCAAAATTTGTAGTAACTACTGTATTGAGCAGTCTTTGAAAGACTACATTTGCGTGCCTGGGTCTCAGCAATAGGGACTTAGCCAGGGTTTGAAATTGACGGTCGCTAGTAGCAAAATGTGACTATATCTTTTAATTTTGCAGCAGCAAAATAAAATCAGTCGTAGTTATGGTGACTATTTTTTTAAAAAAATAATCAATATACTAACTTTTCTATCTTGGTTTCGAACGATCTCACCAAAACAATCATCTTGAAAATACCTAATATCCAGAAACTCCAGCTATCCTAAATTTTGATTTCTTAAATTTTTGATCTCTGATTATCCCAAAATTACAAAATTCTTTTTTTTTTCAACAGTGAAACTCTGATTTCCATAAGCGCGCAAATCTGGCAGCCTTAAAATAGCCCTGTTGGCCAATATAGAGTATAATGTTTGTGAAAACTCTTTTTTTCTTTTCTTTAAATATTCCAAAGTAATGTACGTTTGCTCCTAGTTTTTTGTTGTTGTTAGTACCACATATTGTTCCTAAATTTATGTATCCAATTTTGTACACAGAACTTAACTGATGACACTTTTGTGGTTTTGGATTTTTTGAGGATATATGACATCAGTAACATGGGCCTGGTGTAGCACTACTGGCTTTTAGGTCATGCAACAACAACCAATACCAAATATCAGTCATATAAGCCCATCACCTGAATGTCAGGTTTTCCAGACACACAAAATTCTAAAAAAAATAAGAAATTAAATTATCAGTTAAAATATTTAATTTTTGTCTCGTGCAGTGAATATGTTTACACTTCAGCCAATTTGCTTATCCTTTAGATGGTTTACTTTGGACTTTGGACCATAGATTCTGAACTTCAAGCAGGAACTTACTATATATAATATACTTGTGTATAAGCCGAGAAATTTTGGTCAAATTTAGTGCCGTAAAAAACGGGATCGACTTATACACAAGACATCAAATTTCCAGGGAAAAAAAATCCTTAAACTAAATTTCAATCAAACTTAAGGTTTAACTACTATTTATTAAAAATAACGATTCAAAAGAAGTTAAATTCTGAAGATGAAATAAGATTGGTATCTATTCACAATATCCTCCATAAAGATGCTTAATTGTTAGTTCTTGGCATGATGCGTATTAGCAAGTGTAGGTCTGGCACTGGGCAGTTCAGTCAAGCAGTCTTCTAATGCAGTTTCAACTAAATACTATTAGCAGAGGTAAACAGACAACAAGACAACATTCTTGATGCTAGCTCGAGCGTTTTATTTACAAAAGTGAAATCACTCTTATTTGGCAAGTAAGAAGTAAACAAGTACTACGCCATCTAGCGGCGGAACAAAGAAACAAAAACAGTTAACACAACAGTTACGTTACAATAATTTCTTTAACATCGTCAAGTGGTGTAAAGAAACATTGTCAGTCCGTAACCTTGGCAGCGAAGTCTTCACGCTTCACTGAACATAGTTTCAATTTAGCTTCTCCATTCCGCAATGTCAAGGACATCAAAGCGGGAAAAATGTTTTTATTGGGGTTGAAATTTTGCTTGCAAGTAAAAAAAACTACGATCCCATCATGAACCGGTTTCTTGTAATAATATTTTCTTCAGAAGGCTCTAGCTTATTTCCTACCTCAACATTTACAAGGGTTACCCGTTTTGGAATGGTATTTGGTTAAAAAATAGGGGGGGTTGACTTATACACTGAGTCGGGTTATACACGAGTATATACGGTATTTGGCTTCTTCAATATTTTTTTTCTAGATTAATTGCAATGAGCCTCTGCATATTGTGGACCTTGGCTTTGACAACATTGAAAACTTCCTTTTAAGTATTTCTGATCGTGTACCATTGATGATTAAAGCAGAAAAGGGTATGTAATGCCGAAAGTTACTATCTACTTTGTTTCTTTATTTAAATTATATTGTTTGCCAGTTTTAATTATTCCGATTTCAATCTTGTATTTTTATTTAGGAGTCAAAACCATTTTCCTCAATAAGGTAAAAGCAGAAGCTATGCTCAGAGAAGCTGAGTTGCCCATACAAGAAAATATTTTGCCAGAGGTATGATTAAATATTTTTTTCTGGGAAATTTACAAGAGCAGGATAATTTGTTAAATGAGAATTGCATTAAACAGGGTGGTAACAAAACCTGGAAATCAAGGAACTTTTTTTATTCGTGAAATATCAGGGAATTTTCTTGGAATTTTGCAAAATATCAGGGAATTTTTTCCATCTTGGATTACTTAAACAGCAGGTTTCGGTTTTTGTGATCACTACTAACGGATACTTGATATGTAAAAAAAATATTCTGGTTGATCCGATTTGCCTGAAAGAACAAACTTGGAGGAAGGATCAATTTCTCTTGCGAATCATGTTATAACATGATTCTCTGATCACATGATTCCTCTATACTCAGTTTTTCAGAAATGTAGAAAAGTTAGGTAGGCTAACCCATAATTTAGAAAGTCTTAATTCTCATGATTTTTGGATAAAATTTTCTGTACTAGAATTGTGTGTATTGCATGTTTTCTATGTAATTGTAAAACCAGGAAAGTTTTTGTGAAAGTACCTGGGAAATCATGGAAATATCAGGGAACTTTTTTTCAAGGATTTTACCATTTTACCACCCTGTTAAAAATTTGACAAATTATACATAGACGAATATATAGTTCTCTTCCCTCACAGTCCATCCCCAACGAGGCAGCTTCCCCGGACTGTGAATACAAGAAACAAGCTCTTCCGCTGGACAGTGGCACTTCCCACTTCATTGAAATTTACACTTCTCAAATCAACAGTCCAGTGCATCTATACATCCAGCTTAAATCTGATGAAACATCAACACCTCTCGAGAAACTCTCAAAGGAATTGGAGTGAGTAAATTGAGCTTTTGATGTTGGGCTTTGTTAAAAAAAAAACCTAAACTCCTTCGTGCAACAGCCTGTTAGTCCGCCAAGGCGTTTCAGGTTACGTGCCCAAAAACTTTAGGGTGTTGGGCATATATTCCGGTTAGCTGGTTAACTATTACCAGGTATTCTATCTAAGATTAAACATTTGAAAAGGACCACTTGGATTGTTCCCCCAGTGCACCATTGGTATCAATGTTCCCATCCTGGTGGCTCCCTGGCTCAAGGATTTAAGAGACAGGAACAAACTATTCTGGCCCGCTTTCGAAGTGGCCACCTAATGACAATGAGGGACTGGAGAGCCCAGTCGGTTAGGCACTCGCCTAGCATGCGAAAGGTCCCAGGTTCGGGTCCGTGCATCGCCAAAATAACTGCCGACTTATAAACGGCAGTGCAGCCAAAAATGTCCGACGAAAAATACCCCGTGTAAGGGAGTGCACGTTAAATAGCCTTCAAAGTCCTAACGCTGCGTACGATGTCGCCCTTATGTGTGCCTATTCAGGTGTGGCTCGTCAATTGACTGTGCTTCTAAAGTACGATGCCGGTCGCCAATAGCCCTTGTGTAGCTCTAGTGCGACGATAATTCAAACCTAGCCTAGCTTTGCCTGATCATATCCTCGCGTGCCTGGGACTCTCCAAGCAGGATTTGGCTGACAATCCTTTTTTAGTTTAAGATTTTTTTAGAGTGCATGACATCAAGAATCTGGTCTAGCACTGCTGACCTATGGAGTCATGCAACAACAACCTCACGTAGAACCCCCAATGTTTATTTCCCAAACATGCTTGGCCCTCATTTTATCGACCCACTTAAGAGATGAAAGGATGCGTCAATTGTGCTCGACTGGACTCGATCCCTGGACTGCCTATGTCGTGTTAGGCTATATGTGATATAAAGTTAAAGTAGAATTCTTGAAAATGGTAGAAAGAACCTATTAAGAATATTTTATACTTGAAAACTGAAGAAATTGCGTTAAAAAAATATGTGGCTATGTTTCTAAAAGAGCTAAGTTTTGTAGTAATATCAATTTTATTTTTTAGAATTGTCTAATTGCGTCTGAGAAAAAAATTTCATCATTTGCTTATGGATAAAAGGTTACCTACTTTTAAAACATTGGTCAATTGGTTTCATATCAATTTTTGCAATATAACTTTCAAGAATGCATGCCAAGAACAATGAATTCCTTTCAAAAACGACGAACACATTAAAAGAACGGCAAAATACATTTGAAGAGCAAAGAATATATTATAAGAACAGCGAATGCATTGAAACAAAAATCTGTCACTTGTAAAATTAACTGCTAAAAATTTCAATTGAACTGCTTCTGATTTTGACAGCAGCGAAATGAGTCTGAAATGTGAAAAAAAGTTGTCTTGGACAATTCAAGACAAATACTACAACTTTTTTTTTTTTTTTTTGCAGAATTGTAAATCTTCATATTTCATACCTGTTAAGGTTTTTTTTTCTCTTATAATACTACAATTACTGTACTTTTTCAAAACCCAGAATCAATTTTGTAGACATTTTATTTTGCAGATTATCTGCAAATTCCATATTTGTGGATGTCATGCCACCTGATTCCCTGGATAATCTGGAGTTTACTGTATACAGAAAACATTTACAATAAATTCTCATTCAAATTTCATAACTGATGAAAAATCTTTTATTGTAATATTACTAGCTTATATTAAGGCACCCAGATGTCATTGTCTGTTTAAGCCCATATTCCCTTTAAATATACAGAAATTTTATCTTTCAGAAACTTCTATGAAGGACCAGACAGTCAGTTCTACATTTTACAAGAACGGCACCTTAAAGTAGGAGCCATGTGTGCCTCTTTATGGCCACAAGACAAAAATTGGTACAGGGCACGTATAGTTTCTGTTAAAACCCCAGAGATAGTACGGGTAGGTTAACTTTTATTATTATTTCTTTCTTTTTATCAAAATCTTAGCTAATGTTGTTTGTTCTTTCATAACGGTCGTTGAGGACATTGTGTAGAGCCATTTCCTTAAAATATTGTGATTTGGATCCCAGTCGGTAAGGTGCTTACCTTGCATTCAAAAGGTCCCAGGTTCTGGCATTGCCAAAATAAACACCGACCTATGAACGGTCTGTGCAGGCAAAATGTCCGACAAATGGTACCCCATGTGGAGGGAGTGCACGTTACATAGACCACAAAGTCCAGACACTGCATATGGTGTCGCCCTTAATTGTGTTGAGTGCTTATTCAGTTATCAGCACTTCACTTGACTGTGACTCTCAAAAGCTCAGAGGCTTTTCATTAAAAGTTTTGTGGTCCTCCGAAACGTTGTTTACTTCAACAATTTTTTTAGCTTTTCTTTGATTTAGATGTTGACTAAAACAAAGGCAATCGGTTTGTGATAAGAGTTTATTAAGAAATTGATATAATAGTTGGAAATGGTATCACTGCATCATACCAAGTGGCAACCTAATGGGGGCAGAAACAGAAAAAATCAGGGATATCAATTATTCACTGTATTTTTAAATGATACTAGGGGGCGAAGCTCCCTGTTCGTTACCTCTCGCCAACCCCCAGGAATTGCTACGCAATTCCTATTTGTTTGCTCCGCAAACAAACATGCAAGACTTAAATGAGGATACTGCCAATGCAGGAATACTCATCGATACAATCTGGCTAGTCTCCGTGGGACTGCTCCAGGGCATCAAATAGCTCTAGCGCTAAGCAACGATCTCTACCAAAGCCACAGGACGCAACCTGAAGCAGCCCCGGCACAAAAAAAGCACACCTCCACACTTGCTTTCAGCGTTTCTGATGTTTCTGATTGGCTGAAGCTGTGTAAGTCACGTGGCTTTCAAGCGTCCAACAATTACAATTTTATATTAAAAAGAGCCTTACAATGCTTATCTTATTATTCCTTAGGTGTTTTATGTTGACTATGGGACAAGCGATGATGTTCCAATAACCCTTTTACGTTATCTAAAGTAAGTTTGTTTATATAATATTTTTTATCATATTTTGATAGTAGACCGTTACAGTTGTATTGAAACACTTTTTTTTCTTTTAGGATAACCTTTTCAAAGCTGCCTGCACAGGCTATAAGGGCTGGTCTTGCTCATATCAAGCCACCTAATAGGGTAGGATTTTCACTTTCTTTTGATTGAAGGAAGAAATGGTTTATAATTTTTAAACATGACCAAGAGGCAAGAAAATTGAAATATGAATGATCCAGTTTGGTTGGGAGTTGACTCTTGTTCAAAATAGTTGTCTGTATGAGCATTTGTTTTATCTTAAGGATGACTGAACATGATCAACTGGGGTCTCCTAACCTAAGTGCCTCTGTGTTAATCCAATCGAAAAAAAAATATTTTCTGAGCCACATTTCTCCAGCCGCATTGAATTATTTTTGAAAGCTGTTTTTTTTATCTGATAATTGTAGCACTTACAGGAGGTGACAATTCTACTTTTTGAAATTGGTTTGAATATTTTTTAAATTTTCAATAAATTAATTTTCTCGAAAAAATCAAATTATTTTCAAGAATTTGGATTATAAAAAAACTTATATTTTATCTACATTTATAATTAAAAAACATTAGTAAAAATATATTCAATACAGCTAGGGAAAAACAGAAGCACTCTATTAACACAGAAGCACTTTGGTTTGGAAATCTGAGGTCAAATGATCTCGTTTGTCGTTAAGAGTGTCTTTATTGAGATGTTAATTCGAAACGCCTGTTTCAGAAACTGAAAAAAATCATTGCCATTTTAACGAATTCTTGGAAAATACGATGCCCGTCGCTAATAGCCCTGTGTAGCTCTGTGCGACAATAATTTAAACTAAACTAAAAATGTCATAGCTAAATATTTTTATGATGGGTTTGCTTCTTTCCATAATTTAGCATCTAACAGATTTCTAATTAATAAGTAATTTTATGTATCATTGCTCTAGTTAACTTTCCTGACTGTTATGCAGGCAATAACAGTTAGGATTGTAGATTTTTAAGAAGGTTAATAAACCTGCAATATGAAAGAAAAATCTGAAATTGGCAGAGAATTCAAACATAAATTAGTCCAAGAGATAATTATCTCAGAGTGCATGCTAGTTTATTTTTTATAGCTTTCCTAAAAATTTATTGAAGGTCTCAAACTCATAAATTTATACTTTAGGAAAAAGTGTGGAATCCAGCGGCAAGAGAAAGAATGTTAGAGCTGTGTCACAACAAAGCGCTCATGGCAAAGGTGCAACATAAAAAGGTATAACTTAATTATGTGGATGTATTAGATCCCTTTAGTATCCATTTGCCTTGGGTTCTCTCTCAAAATTAAATATTGATGTACTTTAACATGCATAGTAGATAATTCAAATTCACTGCCATCTGAGTGTTACAATTGGTTGCAAGAGTTGCCTACGCAAAAAATGGCTCTCAATTCCGGGAATATGCCAAGTCTGCAAATGCTTTGTCTCCAATAAAGCAGCCACGTTAAAAAACTAGTTTTTCCCTGTAATGCATGATTATTTTTTTTCAACCCGAAAAAATATATTTGTATCTTTAATACTCATACATTATGGGAAAAATACTGAAAAAAATAAACTGCATTGGAATTTAAATAATTTCAATTTTTTAAATTTTGCCATGTGACAAAAACCTACAAAATTCCAATTTTGATAAGAATGACTAGAAAACTACTTAATATATTTCATAATAACTCTCTTTAACTATAATTAATTTTCAAAACAATTTATTTGTACTTAGTACTAATATTATTATACTTTGAATACTGCCAAAAATGTAATTTCACAACAGTTAATAACCTCACTCTTTAATTTTGAATACACTTTTACTACTGTCATCTATGAGGGTTATTAGTAACTAAAACTTCAAAATGGAATGTAATAGATGAAAAAAACACAAATTTGTCGAGAGGGAGCTCTACTTTAATAGAATAAAGTGGATCATGTTTCTTGTTGCCATATCATATGGCAACAGTATGCATTAGAGGGTTAAATAGCCTTTTTTTTACCCTTCCACTACGCCACAAAATAACCTTTTTATAACCTAAGGAAACCAATAAAACAAAACTCTGGCAGTTCTTTTTTTAAAAATAAACATTCAAAATTTTATTTTTAAGTTAAATATGTAGGAATCCAGCACGCCATAACAATAATTTTTACTCTGAATAATATATACAGTTACCTGTTATCTTCATTGTAGAACATTTGAAAAGTAAAAAGCATTGTGATTGTTAAAAACAATGTTTTCAGCCATCTCTTGATAGGAAAGTCGAGTGACTTTATGTTGTATCTAAAGTCACTAACAGTCTTAGAAATTGGATTGGAAGAAAGTTTAAGAACAATATGTGCTATGAACTTAAAAACCTGGGAGCAAATCTGTATTATCTAGGAATCATTTTTGGAGAAGAAAAATTTGTTTAAGAATTCAGGCAAACATTTTGGATGTTTACTGTGCCCAATCGTACGATTTTATTTTAAAATCGTCAGTTTTGCAATCCTAGAATCACCAGAGTTTCCCAATTATAGAATCAGCGATGTTCAAAATGTTATGATTTGCCATGTACAATACACAGAGTGTATGAATATTAATTTAAATTTTTCATTCACCAAATTTCAATATCGCAGTTGCATGAGTTTACTATCACCGCAGTTGTACAATTTAACCCTTTCAGTCCCAAAAATTTACTTTGCTACAGAAACATCTGATATTCACAAAATAAGCTTATTTAAGGTCAAATATACGAATTCCTATTGAAAAAAAATTCATTTAAATTTTTTATATGGTTTTTGAAACTCTGCCAAAAATTTTTAACTGTGGAAAACAAAATAAATATATATATATATTACTTAAAAACACTTCGAGTTATATATTTTAAGGTATCTGACCATATTATTGAAAAAAAAATAGCAATTATTTTAACCGAAATAGTTTAAATTGTGTTTTAAATATGGGGAAGTGAAGTGAACTTATCAAAAATCAGGTGAAACGCTTGTTGGCTGTTTTCTAAATAAAAAAAAAATAGTAGTTCTGACTTCTATTGAGATTAATGTAAAATATTGTCTAATAGAACAAAGTGTGAAGAATCGAATGATGTGTGTTTGGATGTCATAACGGGACATAAACATTTTGAAAAAAATATTGAAAGTGATATCATGGGCATCACTGGGACTGAAAGGATTAAGACTGTCAAATTTGCGCAATATCAAGATTATTATTTTTGGCTGCATTTTGCTTAAGATTTAGTCGGATTTTTCGACCAGTCATCGTAATTTTTGAACCCTGGTCACTAACTGTCCCTTTTTTCCAGGATGATGTTCCCTACCTCTTAATTTGTGACACAAGTAAAGAAAAACCATTATACATTAACGACGCTCTTCTGGACGAAGGATTTGCCGCTTCCGTTTCGGACGATTCCCCCGACCCAGAGCCACTCCCTCCACAGGTATGTTGCTGTGAGGATTTGGAGAGTTTTGACACACAAAAAAATATTTCTTGCAGTTTTAATTTTCCATGTAAAAAGGTTTGACTTGTTATTCTACATAAGAAGATGCTCTAGAATACTGTAGCAGCTATGGATCCCAACCAAATAAAATCTAGTAAGGTCAGTATTATGCCATTTGCCTTCAAACCAAACAGATATAAGTTAGGAGTTCTAGAGGTTCCAAATCTCTTCAACTTGTCAGCCTGTAAATAGCTTGTTCAATAAAAAAATACACCATATTAGAAGGACTTTTGTACATTGCTGAGATCTGAGGCTCTGAACAGTTGTGTCCACAATATGCCTTGCTACTTGGCTGTATAGTGTATGTGAAAATTGTAACACCTATCATCTATAGCTAATATGTAGTGTTAATCCAAAAGAACATGCAAACTACATATATGCTTATGTGAAATTTGTTTGAATGATATTTTTTAGAAAAGCTATAATTGTCTCTATGGTCGTGGCCAATTTTAATAAATTTAAAATTGCAAAGCCAGCATTCCCGAAAACCTTTTTCAACTTGCAAAGATACACCCTCAGTCATCTCTTTTGATGCATTGTATTTTAGTGAATAATTACGTAAATCACAGTTATATAGTCTTTGAAGCCTTAAAGCTTATGCTAAAGTGATCATTGCTAAAACTTTTATTTACTGCCAAAAGATTTTTAATCATATTTGTAAAGAGTTAATACTGTAATTTATGACCTTATCTTGTTTACAGCAATGTCAGGTGCCAACTGTGGATCCTCAGACGATCGAGAAGTGTTTGTATCAGATTGTGACAAAGAAAATGACAGATCTTGCGTTTAACTACCAAGGGCCCCTGCCTAACCGCGGATATGCTACTGGCCAATCAGCATTTGAAACTGTGCCCAACCAGACCTCTGCAGGATTTGCTTCTGGCCAATCAATGTTTGGAGTTACAAATAACCAGATAATTCCTGGATCTTCAACCTACCAATATCCTGCGATATTCGGTACTGGCCAACCATCTTTAGAAACCATGGCTAACCAGCAACAGTCCCCAGGACAGTCATTATTAGGAAACATGAATTACCAGAACTTTCCTGGATCGTTCCAATCACCACCAAGAATCTGCTCTGGTCAACCATCTTTTGATGCCGTCTCTAATCAGCTGCCTGCTGGCAATATGCCTCCTGGATTTTCGGCAATCCAGTATTCTGCAGGATTTGATGCAGGCCAGTCACATCCAGGGACCATGAATAACCAGTTCCCCCCAGGATTTGCTCCTTACCAGCCCTTTGCGGGAGCTGCTTCTGGTTTTGATCCTCAACCAAAGGACCAGCCGAGTGACTCAACAGATGGGAGGTGAGATTTCTATTAACAGTATACAGTGGTGGCCAAAAGTGTGGACACTTTTTGAAAATTTCATATTTTTCAACTTTGTGTGATTACAGAATATATTAATTGTACATCAAATTGAACAATTGTTTTTCAAATTAAAAGTAATTTAATCTTTAAGAGGAACTCTGTGTGAAGATCGCTGAAGCCGTCTGTGAGACCTTTGGTCCCATATTATCTATATCCATGGACACAACATCATCACCATCAAAGTAATTTCATGCAGAATTAAAAATAAATACAGTATTACAATATCCATATTACGAATAAGTTATGCAACTAATAGTATGATCTGTCTTAGTTTTGCAAGTCATTGAACCACCAACTTGTATTGCAATTTCAGCACAAGAGAATCAGTTGATTGCGATTGTTTGTTCAACTAAAATTAGCATAACTTTATTTTTAATACAGCTACTTTAATTCTGCTTGTTTAATGACATTCTACATTAAATTACCTTCAATTTAATATTTAAATGTTTGTATTTAAGTGAAATTTAATAGATGCAAGAACACAGGTAACAGTTGAAACACATGAAACTTTCAAAATGTGTCCACACTTTTGGCCACCACTGTATGTTTGCAACTATAATAACAGTGCATGTTTGTAAGGAGTGTTGAAAAACTGACTCGAACTGCTAGGACTAAGGGGAATAGTTTTACAAGACACTTTTGTAGGAAGGGTATGAATACTTTTCCTTACGGTGTTTATTGAGAAGGAAATTGCACAAATAATTTCATACACAATAAAAAAAAGCTAAATTTCAATGAATTTACTTTTTTTATGATATTGCAGTACAGTAAATTCCCATTACAATGAATTCCAAGGGACCAGAAAAGTTCTTCGTTATAGTGGATTGTTCGTTAAAGCGGAATTGTATTAAAAAAAATATATACTTTCAATGAACAAGTACTAAATAATATAACTAAGTATTAAAAGTTTGAAGATTTCATTACTTTTAGACGTTAATCTATATTTTTTATTTTGGCAGTGACTTTTTTGAAGATGATGATGATTTTGATGAATTTATGGAAAAAGCTAGCACCGTTTCAAAAAGATATGTTAAGAGGTAATTTCTAATGTGTTTATCTACCTTTTACTCAAAATTCTATCTTGAAGTTAATATTTATTCCATGGTAAAAGATGTTGGTATAAAATCTTTGAGGTATTTTTAAAAAAGTATATGTAAACAATCCATATGTATGTCAATGATACAGTAGTGTCTGGAAATCGTGTAATTATATGGCTCCAAAGCTACCGAAGACAATCTTTGCAATTTTGACATCTATATTTTGTACAAAGTAGATCAGCTTTGTCTTCAATACCATTGTTTATTCCTTTGGCCTGGATTGCTGGGCCGTTGAACATGTGTTGGGAACGCAGTGGGGATGCTTTCTGGGCAATAAGGACAAAATTTGGTGAAAATAGGCTGTTTGTCCACAGAAATCCTCACCTTCTTTATTTGATTTATCCTAATTCTGGTTACAATTGTCAATATTACCATATCACAGTTTTTATTAGCTTGTTGACTGATAAGTCTTTGGCATCGACAAGGGTTAGGCAGTTGGGTGGCTGTGGAGAATTATGGGATGTATTCACTAACTCTTAGGCAGTGTTTTGAAATTCATCAAAAAAAATTTAGGCGCAATCAATAATAAATTAATAATAATTTATTGATACAATGAAAATGTTTTACAAAATAAAAAAGCGCCTGGATGGGCAGCTAAGGCCCTTACAAAGCTCTGAGCCACTAACTAAAAAAAATAGGCGCAAATGCAGAATCTCTAGGCATAATTGCTAGAAAAAAATATTACATAAATGCCTATTTTTTGTTATATTAAAGCTATGCTTATCACACATAAAAGCCATTTTTTATTACAAATGTACTATTTGTGCAGTAGTTATCCATAAGCTCTGGATGTCTACCAACAATGATATCTTCAAACCAAAGCTGGATTGCATTTCTTGAATTATAATCATCAGTAGATCTACCGTTAATCATGTTTTTTCACTGCATTTCTTATTTCGTAGTATTTTTTTTTTCTGTTAGGATTTTTTAACATTATAATTATAAAAAATGGAAAAAGTCTGTATTGATGATTCTTAAAACTAGTTGCGACAACTGTGACTAAATTAGTTTTATGGTAACAAAACTAAAAATTTGGTCGGCGACTAGCAACCGGGAGTTTCGGACTCTGCTTATAGGCCTTCTCATTGTCAAAAATACTTACATGAGCGGGTATCTATTAAAAAGGATCAGGATCTCTGGGCAGCAGTGATTTTGTTTGTGAGCTCAATGATCTAATGGATGAGTTTACATTTGCCCTTCTGGATCGCTTGCAATGCTGATCTACAGTCACAGAAGATGTACTTCGATCGTTGGTCTTTGTTCCAACGAGCTCGTATACTGTGCATGTATAGTTGGAGGCGATGGTTCCCATAGAAATACTATGGCATTTCTGTGCTCCATGTATCTCTCAACTCCGTGTAGTTAGTCACAATTCCGTTGCCAATAGCCCTTGTGTACTTCTAGTGCAATGATAATTTAAACTAACTGCAGCAGGTGTCTTTTTTATCTGGATAGAGGTCCTTCTAATCTGGATATGAAGACCTCTCTCTAGATCAGAGTCGGAAGAGCTGTCTGTGTAGACGATTGTCATATCTTGAATTGAGGTTGCGAGTTCCCTAATAATGTGGAAGCCTTTCTCTTTGATTAATGTGGAGGGTTCTTTCTTGGTGAAGGTTTGTGAGAGGGCTACTGTATTTAAGTTCAGTTTACTGCTTTCCCAGATGTCAGACTGGCCTATTGATTGTGCTTCAAAATGACGTGATGTGCGAAAATAGCACTTGTGTGGTTCTAATGTGATTTTAATTCAACCAAAAACGTTTTTTGTTCTAAATTATGCAATCGTAAAAGTCTTATTGTAATTTAATCGTTAAAACACAATATTAAAGGCTTATTTATAAAACAAACTTTATTCTTCAGATCTCTTAACTGGCTATAACATCTTACTTTTTCGAAAACCTGCTACAATCACGTGATATCTCACGATCTTGCAATCATCGAAATCTGAGTGACGCCAACAATTATATATTTATGTAATCTTGATCATTTGTATATAGGATCCACACAGAGGATGGCTATTTGTTCCACATCTTGATTGTGGACGAACAACTTTACGTTTCAAGTGGGGACATCTCTTCTCTCATTTGGTGTATGAATGAGCCAGACTACCTGTTGACAATGGTAAGGAACTCTTTAGATACCAAATTAAAAAGTGTATTCATTTATTAATGTGAAAAAGGGATTGGTTGTGTAAGAATCTCTCACGATTTCTACTAATTCATTATTATTAGATTCTTGAGCAGTTTATTTTTTACTGATATGTACAGGAATCCGCTATTTTTTTTTTATTTTTTGTTGAAATATTTTGGAAGGAATAGTTTGTCTGAAATCAAATTCGTAAACGAAATCAAATTTTTTTAAAACTAAGTTATGAATTAAACAAAATATTTAAAAAATAATGCTATCACTAACAGTTCTTCAGGCTCCAAGTCACTGCTTTCATCCCGCTTGTTGATACTGAAAAATTTTGTATTTCAGTATGCAAGTAGATTCCTGTACATATATTGATACTAAATTAGGAAATTTAAAACCTCTTAAATGACCGTAAACTCATCACATGCAGGCAAAAAAGCACAGTTCTTCAGTACAATTTCGGTATGAGCTATGTCATCAGCTGTTCATCATTTTTCAAACTTTTAGGATCGCTGACAATGATTGAGAAGATCGTCTCTTTTGTAATTAAGTAAATACTAAATATTGCACAAACATAAGAAATATTTTAGATTTGTAGGAGTTAATCAACATTCTGATTCAATTTTTTAAAAAAATGCTGAACTTGCTCATTGCAGAACCAAAATCTATTTTAAAACCATAATATAATATATAAGCCCTTTTGTAGAATAAAGGTTCACCAGATAATTATAATTTACTTAAAATAATTAAATTTTTTAGTTCTCTTTGTGTTTGTAACTATTGTACTTTTACTTTTTTTTCAGCTGCAAAGCAATGATAAGATTTTTGAATCTCGGTCCGTTTTTGAAGAAGGAAATGAGGCAATGTTTCACCAGTTTGAACAGTAAGTTCCTGACTACTATTTTTATAATTACCCCGTTAAGTATTGGACATTAGGTTCTCTTGGATTAATTATTGTCCTCTAACTATTGTTCAATGAATAAATTGTCTAGTTAAAAAAAATTCTGATGCAGATGCAAGATGTATTTTTTTTTAATTATTTATTTTTATAAATAGATTTCATGTCAAAGGAATTCAAAGAGGAGATGAAACAGAATGCTTAATTATCTACCCTCTCCATAGGTAATTGCATTTTTACTTATGACTGCACACCAATATGTAATTTATAACTTTGCTCTATCTAACTCCTTGTAGTTTATTACCACTGCCTTATATAAGGTGTCAAGTTGTATTGCCTTATGTAAGTTGTTATCCTTCACTCCATGTAACTCCATTTTATTTATTAATTCATGCTACTGTTTAACCACTGCTTCATGTAATTTGTTACCATCTTTCCACATAACTTACTTAATGTTACCAGGGGTCTGTCCAGAAGAAAATTGGGTCCGTTTTGGGACCCTTCACAAAATTCAATTCTGCAAAAACGGACCCTTCACAAAATTCAAAAGGGGGAAAAGGGACCCTTCACAAAATTCAAAAGGGGGAAAAGGGACCCTTCACAAAATTCAAAAGGGGGGAAAGGGACCCTTCACAAAATTCAAAAGGGGGAAAAGGGACCCTTCACAAAATTAAAATAAGTGAAAACGGATTTTTCACAAAATTCCCGCCCTAAACAAAACAAAAAAATCCCAGTAGAACGTCACAAGAACAAATTTTTTGAAATTACTAACTTTGGCAACTATTATACCTTCAAGTACAGCTTCTGTTGAGGCTTTTTTATCGAATGAACCTCATTTGTTCTGAATTGAGAAGTAAATTGAAACAAGACACTTAAGTCAGACATTTGAGAATCGTTTTGAATGGCCCAATGTTCTTGCATTATTGATATTTTTAAATCTAATGGTGCCAGAAGGATAAAGTTGCAAATGTTTCATTTGTATTTTAGCTACCCAACTTAAAGTAAATGTGTACTCTAATATTGTGGAAATTTGTATTCAGATAATTAAATACTATAATAAAATGTAATTTGGCATTTTGAAAAACTGTTTTGTCTACTAAAGAGTCCTGTTTAACAGGAAACTTTCAAAATATGCAAATTTTTATAGGGAAAGCAAGTATGATAAAAAAAATAAGAAAATCAAATTCTTTTTGTATTTTAAAGGTTTCTTGTTGAACGAGAGCTTTTGTTCTTAATTTTCACAAAATTACCCTATAGTATTTAAAAAATTTCACAAAATTAGCATATGTTCAAAATTCTGAAAAAAAAATTCACAAAAAAGGGACCCTGTAAAAATTTCCTGGACAGACCCCTGGTTACTTTTTGCCACTGCTTCATGTAACCATGTAATTTGTTATTACCTTTTCATGTAACTCCATTTAATGTATTACTTCATGTTATTTTTTTACTACTGCTCCATATGACCATGTAATTTTTTACTATCTTTCCATTTAATTTATTACCATTACTCCTTGTAATTTATTGACATAAATCTTTCTATTTTATAGTACCATGAATATTCTGAATGAGTACGGACATCCTTCCGTAGAATTGCGCCAACAGATCAAAAATGAAATGGAATCTTTCAACCCTAACCTACCATTTTGGCAGGTGAGAACTGTTAATTTTTAAAAAAATAGTTGCTAATTGCATTGTTTGGCCTGAATTGATATTTTTTGTCAGTTTTAATTTACTATTTCCTTCTTTCTTTATTTGCTTTAGAAAATGCTCCATTTATACAAGCATAGTTCAATTTTTTAAATATTTGTTTGTTTTTTTTTAAACTGAGACTAAAAACAAATCTTTTTGAGTCAAGTGTTATTTCTTAGATTGTCTGATTATTGCTAATTCAAAAAACCCATTTAAATAAACCTAACTTTTTTTTGTATTTTAAACTACTAGTAAGCCATAACAAAGATATTTTCCATGACTTAAATTTCAGTGGTATTGGGTTTTTTGAATAATTATTTCAATATTAAATATGTATTGCCTGTTAACTTAAACAATTTGTTTTAGGAACTCTCTGAAATGGAAATACCTGATCCAAATGAAACTTTTCCTGCAATGTCGGACGAGGAAAAGGACAACAAACGGTGCCTTTATGAGCTTAAGCTTGCTAAGGAGGGAATACGAATGAGGATGTAAGCCTTACTTTATTTTTATATAAGCTATAGCAAATAAATACATGTTCTTTCCACATACTAAAAAAGTTCAAATTGATCCAAGTATATGTACCATTTAATCCGTTATAGGATAATAAGGTTATGTTACTGTTGCCGCTTGTTATAAAGTGTAGAATCCTGTTGCTTATATTAAATTCAAAATACACAATAAAATGCACGGATAAATGTCATCTCAATTTCCCGCTTGAAAACCTTTTAGCTCATTTAGCGCATTTTTGCTAATTTGGTGAGGAAAAGATATGGCTACAAACATACCCATTCAGCTCTAGCTGGATAACCTTCACACTACCAACCAGCGAATAAATTATTCTAAAAAACATTTTGCTTATTTGGCGAGTTTTTATAAAAACTTGGCGAGTTTGGAAAAGTATTTGGCAGAAAACTGAAAATATGATGAAACCCTAATATGCAGCTCTAGTGTGATGGCCTTGAACAACCGTCATAGTTCAGTAATAGCTTAACAATGCATGTATTGCTTAAATACGCATACATGCAATCAACAGAACATCCAGTGAAGAAATCATCAAATAAAATCCTAGAATTTAGACTGGCCGTAGTTAAATCAATTAAAACATGTAAATTATTCTTCAAATTAGGAATTTAGTTTCTGAAAGTAATGCCAGCAAAATGAAATAAACATTTTCAATTTTAATTATTTTCATAAAAGTTTATTTTAATTTTTTCAGCCGATGGCAACTGGAAAGAAAAAAAATGATAAAATTTGAATGAAAATGGTGTAGTTTTTCAGAAAGTCAAATCTTATTTATAATACGACATTGTCTTTTAAGGGACCAGCTAAAAAAGATAATGGTAGCCCATCCTGCGAGAGCCCAAGCATGCCAAGATGAGATGCAGAAGCATCTTAACCTAAATCAAAGAGTGGAACTGCGGATTGCTGAAATCCAACGTGTGTGCAAAGCTTTTTCATAAAGTAATCAAATAATCACTCAATCATAATCAATAATCATGTGAGTATAAAATCACTTTCCACACATTTATCTTAATGTTTACGAAAGTACCAATGAATCTGATCAAAATGATCTAATTTAATACATAATAAAATTGATGTTTCAATATTAAATACAGTACAGTTTCCGTTAAACATATAAAAATGGGATTTGTTTACATACAAAGGATTGCAGTATTAAATTTTTTGAATATTGCAATATTGAATTTGTTAATCGAAACATTGCCAGAATCTTAAGTAAACTTAAATAGGATGCGTTATTGAATCCTAAGGTTAAAGATATAAATAACATAATCCTAAATTTAAAAATAATGTATAAAGTAAACCATAGAAAAGTGAAATATTTCTTAAGGTTAAAAGTTTTCTTTATAAGATATTTAATTGATCAGATATATTTAAATTACCTATTATTTATTTGTTTTGATTATTGATAATTTACTTTTGATTATTTGTACTTATTATTTATTTCAGATTGTTTGATGAACATTTTGTTTCGTACTGTGCCTCAGTCATTCATGAATCAACTGTGATTAAGCATTCACATATCATTTGATTTCTTTTAGACTCTTGCCATTATTTTTTATTTCAAAGGACTTCTTATCTTAAAGCGTTAAAAACAAATCTTGTGAGAATTTCATTTTAGCCCTGTATATATTGTATTATTTACTAATATTGATATTGTGTTGTTATTACTTTATCATCATTCTGTTAGTCCAGTTTTGGCTTTAAAAAAATTCATCTCTTTATTACTAAACTGTAAAAAAAATGTACATAAATGTTTGTTAAGTCTGTTTATTATGTAAACAAGAAGCTTTCCTGCTCAAAAAAGATGTACTGTTTAGACTGTAAATATCAATGTTTAAAGTTTTCATGTTGCTTATTTTGCAGTGTACTGTTGCTGTAAAGTCATTAAATTGTTTTAATTTTTAAGACTTCGTATTATTTTCACCAAAACTGCATTTGTTTGCTATAACATTTCAAAATTAATGAATAAAGATTTATAGGTCAGTTTAAAAGATACAAACATTGCAAATCTATTTACTTGTATTACAAAAAAAAAAATAATAATTTCCAAGGCTAATAAGGTACAGTGGTGGAAATTGATTTATGAACTGACAGTTTTTTAACAGTATTTCTTTATTAAATGCATTTTTATCGATTTAAATTTTATATACCATACAGGCTTTGCATTATAAACAATGCACGTAAATAAAATTTTATATAAATTCGTAAACTATTTATTTTGTTGACATTTTAGTTTTAGCATAGGGAAATTGATTTATGAACTTTTGCATTCAATCTCAATTAATAATTGCTAAAACTATTTTTTGTCGCTAATGCTTCCTTGATTTTGTTTTTCATAGACAAAACAAAAGTTTGGGTCAAGTTTTGGTCAAACAATTTGCAGTTTTTAATGATTAAGTCCTTCTATTCCATAACTGATGCACACTTCTTTAAAATCATACTCCATTTGAGTAAATTATTCAAACCAATTGATCTCGGACATTAATCTTGGGGTTTAAGTCATGGCTATTGGAAGGGTGATCTAAATGAACAACACTTAGTCCATTAAACAGTCTTTAATTTCGTTTGAAATGTGGATACTTGCATTATCATGCGTAAAAATCTAATCAAAAGCATAGTTTTGCAACGCAAAAAGGAATTAAAGAATTTTCTAGAACTAATCTGCAATAAAGTGAGTTTCAGAAACATAACCCTGTTTCTTCAATCATAAGATATCGGGGCCCAAACCATCAAACTTCCACCACTAACATTTCTGCTGAAGACAGATCTTGGTTATTTCCGAAGATCCTTTCAATAACATTTTAAACCATCACGTCCATCCAAATTGAACTTTTTTTCATCAGAAAATGTCACTTTTTTCCCATTTCTCTCCCTCCACCCCCACCCAATCCATTTTTATGTAGTTACGAGTATATTTTAATAGCCTGTTCTTATGGTGAAGAGTAAGCTTTGGACCAGCCTTCATTTTGGATCATTTCAAGTTCGACGACGATATCAATATTTGTCCTACTCTTCTGGGAGTTACAGGAAGTGATTGTTCATAACAAATTCGAACTGTAATGCGCAAATGCTGACACAAATGGTAACTTTTTGGGATACCAGTCGAATAATCCTGCTTTTGTCCCTCGTCCCACGAGGGTTACACCTTTTTTAATGGTGGTTTTTGCCGAAGTCAGAATGATTCTTCAAAAATTTATGAATTGTATTTATTGATCTTTTAATTAATATGCTAATTTCTCTTACAGATTTGTTACAATATTATATAAGGGTCAATTTTTTACCTTTTTGGTTTCAGGCAGTCCCGCAAGCTTTCCTATTTAGTAAAATGGGAATTAAACAGATAAATTTCAACAAATTTTGCCTTAATCTTATTTATAAACACTGATAGTAAGCTCCCCTGAAGTTCAAATGAAGAACTAGTTAAAATATTTGGTACCTGGGTTCAAAATAAATTTGAGTTCATAAATCAATTTCCATCATTTGACATGCTTAAAAACTAAAATTAGATATATTTTTTATTTAATATCATTTTTTGAAAAAAATTATGTGTGAAATTCCTTTATTGTGCTCCGAATACCCAACACACAAAATTTGAATTGTTAGCACTTAATACAAAGCGATATCTGGTGAAAAGAATGTTAGTTCATAAATCAATTTCCACCACTGTATGGGTAATATGTATTTTTCTTTTGTTGTTAACAAGTATGTTTTTTCATAAATATTTATTGGAATACCCTAGACTTATAAAGTTTTGTAAATCATTGGTAATTTTCTGGAAACTATTGCAATTTCCTATCATTTATATACAAAGTACATTCATCGCTTTTTTCCTAGGGCTGGGGAGCCCAGTCGGTTAGGCACTCGCCTAGCATGCGAAAGGTCCCAGGTTCGGGTCCGGACATCGCCAAAATAACTGCCGACCTATAAACGGCCCGTGCAGTCCAAAAATGTCCGACGAATAATACCCCGTGTAGGGGCGTGCACGTTAAATATGCTCCAAAGTCCTAACGCTGTGTACGATGTCGCCCTTAACGGTTGCGTTGGGTGCCTATTCAGGTGTTGGCTCGTCACTTGACTGTGGTTCTAAAATACGACGCCCGTCGCCAATAGCCCTCGTGTAGCTCTAGTGCGACGATAATTCAAACCTACCTACCCTTTTTTCCTCCTAATGCTATTTGTTTCAATAAAACAACATATTTAACTAACAAAGAATCAGTTTTTATGGTAAAATAATGTAATTTATTTACTACTGCAGCTTCTCCAAAAAAAAAAAAAAAAAAACGTTTTATTAAACAGTTTTTTTTTTTGTAATACTTATGCAAGTACATGCAACTTATTATTTTCCTAAATAAACCCATGTATAGTAAACTTTTATTCAATCAAAAAGCTTCTTTCCAAAAAGACAAATAACTTTTAAAACTATTCCTGTTGAAGTTTGTGATGCTCAATTTAATTCTATAATTTTGAATCCTCTATTTAAATGTGCACCACAACAATTTTCTGTAAAAAAAAACAGAAAAAAATGCTGCAAACAAGTGCAGGGCCGGACTGGCTCCCTGACAAAGGCGCAGTTTTACCGGCCCTTCCGGTTGCAAAGGGCGCAAAAACAATTCGGGGGGGGAGGGGGGGGGGGCAATTTTTAAATATTTTTCAATTTAAATTATTTGTAATTACAATTACTTTTATTACATTTATATTATTTTACAATAACTTTTACTTTTATTACTTTATTTTTTTTACATTTATTTCCAATTAATATCTTTTTGAATACTATGTTTTATTTAAAATAGAATTTTAATTTAATTTTTCCGTTGTAAATGCAGTGTTTGAGTATAAAGTATTACTCTTTATGAACATTAGTTAGTTTTATTTTTATAACTTATATTTTGGGGGCTGGAGAGCTTGAATACGGAAGGTACCGGGTCCGGGCATAGGTAAAATAACTGCAGACCTTTAAATATGCTCCATGGTCCCGACGCTGCGTACGATGTCGTTGGGTGCCTACTCAGGTGTCGGCTCGTCACTTGACTGTGGTTCTAAATTATAGTGCCCGTCACCAATAGCCCTCGTGTAGCTCTAGTGCGACGATAATTCAAGTTAAACTAAAAGAAAATAACTCATACCTTTAATAGATAATTGATATTTAATTTTTAAATAAAAAATTTAATATAATAAATAAGAAAAAATAGATTTTATTTGAATGTTTTTTATTTAAAAGTTTACTAGATAATTTAAATCACCAGTTTTGTTGTAAAGAAATTGAACGATGATATTCTAATATTGAATTTAAGTGCGAAGTTCGCACTTAAATTCAATATTAGAATATCATCGTTCGCATCAGCGCACTGCGAACATAAATTAACATTCATTTAATTAGTAATAAAAATTTGAATGATAAGTTTAATTTGAATTATGGTAGCACTAGAGCTATTGGCGGGCGCTAATCGAGACAAAGTAAAAAAGAAAATTAATTTTCATTTAAAAACTTGTTTTTTTTTTAATTTTTTGTTAAATTAGAATATTTATATTTTGAAATTAAGAAAGAAAACAAAAGGGGCGATGTTAGCGAATCAACTTTTTAACAAAACAAAATAACCAGACATTCTTGAATGAGCACATCGCGTTTTGGCCGTAACATAGTGGGCACTTCACAAAATGGCTACCTGATTGTATTTCAATTACAAACAATAAATAGACAAAGATAGAAAAAATAACGGCCAAGTTAACAAACTATTCATATCTCGGACAGTTTACAAAAGAAATTTAAACTTACCAATATTATGCTCTTAGTACTCATGACAATCCAATCTTGATCTTAAGCAGAATAGTTATATAAAAAAATATTAAGTTGTGTGTGCTGAGAGAGAGAATGAAAAAAGCAAAAAACATCCATCCAAAGATATAATGTGTCTGACACTCTGACTAACAAAATGCACAACTTGAAAGCGATTTCAAATAAATCAGTCAATATTTTATTTGTATGTTTTTTTATACTTCTTGTAGAAAATATAGTTGAGACAACGGCGCCAGTCTTCTCCCCTAAAAAAACCCTACCTAACAGCGTCTGTTTGGCTATCAGTTAATAAATATCGTGCCTTTTACTGATTTGTGAGTGCGCAATATAGAAACTTAAATAACTTATTAAACTTATAGAAACTTAAGAAACTTATAGAAAAAAAAAGGAAACGGAGCCACGTGTGCGAAGTAGACTTTCTCTATATGGAATTAACTTTGGTTTTCTTCTTTTTATTGTTAAAAAATAGGATTTGACTCTAGGCCTGGGCAGCCGAAAAATGTTCGACGAATACCCCGTGTAGAGGAAGTGCACATTAAATATTCTCCACAGTTGTAACGTTACGATGTCGCTATTAACGCTTGCATTGTGTGTACCTTCTCTGGCGTCGGTTCGTCACTTAATAATAATATTCACGGTTAACTTATAATATTCACAGTTTAAATTATCAAAGAAAAAAATAATTAACCCTAACATTTCACACTTTTCCCCGAATTAAAAGAATTTTGAGGTTCCAAAAGACAAGGATCTTAGGCCTCGTCATTTAATGGGCCCGTTGATAAATATACTTTAAATTGAAGTTAAAGGCGCCCTACTACTCCTTGACACGTGTTTCTTCAGTTATTTCCTCATTTAAAAAAATCAATTCAGACGACATTATATGTATTTGAACGAAAGACATGAAGTACGTCTTGGCACCTTGTCGAAGAGCGGTATGTTAAATTAAAGGCGCTCTCTAATACTCCTTGACGCATGGTTTTTTTTAGATTCCTTATATACGTCAGAAATACTAATCTGCACCAAGTGTCAAAATTAAACAAGAAAGTCTAAAAGCGTTTTTGTGATATTGTACGATAGTACACTCTTAAAACAAAAGAGTGAATTTAACTCAGTCTGAGTTAATTTCACTAATTTCCAGTGTCGAAAATGCACTTTGTGTGGTGAAGTCCGACAGCCATCACTCCAAACGAGTGATTTTAACTCAGTCTGAGTTAATTCACTCCTTGCCAGCGTCGAAAATGCACTTCTCCTACTGGAGTGGATTTCACTCTTTTGTTTTAAGAGTGCAGGCACCCTAATACTGATAGTTAGCGCTGTTTTTTTTTAGATTCTTTATATAATCATATATATGCGCCGGCGGGAATTATATTCAAGTGACGAGCCGACACCTGAGTAGGCACCCAACGCAACCGTAAAAGTACGCAGCCGTAACCGTAAAGTCCCAACGCACACAGCATTGGGACTTTGAGCATATTTAACATGCACTTCCTCCACACAGGGTATTATTCGTCTGTACAAAAGGCGCAAAGGTGAATGACCAGGTTGTTTCATTGGAGTGTCTATGACCTATGACATTACATAAGGCACTTTTGGACTTAATTATTCACAATTTCAATATCTGGTGCAAAATATTATTTGAAGAAGCGTTTATTGTTTCATTGGAGCGCCTCGATATCAAATAAGGCGCCGTCGGACTTGTTGACAACAACTTCTAGGTGCATAAAGCCATATGGCGCTTCTATGAAAAGAAAAGCGCCTTATTTGTTTTTAATATTTGTCAAAATATTATATAAGTTAAATAATCAAAATATAATATATAATAAGTTTTTAATATTTGTCAAAATGGACAAAACGTCCCATTTAAAAAAAATTGTTTAAATTGATTATATCGCGTGTGTTAAGGCGTAAAGCCATGGAAGTTACCTTTGAAGGTTCTGTTTCGTCTAACCATCTCCTAAACGGAAAACGTAAGTTACCACAAATAAATAATTCCATTTATATGAAATTGTAATCGTTTATTTTTCCGGCTGGTCAGCGCCCAGTATAGAAGTGAAGGCGCCTTGTTAAGTATCGGCTTTGCTATTAGTACTAAGACATCACAAAATGACTCCCTAAAAATTATGAGTTTTTTTTTTTTTTTTTTTTTTTTTTTTTTTTTTTTTTTTTTTGGAAAGGGGCGCACCGGCCCGCCGGCCGACGGGCCGGCGGGCCAGTCCGGGCCTGAACAAGTGTTACAGGCAAGAATTTTTTAATGCTTCCAACTGCCTATTTTTATCCTCTTTACTTAGCTTTAACACAAGCAAGTTCACTCGTCATTTTGATCCACAGTCCAGCAATAACAGACACCTGATCCAGGCCTGACTAAAAAGTTTGTAACAAAAATATTTGTAATTAACAGTATTGTACCACAATCGATTTAACATGCCTCCCCAAAGCCGTTTATTTTCAGGATTTGTTTCCTTTCCTGCATGAACCTTTGAAAATGACGAGGACTGAAACAGCAAAGTACTCTTCTGTAGCATGATTTTTCAACCTACACAGCAACACCTGCTTGAAAGGTAAGTGGCAATTTTCTTTTAACTTAGGGGTTAACAATTTCTTTTTACATTGATTTTTACATAAACTTAACAGATTCCGGTTTGGAAAAAAAATAATTTGGTAGTCAAAACTGTGTGTGAAGGGGGGGGGGGGGGGGGGGGGGTACACGTTAAGTTTACAGATGACATTTAAAACAACTGAATTTTCATAATATCACTTGATGACTGTCTTGAGTGTTGTGTAACTGATTACAATTGAAGAGCTTAGTGGAAGAATGTGTTAAGTGACATTTTGGACGTTGTAACATTGTAACATTTTGGACGTACACACTAGGGTGAAACGAAAAATAATTTTTTATCGCTTTATCCTAGAAAAGTTGCCTCTTGGCTCGCTAATAATAATATAAATGTGTAAAAAAAGGATTTAATTTAAAATGCGTTCCGTTCGCTCATCGGGCTTGAAAATCGGAAATTAAGTATTGGAGAGGGAGAGTAGCTGGCTTGTCTACTTGTTAATAGTGTTTTAATTAATTTTTCCTTTTTATTTATTTGTACTAGGTACGAGAAAAATAATCATTTACATAATCAGTATAAAATTAGGGCACCCATTCGACTTGAGGCTGACACAAATTATATTTAAAAAATTAAATAAAACCGCTACAGAAAACCGCAAGTTGTGTCTAGCCCAGCTTTTAAGAACGTTCTTGTTTTACGATCGTCTGGAAATTGACATGAGTTATTGTCTTCGTCAATTTTTATTTAAATTTGTTTACATTTATTAGTTTGCGTCTGCCTGTCTGATTGCTAATGTTTATGACATTCTTTTTCTGATAAAATAGCGCCTTGCTAAATTAAATGTTCTTTTGTTATACATTATCTTAACATTTACACACACGTGACCATGGCATTTATTGATGACGACAATGTTAACCGTTTTCAAATGGCAGGCTTAAGGATATTTTATTTTACTTTTTAATCAGGGCAGGCTTTAGGATTTTAAAGTTATTTTTAATAAGCAACTTGTTACAGTTACTTAATATGAAAAGTAACTAATTAGTTACTTAATACGAAAAGTTACTTTTAGAAATTTCCAACCTAAAGAAAAATTTAAATTTAACCTTCTTACCGCTTTTTAAAGAGAACAAAGGTTAAGAAAATAGAGACAGAAGTGGGTAAGAACTAAAATTCAACATAGTAGTTAAATTTTAAATAAATTTAAGTCGAACGCGGAACTGTCGAAAATATCCGCGAAGAGCGGCGTGAGAAGTAAAGAATTTTTTCAATCAAGGGAAATAGAAAATTGAGATTATTGTAGAATATGCAACACCTTTCAAAGTTTACCGAAATGGATTTACAAAAATTAAGCACTGTGACGGACAAAGAGGGTTATACTTGTCAATTTTGTTTCGCAAGCGGGTGCAAGTTGCTATTTTAATACTAAGTGAAGAGTAAATTTTCTTATTTGGCTTGTTCTATTATTGCATTAAATTGAAATTATCGTGCTATACTTTGAAATATTGGGTGCTCGAGTTTCTAGTACCTGCCGAGCGTCATATCAAGATACTTTAAAAAATTGCACTTGCAAGGGGTAGCTGCCATATAGAACTTTTTAAGTTTGAAAGTTATTGAAATTGCCTTATAAAGGGGGGGGGGGGGGGTATAATTACTATTATATATGCGTATTGATTTATTTAATGGAAGTTAAAGTTTTGTACTATTATACATATAGTTTCGTTAACGACAATAATCCTCATATTATCTTATAATCATTAAAATGTGTCTATGATGCCCCTTAGGCGGTTCTCATGTTAGTTTCTGTAACCTAGGGATTGAAATGTAAGAAAATCTGCGTTTTCTCAAAAGACCAGTTACCCGACTCGTATTTAAACCCCTGTCAATGCAGGGCCGACCCCACGGTAGGGCGGTCCGGGCGGCCGCCCGGAGCGCAATGATCTAGGGGCGCCAAAATCACGGAAAATGAAAATAAACTGATCCAAAAATTAAATCACAGGCTATTCTAAAATCAAAAATTTCAAAATCGCTGAAAACGGTTTTTAAATCGAACCGTTTCAAAATCTAATGCCTCAATGTATGATAAAAGTTCAAGAAAAAACAAATTTAATACAGCTTGCTACATTTAAAAATATACCGAAAATAAGTTAAAATCAATTATAGTAACTAGAAAGTGAAATGCACTCAGATATTGTTTAATTGACTTCTTATTTGCACGCACGGAAACTTTTTGAAGTTCATTCAGTTATTAACTGAGTTTCACCCAAAAATGAATTAACCCGTTCTCAGAGTCCTCAATAAAGAAGAAATCTTAGCTACATATCTAGGGAAAACTATACAAAACGAAATTATTGAATTATTGCATGAAAACATAAAGCATCACATCAATGAGCAAGTTTAAAAGGTCAAGTATTATTCCGTGATTCTTGACTGTACTCTCGATGCACTAATTTCGAAACCTGCACCACAACACGTCATCCTGTCAGAAGCAAAACAATAAAGTTTTTTGGATGAGGGCCCGGATAAACCCGCTCAAGACCTCAAACAATAATATTTTTTTTTCACAGTATAGATCAAGCAATAAATTCTTTGGAAACCAGATATAATTTATTTAATACTCACAGTAATTATTTTAGCCTTTTGTATAATATTTTTGGTCTAAAAGGCTCATTGCAAAAATTTGGAAGTAGTTTTAATTGATGGAAATTCAAGTGATCTTAACACCCTGCCTGAAACTAGCCGATGAAATAAGGGTTGTTTCGTCATCTCTCTATGATAATTATTAACAAAAAAGAAAACCCCTGCTGAAGTTTTTTAGTTTAACGCTACGCTCAAATTCGCACCAAACCTCAGCAGTCGGCATTACTACTTACATTGCCAGTCACTACGGCTTCAGGGGAAAGAAGCTTTTAAAAACAAACAATAATTTTAGAAAATCGCAGAACGATGCAGACGCAAAATCGGCTTAATGGATTGGCAATAATAGCTATAGAACACCAAATTAGTGACAAATTAGACTTGAAATCACTGGTTCGTGAGTTTGCAGAAAGAAAAGTTAGAAAAAGGGCATTTTAATTACTTTGGTTAGTTAGAATTTATTTAAAATATGGGATATTAGTTTATTTAATTTTTGCTTTTTTTTTCTTTAAGTGCAAAATTGGTGATTTTGTTAACTGATATTTGAGTTGTTAATAAACGGGTTTTTTTTTCAATGCTTCCTTGCCTTTCTGATATGGTCGCATGAGATTTACCTGAAAAAAAAACGGGTGGGGTGGGGGCGCAAAATTGAGGTTTTTGCCCAGAGCGCCAAAATGTCTAGGGCAGGCCCTGGTCAATGGCATAGGTGAGTTAGGCCGTGACCTCCCGTCCTCTGTTCTCGGAGATCGCGGTTAGGCTTGCTAACTATTACGTCGCCTCGTCCCATTGATTATTATAGTTACTATATTTCTTATTGCTTGCTTCGTTTGCTCTCAACGTGTGAACAAAATTGACGAAGCATAATGGGAATTCATTTACAAACACAACTTCTCAATGAACACTTCTCATGTGGGACTAAACACTTTGAATTGGAATGAGCGCGAAACGAAAATTCACTCGTGCGAACTGAAGTGAGGAAGGAGAATGGATCGGAACATAAAGAAAGGATGAACAAAGTTTCAAGTCGTTGACTTTTCTTTTATTACATCATTCACTTATTCTCAAGTATCCTAATTCGGTGGGATGGTCAATCCAATGGATCTAATGCGTTATATATTATTTTTTGAATTGAGATGTTTATCAACGAATTGCTTTTAAATTAAAGTCTTCTATTTCACAAGATATAAAAAATATAAACAACTATGGCACTTTGGGAATTTGAAGTCATATGAATTGGTAAAATTGGCTTGTTTCATGTGACGTAGTTTCCTCCAGTCCATTCATGGGCTTCCATGGATCGGTGCTCCGATTTTGCTCTGTTCTCACGTCACCTAATTCACCAATCAAGGTTCGAAAAATATTTGTTGTCAATTGTTAATTCAATCAAACCCAAAATAATGTACTAAGCTCTATGGAGAAAGTAATCTTTCTTACATATTTACTGTTTCGCTTATTCTTCAAGGTATATGATTAAATGAAATGAACCTAAATAATTGATCCCCTTGCAATTTGCATAATTTTTAATAAGTGTGTCGGCAATTACTGAAGAAGGCATAAATTATTATGATTTATTTGCCTTCATGACACGCCTTTGTTATTGGCTTTACGCTAATTGAGTGTAAATAATTGCTTATTTGTTGGGACTTTTTGAAAATTGGTAAATAGCAAGAAGTCTTATCCCTGACCTGCCATATCTTCGGAGTTTATCCTGCCGTACCGGATTTTTAACTACACTCTTAATTTCTCTATCACATGTACCAATTGTTAAATTTTTGAAAGGGAAAACATTAAACTTTATCTTGGCACCTTTAATCCGAAGAATGGTCATTACCGAGTTAAATCGTCGAGTTCTCATCAGGTTGAGCCAAAGCTGGCAGGTTTGTTATCCTGGCTTCAGTACAATTAAATGCAAATGCAAGAACTTTTAAAGTATGTAATTGCCTTATTTTGTTACATTTCCTTACTAACACTTAATAGTAATTATATGTTGTTTTTAAAACTTCCAAACAACTTGAAACAAATATATAATCTTGATTTATATACGTAGTATCTGCCTAACTAAAAGCAGATTACTTGACGAGTTATCGGAGCTCCTACAAAATTGATAAATCATATGGAGGGCTCAGTTTACAAGTGGACCATGCACATTTTGTCATTTTCGAGAAAGCAGCAAAGAGTTCTATAGTAAGGTAGAGACTGAACCTGCGTGCGTGTGTGTGTCAACAGCACCATGGACCAACACGGAGACAATATAAGGTGGCATGTGGGGTGGGGCCCGATGGCCGAGTGGTTTGGATCGCCGGCCATAAGGCTAGTAGTCCGCGCTCTGTAACGGATGCTGGTTCGATTCCCCCCTTTGACCTGGGTGAACTTCCTTTCTCAGTATCAAAATTATAATTTAACTAGCACTTTTGCCACTCTATTCGGGCTCCTTAGTGAGCCATGGCAGCTCAGTACGAATCGTTCATCTACCCTACTATTAGAACTCTTTGGTTAGCAGAGCAATTGCATGCACCAACTATGCAGATAAATTTAGTGAAGTTTATCCTAGTTCTGATACTATCCGCCAGGCAGCAGAGATATTAAAAGAACGAAGAAGCAATTTCTTATGAAGCTTTACTTTAAACTTCTGTAGCACAAAAAAAGCTGTTTATGGACTTTCTTCACTTGCATTGCCTTCCATATATACAGCCTTCATGGGCTTATTCGGCAGTTGGGCACTGAGGATTTGGCTGAGTATCATGTCCTCATGAGCATACTCGACAATTTGGCGATGATGGTAAGCCTGGTTTTCATGGGATTTTATTCAGTAATCGGATTCAGGATAAGGTTTAACTCATTGATAGAGTTGCTGTGGCTGATGTAGGAATCAGTGAGTCTATTTGATGAAAAATTTAGTTTTAGCGCCCACAGTTACAGTTATTTACTGTATATGCAAAGATCGGGCGCCGGCATCAGGGTTAAACCGATCGTGGGTGTTCAATAACAAAATTGAGTAAATTTCACTCCAGAAATTCATTTTCCTCGCGGAGACCGGTCTCGGCCGGTTCCAATTTGGCGCGAATGGAGGTCGCGGCGCGCGCTATTTAACCCACTTCCATCCTGCGATCCCGTTTGGTCGTCGTCACTCTCTTCACTTCTGTGCACGCTTCCTTCAGACGACCAGCAGCTCCGCCAAGCCTTTATCCACCAGAAAGAAAGAGTAAAAGAAAATGGGGTTAAGGTAAGTCACTGCAACCGCTAAGACTCGTTTTCGTTTCCTCAGAGTGTGTGTGTGCTTGCGGCCGTTTTGGTTTTTGTTGATTGGAAATTATATTATTATACATGAAGGGATTTTATTATAAGTTGTCTGACGAGATTGAGTTAATTTTTTATTATATTATTACCCATTTTGTATTGCTCAGTACCTTCAAAGGGCTACTGGATAACAGTCCATAGCATCTATCCCTTTAGCACATAAAATATTTAGACTGGTATACTTAGAAATGAATGATAGGTTTTGGACTAATATATGTATATTTTTAAAACTCTTTGTTATTGCTATTTTCATACCACTATGTGAGATAATAGCGGTATTAGAAATTGTTGTTCTAATACCGATAATTTTACCGATTACAAATTTGGGGTGCAAACTTTTAGGGCTAAAACCAGTTAATCTAATAATTTTTTGTTTCGAAGTTTGTTCTCATTCTCAAAGGGTAAAGTTTAATAATTTTTTATGTTTAATAAACATTTTTGTTGTCTGTACCGCTGAAGTGTGTATAGCAAAAACTTAATTTATTAAGGGGCGGTAGAGGGTGTAAAACTTCAATAGAATGCACATTTCGATTCCCTGCCACATCTAAATGAAGAAATTTACGAATAACTTCATTTGAAGCTGAGATTTTTAAAAAACTGACTTTGTCCCAAAACATGTTAGCATAAGCTATAACACTAGTAGAGTTCATATGTAACAAAATATACATCAGCTAAAACTTTTTTTGAAAGCAGTCAAGTAAATAAATGTTTTGGCTGACCTTTGTATTGTTAATTTTTGATGAACGTAAAATATTGTCCATAACTCAACATGTATAAATTTTTTAGAAGTTTAAAGCATAGCCAAGTATTTTTTCCTTCTTAAATTAAAAACTCTTAATGTCAGATCATAATCATATACTCACTCGTATCATATCTAAATCCAACATCTAGAATTTTCATATTTGTAAATAATTTTTGTAATTTCTTTCCAATTTTTAACAACTTCAAAAGAAAACTTTCAAAAAAAAAATCTTTTCTGGTCTTCACTGTCTCCTTGTTGTTTCTATCGTTATTCCGTTATATTCTATTCTTTTAAAACTCTCAGCGTGATATTGTGTAGTGTAGTTGTTACAATGCCGGTTTCGTGTTCTTTGATCTTGAGTTGCAAACTGAAAAGTTTTTTTTTTTCAATCTTACCTTTGGCTGTCTGTTTCCAAATCCTGCTTTAGAAAGTTTAAGAGAGTCAATACACTAACTCATAATTTAGATTCACTCTCAAGTGAGTGATACCTAAACTTACACAACCTTGTATCGACAGCTTACGTAACGTAAAGCCGAAAACAAAGGATTTTTAATTGTGCTACTGGAAGTATTTTACCCATTGATGGACAAGACTTTAATCGAAATTAACATGTTTTTTTTTAACTTCAAAGGATACTATACTGCTATAAGGCGTATTTTTCTGATTAAATGTAACATCAGATTCATGTTGTGGTAGGCTTACCTAGTCAAATTTAAAATTTGTTTGATTTTCCTGAACTATCAAAATTAGCCCTGAAGTGTAAATTGAATTTTCCCTACACAATCCAATTACAGTATCGAAGACAATACTATTAGTACAGTTTTTCGGATATTTTGACCTGAACGGCAATGCCTTGCCATCTGATGGCGAATTGCAAGCTTTTGATATCGGATAATGCTTTAAGCTGCTTATTTATAGTCTATTTTCAAAGCAGTAATGTATAGATAATGTCACTGTCATCGATACTATTCTGGTTTAACCCAAGAAACCTAACCCTACCTGGAGTAAATATCTATTCCAGTTTCTTGCTCTAGGGTTTAAAAAATCACCATAATGCTTTCAAGTAAACCGAATCAAGACTTTTTCTCCCTCTCCTAAACAACCTCCAAACAGTTGTTAACTTGTGTATAGCCCTAATATTAGATCAAATCTACCTAATTTTAATCATATCTAGTGGTTTTTCAGCTTTTGGAAAGACCTTGGGCAAGTCGGGACTAAGTATCTCTCAGTTTAGACGTAAAGCCTGAAATATCTATCTTCCACTGTAAAAAATTATTCAGATTACCCCAATAAATCAAATTTTTATTCAAAGAAAAAAAATTGCATAGTTACTCCACTGGTTTTTGGGAATGCCCACAAGTTTTTCCAAGTCCAGATTGGACGTAGAGTGTATAAGAAAACTAAAAACACACAAGGAAAATAGGTCAATCTCATGCGTAAGTCGTGACTTATTGTAGAAACGGGGTTTTTATGCAAACTGAAATTTTGGGAAACAAGAGACCAGACTCTAATGAAGAATCCCACTCTTTTGACTATGCATGAGAATGAGGTTAAGCGAATATTGCATTCGATTAACTGAAGAAGCCGACGCTTTATGTCATCGGTGAAGGTTTGCAATCACAATTTTTTGTATTGGAAGTAGGTAAAAACCAAAGAAAATTGAGAACAAGTAAAATCGAAAATTATTTGCATTTGAGTTTCAGAATGGTTTTAACCTCTTAAATACTGTAAAGGCTGTCATAGACCGGTTATCAAACGAAGACGGATGTTTTCTGAGTTGATAAGGTTTCGACCTGAAGAAGAGCCAATAGTTAAATTTTTCTAGCAATTAACTAATAAATAGGAATGTGCCGGTTGGTATTATTATTATTTGATGTCGAACCCGTTACTTGATGCAGTTAAAAAAAATTAGATAGTCTTTATTTGACGTATGAAAGCTGTTAGCAAGGAACTGAATGAATAGAAGAATATGATTTGAAGTTCATTTAGTTACTTATAAAGTTTTTTTTATTGAATGAAGGAACTGTTGGTTCTCTATCGTTTCACCTACAAATCCTTTAATTGTCGAACTTGTTCATGTTGATAAATATTTAATTTATCCCTTTAATAACCTCAATTTCTTTTCTATGTACGTTCAACAGCGTTTTATGAAGATAAAGTAAGATGTTGGGTTTTTTTAAAAGAATTTTCTTCGTATATTTATTTTGTTACTAAATGAATCTCAGGACGATAGTTGAACATTATTGAAGGTGGGGTTTTTTTTTCGAAAGTGAAAGTGTCTTTGTGAGATAAGAAATCAGGTTTTGCCCGGAGAGGGCGTTCACACATCAGTGACCTATTCTTGAAAAAGAAAAATAAGAAAGATGTTTTCAAGAAAAACACCAAGGATAGGCGAATCTCGTGTTTTTGGGAGTTTACTTGTTAAAATTACCACGAAAGTAGTATCTTCGCCCTGTGGCAAGCGACAGGCATCAGAACTATGACGAAACTAGAATGGAATTTGGTAAAGATTTCACGAAGAAAGCTAAATAATAAAGTGAAACCGTTTACCTACCCTTTCATTGTTGTATCACTGATGGATTATTTGTTTCCGTTGGGTGTTTTTTTTTTCAAAGTTTCATCTTATGGATTTTTGGGCCTAGAGAGATGTCAACACCTCGCTGTGGTCAATAGCCCTCGTCTAGCTTTACACTCTTAAAACAAAAGAGTGAATTCCACTCCAGTTGGAGAAGTGCATTTTCGACACTGGAAAGGAGTGTATATTATCTCAGACTGAGTTAAAATCACTCATTTGGAGTGATCCTGTCGGAGGTTTAACACACAAAGGATTCACTCCAAAAGGAGAAGTGCATTTTTCAGACTGAAGGAGTGAAAATCAATCAGACTGAGTTAAAATCGCCCGTTCGTTTTAAGAGTGTAGTTCGACGATAATTCTACTTAATTCTCCATTGTGTGCAACCTTTCATTTTAAAACGGAATTCATTTCATTTTAATCCAAACTATTTGACTTAGTGACAGCAAAGGTTTTGAATCTTGTTGAGGAATTATTTGGTCGACAAGTTTATATTTGGTATACAGACCAAAGTGAAAGTGTCCACAAAATCAAATAAGTCTTGATAGAATGAATAACTTTTGATGTTCCATAAACGACAGTATTTTACTCTTAAAATAGATTCTTGTAGTGTTCTATAGCTGCTAATGTATCCTACTTTTTTATTTTGCTTCACGGAATCTGTGTTAATTTTATATTTCGTGATTTTTTTTGTCCAGTTCGCCTTTTGATGCGAAACATTAATCTTCTTCTGTCATAATATGTATGGCTTTTTGTAACTATGACATGGGCGTGTAACGATTTTAACAGAAACCACAAACCGCATGTGTTGCTCGTACAAAAGGTGTGTCAATCTTTTAACAGATGTCTACTCATATTAACCACTGTGGATGAAGTAGCTGCTATAGTGGGTCACAGTCGGCTTGTGACATGAGCTTTTCCCAAATGCAATTGTATTAAAGGTTCTACCGCATTTGCTTTTTACTTTACCGCAATGAAAACGCCCATTTTGCAACCCTAAGAAAATATCGAATTCCAAAAATGGATTTATTTTGAAGGCCGTGGTTTAATAACTTGCAAATGCAAATAACCAATTAAAATGCAGTTTTGAGTTTAAAGACTGAACAGTTGAAGAAAAAGTAATAATAAACTGGGAAACATAAAATCCAATATTAACGATTAACTTTGACTTATGACTTTGGATGGAGGGCTCTGTGTGAGCCAACCACTGTGACCAGGGGTCTATTGTACCAAACAATTAACTTTTATCAAAAACATTTTTTAATTCTAAATTTCAGAACTACTACATTAAAAATAATTTTTTTGCACGCGATTTAATTTAAAGAAGATTTATCCTTTATGTTATAAAAGTAAATTTTTCAATGTCATTACATTGAGTGAGAAAATTTTGAAGCTTCAAAAATAACCATTGTTCAAACTTTTTACAGACGTATATGTGTCCCGAGTCTGTTGCTGTCGTGAGATACGCGTGTTAATATCGCTTAAATCAATGTCAAATATATCGAAACATATTGTTTCGATGTAAAAATGTATTTAAGGACATTTCCTGCTACAAAATGGACTTTTGTTACGAGTCAAGTATGTGGACTTCTAGGCTATTAAATCCTTATGAACCCTTAATCCGATGCTTTGTTTAAGATAGTATCTTTAAATTTCGTATTTTAATACCATACGATTATGTTCTTGGACCTTCTTTTGAATATTGAATTATTATTCTTTATTCTCGCCGACAGGAAGTCTTATTGTTTGCCGCGCCGTCGCCCAACCGGGTTGAATTGAAACATTCGAAAATTACTCGGAATAAAAAAATGGATTAAAATTTCTGGCAACATTATTTCTACTCCATTCTTTCCTTGTCCCAGCTTCCTTTCACTTCAAGGTAGACATATTAAGAAAAGAGAACTTTCACTTTTTTCTTGTTCGAAATCGAATTTAGTTGCTTCAGGGTATTGAAAGCTTTACCAACCTCCTTTTGATGTGATTTATCTTCGTTTGGTGGCCGAATTTAGCATCCATCTTGAAAAACTGCATCAAATGTTGCCATTTCAATGTAGAAAGTCGATGCGTTTTTAACTATAGAAAATACTCTAAACCAGAGTCTTGTGAACTGAGTAATAATTTCGTCGTTGCTACTAAATTTCATGTTGACAAAATATAACTCTTTTAAAATAAGTGCATTAACTTGATATTCGACGTTTTTTACATGACTTTATGGAGAAAGTATTCTAGTACTTTTGTTGTTGTTGTAAACAATAATAAAATAAAACATGCGTAATAATTGCACAATAAGTAGAAGTGTAACTTACACATTACAAGTCATATTATTCTTTGTACCAATGATTCCTCTTTCACTTTTCGTGAAGAAAGCGGCGATGGACAATTAAAAAGGATGAGTAATTTGTAAGCAATAAACTCAATAAAATTAACCAAATCTATTCACTGTACGCACTGAGAGCTGAGATTCTCTGTACGCTTGAGATTAAACGAAATATTCCATTCGGTATATTTCGCACTTGATGAATATCATGATGAAATTTTAAAACTAATGTATTTTGCTGGTTTTAAGCAGTAATACTATTCTTCCTACAGAAAACTCCTTACACTCGCTATAAACCACCACAGTTTTACCATACAGTACAGTTCAACACCCATCATAATATATCACTAAACGAAAAAAATTGTAGGTTTTTTTTGCATACTTGGTGTATATTTTATTTCTTTCATTCTTAACTTTCCCCTCTTTCTTTGGTACCGAATTCTATATTATTAAATTTAATTTATGAAAGGATGTATGTAATTGTTATTCCTTATGTTTACTTGCTAAACATTATTTACCTTGAAAGAAAACTTCAAGTGAACATTTCCGTCAGATTGTAGCTATTGAAATTAAAAGCCGGATGTTTGATTTCCATCGTATAACGTATTGTTAACTTATGTAGCCACGCTCAAAAGGCTTTCCTTAAAACGTGTACGGCTATTTCTAAACACATTTTATGCATGAGTTATAAAATCGATTTTCTACTATTGTTAAATATTTGAGGGATAAATGGGAAAGAGATTTTGGGTTTACTTTTTATGTTGCTAAGAATAAAAATTAACACTATGGTTAAGGAATGAAATACATGATAAGTTGTTCTTAATTTTAAACCATTGATGTTTTTACTTGCTACAATTGAATCGGTGAGTGCAGAAACAAGGTCAGTCACAAATTTCAAATTTTTCAGGAGGAAGAAAAAGCGTAATAACTCCTCTATTTCTGCACTCAACACTCGAAACAAACGTCCTGTATTTACGGAACTGCTCATCAGACTAACGTAGTTTTTGTACCCAACACGCATCTTGCCTTTCTACGCTTATTTTCATTGAAAACGAGTTTTCGGATTTTTTTTTTACTGAAGTGGTTTCTGCACTCACTTTCAATTGTTAATTGGCATCATAACATGATTCAATTGTTAATTGGCATCAGAACTTTCCAACAGGACAAAGATGGGCATTACTATTTAGTTTTGTGGAAACTCTTGGTTACATGCATAGTTTGTTGATTTAAGTACGTATCAGCGTCATGTCATCGATCGAAAGAACGATATGGTTGGTTGACCGCGGCTTCTTTTAGAGAAGCTGGGTACTCTAGAACAAAAGTGCTCATTAAACCCCTAAAATCCAAAGTCCCGACAGCCACTTACCTACGATGTTTTAATGAGTATGCGTTGACAGAGACTTTCAATCAAACAAAAATAGACATCACTGACATCATCATTTAGTTTTATAAGAAACTCTCGGTTTTGCATGGTACTTGTTGATTTAGTCAGTATTAATGGTAGTCAGCATCATCATGAGGTTACAGCTCAGGAGTCAGCCTTGTGACTTAACTTCCGTTTAAACCGACGAGGCCCTCGCCCTAGTGTGATTTTATTTAACCAAACCAAACATAGAAGCAAAAAACTGCCGATCAGCGTTCAACCCACCATACCATACCATCTCGAGGTCTTGTAAAGTGAAAGAAACAGAAAGTGTGGCTTTCCCTTGTGCCTGTAGGTAGATCCGTTATCTGGAAAATCGTGTCGTGCCTATAGGCGCGGACTGTTCCGATTGACAAGAAATCTGACCGCAAGCCACTATAAATAAAACTTATCAGAAAAAATAACTTTCGATTTCACCTGTGATTGACTCGTAGAGGCTAGAATAAAATTTAGATGCTTAGAAGAAGAGAGAGAAAAGTGAAGCAGTCTTAAAATCGCCGAATTGATGTGATACGCCCAAAACAAACCTTAATCTCATTCTTATTTCAATTGACTTGTTTCAGGTGACGCATTTCCTTCCATCTTTCATTCTTGCAGTTAGCCTGATTGGTGCTCCGATTGTTGCTCTGTTCCTACGTGACATTGATTTACCAATTCAGGATCGAGAAACTATTCATTTTCATTCAGTAATTCACTCGCCACTCCAGACCTGAAGCATGCCCAATAGAAACGTTTAGTTTTGGTACTTAAAACACAGAAAGTGACTTATTAGTGCTTTTGTATACTGTATTGTGATATAGCAATTAATTTTAGTTTTAACATTTCTCCCATTGCATTTTTTACTGCTATTCATTAATTATATTTACCTTAGCTTAGGTTATATCCATTTGGTTACACATAACACATAAAAAAACACCTAACCATTCGCCAAGACGAGGCCGCATTTCTCAATATTACAAGTAGGATTGAGAGGTGTGGAAATTTATTCAAAAGTTAAAATTTATTTTATTGTGTAAACTATTGAAATTTTATTTAAAAACCAAATTAACATCGTGTTTAAAATAGATGGTAAAAACCAACCTACGCTTATGCGGAAGCAATCAATGGCTTCGCTTGGCGAACAGATTTTCGCATTGTTTTTGACCAGACCCGTCTTATTAATATATCCATGGATATAACAGATCTTTTATGTACGGGAATGAGGAAGACTTTCGGAAATTGTCTTTTCAGCCAAACACGGGTTCAATCTCCTTTTGCTTGATTCAATTCTAAAAAGAAATGTAAAAAGAGTCAGTTTGTGGACGAAGCCTTCTGGGTTGGTGTATTTTTAGAAGTACGAATAGTCTTTTCCTGAATGAATGAAATTCCAATTGTAAAATTGAAAGGAAACACCATGGGGTGATTACTTCATTTATGTAACTACAATTCAATTGTTTAGAAGGAAAACTCGAACTAATTCTTCTCCACGTTCTAATGATTTGATGTCGATTTTCTATCCAAAATTCTAAGTAGCATCTGTGAAACGTGTATCAATGTTTACCTCTGAATCGCCACAAATAAAAATACCTAAAATGCATGAAATAATCGTTTACTCAACTCAAACTTTCTAAGAATTAGAGTAACGAATTCGCGAAAATTTGTGTTTTATGTTTTCTCCAACATTTGGAGTAATAAAAACGTAAAATTTGGTCCAACCTCTCACAAAAAGTTCTTGACTTGGGTCAATACTTCGTGAAATGTAATACCAAATTTTGGTTGCAGCTAAATTTGAAGCAATATTTGGTTCAATATCAAACAAAATTTTTTACAATGTAGGCTGTAATTTGCCTTTTCCTCTGTAATTCATATTTGTTTAGTGCAACAAAGAGACACATGCATATTTATAGTTGTTACTACATAGGGTGGTATGGGGACAGTATAGCTGCTTAAAACACTATATTTAATGAGGTAGAAGCTAACAAAAATGTTTGCAATAGCGAGGAAGAAAAGAGATTGTCTTAATATAACATCTAAATGATTGTTATAGGACACGTGTAGCTCTAGTGCGAAGATAACTCAACCTAACATATCCTAAATGACAGTAACAATGACGGCGATTGATAATAGGAAGTGAGAACTCTTATCGATAAATTCAAAAGTAATAATATTAACTAATTGAGTGATTAACTGTACTAGAACAAATAAAAACAAAATTATAACTAATTCTGAGAAAGTCTAATTATAAATTATGTCTAAAGCTTTTTTTGAAATCGGGGAATTACATTAATAATTTATATTTGAAACATTTTTTCTATTGAAATATTAAAAACTTTTTCTGGGATTCCTGACATCAGCATCGACAACCCTCTAAATTTTGAATTGTGAGTAAATATTTTTAAATTCTCATAAACGGAGTAATAATCGCTCATAAACTTAACAATGGATTCTTCTTCAAAGGTATTTCATAAAATGTCAACAAAGTATATCTTTTCTTTTTTAATACATATTTAAAGACCTCTTTGGCCAATGAACCTTGATATCATGTGCCCAACAGATCAACCCTACCCTACCTTTGTAACTTGAGAAAATCGTTGATTGCCTTTTCTCGTGATATAAGTGCTATGAAATTCTTTGGATGTTATTAACTCATTAACGACCATTAGTAAGAGAATTTGTCACTCGAAAATGAGCTTTCTTATCTAAGTAGACAAATTATAAGACAAATGAAGACCATTGTCCTGAAAATTTCAGGCAGTATAAATTAAGTTACGTGAAAATTTTTTTTTAAAAAACTCAGTTCACATTTTTAGACGGATATGAAGGCGTTAATGGTTTTCACGAAATCGTCGCTAATAGGTTAATTGGAATATTTCTTATAATGCCACGATCTCCATACTACGATTTCATTGGTTGTTTTGTTTTCTTTGACAAAGTTTTGAAACAAGCCCGTTAATTTTATGAGTAGTGCTTCCTGTGAAATGAGAATGCATGCTTCTCAGTATTCTTAATAAATATTTGTGTTTTTGTATTGAATTGGTTTCAATCAACACATGGTTATTTTTTTGCATCTCTAACTTCAAAAGGTTTAAATAATAGTTAAAAGTTGGTTAATCATTTGTTACGCTGTCTATGTTTTGCTTGTCGTGGTTCACTACATTAAAAGGTCATTTTTCGATTCATTGACAAATACGTTAAAATGTATCATTTTATTGTAAATGTGTCCATTTTTAGACTGAAAAGAAGTTGCTTAGGGATTTTCTTTCATCGTTGCATAGGTCTACAGTTAACTTTTTAAATTGAACCGCCTAGTTATTTTTCTGGCAAAATAATAAACAATTTATGGGGTTTTATTTTATAGAAATATATAATTTTGCTATAGTATGTAACTATTTTTTTCAAATTCATTTCCAAAAACTGGTACAAGATAACAGTTTGTTCTGAATTGCATGAAAGTAGTACCAATACCCATCATCCTCCTTACATCACAGGAATTAAGATATTTTGTCTTGGCTCTTTTGGTTTTTTCACAAAAGATGTCACCGAGTATTGGAAGATTTAGTCTATTCAATTAATATCCTATTCGTAAAATAGTTTTAATGTACTGGTAACAGGAGTGAGCGAAAAATTCTGTGGAATTATGAAAAGTATAGTTATTCCAATGAACGAACAGCAGCTCAAATACTTGGTGCAATTCCAAGGGTTTTATTATCGTCTTTGATTGCTCTACCCACAGAAACCGTACTAAATTTTATGAAGACAGCATTAAAAAAACTGTGTAAAAACACGACTGAAAATTATCATTTATGGAGTTAAAAAGTAAGAAAATAAAAACGTTTGTTTTACATTTTATCGCGAGTTTCATCCATAAAAAAATATTTTGTTGTGAATCGAAGTGATTAAAGTTGTTACATTCTTATCTCAGACGACAACAACAACACATTCGGGAATGTCACCAAACGAATTTTCTCACGAATCTTTCGAGTTTAATTTTAGAATTTTTCGAAAGTGACATCCCCTACTTTGAATAATAACTTATTTTCTCAAACTCCACGGGACAGACAATTTTAATAGAAATGGAAGAGCACATTTTTCTATTTTCTTCATCTCATGCTCTGTTGCATCCGTCACATTGTTTTGGAACTGTTCCCTGCAACCGTGAAAAAAGTGTCTGTCCGGCGTCTCAATTGGCTGGCTCTAACAATGGCGATTATGGCATAATGCGGAATATACACGAGGGTTTATTGTTATTATTTGTTGTGTATGTATCTTGTGAGTGTCGGTTCAGTGCCTTTTAGCTTTCTTCGAAAATTATGAATAGATTAAAATAGTTCTTTTTTATTGTGAGTTACCTGATTGCTCTATATTTTGTTTTTATGCATAATAGAAACCTGGACCCCTACAGAAAAGACTCGTAGGATTATAGAGTTTTTCTATTTATATAATATCAAACTTATTGATTTTCGTTTATTTGTACGTGTTACTCGAGAATTTCTTATTTTTGTGCTATTCCGAATAATATCCACGTATATTTTTGATAAAAGGTTGATGAGTTCGTGATTTACTTACGCTGGGGATTGAAGACACATTGATTGGGCTAAATGATGACCATTGATAGATGATTGAAGATTTATTCACTTTCAGATTTTCATTAATTGCAATTAGTAAGCAAATTAAGACATGCTTAGTTTAGCTTATTTCATTTTTAAAAATAAAGTAGTTTACAAAGATTAAATAAATTTAAACATCTTGTTTTTAAATAAGTCTAATATTTAATTTCATAAAGAAAAGTTGAACGAGAGTCAAGCGTCGGCATTTTTGGATAAGACATCGTCTTCTGCAACCTGCAACCGTCGATCTCGTAGACGCCCCTTTTCCTTTGCTGCAGGCTCGAGCAAAGTGTTGCCACCAACAATTTTCATCAAGTTATAAAATCTCATCTAATCATAATCTTCACTTTATACAATATTGAAAAGATTGTTGTTAATTTGCATTGTAACTTTTTTTATTGTGGTTCTTATTTCGTAATCGTAACAAAGCTTCTTCCTAGGAATTTCAAGCCCTAACTTTTCATTGGGTTCTTGACTTTGTGACCAGTGTAAACTCTCTTAAATAATATCTCATCTAATAATAATCTTCACTTTATACAATATTTAAAAGATTGTTGTTCCATTTGCATTATATAACTTTTTTTTATTGTGGTTCTTCGTTCGTAATCGTGATCAAGTTTCTTCATAGGAATTTCAAAAATCCCTAACTTTTTATTGGGTTCTTGACTTAATGACCTGTGTAAACTCCCTTAAATTTTACTTTTATTCTGCTAAGCTATCGACTTGCCTGTTTTTGAAAAAGATAAAGGGCTTTATTTACCAAAGTTAATGTGTGCATGTTATAAAATCTGATCGTAGGTCTAAAGGTTTTATATGCACAGTGAACTTTCACATCCGGTTCGTTTTCATACACTCCGGAAGAGGTCAAACTCTTACTTCAGAAATAAATAAATCATACGGCTTAAGTTCTGTCTTGTTTTTAAAAGCTAATCTCCATTTCAATATTCAATAATCTCTCTGCGTTTTTTACCCTTTCGCTGTAAGGATTTTATTGCCTACTATATAAGACTACACTCCGTGCCAACTTAACTTGGGTAATAACAAAGAGTAAAAGGGCAGGGGGAAAAGCGCGGTTGGTCCCTTAGTTGGAAACTCTTGTATGGTAATATTTACATACAAAATGATCTGAATACAATTTAACCAAAAAACTTTTTTCATTCTTGTAAAATTGCCAAATTTTCTCAAATAATATTCAAATCTGTTAGTCCTCAAACGAAATTAATGCTTTAAACGTGTTTTCTGGATGGATTCACAAATAATTTATGGAACTCTTTACATCCGCGGGAGGATCTTCTCCATAGCATATTTCTATTTACCCAACTTAGATTGGCAAGGAGAATAAGTTGAAATCGTACTTTAGGCAAAAACAATATTTTTTTATAATCCTACAATAAAACGCCACTCTTAAAGATTCTAAAATTGTCTTTATTTTGTTTGTGCATAAAATATTTTAGAAGTTTTTTTTTTTTTTCATTTTGAAGTCAAAATAACAGCTATCAGACGCAGCCGAAATTAGTTTCAACACAAATTTTTCTCAGCATTAAATTTTGATCAAAATTATTACATGGAATACTGATATTTCTCTTTGTTTTGCGAGTATTTTTAATATTTTGTTCTCTGCGATTTCGTGAGAACTTCAGGGATATACACTGCTCAAAACAATTAGGGGAGCACTTTTTAATTCCAACTTTAACTTCACTCCCAACTTTTTAATTTTTGTCCTATAATTCTGAAATTTGTTAAATAGGTTCACTATGCATTCGAAATGAAATAGTAAAATACAGGAGAAAAAATCTTAAGTTTTTAATACTTAAATTTAAAGGGGGGTTTTGGAATAATAACTTTTTAATAAATTATAACAATAATTTTTTCAAAACTTTTTTTGTTAAAAAAAAGTTGAAATATATTTTTAAACATCTAAAAAATGCAAGCATGAAAAATTTAGGGTCAATTTATTTTCTAAAACTGTTTTAAAGTGAAATTTATTTTACCATATTTTTCATATTTTCATTAATATTAAAAAAAATACATTAAATTCTTCAAAATACGTTATTCTTCCATATAATGATGTATCTAACGATACATAAGTTGCGAATTTAACTTAGTCAGAAAAAAATCACAAGCTGATGATTCCCAATGGAATCATTGGGAGCGAATGGGTTTAAAACATGTGCTCCCCTAATTGTTTTGAGCAGTGTAAGACTTGACTCCCTTGCTCCTTCTCTCTAAATATATTAATTTTTTTAAGACCATTTAAATTGATCAATTATGAAGGATTTCCCAGAAGAAAAAAATTCCTGGAATTTTTGAGTCCTTCTAAAATCCATAATTTGGCTCAGATTACTTAGTTTTCGGTTCATTACACTCTTGATATTCAAATGTACTCATATGTGAAACAGATACGTTATAAACATATTCAAATTTGATAATTAACGTGTTTTGTTATTTTTATTGGGATATTTTGTGCATAAGTAAATTATAAAAATTAAAAAATCTAAAATCTGCTTTCAAAATTTTCCCCGCCGAATGTAATAGTATACCTTGCTTCTCGTGAATTGAATGGTATTGTTAAATAGTTAGTGAATATTAATTCTCTGAATCTGTTGGAAATCAAACATTTTACTACACTCCTTGCCAATCTAAGTTGGGTGAATAGAAATATGCTATGGAGAAGGATCCTTCCGCGGATGTAAGGAGTTCCATAAATTATCTGTGAATCCATCATGAAAGCATGCTTAAAACTTTAATTTCGTTTAAGGTCTAACAGATTTGAATGTTATTTGAGAAAATGTGGCAATTTTATCAGAATGAAAAGTTTATTTTGGTTAAATTGTATTCATATCGTTTTGTATGTAAATATTACCTTACAAGAGTTTCCAACTAATGGACCAACCACGCTTTTCCCTCTGCCTTTTTACTCTTTGTTTTAACCGATGTAGGTTGGCAAGGAGTGTAAGGAAAATGAATTGCTAGTGTTAGCCAACCGGTTAGGTCATTGTTTGAGTTCAAATATGCCCATTGTGAAATTCAAACAAGTCTTTTATTAAACAAATATTTAAATAATGGAAAGGGAAATTATTCTGATGCTGTGCTTATTTTAATGATATAACTTTTTGTGATCGCCTTCACGCTTGGTCAAACATTTTAATTAATTCGAATTCGAATGTAGTATTTGTCGATACAGATCATTAATCTTTATGTTCGACTGTGTTCCGATTACCCTTGGAAAACAAACAATCTAAAAACGTATTTTATTTAATAAATACGATTGTATGTTTTAATTCTAAGTTCATATCTCGCATTTTTTTTTTTTTTTTGAAGGTATAGTAGTATCATTTAAATTAACATGAAGCTCGTTAGATACTTTTTTTGATGTAAAAAGCTTTGTTGTTTTTAAATGGAAGTTTTTCTTGTTGGTGAAAGAAATTAGATATAAATTTTGAAGTGCTTTATGTAAGATGTTTGGATTTTGTTGTCAACTATTTATCAACCTTTTTTTTTTTACCATGGTTTGATGTATATCGATATAATTGGTGGTGTCTGTGTAAAAACACTGTTAGACGAAACTTGGGACCCTACTGTATGGAAAAAAAATTATAGAGTTTACGATATCAATCGGTGTTTGTAGAAAAATTATTCAAATAAATTCAAACATTTCACTTTGAGTAGGAAACGCCTCGAAAATTTATCTCCATAAAATAATTAAAAATTTGAATAAATTCATTTTTAAGACTACTTTAAAACTATTTTTAACTTTTTGGAAATATCCCTTATTGCCCTCCAATTATGGCGTAAATAAGGTAAGAATATGAATTGTTGCAAAGTTTATCAACTACAATTGGCTATTAAAGGCCAATTTGGCTACAATTTCTAAAGTTAAACAAACTAATAATGGATTCGTAATTTTTTTTTACCGAAATATTTCTCAAACAACAACCTTTCAAACTGATAATTTGACGTGTGTCATAAGTCATTTTACTGACTATCAATATTAATTCGAAATTTAAATTGTAAAGATGCTGTAATTTACTAAAATATCTTATAATCAATTTATCAATTCTTATTTAAATTTATCGAATTAGAATCTTAACAGTTTATGGCAAAAATGCACATTCTTTTATAACTGAATCAGCATGTGGGAAGTCTGATGTTTAGGACTGAGTTCAGAGTAGATGTATAACAATTACAGTAAAAAAACATTTGGGTTTATAACTAATCACAAGGCTTTAAACATCTTGTTGGCCGAAAATTTGGTTTTCACACACTCTGCTTTTCATAACAGCACGGCTGAACGCTGAGCTCGTGAAAATGCAAAATGACTTGTGATATGTTTTGGGAAAAAGTAATTGCATGTGATTGGAACGGTCGAAAGAATCACGTGCAATTTTGACCCATGATGGAATTATGGTCTTAATTATTGCATGTTTTCTTGTAAAAAATATGAATGGGATCTCATTTGAAAAATTAATTGCAAGAGGATTTATAAGTAACCTATTTTTTATGACTTGGGTTAATTTTAAATTTTTCAGAATTTAACTATTTTTTAGATTTCAAGGGGATGGTAAAATTCAGGGAAGTTTTTTTAATTAGCCACTAACGTTTTAGTTTGAGATAAATGGTTCCTGTTCAAATGCCAAGGTTTGCTTTTCCCGTTTTTTCGTTCTTGAACATCTAAGCTCTTTCCCCAACAAGTCCTGGATCTTGATTACGTCGACCTTCATTTCTTGTGTTTCTCTCCGTGGGGGAGTGAGGGAGGGGGTCAGCAAACTGTCTTTTTTTTTATTCCAAAGAGAGAAGGATCAGACTGACCCCGATATTCCTTCCTCCTTTCTATATTTACTGACCAGGATGTTGCTGCGACCTTCTGATCCGACCTGACATTGCATTTTGCCTGCTTAAATGGGGAATTAAGCGATGAAAAGGCCCATGGACTACTTTGACTGCGTTTTGCCGGATGAAGCCTCCTTTTCTGTGGCACGCTCTACTCTCTTATTCGCGTGTTTATTAATCGGAGATGAGGTGTAAACAAATTGCATGGAGTTAAGGGGGAATGGGCGCATTTGAACGGGGTCTCCAAACTCAAGTGTCTCAATGTTAATCCAATGGGAAAAAACTATTTTCGCTGCCACATTTCTCCGGCTGTTCTGAATATTTTTGCAAGCGGATTTTTTTATGTGATAAATGTAGCTGACTTACATGTCTCGATAATCCCACTTTTTAAAATTGCTTCGAATATTTTGTGTAAAACAATTTATTGAATATTAAAAAAAATATTCGTACTAATTTCAAATTGTGGGATTGTCGGGACCTGTAAGTCAGCTACATTTATCACATAAAAAAATCTGCTTGCAAAAATATTCAGTACAGCCGGAGAAATGTGGCAGCGAAAATAGTTTTTTCCCCATTGGATTAACATTAAGGCACTTGAGTTTGGAGACCCCGTTCAAATGCGCCCATTCCCCCTTAAGAAGATGTAAATGCTGCCGGGCAAAAACCAATACAGAAACCGGTTTTCCAATTGAAGCCATTGATCCTTTTGTAGTAAGCCCAAACAAACACTTGGCGAAGTATTTGGCGGTATTCTGCAGTGGAGTTTGTATGGGCTTACTACTTGGCGATTTTTAACTCTCTAATAAAAACTACACTCCTTGCCAACCTAACTTGGGTAAATAGAAATATGCTATGGAGAAGATCCTTCCGCGCATGTGAAGAGTTTCATAAATTATTTGTGAATCCATCCAGAAAACATGTTTAAAACATTAACTTCGTTTGAGGTCTAACAGATTCAATATTATTTAAGAAAATTTGTGAATTTTATCAGAATGAAAAGTATTTTTGTTAAATTGTATTCAGATCATTTTGTACGTAAATATTACCTTTCAAGAGTTTTCAACTAACGGGCCAATCGCGCTTTTCCCTCTGTTTTTTTACTCTTTATTTTTACCCTAGTTAGGTTGGCACGGAGTGTATATATACATTATACAACGCATTTTACTTGCTTGTGAAGGACATTACTACCATCTTGTATAATTCAGATCGAGTGCTACAGCCTACAACTGCGCAAACACTCATTGTTTGCTTTTTTTTTTATTAATACTCTTTAAAGAATTAAATGATGCGTTTCGTTATGATATAATACTTGAATAAGCGATTTATTTCGACTTACTGCACTCTTAAAACAAAAGATTGACATCCACTCCTGTAGAAGAAGTGCATTTTCAACGCTGAAAAGGAGTGAATATTAACTACGACTGAGCTAAAATCACTCGTTTGGAGTAATCCTGTCGGAGGTTTAACACACAAAAGATCCACTCCTTTCTGGGAAGTGCATTTTCGTCACTGGAGGAGTGAAAATTAACTCAGACTGAGTTAAAATCGCTCGTTTGTTTTAAGAGTGTAGGGTTGCTTGGCGACCTTCTGATGACTTCACTTTGTTTTATTCCAAGCATTTATCCATCTTCTTAACTCTAAGACAAATTCAGTTTATGGTTTAGTTTTTTGATAGCTATAGGTCGGGTGTCGAACTCGTCTGATGGCACCAAGGTTCAAAAGTCAAAAGCGTGTGTTGAATGTGTTAAATCTCTTAGTGAAATTGGACGCAAGCAGCCATTTACTGAATTAATACCGGATTTTCGTTTGGCCATATTAACTGTGGCCAAATATTAAAAATGGTAAAGGTAAATAACTGCGACAACTTTTTACTATTTAACAATGAACTTATAAAATCCCAACAACCATTGTTTATTATTCCTTTATAAAATTCGAAACATAATTCAAATTAAAATCATTTGATACCCTTTATCAATTTTATCAGCGTAATCTTCTAGAAATTTCTGAATACCTGTTGAATTATTAAAAAATAACTGTAGGTTGGGTAAAAAAAGATAACCAAACGACCTTGTGTCACAAATGAAAAAGAAAATGTCGTGTAAGAGTTGGTCAAAGAAAGGGGGACGAGCTCTCTGTTTCGAGGCAATGTTGGAACCACTTTTTAATGCTGTCCATTCGTCCTTCTGTCTCGAAAACTGGAAATTCGTATTCTTCTCACAAATGGCATCAAGGAAATAGTGATCTATTTAATAACACCGTACGCTGGAGGGTTGCCAGGTGCACGGTATTTAAACATCTGCATCTTAGGTGGAAAGCTGGCTATTGTCCTATGATTTGACATTGGACAAGTGTCCTTTTTCTAATGGTTTTACAGACATGTTTTGTGCAATTCTCACAGGGAATAATCTCTAGTGGAGCTTACGAAAGCGAATAACTGTCACTTTTTTTCATAATTTTGGGGTGACGAAATATGTTGTGTCCATATTTTAAAATTTTGTAATATGGGCTAGCTCATCCACACGACTACGGTAAAGAAAGTTTGTATTACGTAAGTGTAGCTGTTTCATTCATAATTCTTGTCTACATACTTCAAGCAAATTAAAGCATTTGATAGAAAATGTATTTTGACTACCTTATAGGAAGTCATTAGTTTTCTCAGACAAATTTACACACTGTAGGTGATTACTGGGAGCGATTTTAGTAATCTGACCTTGAACTTGATGCAATTATCTACAATTGACCCATACTTATCTTATTAAGTGGTCAACTTATGCTTTCACATCCTAAAGTCTTATAAGCTAGTGTGCGTCTACCCATATTTGCCCGGCAGGACCTGATCTACGAAAACTCGGACTATAGGAACAACATTTTTTTTTTTTTTTTTGGGGGGGGGCTTTCTTTATGGAAAACTTTGCGTATGATTGCCCTAAATTATGATAAATCCGGTCTACTATCATCATCTTTTTGCTACCATTTAATCGGCTTCTTTACAACATAGATCAAACCAATCACTTTAGGTCAAAGTCAAGCTAAAAATAAAGTAGAGTCTCAATTTTTTTTTAATTGACTAACATTTTGGGGGACTACGGCATTTTGCATAATAGAAACTAAAATTTAGGAGTCCCTAAAATGTGAGGACCCTATCCCTGGGCCTTATGGTAGTTCAGGCCTTGCTTCCAGGACAAATTCAATCTCAACTTGAGAGGATATATTTTAATCCTGATACCTGATAATGGTAGCCTAAATATTCCAAGATCAATGATACAAAACTAATATTTACTGAAGAAACGGTTTCAAATCAGAGATCTCGCAAGGTTCATCGAAATATATGTTAAAATATCCCTGCTTTTTGGATGCATATCCAAAACTTTCGCTGACATCTACCGAATCATATACTTAATGTGACCAGACATCCCGTTTTTGGAGGGACAGAACTGCTTTTTGTGTCACTATCCCGCAGAGCGGATGTCCAGCCAAAACGTCCCGCTTTTCTGTTACAATCCTTCGAAGTTTCGAAAAACGGTGAAAATATAAATAATTTTTTTAAAAATATTAATTCGCTGGTTTAAAAACAATAAAATGACCTTAAAATGAACATTTGCCCTTTAATGCTTTATTTGATTACTCAGGATAATGGTAACTATCTTCTTGTTACTTGCCTTGTTTATTATGTCATAGTTTGAAATTTGGGGAGGGGAGTGGGTATTACATAAAATTGTCGGAATGGTGGGAGGGAATGTTCCGATTTTTGGTTTGAAATATCTGGTCACATTTTACACTTAACCAAACAGAACATTTCGTGGATTGTTATATGTCTCTCTGAAACTGTCGCAGACGTCTACCGATTCGGGCAAATTATACTTTACTTTCCCTTGTCGATGCGGAAGAATCGATGTTATCTCGCCAAATTGAAAGGGAGTGGCGACCGTCCAGAAAGTCGGTCAACAGGCCTGTGGCCGTGAATACTAAAATCACAACATTCCCTTTCTGCCTCTGCTTGGCCTTTGGCGATTTTTCGTTTTTTTCTGCATCATTCTTGTTAAGTTACACCACCAAGGGCGATCGAGGGATGTCGTTTATTCCTAGAGAGAATGTCACCAACTTTCTTCTGCGAAATGGAAATGACTTTTTATAAATAATTCCCTACTGGTTCTTATTCCGGATTTTCCCTCTTGCAAAACTGAATAGGCGAAAGAATACCCGTTAGATTGAGGAATGTGAAAATAGGCGTGTGATTTATAGTAAGTGGGCAGGAAAGTTTTGAAGAATTCGTAATGGGCTATTTATAATGTGACGAAAATATAATAAATATAGTATATTCTTACACATGGAATAGCTCAAAATCATACATGGATATCAAAAATCATCTCATAAGTAAATGTATTATTACTGTGAATATGTACGCATATCAGATAATGTGAAATATGTGAAATTAAAAGATATGATGTAAATTATTTGAATTTTTATTCATATTATATATAACTAACAGCTCAAGAGCTTTAAATATATTCCTAAAAAAATGGCAACATTTTTGAAGATCTGTTTGCACTTACACTTCCCATCCAGTTAAATTCACAACTCGATAAATTGAAAGGACATAGATGAAGTAAAAGCGCTCTTGAATCGTTTTACAATCTCCAAACAATTCGCATTTAGCAAAAAAAATTTCAACCCTAATAAGTTATCTGTTAATATGATTCAATTTTGAAGAAGTTTCGTCATACACTCTTTATTGGCCCATTATTACTAATAAAATCAAAAATTGAATTTTTAACATAGTACTTTAAAACAGTCTAATATTATTATTGCAATCTAAAATTATTGAAAAATATAAGTAATTTACACGTACTTAAGTTAGTTGTGTTTGCTTTCTTACTAATAAATGTAAAGGAAATTTCTAAATCAATACATTATTTTTGCAGGAACCTCCTGGGCTGTTGTCTAGCAGTCCTGCTTCTGGCATGTGCCGAAGCGAGTTACCGCCATCGGCGCCAATCCCCAGAAACGAAGTTCTACCAGCCTCCCCTCCTTCTCAACAGCGCGCCTCAACCCATCCCTATGCAAAACTACCAACCTCCCATCTCCAGGCAACAGCCGCAGGCGACCCACAATTTCGAGTACCGCTCTCCTCTAGAGTACGCCTCTTCGGGACAACACCAGTCCGTGTCGTACGTCCCACACGACTCGTCTCAGTCCATTTCTGTCCACCAGCAACCAGCGTCTTCGGAGAGGACGTCCAAAGTGGTTGAGTCGTCCGCGAGCGTGCAGACCATCCATAAAGCTCCTGCCTCGGAGATAGAGGCCAAGAAGGAATCGCTCGCCAAGGAGAAAGACGCTGCCAAGGACGAGTACGTCGTCTATTACTATTACTACTACGACAACGACACGACGGCTGGAAACGCCAGCAGCAGCAATTTCGACGATATTCCTTCGTTGGAGTCTTACGATGACACGAAGTTACCCGAGAAGATTCAGACCAATGTCGGAAACGCTTTGGATGACTCTCGAAACATTTCGTCTCAGGCTAGGTCTGTGTCTTCGCAGGGCAGCGATGCTTTCATTCGCGCTGACAGACCAGCTCAACCTATGAAGCCTGTTTCCAACGTGGCACGCTATGGCAGCAACGAGGTGCCAAGGTTCCCCGTGCTCCCTAACTTTGTGGTCTCGGAAGTTTCAACGACAACGACCACGGAAGGTCCGTCTCCCCAGTCTATAGCAACTTCTCAATCACCAACCTCCGCCTCGTCTTTACCCGCAGTGGAGCCTGAAGAAGACGATGCTGTCAACAGTGTCCTAGACAGCACCAAAGACCTCAAAGAATCTAAAGTGGCTGAAGCAGATGAGACTACCACAACTACTACTACCGAACCACCAACTACTACAGAGGAAGAAACCACAACTACCGAAAGGTCAACCAGGAGACGTCCATCCCTTGGTGGTAGTAGACGAAGATTCAATCCCAACCCCGCATCTTCCCCAGCTTCGACCAGGAGCAGGAATCCTCCTTCCAGAAGCTCAACCTCGTCCACTTCTTCAACTAGTACCACCACAACGGCGACGCCTACGAGAAGGACCTTCCAGGGCAGCAACCGCATAAGGTCTCGACCATCTCTTGGAAGTCGATCCAACACCAACGAAGACAGATCAGTCAGTCGATCCACAACCGAATCCACGACCACAAGCACAACTCCTCGAGGAAGGTTCAGTTCAGCAGCCCCTGCTCGAAGGTTCCAATCGAGCAGGTCTAGGTCCCAGGCTTCTTCCAGCTCAACTTCTACGAGCACAACGACCAGGTCTCCGCCTCCTAGAAGCAGGCCGGCCACCAGCCGACCGAGACCGAACCTGATCTCGAGGAACAGACCTCCGAGACCTGGTTTCCTCAGACCGAAACCTGAAGAGGTGGCTGAGACCACGACCCCGACCCCTGCTGAGCCAGAAGAGACATCGCCGCCTTCGAAGGACGAGTCCGCCGCCACAGCAGAAGAAGATTCTGAGGAGAGCGAAGAGACATCCGAGGAGGAAGAAGAGTCTGAGCCGACCACGACAGAGGCCAGCAGATTTTCGGCCCTGTTCAGACCCAGGAACAGGAACGCGCTGAGCAGGCCCAGGCCGGTCGTCGGAAACAGGCCTTCAAGATCTTGAGGAAGTAATTAGCAGACATTATCCAAATCCCCCCGTGTAACTTCCAAAAGGACCCAAGTCATTGTCTTTACAAGCAAAGTTAACCCATTAACGACGATTGGGAAGAAAATTCACCACTAGAAAAGAAGCTTTCTGCTTAAATTCATCTGCATAAACAAAATATAAAAGGAACTAAGATCTTATAGGTCTGAACAACTTCTGTAGAAGAAATTAAAATACACGGAAAACGAATTTTAAGACTTTAAGTTAACGTTTTTATTCGGAAATGAAGGTGTTAATGCATTCACAAAGACGTCGTTAATGGGTTAAATGGAGTATTTAAATTTTGTCTGGCTCTTGAAGGACCTTTGATCTCTACCCAACCCATGATATCTGACTCTGGTACTTGATGTGTTTTAATTTTTTCTACAACAGAGCAAATATATGAAATGTGTCAAATTGAGTCTAGCGAATCCAGAATTTGATATCTTTATAAGCCATTTTTAGTTATTTTACTTTTGTAGCAAAAAGTACCAACAAAATTTAAAAAAAAAAAAAAGTTTAAACATATAACGTACTACGAGTCGGTAGTCAACAGTGCCGGGAGGTAGTTTTTGGAATTACCACAAGTAGCTGAAACATCAAGTCATCAATAGTATATCCAACTGCCAACAAATAACTTTCACAGAGAGCCATTAGTTTTGACAACAGTTTTATCGGCTGGACATTAAAGATTGTATGGAAAAAAAGTTGGCCCAAATTATACCACCTCTATTATAGTTTTTGTTCTAACGACTTGATGCATTCCAACAATCCTTAAAATGCGTCTGCTGCGGGGAATTTATAGGAAACTTGATGCCAAGCCGCGACAACACTCTTGACACGAGACGTCCTTACACGATGTATTCGTCACTATCTTCAAAAGACGTTTCGTTTGTGTCTATCGTCATCATCAAACGACGTATCGTTTGTGTCTTACCTGATGGTTGGTTTGCTGTTCGGCAGTAAATTTGGGAACAAAGTTAAGTCGTTGATGTTTTAGAATATCAAATCTTGTTGCTCCGAAAGATGACTTGGGACCATTTGGATTTGAGTTTGTTCGAATGGAAGAGAAAAAAAATAACTGTAAAAAGATAGTGTATATTTTGTGAGGAATTATTAACGTCAAAGAAGAATTTGAGATTTATTTTATGTCGTTTCGTATTTTCGGACTTTTTTGTCGTTTTGTCAAAGTGTGCCAAGCATTTTTGATTATAAATGCAGAATGATGTTGTCTTGTTGCCATAGAGCGACCATTATGTTGTAACATTCTATTTTATGCATAAAATGCTTGGTGAAAAAGTAAATGTTTCTATTTTTATTATAGTGTCTTGTTTCTTAACAAACACATGTTTTAAAGTAGAAGTGCATTAAAATGTTTTTCATTAAAAGTTATGAATTTATATATGAGTCCCAATACATTAAACTGTTAAAGAGACACTTTGCCAAAAACCCTAACAATTTATTATCAACCTCTTAGACAAAACTTTAAAAAAAAAAATCGTAGAATAGTAAAAACACTTGGCCAAGAAACGCCTTTAAATAATTGACAAAACTTTTTTTTTAACGTAAATGAAATCCAAACCAAATTTTTCAAAGCTTAAAAACAACGAGACACAATTTCTTGATTCGATGCAAAACAGAACTGGGAAATAAGAGGATTTTATTTTCTAAAAAGTTGTTCATATATAAACCTTTTTCTTATTAATCTAAAATTTTTAATTTAAAACTTATGTCGTGAAATAAGTTTAAAATTTATATTTCAGAGGCTTTACGAATACCAATGCATTCAATGGTGCATGATATCGCACTTTACTCCAACAGAAAATTCAGCAGGCCTTGTGTAGCTCTAGTGCGACTTTAATTCAACCAAAACCGAACGAAAAATTACGAGGTATTTAGCCTTTGATCTTGTGGAATGTTGGGTTCGTAGTTTTGGGGACAACTTTTGAAAAATGTTCTAATCGGGAGGGGGAGAGGAGTAGCCGCTGAAATTTTCAGGTCACAAAACACTTTCCATTAGCACTTTTCTTGCCACAAAAGTGTTTTAGGCAAGCGATCGCAGCACAGAATGTGGGACAGCAGAAACTGGTTTGAAAAAGAGACAAACATCAATTTTCTCTTCGTCACACGCGTTCGCAGAGTGTCGGATTTAAATAACTCTTTCACCAGGAACGTCGCTGAACAAGGTCCAGAATATTTATTTTAATTACTCCACTCAAAACCTGTTTAGTGTTCGATCGGGTAGTTGAGGACAATTTATTCTTCATGCAACTGGTGTTCATCGGATAAAGTTAAAATAATAATAATAAAAAAACACATAGCGCACATGCAATTCTTGTAAGAATAAGCCATTAGTACCCCTTCTTCAGAAATTGGGCTGGGGAGCAAAGTTGGTTAGGCACTCGCCTAACATGCGAAAGGTCCTCAGTTATTCAAATTCAATCAAAAATTTACCAAATGTGTGTTTTCCCCCTCGTAAAAAAGATTTTAATTTTTTAATAAAAAATAATAATTATCGAATTCCACTATACTTGGGCATATGGACATAGAACAATTGAATAGGTGAGTGCAGAAACCACTTCAGTCAAAAAATCCGAAAACTCGTTTTCAATGAAAATAGCTTAGAAATGCAGGATGCGTGTTGGATGCAAAAACTACGTTAGTCTGTTGAGTAGTTCCGTTAATACAGGACGTTTGTTTCGAGTGTTTAGTGCAGAAATAGAGTAGGAGTTATTACGTTTTTTCTCCCTCCTGAAAAATTTGAAATTCGTGGACTGACGTTGTTTCTGCACTCATCGATTCAATTATGATAGGAGCAGAAATTACGAAGGAAGTTCTGAACTTCCATCGGCTCAAATGGGCGGCAAACGGCTCAAATTAGTAAAAAGTCTTTTATTTTTTTGTACATAAATAAGATTGCGATTTAAAGTAATATTAGTTTAGAATTATATGTAAACTAGTTTCACTTGGGATTATGCGTAAAATTATGATCCATTAGTAGAAACTACGTTGAAACTTCCCTTGTTAGAAATTTTACGTTTACGGCATAACCCCAGTGGTGTGGCGGCATTACCTCAGGTACCAGGGTAATTCCGCCACTGTGCAAGCTTTTAGAAAAAAAATATATTCAGTTTCTATTATAGATTTAAATTTAAAAAAATCACCACAAGATAGGTTATGAACTGTAGTATGCTATGCTCATTTCAATTTACATTAATTGCAACACAATTATGCATGAAAATTCTATTTCCCTTAAGGTGGCGCCACAGCAGAGAAATGTACTAGGCGGAGGAATTTGCGTAAACAACGCTGCTGGCGCCGAAATTTCGACTGCTTCTATTGGCTGCTCCTCTGACCCTGATATTCGTGCGTCCTGTTACGTCAAAATCGAAGGAAAAAAATAATTAAAATAACACTCTAACTGAAGCTAAACTAATAAAAATAATAAATTTATGTCTTGAAATAACAAATACATTTGTTTATTGAATGTGAAATACCTTTTCGTATTCGATTCTCGCACTCAAAAATGAGAACTATTTACCCTTTTTCTCGTAGAACATTTGTATACTGCAAACTTAAGGTCGGTTTAGGTGTAGTTATTCAGTTTCGGAGAACAACTGAAACAAAACATAAAAAATAGCGTCAAACGAACATTATAAAAAATTTCTTGTAATTTGGACGTCCCCTATGGGCGTGTTTCAACACTCTGTCAAAGAAAACAAAACAACCAATGAAATTGCAGTTCGGAGCACGTGACGTTGTTTAAAAAACCAATGAGCTTGTTTCCAGTGGTAGAGAAAGTCAGAAAGAAAACAAAACCAATGAAATTGCAGTCCAGTATGTGAGTGTGATATCATAAAAAATATTCCCATTGTCTTATAAATAATCATAACTTCAAATTATAAAACACAAAAGTTGTGGTGACGACACCTGGTGGGAAAATAATAAAAACTATCAATGCAGACCATTTTGAAAATGTGATGCTGCCATCTGTCGGCAAGATTCACTACAAAAAGCTGACCTTAGTATTTAACCACTAGAATTATTAACTGCAATTTAATAATTTTTTTTTTCAAATGAAATTACTTTTTCTCCGGTAAGTGGTTGGTCTGCTGGAAGTCCTATTAAATACCATTTCTCGACACTTACCAAAATATCACATTTTCTAGCAGCGCTAAAACGAATTTTTTATAGAAAAGTCTCTTCTGTAATTTATTTTTCAATTTATTATAAATAATCATAGAGTATGTAAATAATAAACCTGACACTTTCATCTTATTTACAGATTTTTAATGAAGTTATTTTATGGTGAATGATCTAGAAGACATCAGTGTTCCCTTTTTTTTCATAAAAGTTGGTATATTTTAAGTTTTGTTAATGTATAATTCTACGAGAGTGTCGAAATACCATTTTTTTTTTCAAAAATTTGAATTTTTGCTGGAAAAATGAATATTTCGAAAATTAGGAGATTGAACAAATTTTTCTGTTAATACTTATTTATACCCTTTCCATTTAGAATAGAGGCTTCGAAAAGACTTCCTTCCCCCCTCCCATCGCTTGGTTTTCCGGGAAACGAAGGGGAGCATCGCTTTTCGAATCGTACCTCGTTTGAGGTTCTGGTGTTGAGGTTAACCACAGTTGTTTTATGTAATCTCGCATGTCCATGGATAATCTTTACGATTAGGATTGCTAAAGTCTCTGTGTGAACATTGGAAATTGAACTAAGTTTTCTCGACACTCTTCAATTCATTTAAGAGGAAACTGGGCTTATTATTGTCTTTACTGGCTTACGAAAAAATTTCCAATCTTCGAATTAAAATCTTTCATATGTTTTAGTTGTTTCAGAGCAAAAATATTGTTATAATGAAAACCCGATTATAACAATTCCAAATTATTAGCAATTGCGATTTATGGCTCGAAATAATTAAAAAATATATATAAATATTCGTAAACTGAACTTTGACCACAAAGAATCAAGACACAAAGACAAACTAAGTATACTTATCAGGAGGTTATTAGATACATTAAACTATTTAGAAAAAGTTTCTGTTTTTATATTTAGTAATTATTTTTGTCATATATAAGTCTCGTTACACTTATGTTCAAGAAACTCGTATAACTTATTTTGATGTAAAAGTTGGAATTTGGGATTATTTTTCCAATTATGATATTCCTATTTAAAAAGAGGGTTGATAGTAACAAACCTTCATTTGGAAAGAGAATAAAAGAAGCAATTGTTACAAATTTATGAATCATGAATGATTTTAATAATTGGATAATTAACCCTTTAATGCCTGGCGTCCCTTTTTAGGGACACTTCTAAAAATATTTCGCAATTTTTAATGAATCAACTTTTCAATTAAAAAATTGCTCCGTTGTATTCAACAGTGTACATTTCAACTGACACAAGGGCATTGATGCTGTTTAATTCAACTTTTCCGGTAAAACTATTAACATTTTAGTCTCATAACCTTAAATTAGCGCCACCTGAAAGGGCATTAATGGGTTAATCATTCATAAAATTGATTTTTGTAAGTTATTCTGTGATTTAAAATATATTATTGATTGGAGCAGAATTTAATATACTGGTAGTACTATTAGTTTGTCTCTTTTTGCAAGCGTTACGGGTGGCAAATCAACTATCTCAAAACTCAGTATTACCTTTGAACAATGCACACCAAGTCGATGTGGTGACACAAGTGTGCCCCCAAGTAAAAAAAAAAGCGGGCGTAGTATTCTTTCTTGAATGGACCGTGGGAACCGATAACGGGGGACAGTGCTTGCTGCCACTGATTTGATAATGATCTTTACTGCTTTACACTGCCTGATTGGGACTTTCTGTCCCAAAATATAAAAGCTGTTTGGTCATTACGGGGTGTAAAGTTTACGGCAGGATGTTTCTTTTCTATGAGAAAAAATCTGATACTGCTGATTTGAGATTTTTCTCACGAAAATCTCCGCTGTTCTTAAGTGATCCCTTTGCTGGTAGATATTTGTATCAATAAAAAGTTGTCGCCAGACAGTCGACAAGGAGGGGATTGTAATTTGCGATTTCATTGGATGTTTTGCTTTATTGCTGCGTCCTTACTTTGTTCATGCTAGTTTTTTTTGTCATTTACCCATAGACCACACATCGATTCTGTTTCTGTTTATGGATTAAAAAATAGTTTTTTTAGAATTTTTGAAGCAAGTGTATTTTAGTTTGTTTTGTGATTTCGTAAATACTACTTTGAAGCAATCATGACTAGTCCAGATATTCGAAGCCAATCCAAGAATTTAATTTACTGTGTTTACAATTATTTAAAAGAACTGGTCGAATCCAATCCAGATGCTACTGTCAAGGAACTGTTTTCCTCTACTCAAATAGCAACAGCTAAAGCGTGTGGAGTTTCTCGGGCTACAGTTCAGAGAATCTGTGCGGAAGCCAACAAAACAAAAGATGCCAATGTAGAATGTACACTGTCTTTCGAATCGCCGAAAAAATCTCTTCCACGAAAGAAGCCTGTATCGGAAATCGACGATTTTAATTTAAATATTGTGAGACGTACTTTACATGACTTTTACGATCAGGGTGAGTATCCGACTTTGAAAAAGTTAAAACAACGTTTGGAAGAAAGTATCGGATTTTGTGGATGTGTAGAATCTCTAAGGAAAATTATTAAAAAACTGGGATTCAAATATAAAAAGAGTAATGATGGCCGAAAATTTCTTTTGGAACGCAATGATATCGTGGCTTTAAGAATGATTTTTTTAAGAAAAATGCACATCATTCGGGGCGAAATAAATCAAAGGCAAGTTGTCTACTTGGATGAAACCTGGGTTAATGAACATCATTCAAAAAATTTTGTCTGGCAGTCGTCAACAGGTGAAGGAGGATTAAAGGTTCCTCTGGGAAAAGGTTCCCGACTCATTATATGCCATGCTGGGTCAGCCAATGAAGGTTTTATTCAATCGGCCCAATTGATTTTTCAGTCAAAGAGTACAGGGGACTATCACCAAGAGATGAATGGAGAGGTTTTCGAAGAATGGTTCCTGGATTTATTAAGACAGCTGGAAACTCCAAGTGTTATTGTGATGGACAATGCCAGCTACCATTCGGTATATGCTGAAACAATTCCGACAACAAAAACCAGAAAAGCCGACATTGTGGCATGGCTGCAATCAAAAAGCATCCCTCACGATCCCCTTACTACAAGACCTGAGCTCCTAGAAATTGTAAAACAACACAAACAAAAATATAAAGTGTATAAATTAGACAAAATTGCGTATGAAATGGGACACGAAGTAGTGAGACTGCCACCTTACCACTGCCACTATAATCCAATCGAACTCATATGGGGCCAAATTAAAAATGAAGTCGCGGATAGAAATAAAACATTCAAAATAAAAGATGTTAGAAAACTGACGGAAGAAGCGATCAGCCATGTGTCGGTGGACAATTGGAAGAAGTGCACAGCTCATGCTGAAAATCTACAAGAAGAAGATTTTGAGAAGGAAGGATTGAGAGACAGTGTGATGCAGAGCTTAATCATCAATTTGGAAGATGACAGCGACAGCAGTTCCGATGAAACCGAATAACTTTATTGAAGGTAAAAGATTTTTTGTTTCTGAAACTTTTTATGGCATTCTAAATTATTTATTTTTATCAAAATATTTATAAAGAGAATTTGAAGAAATATTTTTTTAAAAAAATCAGATAAACGTGCCAGAGAATTTTGAGCGAATATTTAATTTAGATCCATTTTTTTAAGCTTTTATAATAGCAAAGTATGTAGCATCTATTGTATGGAATATTTCTGTTTATACATAGAATTTCTATCTTTTTAGAATATTCTACATGATAAATTCTGACGATATAAGATTTTAAAAAACATGATCATTCAAAAACTGATAATTTTTTATGTTAGTTGATGTTCACTAAACTCTTCGATTCTTTACAACCGCTATTCATTTTAAATACAAAAACATTATCATTAAGTGCAAATAATAAGTGTTGAAAATTTGCTCAATATGCGAATTAGATTTATTTTCATATATTTAAATTTTTCATGCTATCTATGGAAACACATATATTGACGCGGAAAGCTTTTTTTTTAAATACTTGCAATGAACATAAAATTGGAACTAAAACAATATTTTAGGGCCAAATGCAAATAAAAGAAAAAACAAAAAACAAAAAAAAAACACATTTTGCTTTGATTTTGTTATGCATTAAATCTAAAGTAAAGTACTCACCATAAAATCAATATACATGCTAGATCTCACTGAAAATTTGTATTTTTGATCATGATCAGTTACACTTTTAACAATCCGAATAGCCAAACTCAACTGGGGTGGGGAAAAAACCGAAACAGCCATAAATCACGCCGTTTCCAAGAAAACCGCACTCGTGGATGGGGGAGGAAGTGCTTTCCAAGCCTCGATTCTAAATGGAAAGGGTATAACAGTAAGAAGTTTGTGTCATTTGCGTTAGAATACTATTCAAAATACAACAAACATCGTCGAAACATATACTGGGTTCTGTCATTAGCTCCCATTTTAAGAGCAAGCAATTGTAGGGTCAAGTGGGGTAAGTGTTATTGGGGGTAAGTGTGATAAACAGCTCTTGTAACTTTGGAAATCATTCTAAAAATCTGAAAGTTTGCAATACATAACATTAGACCACTTATAATTAAACTAAAAAGAAATATTGACCTTATTTTTTGTTTAAAGAAAGTTTTGAGCTTTTGAATTTAAGTGCAACTGTCTTCTTTTTATGTGGGTTTTCCTATGTGGGGTAAGTGTGATAAAACAGCAATGGATTTTGAAATGCAAATTTTTTACTTAAAATTGGAATTCAAACATATAATTTTTTTTTCTACATATGTATGTTTCTTATAATTATTCACTACCAATTTTAGGATTTGGAATTTACTTGAAGCAGAGAACGAATTTTCTTAAGAAAAATGCAGAAACCCTATCACACTTACCCCACTTGACCCTACGTAATAATTCTTCAAAATGCAAATAAATCCAGCAAATGATAAACATATCAATTGAATATATGAAAGAAAATGAATGAAAATGTCAATTTTGGCTTTATCGAGTTTAAATTACAATTAAATAGCTGTGTCTGGCAATTTTTTTTTTAGTTGCAAATCATGTAAGGAAACATTTCTAGGTGATAATAGTAATTGCTACAAAAACTTGTTTTTCACTAAGAATTTCAGCGAGTATTAACGTAAAGGAAAGTAGGCAAGCTCAGTTCTTCTTGAACTGCTTGTTAAACTTGCATTATAATGTCAAGTAGCAATCATCGGCAAGATATTTGAATAGGTGCAACATTTTAATATTAACAGTTTAATATGCAATCCTAATTCTCAAGGTGTCACATTAATGTAAAAATAATTAGATATACTGAGTTATCAATATTTCAAAATTTAATAACAATTTTAATACAAAAACACATTACTGAAAATATACTGAAATTATTTTTGCATAATACTTGTTGAGAAACCAAATAAAATTGATAATTAAAAAAAATCTTATTTATAATCAATCAGTAATTCAAATACAAAATGCTCTCTTTATCTCAAATTATTTTTGTGATTTGTATTTTTACATAGTAATTTCAAGGCTAAAAAAATTGATAATTTTTTTACAAATAAAAATTCGGTTAACATTTTAAGGATGTCTATTTAATAAAATATTAGATAACCCACTGCAAAAACTTCTGGTATTGCTATGACATAATGGTCAATCTGTTCATTGGCGAGCTTGCATATTTCATGTAGGGTTGCTATTCCTATTGAATTCTGAATTGTACGAAATTGAAGAGGAATGTTTACCACATTTGGGGATTTTCCTTGCTTGGCAACATAACCCAAATTGCCAAATCGAGTGTCTGGTCATTATATCATAGCTATTTCAGACTACTAATTGCCACATGTTAAAAAAATACAAATTACTTAGACAGTAATAACAGGTTTTATTTTTAAAAAATCCTGGTGACACAACCGCTTCTTTAAGAAGTGATTTGAACTTTCGTAATAAATTTTTAACAAACTCGAGATCCACAACATTATCATATTTGGCACATAGCAATTATTTTAAACAAACAATGCTTTCTTTGTTTCATTTTGTTGCAAAAACACATTAAAAATGTAACATTTTTAATTGAGAAACAAATGAAATTGATAGTTGAAGAGCTTAGTGATGAACACAATAAGTAACAAAAAAGTTAAAACGAGAAAATAAACTTCAGTTCTATAGAAAATGGTACTTGTACAGCGTAAAAAATCTTCTAAACTTAAAGTTTACGAAAAAGGATAAACTTGTTATAGCATGAAAGAAGCTAGTAATATGTTCATTGAAACAAAAATCTCAATTTTTTCAAAAATGTCACTTAGGATGTTCTTTCACTAAGCTTTTCAATTGAAAAAAATAATAATAATTCTCACTTATTATCAATCAGTAATTTAAATACAAAATGATATCTTTATCTCAAATTATTTTTTAAAAAGTAAGAATTTACTTAGTACTTTCAAAGCCAAAAAATTTATACATGTTTTTAAAGTAAAAAATTTCAGTTACCATTTTATGGATTTCTATTTTTAAAAAAATATTAGACTCCTCAATAAAAAAAAAATTGTCAACCATTAGAAAAAATTAGATAGTAATAACAGGTTTTAAATCTAAATAGGTCCAGTTCTTATCCATAGATCCAGGTGCTACAGCCACTTTCTTAAAAAGTGCCGGGAACTTATGTAACAAATGTTCAACGAACTCTAGATCCACAACGTTATCAATATTTGCCACATAAGAATAGATATAACTAGAGTTAACGGGGAATGGCGTTACTTTTAAGAAGGACGAGATAAGTGTGACTAAATGCAACTCGTATTCAGAAACCCTAAGAGACGTAGAACCACTGTCCACAGCAACCTCTGTAGTATTCTTTTTACAATTACTATCACTTGAAACCCATTGCAAATCGTTTTCGATCAAGGCGATGATGTCTTTGAATAATTTGTCTTGGCTTAAAGTCTCGTTTTCACTTTGGACGCTAGGTTTATATTCAGGGTTTTTCTTTCGCAAAGACGTTTGGATGTCATACAGAATTTTGTTCAATTCCATTTGTTTGGTCTGAGTAATTTCCAAACTCTTAAGAGCAAAGCTCTGAAATTGTTCTCGGGTTCTAATCAGCTCCGTTTCTGTGTTCATCTGTTTTTCAGCACCCTTGTCGATTTGTTTTTTCAATTCCTGCAGTTCCTCCTCTTTGTTTTGCAAACACTTATCTTGTGGATCGACTTGAGTCTGTAGATTTTTGGCATGCTTTAGTTCGTTCAGTTTTAAGTTGGCTTCTTTTAAGTTATCCCGGAGTTGTCTTAGTTCCTTACTATACTCATCTGCTTGTTTCCTAGCTTCAATTCGTTCTTCCCTATACCCCTCTGCTTGTCTCCTAGCTTCAATTAGTTCTTCCCTATACCCATCTGCTTGTCTCCTAGCTTCAATTAGTTCTTCCCTATACCCATCTGCTTGTCTCCTAGCTTCAATTAGTTCTTCACTGTACTCCTTTGCTTGTCTCCTAGCCTCAATTAGTTCTTCACTGTACCCATCTGCTTGCCTCCTAGCTTCAATTAGTTCCTCCCTATACCCATCTGCTTGTCTCCTAGCTTCAATCAGTTCTCCATTCGCGGTTTCTAGCTCGATTGCCAAAGCTGATTCCGACAAAACTAAGTGCCCCCTCTCTTCTACACTACTCCGGACATGGTTCAAATCTTCAACTTTAGACTGCATACTCCTCCTTTGGAACTCTGAAAACTCCATGAAGCACATTGACTCGTGAAGAACACCCGTTAAAATATTCAATCGGTTGGTCACCGAGTCGTGCTTGTTTTCAAACCTCCTTTTCACCAACAAAACTTCCAGGTCCATCTTTTCGTTCTCCTTCATTAGCTGCCTCTTCCAGCTGTCGAGGAACCTCTGAATCTGGGCGAAGTAAGAGTTGGTGCGATCCCTTGACCACTGGGCAGGGTTTTCGGCGCACTCATCAATACCGTTCAGAAGGTCATTCACATTTTCTCGGAATATTTCCTCACTTATCAAAAGAGGGTCGTCTTGGGTCCCGCTGTTGAACAGAGGGAGATTTCTCCACCTCTGTGTTGAAGGGAGACGATTTTCTGCGAAACCATTTGCGGGATAAGGGTCGAAGTTTTCACCTTCTTGGAACTGCCACACTGGTACTGTCGGTTCTGTGCTGCGACTAATGTGTCGCCGTTTCGCACGTGAGGTTACAATCCGTAAGTGGTCCATTGTCACTTCTTCATCGATCTGAGAAAATGAAGGAACACTTTCCCGTCTTCGCCGTTTATACTTTCGTTTCGCCGAGCCAGGCCGTTGTTTAGCACTGTCGCCAGCAACATTATTCTTATCTTGTCTTCTTCTAAACATAATTAACTTTCAAATTACTTTTCAAAATCAAGAAAATTGTAACATTAAATTTCAAAGTTCTTTGAACGGAACAGCAAAATGTCAAATCCAAATCAATTCGAATTTTTAACACAAAGACGCACATGCGCAATAAGAACTAAGAACAAAACAAAAATTGCGACATCGTTACGGACGCAGTGAGTGGGTTGTTCTGGGAAAAAAAATCAATAATTAATCAAAAATATTCCGAAAGATTTGCCCTTTAAATATTTTGAGTTTGAAGTCACGACAGCGCTTGCTTACGAAGCTGCTTAAATTTCCTTTGGGCGCACGCACAAGTTGTGATATTGTCGCTTGACCACCATTTAAATTTACGAAACGTACGTAGCTACGTTTAATGCTTTTTTGAGGGCTCGAAGTAAAAAGTCGTAAACGTCCCAACCTGAGAGTCGTAGTTTCGGTTTCTCGAGGAATGTTTTTAATCTTCCCCCTAGATATTAAAAAAGAATTTTTCTTTTCAAAAAGTTTGAACTTCTAAATACAAGCAAAAAATATATTTAAAAAAATATTTGTGGGGAATTACCATTGGGAGAAAATAAAGGGGCCTATGATAGTTCTGCTTTAGCAGGTCTGTTGGCATTGATCACATAAGATACCCATAGTAATATTTTATTCTAAGTTTAGAAAAAAAGGAAGCATATTTTAAGAAGTTGCTAGTCTTGTCTGTTACAAGGATATTTATGGGGCTAAAGCACCTCTGTTTATGAAGCATTTTGGTACCAACTCCAAACCCCTACAGTAATGCGGCAGTAGGAAAGCTAACCAAAATACAGTTGCTGAAGAGTCCATTGCTTCCTCCTTATGGTACAGTAGAGGGCAGCACCACTACCTTGTTCTCCAGTTCAAGTCTACTATGGAAGTTCCTCGTTCCAGTCTACTATGCAAGTTCCTCGTTCGAGTTTACTTCACAAGTTTCCTGTTCGAAACCAACAGGATAAAGAGCAGCACTACCAACACACTGTCTCTGTTGGATCTACTGATCAGGCTCCCTCGTATGAGAGCAATGTAATAAAGGGCAGCATTACCAACCATAACTGTATCCTTCTAATTCGAAAGACAGAGGCCAAAAAGAGGATTGAAGAAATGGCTTGTCGCTCCCAGAGGTATTAATTTGATATCTGAACTTGGAGAACTTTGTGACCATGAAAAACATAAATGTGCACCAGTCGCCATTATTGTACAAGGGGGTGATAGGATAGGTTAGGTTTTGAATTATCATCGCACTAGAGCTACACGAGGGCTATCGGCGATGGGCGTTGTATTTTAGAACCATAGTCAGGTGGCGAGCCAACACCTGAATAGGCACCCAACGCAACTGTTAAGGGTGACATCGTACACAGCATTAGGACTTTGAAGGATATTTAACGTGTACTCCTTTACACAGGGTATTATTCGTCGGACATTTTTTTGGCTGCACATGCCCTTTATAGGTCGGCAGCTATTTTGGCGATGCCCTGACCCGAACCTGGGACCTTCCGCACGCTAAGCGAGTGTTTAACCGACTGGGCTCCCCAGCCCTAGGAGGGTGATTGACCTGCAGGGCTCGAACTCACAACCTAAGAAATGCCAGTAAAGCACTCGACCAAACAGGCTAAATAGTTGTTAACGACTATTAATGTATACTTGAAGACATATTAATGAAACATGAAATCTGTAGAGGATTAATGGAAGTGAGAGAGGATAGGGAGCTACAATAACCTCCAAATAAAATCATACTCATAAGGTCAACATAATTCCAATGGGCAATGAATTAATGGATAATAAGATATCTTAATTAAAGATAATGTACAATAAATAGATTTTAGTCTCAGTCTCTCAAATTTCTGGATCTGCAACTTCATTAAATAATAATTAAAAAAAACCCAGGTCATTTCCTAAGTCTTTCTCCCACCAAAAAAGTGTTTAGACGTCTTAAATGCAATATTTCCATTTATTTTGTAAAACACAATGTTTCTTCATACTGTTCAAAATAACTTAATTGTGAAAAATTTTAAAGTCAAAATAGTAACATCTCTTTGTTCTTTTAAAAGAAAACGTTAGTTTACCGTCTTAAAAATATTGATTTAAAAAAAAAAAAAATTTCACAAGCAATTTAAACGCAATTAGGACCACATCTCAATTGACACAACATTGACATGCCAATCGTAAAATTTTTTAACCATAAAAAAGGCATGATTTTAGAGTAATCAGAAACTGAAAAATTACTGAAAAACTCTAAGACTATGTCAAATATAATTTCTGACATTTATATCGTTAAATTTTTTTCTTATATAACAAAATTTAATCTCTTCAAAATACAAAAATAAGCATTTAACTCCTAACTTCACTACATTTTTTTTTACACAATTCATTTTTTTAAATATTAATTTTTTTCAAGAAATAAAGCTTTTCCTTCATAGGACTATACATATTTTAACTAATCTAATGGATTTAGTGCTCTTGCAATTTCTTTTTCAAAATTTTTAGTCAAAATGTTAAAACATCTTGTACTAAAAAAAACGCATCATATTCATTAACTATTTTGGAAAAAAAATTATTAGTACATAACAGTTTATCCTACAATCTTCAACTTTTTAAAAACAGTTGACATTTTAATTGCTAATTTATTGGAATATGTCAAATTTTAGAAATATTAGTACAATAGATTAGTAAATCAGACGGAACGGTCGTTCCGCCCGCCAATCTCAAAATGACGCCAAGGGCTAAACGGCAGTTATGTATATATACAGAAAACATTTCGCTATGTTAACAGCGAAATTGATTTTATTTTCTACCAGACAAACTAAACTTCGTAGAACAATAAAAAAAAATACAGTAAAGAGGTTTCGTAGATTACTTTCAATAAAAAAATTTTGGTTATTCTAGAGTCAAAAACAGCGGAGAAAAAAAATATGGAAATTTTCGAAAATGAAATCTTTCGAGCAGTTTTAGTCACATTTTGACCTAATTTTTGAAGTGACCTACAGCCATTACTAGACCATTAATCTGGAAGAGGTTTTTACTAAAAGATTCAGAATGCTCCAATTAAGCCTCTTTCATAGGTTTGAAGTTTCAAAAAGAACTCTTTCTATTTTTAATTAATTAAAATCTATATTACCTTTGGCGGTATGAATGTGCGATAAACAAGCCATCCTAGCGGCCAGGTACCTCCGAAAACGAGCCACGGTTTACTGTATTTTCATCGAAGAGCCGCATAGCAGCGCTGTTAACTATTAAGTTATTATTACAGCTTCTAAAATAATTGATTAATCTAATATCTGAATAGACAGATTCAAAAAAAAAATCTAATCAATAAACGGAAACTCTTCATTTCAACTTTTTGGCGTTTTTATTTTAAAAAAACTAATGAATAACTCGAGTAGATGAATCAATAAAGAAATGTAAACAAACAGTCATATTTGCCAATTTGGTTGCCATATTCAGTTACCAATACCATTAAAAAATAGTTTTGTTGGTTTTTTCTTCATAAAAAGTAAGAAATATATTTTATCCCTAAAAATTATTGAGGAATAATTAATTATGTCGAAGTAATCTTTGCTTATTTTTTATGAAAATAAATTATATTTGTTTCTAAAATTTATTGAGGAATATTTTATTATGCCAAAGTAATATTTATTATTATAGTTACATTTTTTAACATGAGCTGTTACTAAATGTTTGTATTATAATACATAACCGTAATCTAAGAATTGTATTTGGTTATTGTTTTTTCTTGAATAGGCTGGATATTTTTTTAGTTTAATAAAAGTAAATTGAAATTAAATATGCCGACAAAAGTGAAAAAAAAAACTAGGCATAAAAGACGGATGTGGTACTCTAAAAATAACAGCTGCGATGTAATCTCGAAATGTGTCGAAAACAATACATCTGGAATAAAACGTCATCTAGAAACTGTTCCTGAAAATAACAAACGGGAACGTTACGATAATGAAGATTCGGTTATTAAAACTGTTCCTATTTTTCAGTTACATATGTGACAGGGGAGATTTTTTCCCTTAAGCTGTTTCTACTAAACGATTGAGAATGCCCCAATTCAGGCCCTTTCGTATGTTTGAAGTTTAAAAAACATTTTTTCTATTTTTAATTAATTAAAATCGATATTATCTTTGGCGGTACGGTTGTGCGATTAACTAGCCATCTTAGCGGCCGTATTACCTCCCGAGACTGCGCCAACTGAGGTCTGCTATATTTTCATCAAAGAGCGTCAGAGTTCAAAAACACAACGAACAAGCCGATATTACAGTTTCTAAAATAAATGATTTATCAAATACTATATATGAATCAGCAGACTGAAAAAACTTTGGAATTCTAATTAATAAACGGAACGCTTCATTAAAAAGCTTTGGCGTTTATTTAAAAAATATATTTCAACAGCGATAATGGAATGGTTGATCTTGATCTATAAATGTAAACAGTCATATTTGGTTGTCAGATTCAGTTCATATTAGCTCAAACTTTTAAAACCCTTTGCTTTTTCTATGAAGAGTAAGAAATAATATTTCTTTGGTTCTCAGAAGTTATATAGCTCTCTATAAACATTGAAATCATGTCGTCAATTTTGTAGTCGTATTGTGTCTGTATCTTTTGTTATTTAAAAAAAAAACTGATATCCCCCCCAAAAAACTTCGTAAAAGTAAACAAACGCCAATCTCAAAAAAAAAAAAAAAAAAAAAAAAAACTATTTTATCAAAAAGCAAGTTCATTATGAAAGTTGTGGCTAAAAAAGCCGTGATATAAAATGAATGCCAATCTCTTGTGTAAAACTTCCTGGTCATAATAAGTAGTATAATTTAAGTTTTGCTGCCATAAAAATATTGTACTGTTTGAGGTTGGTGCACAACTTAATCCCCCTAAAAATTTAAATCACGCAAATGAACTTGAATTACTAAATCAGAATAACGAAGGATACTTTGAAAAAAAAAACTTTAACAAATGTATGATCTCAATACATTTATATAAAGGTATAGAGGGTGGTTAAGAAAGGCACCAACCTCAAACAGTGCAATATTTTTATGGCAGCAAAACTTAAATTATACTACTTATTATGACCAGGAAGTTTTACACAAGAGATTGGTATTCATTTTATATCACGGCTTTTTTAGCCACAACTTTCATAATGAACTTGCTTTTTGATAAAATAGTTTTTTTTTTTTTTTTTTTTTTTTTGAGATTGGCGTTTGTTTACTTTTACGAAGTTTTTTGGGGGGGTTTAAGAAATATAGAACAATCTTTAAATGCTTGCCAATAAAATTTGCTTACTTCAAATTAGAATAAAAGTATTTAAATATAAATATCCATCTCAAAAAAATATGTACTACACTGAAAAAAAAAATCAAGAAAAGAAAACAACCCCAGACTATGAGTTAGTAAAAATTTAATATTAGAGGGAAGTACTTCAAAGGTGGCTGTTTACAAGTTCAATATTTTGAAATTTACTTAGCTTAAATTAGTTTAGAAATAAATATTTTTATACATTTTAATTATCTGAAAAATAATTTTTACTAGTTTTAAGATGAACATTATATACAATTTCAACACATTTATTTACACAATTCATCAAAAAAAAAATTAAGTATAATAAAAAAAATAGTCTTAACAGCTTGCTAAACAAACCATAAGTGACATCATGAATAAACACATTATTCATCAGAGATATTCATAATATCATTAACATATTTAAGGTTTACGTAAATGGGCAGCATTATTATTTTTCCATAAAGAGTTAATATGACTGTATCAGCTGCTTGAAGTTAAATTTTGCAAATTAAACGAAAAATCATGCTTTAAGTTATCTTCTTAATATAAAATACAATTAAATAAGGAAAACGTAAAATTAATTCATTGAATATGCATTAAGTTGACTTTTGACTGAATTTTCACTATTCCCACCCCAAATTTTTTTAAAATCATTTTTTTCAATTCTTGATACTTGACCCATTATCTCTACTTTTTTTTTTCATTCACACCATTTAAGTGAGATTTTGTGCCTTAAAATGATTTCTGTGTAATGTTTAATGACAAGACAATAATAACAAAACGAGAGTAGGGTGCGAGTTTTTGCATAATAAAGATAAACATAATACATATATAGCAAAATATACTCATACTATTCATCAGAGAACCAAGTTTTAACTAATTTTAACCAAGAAACAAACAAATATCTGCAGAAAAAAAGTCTTTAATGCCTATTAGGCAAATCACAATGATTTGAGTTCATTGTTCACTTTGGCTATTCTCATTTATTATTAGAGAATTATCTTCAATTCTCATCTGGCTATTCTCATTTATTATTAGAGAATTATCTTCGGATGGAATGACTCCATAATGGGTGACAAGATGCTTGTCAAATCGAATCCTTGAATTAAACTTTTTCTTGCAAAACTCGCAATCGAACATCACCGTTTCCTTATGCTTGCGACGATGATGTCTGTCAAGGCCACTTCTTGAGGTGAAGTTCTTGTTGCAAATATCGCACACATGCTCCGATGATGAAGATCCTAAATGCACTAACTTAAGGTGCCGGGTCAGCTTGTCCCTCCGACTAAACTCTTTACCGCAGTCTCCACAGACAAACTGCTTTAAGCCCGAATGAACAAGCAGGTGCTTGTTGAGGTATTCCTTTCTGCTGAACTTTTTGTCGCACAAGTTGCAGCAGTGTGGCTTATCCCCTGTATGGTTAGTCAGGTGATATCTGAGGGACTTCTTCAAATTGAATTGTTTGTCGCAAATATGACAAACATACTTATCATCGGAGTGGTAGGTCATGTGTTCCTCGAGCAAGTGCTTGCCATTGAATCCCTTGTTACACACGTGGCATACATGAGATTTATCTGTCTCGTGGATGAGGAGGTGCTTTTGGAGGTTGCCCTTTGAACTGAAGTCCTTGAGGCAGACCTCACAGGTATGCCTCTCACCTTTGTGGATCAAGCGGTGCCTAAGGAGTTTGAGCTTTGAGGCAAAACATTTGTGGCAGATGCTACAGACGTAAGCGTTAATGCCCTTGTGTTCTTTGAGGTGCTCATCCAGAGATCTCTGAAGCACAAACTTCTTGTCACAGAGTTCGCAAGCGAGAGGTTCTCGCTCCGTATGAGTGAGGAAGTGCCGATTGAGATTGCTCACTGAACGAAACTTTTTGTCGCATACTTCGCAAATATAATGCTTGTCATCTGAGTGCGTGAGGTAGTGCTTAGTGAGACCGGATTTATCTTTAAATCGTTTGCTACACACCTCACACTCGAAATTTTTGATCTCGACAGGAGGTGGACATGATTTAACTGCAACAATAAGAGGACGAAATCCTTTGCCTTGGCCTATATCCATTTCGTATTCAATCGTTCGTCGTACTACAATTCGTTCAGTTCTAAATTTTAATTAAAAAGTATTTAACTTGTTTTTATTGAATTTCTTGCCCAAAAACGACCTTTTAGTTGGTTGGTAGACATATATTTTCAGGCTTGTGTGCTTGGTCGCAAGGACCCGCTTATAAACCATCGTCAAGTAGGACAACACAAGACACACACAAACACATATGACAGATGTTGCCATCTGTCGCCACCTCCGCAATTTAGACATGTCCCTGAAGGGGAGGGAAATTTTCTCCAGGGATCTGTACCCATGGGAAACTGCGCAATGATCGCCCACAGGACTTTCGGACCCAACAGATTTTACGAGCACGTACTCCGCATATACTCGACAAACACAAACACCCATGTCTGAACAGGATTCGAGCCCGGACCCAGCAGCTCCAGAGGCCAATGCCTTAACCACTATGCCGCTGGATTGGCAACGACCTTTTTTTGTTGACTTCGACAGGCGTTGCCAATAGACAAGAACAAATGTTAAATTCAATTATTTTCTTCCACGAGAACCTGGGTGGTGGACCGGACTAGTGAATTTCATCGCAGCTCATTACGCTAATATTCTGCGCTGTTTACAGTAGATTCAATTCCTGTATTTGCCTTGGTGCTATTTCTCCCTCTATTTCAAGAAAGACACGTAATGAATTTTTACTAGTACAGAGAGAGAGAGAGAAGTTACACTTAGGGCAAGACAAACTTTGAGCCCGTACTTTGCTCAAACTCAATAAATAATAATCGCTTAATAAGCGATCTTCATCACTAGTCCACCCAAGCTCCTTTTGGCCCGGAAACGTAAATTATGCTTTCTATATTGGCAACGAAATTTTACAAATCACAAACAAAAACAGCCACCATTTTTCGCCTATGGGTAGATTAGTTTTTGGGGGAAAAAAAATGTAAACCTTAATTTTCTTCAACATTCTTCGTCGCGGTGTAGTTGAACTTCCACGCTTCGATTATCATTTGGAGCATATCATTGAACAATTTAATCGATGTGTTGAGAAAACTAACATATTTTAAAATTGAAGCTAAGGTAAGACATCTTAAGGAGGTTTGCTGTCAATTTTATCTTTATAAATGTGATTAATACTATCTTCTTTTTATTTGCAATATCGGTGAGTTGATATTCAGTTTTAAAAATGAAAATTTAATGGCCCTTTATTATTTGTAAAGGTAAAATTTTCTTTTACCAATTTATGCGCAATTTATCTGTTTTGCATAATAAAACTGAACACAAGAAATGTTTAGGTTACTTTAACCCAATGAATTTTTCAATCAGATACTGATAAGTCCCATTTTTGTATGGTTCGTTGAAATTTTGTGATTTCAGGAATTCTCAGAATTTCGTAACCATTGGGTGGTTGGAATTTTGCGATAAATAATTGCTGATTCTGCTTAAGTATTAAGCGAAATTGGTAGAAATTTACTGTACGGTAATTATTGGCGAACTTTCCAAAATCGCCCGAAAAGTCCGTATTCTGGCGACTTTCCAAAACAAAAACCCAATCGAAATGAGCAAATAACGGTCAGATAGGGTTGCCGAAAAATGTCATTGAGGCCTAAGAATTTGATTCATCAGTCGAAGTCAGACAGGTTGCCACAAAAAAAACTATTTATCGCCAAATCTGAAAATCGCGCCAATAGTTACCGTACAGAAAGGTGATCCACGAAATTTAATTCCCAATTAGAGTAAAAGTTATAGCGTAGTTCAAGGGCCAGTGATATTATAAACGAGTAACGTTTCAAGCAAGGTAGAATATTAAGAGTAGTGAATCATGTAAAATAAGTATTATGTATTGGTATTATGGTAGAAATTTACTGTACGGTAACCATTGGCGAACTTTCCGAAATCGCGCCAAAATTCTGTATTCTTTCGACTTTTGACGTCATGCTCTTTTCGCAACGATGACGTTTTCCGGCAACCCTATCTAACCGTTATGGGTTTCGGTCGAAGTCAGACAGGTTGCCACAAAAAACTATTTATGGCCAAATCTAAAAATCGCGCCAATGGTTACCGTACAGTAAAGGTGAACCGGTATTATTCATTAAAGTTGTAAAATGACATCTTCAACTCTATGGGCTAGTAGTAGTTTAATATTTGCTTCTCTGGACAGTAATTTGTAGCCCTCGTGTAGCTCTAGTGCGAGGATAATTCAAACCAAACCAAACTGGACAGTAATTTGTAGGCAGGAAATAAAGTTCCTGTTTTTATGCAGTTTTCAAATAAAATTTAAATTGTGAAAACATCACTTTTTTTTTTCAAAAAGTTATTTAAGGAGGTATTTCGGATATCATATAATAAACATATTTTTAGAGTTATAAATTAGGATTCATTTAAAAAAATTGTTGTTTTAAGCAAGTTATTAAAACGTTAAGGTTTATGGTCTGTTCAAGAGACTGAACGTTTATGAGCTGTCATTGTAAACAACATTGTTTAATCATAAAATTCTTTTCTATAATATTTCGGAAAATTCTATTTTATAATCAAGTTCGACTGTATCATTAGTCAAATCAATAGGAGTATTAAAATATGTATGGAATCGAATAAAATGTACTTCATCGGAGAGCATTTAATTAACTTTAGAAATGAAGGCAGATTGGACATCCAACTATGTTTTTATTATCTCATATTTAATCTTTAAAGCATTAAAAGGTAGCCTTTACGGCTTTTCAGAGAGGGCCAAGAACGGCCACCAAAGCACACAGAACCTCACAACTCGAGGTCTTATTAGAAAGTGATGGTATTTTTTATGATTGTGAGAAGAGTGGATCAGAAGTCCAAACACACTCAGCTGTGTCTGCAATTTCCATTTGAAAGAATACGTGTCGACGCCAATTAAAGCGTGGAACTGTTTTACGGATAGGAAAGATATTAACTGAGAGTTATGAGAGATATTAAAAAAGAACTGTTATTTGGGTGGTTAATATTATAATTAATAGAGATTTTTGCAATATATCATATGTACCCTTAACCCTTTCAGTCCCAAAAATTTACTACACTACAAAAACATCTGATATTCACAAAATAAGCTTATTTTAGGTCAAATATACGAATTCCATAAGAGAAAAAAATCCATTTAAATTTTTTATATGGTTTTTGAAACAATTCCGAAATTCTTTAACTGTGGAAAACAACAAAATAAAAAAATATATATTACCTAAAAACACTTCGAGTTATATATTTTAAGGTATCTGACCATATTATTAAAAAAAAATTTAGTAATTATTTTAGCCAAAATAGTTTAAATTGTGTTTTAAATATGTGGAACTGAAGTGAACTTATCAAAAATCAGGAAAAACGCTTGTTGACTATTTTCTAAATTAAAAAATAGTAGTTCTGACTTTTATTAAGTTTAATGTAAAATATTGTCTAATAGAACAAAGTGTGAAGAATCAAATGATGTGTGTTTGGATGTCATAGCGGAACATAAACATTTTGAAAAAAAAAATATTGAAAGTGATGATGCCAAATGGTATCACTGGGACTGAAAGGGTTAAGAAGTCATTAGAAACTTCTTGTTGTTTTTTAAAAGAAAACCGAGTATGAACCATGTATACATTACATACCTTACCCCAAAATATAATTATATATTTTTCTTAGCAGAAATCTACTCTCATCATAACAGTAGTCCTGGTGCAAAGGATTAAGTCTGTTATGTCTGGAGATCACAGAACTGTTATCAAAGGCTCCCCTAGTCAGTATGTCAAGCTCAATGTTGGTGGATCTCTGCATTACACGACTATTGGTACTCTCACTAAACATGATAGCATGCTACGTGCCATGTTCAGTGGCCGCATGAAAGTTCTAACTGATTCAGAAGGTAAAGGTTTCACCTTTTGATATTTTACCTACCATAATTTTTTATAAGCCCTTAAAGCTGTTTATGTAGAAGGTGAAATGGGTCCATTTCTGAATCTTTCTCAAAATTCCATGATAGATAATCAAACTATCCTGGTATCAGAAACTGCGCAGCATGGCAGCAATGCTGCAGCCGAATTGCCGAAACTTGATGTGACTTTCTGATCCCCGGAGTTCCACAATTTTCGTATCCCCGGAGTTCCGTGATTTTCGGGTACCCAAGTTGAAAACTTATGTGCACATTTTTTTAAGGTGCATGACGCACCCACTAATTTAGAACCCTGGTGTAACCTCCAAAGTTTCTAAGTTAGTGACTTTAAACCTGATAATTTTCCTTAAAAAGTCATGCTGCAGCCACATTATGAAAGTTCTGCTACTGGGCTATTTATAATAGTTTTAATGAGACGTTGAATGTTAACAAATAATCGTAAAAATTGGTGTTTGTTTTAATAAATTAGATGAAGAGTTGCAAAACTTGCACTCTCCAAACTATAAGGGTTATCAAAAGTCGAAATGTTGGCCATTATCAAAAGTCGCCTATGAAGATACTATACCCTATATTTTAGTGATACTTTTAGAGAATGCTAGTTTTGATACTATACCCTTCAATTAGTCAATCACATTCTGTGATAAAGGTCAATCTATTTGTAACAGCTGAATAATTAAAAGGGTTTGTTATAATATAAAGCATGTTTGTATGGGAGTCATATTGACAGCTGCTATTTGAGCAGCTGATTGAATTAATAGGTGATCTTGAATCCAATAAAGTACAGCATGAGTTTCCCAAGAAGACTCTTGCTATAAAGTTTTGTTGGTTTTTAAGTTGGAAGAGAATATGAATAACAAAGCCAGGAACTCTTATTGTGTGCTAATTTTTTAATTAAAAATATTTAAATGAAGAGTACAGGGGAAAAACAACTTCATTGCTTAGGAATCTGTCTGCATCAGTATTCTTTGGCAATTATTGCGTGTTATCGCCTAAACTGGTGTAAGGAAACCGGTTACTAACTTTGTTTTTCTCTTGTGGCAATCCTGATTCATGCCAGAGATCAGTGGACACAAGTTGAACGTTTGCACCAAGAAAGAAGAATTGAAAGTTTTCTTTGACAATATATGTCCTCCAAGCAACCAGAATACGGGGGAGATCCCTAGGCAATGAAGTTGTTATTCCCCTGTTCTCGTCATGTATTAATGTTTAATTTTCATACTAGATGCATTTCTTTAAAATCTTATAAACATTTTATTTTTACCCTAGGTTGGATATTAATTGATCGCTGCGGTCGACACTTTGGCACTATTCTAAGTTTCCTACGTGATGGTTCAGTTCCTTTACCCGACTCAACTCGAGAGATCGCTGAACTGTTAGCCGAAGCCAAATACTACTTGATCCAAGAACTGTCCGAGTGCTGCGAGACAGCGTTGAGAAAACGAGAAATGGATCTGGAACCGATTTGCCGGGTCCCCTTGATTACTTCGTCTAAAGAAGAGCAGATGCTCATCAACTCCTCAACTAAGGTATGGGATTGGGGAAATTTTTTGTGTTTATAAATCTCATGTTATGTGTTGTCTTAAGGGTATATCACACGACTTACGAGCAAGAATTCTCCGACTCAACCAGAATTTCAATGCTAAACTCAAAAGTTGGATGTAATCTACGGTCTGCTTTGGAAGTTAGGGTTGAATAACCTCTTGCGACCTGGCGTCCCCGATTTGGGACATTTTTTAAAACCTCCCCACAAAAACATGTTAATTACTTCTGAAATTGACCTGGTTTGATGGAAGAAGATCAAAATATTAGTTTTCAGCCTGATTACAGGTATCGGTTATTTATTTCTATAAAAAATGAAGTTGGATGAGGGTCAATACGACATTAGAGTTCTTTAAAAAAATATTAAATTTTTTTTTCAAACTTTTTAAAAAGTTCTTTATGTAGTTCAAGTATGTTTAGATTAAGGATATACGTGTGGGATTTTGCTAGGGTCTTAAGAAGTTATAAATCTCATGTTATGTGTTGTCTTAAGGTCATATCACACGACTCGCAAGCGAAAATTCTCCGACTCAACCAGAATTTCAATGCAAATCTCAAAAGTTGAATGTAATCTACGGTCTGCTATGGAAGTTGGGGTTGAATAAAGTATCTTCAACTTCGTCAATAGTCCACCAACTGGTTCATCCAACCTAGCATTTGAACCAATTAGATACAAAGTTAACTGATTTCGTCACAGCAACGAGACACTATGTCATTGTAAAGCATGCACAGATAAGCCAACTTTTATGATCAAACATAAATTTACGAGAAACTTGGGGAATAAGTTCAATTGTTAACTGGCCGAAAATAGAATATGCAAGCAATCTTTCATACAATTCTGAAAACCCTGTGTCCAACTTAGCAAAGTCGAAATTGAGATAAAAATTGTAAGTTGGGTTGAGGGTAGGGTTAAATATATGAGCGTCTGTGTGATATGCCCTTCATGTATTACTATTTACTGAGACAGTTATTAAAGCTTACGACAGGCTTTTTCTGGTTAAAAGTTTTCGTAAATTACCACAGTATTATTGTTTTGGAAATACCTTTGTTTTACCTATACCTAGTTACAAAAGATTTTTCTTTTTTCAATAAATTTTTAAATAAATTGCCATGAAATATTGATTTATCAAGAGATTGAAAATGCAATCTTTTCAAAATATGTATAGTTTTTTAAAAAATAATTTTGTCTAGTTATAAGCTCTTTTCTTGGTATTTCTCTGATTTTTTTTCTATTCCAGAATAATTGTCATTTAAGGTTATTTTTTTTTCTTGAAAGAAAAAGCACACAAGATTTTTCACCAATTTAAACATAATTTGTGTACTTATTTTTTATTAAAAATTCTATCTTATGATTTTATTTGTTGAATTTTGCATAACAGCAATAAAACTTCTGCAAATAGCGTCTAATATTTCAAGTATCTTTTCATTCAAGAATCAAATTGACTTTATATTTTTAACTGTTAAAAGATCGCATTGGAATATGCAGTTAATATCCAAACATAAAAATAAAAAAAATAATTTTTAAGAATCATGATTTTATTTCCACCCTGCTTTTATACTTATTTTTCTTTTTCAGCCAGTTGTAAAGCTGCTTATCAATCGACACAATAACAAATACTCTTACACCAAGTAAGTTTATTTCCCCCAAATTTATGTTGGATAAAATTTAAATTCAGAAATTTATTCTACGCAGATATTTCTATATAGATATTCATAAGAGATATTTCATTTCATTCTATATAGATATTTATACGAAATATTTCATTTACATTTTATAACCTTCCAGTACTTCTGACGACAACTTGTTGAAGAATGTCGAATTGTTTGATAAACTGTCCCTGAGATTCAGTGGCCGAGTGCTGTTCATCAAAGACGTCATCGGCAGCAACGAAATCTGCTGCTGGTCTTTCTATGGCCATGGAAGGAAAGTAGCTGAAGTTTGCTGCACTTCCATTGTATATGCAACAGATAAAAAGCATACAAAGGTATGTAATGTTTAATATTTATGATGGTGGTTTTCATAAAAGTAAAAAAGTTCATTAAAGTAAATCTTGAATAAAAAGTTTAGTTTTTGTACGTTGCTTTCTTTTGCTGAATTAAATTATGTGTAATAAAAAAAAATTGTGGAATTGGGTATTTCTTATAAATTTTCAGTTCTTCGAAATAAATATTGGTTTCATCTGAACTGAATTTAAATAAATTTAGTGCACTTTACATCTGTTGCATTCCAATAGCCTTTGACCTCATCACTATGATAGCTCGCATCATGTCGCTACGCTACGAGGTTGTGTTGTGTATCCGCTTGTAGGCGCGAGCAATATCACTTGGCTATGGTTCAAAACTAAGAAACGTAATCCCTGTGAATTTACCGCTATTTCAATTCAATCTAGTCTTTGTGAATCTACTGCTATTTCAATTCAATCTAGTCTCTGGGAATCTACCGCTATTTCAATTCAATCAATATCCAACATTGGTGCTTATGAAAAGGGTAGTTGCTAAAAAACTCACGTTTTCCAAAGTATAACTAAGCATAAAGTCATGCTCTTTCATTGGAAACTTTATCTAATTGAGTATATGATTATCAAAATGTCTCAAATTAAAGGGTCTGACCCTTATACTTATAGAATATAGTTATACTTTAGAGAATGTGAGATTTTCGCAAATACACTTTTCATATGCACCAAAGTTGGATGTTGCTTGAATTGAAATAGCGGTAGGTTTACTGAAACTATGTCTCTTTGTTTTGAGCCTTAGTCAAGTGATGAGATGCGAGGGCATCCAATTGCAGGGTGGTAACAGAACCTGGAATTCAGTGAATTCTCAGGGAACTTTTTAATTCTGGATATATCAGGGAATTCTCCTGCAATTTCTCTAATTTTGAAAAATATCAGTGAATTTTTCCCCATTTTAGATTACTTAGCAGTGTTAGGTTTTTTTAGCGCTACTAACAGACACTTGATGAAAAGAAATATATTCTGGTTGATCTGATTTGCTTGAAGGACCCCAATCTTCAAAGAAGGATAAATTTCTCTTACGAATCATGATACATGATTCTCTGATCACATGATTCCTCTAAACTCTGATTTTCGGAAATCTAGAAAATTAGGTTCTCTAACCCATAATCCGTAAAGTCTTAATTTCCATGATGTCTGGATTAAATTTTCTGTACTGCATGTTTTCTAGGTAATTGTAAAATCAGGGAATCTTTTGTGAAGGTATCAAAGAAATCATGGAAATATTATTGAACTTTTTTTCTAGAATTCGTGTAACCACCCTGAATTGAAATTATTAAAATAGTGCCAATGAACAGTCTGGACCCTAAATCTTAGTTATGCTTTGGAGCATGTTGATTTTGCATCTATTCCCTTCATCTAATTACATCTTCATCATCACCTAGGTTGAGTTTCCCGAGGCTAGGATCTATGAAGAAACCCTCAACATCCTTCTATATGAGAACAGAAATGCCCCAGACATGGATCTGATGCAAGCAACAAGCACCCGCGGGGCTGTTGCCATGGGAACAACATACACAAGCGATGATGAAGATGATCGACGCACCCCAGGATCTTCTTCCAAAGAGAGTCGTGACACGGGCCATTTGAATCGCTTGCGTAACACAAAGCAGACATCATGACGTTCGTGATCTATTTTTGTTCTTTGAGGTGTACTGGATGGGTGACGATCTGGGTACATTTTACCGATTTTGATTCTTAGGTTTGCCACTCTGCCGGGAAATACGGAATTCTTTAGGAAATAGCCTCAGAATCGAAGAGCTTAGTGGAAGAATATGTTAAAAGGCATAAAAATATGAGATATTTGTGTTCATGAACATGTTGTTACCTCCTTTAAAGATAACAAGTTTTTAATTTTTCATAAACTTTATATTTTGTATATTTTTTACAGTTTGCAAGTACTATTTTTATTGGATCTAATTGTAAACTAGAAACTTAGGTAATTTTCTCCTTTTTGTCACTTGGCATATTCTTCCACTAAGCTCTTTATTTTATTGAAAGTAAATTTTTTTTTCACTTTAATAAAATGTACTGTTTCTGGGATATTTACGAAACTGTTTCCAATTTTTGATTAAAATTTAACGTTTGACCAAATTCTTTTAAAACTATTATATGGAAGGATCAGAATTCAAGTGAACCAAGAATATGATAGGCTTCTTTATGTTACTGAGTTTAAAGTTAAAACTTTACAACAAAATTATTTTTTAAATTGTAAATTAAATTTTATTTTGAACTATGACTTTTTTATTATTGCACTGAAATTCTAATTAGTTAGTGCAAGTAATTGCTCTGCTAACCCGAAAATGACAAAAAGTGGGCTTGTATCACTTGTATTCTGAACCTTCTGTATTTTTATGTTGTGGCAGATTTCAAGCCATTAACTTTTCATTGTCATAAAGCTATTTTAAAGTGCATTTATGTTTTGCAACCTTTCTTACGTGTTTTCTAAAGAAATATAAAGAAATGCAAGAAAAGGTTATTTCTAAAATTCTTGCATTTAAACCCTTTTTTGTTATGCTGTAATGTTAATGGTAAGCATATAGAGAATTTCTCAATTTCTGCAGAGTAGCAATCCAGTTTTTTTGTTCCTTATTCTTATTGCTAAATATAAATATTATAGATATGTGTTTATATAAAATTTGGAACCAAGGATAAAAAAATTCCTTAGCTATACAAACGCACCTTAAGTTTGCAGCATTGAAATGTTCTATGCGGAGGAAACATTGCTGCTAGCGCCGAAATTTTGCCTGCTCTGATTGATTGTTCCTTTGCAATACATTCACCCTGATTTGTTACGTCAAAATCGAAGGAAAACTTAATTAATATTGCATTCTAACTGAAGCAAAATCTACTAAAAATATGTCTTGAATAAACGAATAAATTGAATACCTTTTTTTATTCGATTTTCACACTCGAAAATGAGATCTATTTACCCTTTTCTCATAGAACATTTCTATACTGCAAACTTAATATGAGTTTTACAGTAGAAAATAATTGTAAACACTAGCGTCGGTCCAGTTTTTTTGCTACTAGTATATATCGCACTTTACGCAGAAAAGTGACATATTGGACAACTTACTTTTCGGGTTATAAATGCTAAAATATTCAAAATGTATTTTTTTTTCTTGATGAGGCTGCAACATTGGGGTCAAGCCTTTGCAGACTCGGCATATTCCCCAGAACCGAGTCATTTTTCGTGGCACCATCTAGGCGACTCACGCTACCAATTTTTGGCTCTTAGATTTCAATGAATCTGAGCTCTCTTTGGATGTTAAAGTATGCCAAGATTTAATGACAAAATTTAAGCATCGAGCTATTAAAGAAAATCGATTAGTAGAATAGTTGATATGCAGTTAGCATATTCGTATTCTGTAGAATGAAATGTAATGGGGAAAAAATAAACATGTGACGATTTTTCTGAAAGACTACCATTTTGCTGATGTATCACTTTTCAGTGCTCAATGCGATATTTATTACCCATTTTTTTTGTAAAAGATGAATGTATACTCTAATCTTTTTGTTTCTATGGTTATAGTTATTGTCTTCCAAAATAATGTACTAGTTTGTGTTATATTAAATTAAAGCATTATTAAATATTCACTTCTAGATTAAATTTAAACAAATTTAGAAAAATAAATTTTTCTGAAAGAAATGTAGATGATTTTTTTTTTAAAAATTTAATGTTGTAACTATTTACTGTATGATACCTTAATATATGTGGTATGAACTTTTTCTTGCTCATTACAATTCTGTTAAGCTGTTGATGTTGTCAGAAACTAGTATTATGACAAACTATAAGATGAGTATTTAAGCATTCATCAGCATCTCAACAATGTCTTGTTATTAGATTGTTTCGTTCTGATGTCTTCTCCGATGTAGTAGGTGTCTGTTAGAATATTTCCAGTTATCCTCACTGGACACTACTATCTTCAGAGACTCACTATCTTCAGAAGGATTTTGTTCTATTTCTTTTGCTCTATAAAGTATAAAGTTTTTTTAAAATTGCTTTCTATCTGGAAAACTTGCATTTTTCTGTTTTTTAAAACCCTCTAGTGGATACAGACTTATAAAACAGTCACCTGACTGTCAGGTTTTAAAGCATCACACTTAAATATTAAAAAAATTATAAAATTTTTTATTTAACTAAATTTTAAAATTTAAAGTATGTGAAGCAGTCATTTATAACCAATGTGCTATATTAATAAAACTTTAAGTTGTTTAATGCAATTAAATTTTCAGTTGAAATTTTTAATCTTATGGTGAAAACAAGATTATAATACTTCAACCAAATTGTATATTCCTTAGAGGTTTAATGTTTAAAAATATGCTCGTTTATTTCATTTCAAATTGATATAAAATTGTTGTATTAATAATAATTTGTGCAAGTTATTTTTCTAGTGACGTGTGTCAGTGGTTGGCTAGCATGTAAGAAAAATCACAATAGTGTTGTGATCCATGAAAATTTAAAAAATATTTATTTATATATTATACAAGAAGTTTTTTTTTTTTTTTGAAAATGTTGGAATATTAATATTTGTCTTAAAAAAAAATATATATAGGCTGAATTAACGTTCCCCTGTATAAAATTATGTATGTGTATAGTGTTTTTTCATAAATACAATTTATAAAGTTGAAATTATCTAATTAAAGAAAAATCTGTAAAGTCAAACATGAAGTTTTGAAGAAACTTAAAAATTTGTCAATATTTTAATTAAGATTTTCTTCAAAAGTATGTATACAAAAAATATGTGCTTAAAGTGTAACTAAAAAAAAAAAAAAAATTACCAGTAAAATTTATTATCTAAACTTCAGCTGGTAAAAGTATGCATTAAATGCAATTATAAAGCTGGTTCCCCCTTCAAATATGTTCTCAACTTACCAAAATGAATATTTTGATCATAATATTGATATTAAAGATAAATTCGAAGTGTATATTTACTGTAAACTATTTTTTATGTACATCTTTTAGCGAATGCTAAATCTCAAGAATTGGAAAGTTCCTTTTAAAAAGTAACTATGTTACGGTTACTTAATATAAAAAATAACTAGTTGCAGTTACTGAATACAAAAGTAACTAATTAGTTACTTAACTAATTAAGTTATATAAGTTGAGTAAGTTAACTGGTTACTTTTAAAAATTTAGCTGTTTTACCACTTTTCAAAGAGAATAATCTTAAGAAGTTAAGAAGGAAAATTTAGCGTTGTTAAAAGTTAAATATTTTTAAGCCGAATCGTGCTGAAAATATCAGTGAAGAATATCGTAAGAAGTAACAAAATTGTTCATTACTGCTAAAAGTAACTAAGTTACTTTTTGAAAATCTAACAGTGTTTCCTGAAAAAAGTAACTGTTACATGTGTCTCCCCAATCCCTGCTAAATCTTCATGTAGTGTTTGTCTGATTCTAGCATTGGCTTTCGTTTTAAGCAACGTGCAGTCAGTCACAATTTTTATCTGTGATATAGAATTGTCGTGTGATAATACCCTTTGTTATTTTTGTCACCTACGTTTCTATTTCATAAAAGTAAAATTGTCACAAAATATTTATTAATACACTGCCATGTTAATTTCTTTGTGTATGTTATTACTCTATTGTGTTTGAAGTTTTATTTTTACTATTCTCTTTAAATTTAAATATTCATATGTTTCATCCTTAGATTAAATTATTCATTAATTTCTGGGTTCTTTTTCTTGTCTTTTACATGTTTCTGATATAGGTAATTTGTTTAATTTTATGCATTCTGTGTATTTTTTTTTTTGCTTTGACACTAAGGTGTTTTTTCTCAATCTTAATGGTAAATATCTAACGGAAGTTTTGCGCTTATTCTTACCTATCTAAAAACAATGTAATCAGGGATCTGTCCAGGAAATTTTTACAGGGTCCCTTTTTTGTGAATTTTTTTTTAGAATTTTGAACATATGCTAATTTTGTGAAAATGAAGAACAAAAGCTCTCGTTCAACAACCAAGAAACCTTTAAAATACAAGAAGAATTTGATTTTCTTATTTTTATCATACTTGCTTTTCTTATAAAAATGTGCATATTTTGAAGGTTTCCTGTTAAACAGGACTCTTTAGTAGACAAAACAGTTTTTAGTAACAGTTATTGCTATATTTAAAAATCCATTTTCGCTTATTTTAATTTTGTGAAGGGTCCGTTTTCGCCTATTTGAATTTTGTGAAGGGTCCGTTTTCCATCTTTTGAATTTTGTGAAGGGTCCGTTTTTGCAGAATTGAATTTTGTGAAGGGTCCGAAAACGGACCCAATTTTCTTCTGGACAGACCCCTGGTAATCATAATTTAATATATTTTTTCTAAACGAATTGCTCAGTATGCAGCATAAATGTTACATTCAGATGCAAAAATATTTTTATTAAATTTATCATTGTTCTCTGACAATATTTCTTTTACATTGTTTTCATGTATTATCATTGCTCATGTTACACAATCTGGTGTTGATTTCTTGCATCAGATACTTCATTGTTGTAATTGTGATGTATAATATGTGTGCATCTAGAGATATGTATTTATTCCTCTTCAATATCAAGCCAAACTGTTTGGGTGTGAGATTCAAAAGATGAGCAGAATTTTCTGCATATATAACTGTATGGTAACATTCTATTGAATGCGAGATTGGTATGATTCATCAAATTCAGTGTAAATTTTATGAATCTGTATGTAAAACTATGTTCTTGGCTTCAAAATAAAGATTTTAAAAATATTAAATTTAGTTTTGTAAGAACTTGATTGTGTAGCTATATTTCCAAAGTGTTTTTCTTTACCCTTTTTCCACTGGTCGATTTGGTACAGTGTTTTCCTCCTTGTGTACCAAAGATTCCAGGTTCGAAAATTGCTAAAATAGCACATTGGAACGGTTTTTATAAATGCTACCCCAAGTTTCCTGTTCAGAGGGAGTTCAGGTTTAAATATGATCCTAAGTCTCAATGTCTACCTCAAAAAAATTGTGTTGGGTGTCTACTCAGGTATTGGATGGTCACTTGACTGTCGTTCGAAATTTACCACTTCCTTGCGTTACGATATTTCAACTATAATTGATTTTAGAACCTTATTAAAATTCAACTATAACATATTTATTGTATAACATCTATAACATAAATCTATTAGCATAAATAGTTAAGTAATAGCAAAACTAATATTCTAATAATGCTTTATGTTTCACTTTTTTGTAAATTCAGTAGCTTTCCCTTTCTACAAAAATTTCATTTTTAGAGACATTTACAATTGTTGAATATTCAATGACAATTTTAAAATAAGAAACATTTTATTCCAAAAACAATTTTTATACACACCAGTTGTATTTTATATCATTGGATGATTACATGTATTATATAGTACAAAAGTCATTCAAAATACATATATAACGCAAATATGTACTCACTTTAATAAACAAATATTTCTGTTGTAATCTGTAAGTCTAAGATTAGATATCAAAGATAGAACCATTTAAAATTTGGTAGATTGGTATTGTTTTAGTAGGAATAGAGCTATTGTCTTATAACATAACACAAAAGAAACATTGGTACTTTTTATGATAAGGTAGAGTATTGTATTAAGATAATAAGACATATCCAGTATTTATAAAGTAGTGTACAAACAATATAAATCTTTCGTATTGAGTTTGTGATTTCAGATTGTGTTGTTGCAATAAGAATATTTACTGAGTATCAGAGATATTAGCTTTGAATTTAATTTTCTATTAAATTGGACAAGAATAATTTTGAAGTTGAAAACATGATTAGTTTTCTGTCTCAATACTTTCTCGGTTTTTCATGATTTCTTGGTTCATTCCAGATTAGAGCCCAATCACAACATTGGCTTAGCCTTTAAAAATGTCAAGTGCATAAAAAACATGATTTAATAAAAATATAGGATGATTTCTTTAAAATATACAAACGTAACATTGTAAGTTCCACAACATAACTAGGCCTACTACCATTGTAGTAGTAGGCGTAACTTAGAAATCCTATAAAAAATTATGTCTCTTTGAAAATCAAAGAAATATCGAGTTAAAACCTCTGAAAAATCACTAAAACTTGTTGGTACCAGATCTGACTATCAAATCCTGCCAAAGTATATCATAATTTAATTACATTTATAAAGCACTTTTTATATCCCCCCCCCCCCTTTACCTGCAAAATACTCTGTATATGTAAAAAACAGACTGTAACCATATTCTAAAAAATCCAAACTGTAGCAAAGGGGCAGACAAAAATTTCATAGTACCTATGAGTTTAGTTTTCCGAGCTTGGTATATATATAATGAATTGATGCTAAAGAGATGTAAAAAAAATTGTATTTTATTTCTCCGAAAGAGGGCGCAACTGTAATAGTTAAACTTCTTATGATTAATTCAGCAGAAATAGAACTAATTTCAACAAAAAAGGATGCTTTTCATTTGCTGAGTGTCAGACAACAATGTAGATTAAATGAACATTATAGGATATAGAACAATTTATATAGAAAGTGTAAAGGGTAGCTACTGCCAACCATATCAACAAATACTTTCAAATTAACAATAAACTTGACATTTTTGCTTCTTAAGAAAACAACGTGTTCGTTTGAAATATTCAATTCATAGAAAAATAATTTTGCAAGATAAGATTGATTTTTACAAATAGCTGTGAAATGAAAGAGAAGATTTAGAATATAAAGTCCTCTTAATTGACAGCTTCAAAATACATTTAAGTAAAAAATAAAATAGAAACTAAGCTAACAAGTATGCTGATTAATAGAAAACAATGTACCATTTGGCAAGTCAGAGCAATAATATAAATCAAACACACTTATTTTTGGTCGATTTTCAAAGATAAAGACAAAAACTATATCAAAGAGAAAGTGCTCTAAAGCATAGAGTTAGGAAAGAGAAGTAGAGGGGTCTATCAGCTCAAATGGTTTGAAGCAGGGCTGTCAGGTTTTTCAAGCTACTGCGCATACTGAGGTATCCCAAGATGCATCGTTTTAGCAGATTTTTGAGCTACTGTGCATGACAACTGGCACTGAGGTATCCCAAGATGCATCGCTTTAGCCGGCTTCTTTTGTCTCTACCGCGCACATACATGGGCCGCTCTTTCCTAACTCTATGCTCTAAATCGTCAGAAGTGGGTCAACGTTGATCGAATACATGTTCTAAAAGTATCCGTCTGAAGTGTGTCTGACATGGATATTCACAGTATACTCGGAATTGGTCCTTTGCACACTGATTGCAAACGGGTCGAAAGGGTGGAACGTGAAAGCCACCAATCGCCTAGCAGTAGGCGGGTGGGTCTTGCCTTGCAATCCAGCATAGATCTTGAAACGTAAAAGCCCTGAATCCCTGGCGTAGAAGCGAATGGGCTGGTCGCCACATGCTTTCGGTCTTTCCATAACAGACACCCACTTGTCGTCATAGCTAAACAGGGCCAGGTCAAGGTATGGGCTTACGCTGTACGACTGAGAGCTTATGGGCAACTGGGCCAAGATACGCTTCACAGCTTCTGTCTGTCCCCCGAATCTGGCGTTGACGATGGTTTGCAGGAACCTGTGCTGTAAAGTTCTGGCGTGGGAATTGTTGGAGGGGGAGCACGACAGCTGCGTTGGGGTTTGCAGGGCGGCGTTCCGGAAATGGTCGCAGAAGTTCTCGAAAATCGTCAGGAGCTTGCTGGAGGTGTTCTCGTAGATGGCCACGACTTCTGTGGTGATCATGTTGTAGACGACGAAAAAGCAGGGCTGGGAGTTTGGGTCGGCCAGGCGCAGGGTTATCACTTCCTCGCTGGAGTATTTTATGAGGAGGTGGGACTTGTCGATCAGCTGCATCTTCCACATCCGGAGCTGGCAGAAGTGGTCGAAGTTCTGGTAGAATTCGCAGAGGGGTTTGCAGGAGCTTGTCTCTTGACACTCATACAAGGCTTTTTTGTAGAGAAAGACCATTATTCGATGCTTCAGGCCATTGATCGGGGTCTCTCGGTACGGTCTCAAATGGGCCTTGGGCTCCCATTCGGGATACTTGACGCTTGATAGGTAAAACTCGTCATCGTCGTGACAGAACCGACCGATGTTCCTCACGTTCACAAACTTGCCATCCTCGGTGACTTGAAACACATGGATTGTTTGATGCTGGACTGACATCACACAGAGAAAGTCATGGTACAAGTACAATCCTTGGTTATGGGACAGGAAAATCTTGTCCGTTTTAAAGGATCTTCTATCACAGAGGACGCCGTTTTTCATATCAACCAAATGCAAAGTGTAGTTTTCCAGATACGACCTAGGGTTCGGAGAAACAGACTCATTGTTTCGGTAGATCTCGAAGAACGGAGGCATGTTGTCATCACTGATGTACGAAGCAGACCCTACAATAATATGGTTGCCGTCATCTGTAAATAAGCTGCACTCACGATTCAACTGCTCCTCATTGATGGCCACATTAACAACATATCTCAGGCTGAAGAATTGCTCGAATATCTTGTTACGTATAGCTGGATAGCTTGGGTCATTAACAGATGTCTGTTCCCCGGAAACATTGCTAAGTAATGTTTCTCCTGCTGAAGCACCCTTATAATCGTAGACTTCTATCGAGGTTTGGTCCAGAGAAAATGCCACAAAGTGACGGCCGTCTGGAGAAAATTTGCGCAGGAAACAGGGAGGTTTCTCGATATCCACAACAGTAAAGTTGGGAACTAAGTTTTGGTGGAAATACCGAACGGCGAAATGAGAAGATACATTCGGCTTCACAAAATGTGTCTCTCTATTGATAAGCCTTGCAACTATATTCTGGTTTGGGATTTTACGACGGGTAATGGAATTCAAGCTGCCTTTGAGCAGCGTATTGTAACTTGGATGAGGAGGTAATGTGCCATAGTTAGGGTTGGAGCCAGAAATTTCTGGAGATCTGTTTCTATTGAGCGTCACATGCAAATCACGATTGTCTGGTCTTGGAGTGTCCATTTTCTTGAAGGTGTTAAAGTACAGTTTGAAAATATACTATTGGTTAAACAAGATGAAAAACCGATTAAGGTGTTCCCATACTGACACACTTTTACAAACTAGTAAAAATATTTAACAGAAAGAAATACTTTTTAAAAACAAACTTTTTTTTTCAGGAACTTGTACTTGTAGATTACGAGTGAACAAGACAACGATTACAGCCAGAAGACTCCAGAGAACGTTAGATAAACAAGAAATGGTTGGTTGTTATACATATATTTTCAGGCTTTGGTCAGAGACCCACGTATAAACCTTCGTCAAGTAAGCCAGACACAACACCCACACACACATACATGACAGATGCTGCTATCTATTGCGCGCCACCTCCACAATTTAGACATTTCCCTGAAGGGTAAGGTAATAGTCTCCTGGGACCTGACCCGTGGGAAGCTGCGCAATGACCACCCACAGGGCGTTTGGACACCCAACAGATTTAACAAGCACGTACTTTGCATATACTTGACAAACACAGACACCCATGCCTTATCAGGATATGAGCCCGGACTCTGAAGCTCCAAAGGTTAGCATCTTAACTATTGCACCACCGGGTTAGACAACAAGTAATGTTTTTCTTGTTTCGAACACTTCCTGCTGCCGTTCTCAACTTACTTTTGATATTGACAGTCGCTAAGTTTATAAATACGAATTAAATCAAAAGAACATAATATAAAATTGAATCAAGGTGTTTATTATTAATTTAGCGTGTTTATAAACTATTTTTATTCCTTAATGTATTGATTTAACTGGTCTTTTGCACTAACTCGAATTCGACAATAATTTAGATTGCCTACGTGGCATCAACTTCTACATAAATGTAAACAAACAGAAACTGCGTGTTCAGTTAGCGTTAATTCAATTTTAATTTTACTGATATTTCTCTAATTAATTATAAAATATTTCTAAAACTCCAGAAATGTCTTCCGATATCACTTCACTGTTGAATCTAGAAAATGACCAAAAGAACAAAACGTTCATTTTCGCAACAAAAGACTCATCCAGCGACTTGAATTTCTTTTACAGTGAAATTCTCTCATTCTACTTGAAGCGAAACTATTCCGTCATCATTGTCAATCTAGCCCAATCCTACAGCCACTACACCCACTTGCTACTCAAGAGTGGTATAAACCTGCGATCGCTCAGAGACCAAGAAAGAGTTGTCGTTGTCGATCTCATGGCCGAAGCTGGCAGTTTGATCAAAAACACCGCATCCGAATCATCGAACATTTTTCAATCCCTAATATCTAACGGTGAAAGCGTCGAGTGTTTAAAACCTCTGTTTGATTCCATCAAGAATGCAATTGACAAGTTAAAACCGAACGGTTGTGTCATTTTAATCGACGATATTAATGTTCTTACAACCCTTGGAGTGTCTCTGAGAGCTATTCAGATGTTTGTCAAGCATCTGTTGTTTATTAAGATGGTCGGTGTGCCTTTTAGATTCCTGTTTGGAAGTTTCGTTGATGAATGTGACACTGAAAATGGAAGAGTGAGGACTTATCTGAATAAATTGGCAGACATTAATGTGCACGTTGAAGGGTTGAAAACTGGCTACAGCAAAGACACACATGGAAAGGTAATATTAATATTTTATCTTGTCTTTATTTTTATCAAAGAAATTTTAGTTATTGTTGACATAATCAAAAACATGTTGGTTGGTTGGTAGACATATATATTCAGGTCAGGTTTGGGTAGAAATTTACTGTACGGTAACCATTGGCGAACTTTTCGAAATCATGTCCAAAGTCTGTATTCTGGGGACTTTCCATCACAGAAACCCAACCGAAATGAGCATAATAACGGTCAGATAGGGTTGCCAGAATAATTTATTGTTACGAAGTCGAAGTCAGACAGGTTGCCACAAAAAAATATTTATCGCCAAATCTGAAAATTTGCGCCAATAGTTATCGTACAGTAAAGGTGATCGTCAGGTTTGTGTGCTTGGTAAGAGACCCGCTAATGAACCTTCGTCAAGTAAGACAGATACAACACACACATTCATAAGTGGTTCCATCTAATTTTTAAAGACAGAGGCCCACTAGAGGATCCCCAGAAATTACTTGTCACCCCCCAGATGTATTGATTTGTTATGGGAACTTGGAGGACTTTGTGACCACAGCGGATGTAATGTGCACAAGTCACCATTAGAATACATGGGGGCAGGGTGGATTGATTTAAATCAGCTTGATTTAAATCATGATTTTAATCAAGATTTAAATCACATGATTTTTTTAAAAAAATCATTGATTTAAATCATTTTTAAGAAATAGGTTAAGAATGCATTTTTAAGAAATAGTTTTTTTTTGTACGAAATAGGTTGGGTGCTGAAAAGGCAGCAAAATTAGTATTTTTGTATTAAGTTCTTAATAAATGAAATGTCATCATGGTAATTTGGTCCTTTTCTATATGTGGTATTCTATTTGTGGAATCATAAATCAAGATTTGGTTATAATTACGATTAGTATTTTAAGATAAATTTAGGTTTCAGTCTAGCATTTTTCAACGTTAATTTTACTTATATCTAAAGTATGTCTATTGCTATTACAGTTCTTAAAACTGAATGTTAATTTAAATAGTCCAGATTGTAGAACTAAAAATATAATCCATTTATTAGTATTCATAGTTTTTAAAAGAATAAATTTGAAATATTCTTCATTTTAAGCATACATTAATGTTTTAAGTGACATGTAAAAAAGTCAGTAATCAAATTCCCAAGAATATGCAAGATAGTATGCAACTAGTATTAAAAAAATTAAAAAATCTGATTTAAATCAAAATAATCCGATTTTTTCGATTAAAAAATCATGATTTTTTTCCACCCTGGTTTTTTAAAAACTGACTGTTAATTTAAATAGTTCGGCTTGTAGTATAACAAAATATAATCCATTTATTAGTAGTATTCATAGTTTTTTAAAAACTATAATTTAAAATATTCTTCATTTTATGTGTATATTAATGTTTTAAGTGAAAATTAAAAAGTCCTTAATCAAATTCCCAAGAATACGCAAGTTAGTATGCAAAATATTAAAAAAAATCAAAATAATCCGATTTAAATCAAATAAATCCGATTTTTTTGATTTTTTCAAAAAAATCATGATTTGTTTCCACCCTGCATGGGGGTCTTCGGAAGGCAGCGGAATTCTAACTCGCAACCTTAGGCATGCCAGTTCAAGACCTTACCGCCCAGGCTATCTTGGCCCCACAACATGTTGTAACTGTAAAATTATGTTTTAATTTAAAATAAAAGGCACATTGATTTTTAGATAGAACCCCTTAAAAATCCCTGTCTTACATCATCATAATATGGCACAGATTATAAGATTTATCGCATTAAGATATAGACTGCAAAGGTTGCAAATTCTGAGAACTGTTGCTAATAGCTAATGTGTTAGCTAATGTGCATCTCAGTTAGTTTAATGATGTTTTAATACTAGGAAAATATCTTAGAGATTTTTAATGACGTAGGAACATAAGGTGCAGAATGTCTTTTTCTGTGTACTTCTTTGTGGCACCAAAAGCATTATAGAATTCATATATTCATTCAACAGAAAAATAAAATGTCTAATATGAAAATTATTCTTAAAAATCAAAATTGGTTAAATCGAAAATAATCCCTCTATGGGGTAAAAAATACATTTTTAAATAAGAGTTTAGTTGACTTAAACAAAACAAATATCCACCTAACTTTTTTTTATTTATTTTCTGAATAATAAAATAGTGTTTTCTTAACTCAGTAACAATATTTTACCTACTTTAAGGCCTACCTACCCATAGGGCATTACCTACTTAATCCCTTACATTTTAACTAAGTATTTTGTGTTACTTTGGCTTTTATTCTAATCACATTTTGGTTAGACTTTATTTTATTCACTACACTCAGGGTCTATCTAGAAAGAATTTGATTGGCTTTTGTACATTTCAAAAACTTCACTCATTGTTCTTATTTATTTTCAGATAACTGTTGGAATTAAGAACCTGTCTGACTGTTCTTGTAAACAGCAAACTCTCTTTTTTAAAGTTGGCGATAAGGGTGCCAAATTACTGACATTAGGTTTATGAAGATGTATATTTTGCTCAGCAATAATGTATATAAATAATTAATTGTGAATTAAAGTTGTTTTTCTTATATTTTGTAATTTAATTCTTTTTTCCAACAAGTACTACTTGCCTAATTTTGAAAAAAAAAAATAATAATAATAGTAATAAGATCTTACAAAGCTTACCTATAACTTAATAAATATTTATCCTTCATAATATTTTGATAAATACTTAATATAGACAATATGTTAATGATTATTTATTTATGTTTATGCAAATGTGAACGCTTAAAAAATAAAGAAAATAAAAGTTCATGATTATTATATTACCATAGATGTAAAAATAATTAAGAAAGATTTATCAATTTTTAATTAAATATTAAGTCCATGATAAATAATCATCAAAATCTAAAATAATTTTAAATAATCCAATTAAATAAAATTTAAAAATTAATTGTTTTTTTAATTATTTTTTTCCCCGAGGGCGGTAAATACCGGTTTTACAATGGTATTTATCGAGGACGGTAAAAACCATGCAAACCCTTTTTTAAAGTGAGGAATCTTCGGTGATATTGAAATTCGCAAAGATCCGTGATTAAAAAATCAGTAATCTCCGGCGAATCTGAAATATCTGGTGATTCTGAAATTGCAAAATTCCGGTGTTTATGAGATCCGGAAAATGCAGCTAAAAAAAAAGTTCAAGCAAATTTCTGGCAATCCTAAATTTTCGGAAAACTCCCGTAATCTTCAAAATTCGCGAAACTCCAAGTAATGTCTGCTTTTAAAGAATAAGTGGTAATCGAGTATCGAGGTTTCCCTGTATTTTTTAAAAAAAATCTTGTACACATGAATTCAACTTTTTTGCACCCTTTAAAATTATCTAAATTATGTAACTTAAAAACAAGCTGACCTAGTGTCTGGATTTTAAATATCAATTTAACATCTCGCTTTTGCTTATTCAACTCCATTGAAACAGCTGCCTCGGAATTAAGTTTTTAAATCTTGATAAGGGTTACGAAGCATCTTCATTTCTTTACTTGAGACTACTCATTTTGTTGTGTTTCTTCACTTGAGACTACTCGTTTTGTTTCTTCATCATGAAGTGGTCTATAGCAGGATTATTCTGCGTCCTTGTGGCTTGTTCTGAAGCAAGCGTCTTATTTCGTGGGGGAAACGACCTGCCACTACTTGAAGGAAGCGTCTGTCCTCCACCGGAACAAATCAGCCCCTGCACTTGCTTCAAAAACACAGCAAATTTAGACCGAGTCACTGCCCAGTGCAGCAATTTCACAAACCCAGAAGACTTGGCGGTAGTATTCACCAAAAACCCGAACTGGAGCATCCAGGATGTTCACATAGATGGAGCTATCATGCAGTACATACCAGCAGTCATGCTCGAAAAAGCCGTTTTCCAGAGTTTGAATGTGTCATCCTCGACTTTGAGAACTTTGTTCGATGAAAAGATAGTTACCACGCCAGAGTTGAATTTGTATTTGTATAACCTAAAAATTTTGGGAGGCGTCCAGTGGAGCCTCTTGGCGCGCGCCAATCTCGTGGAAGTAGGGGCTTGGCATACCGAAATTAGGAGTTTCGGTTTAGACTTCAAACAGAACATACCGGTTAAGGTTCAGGGGCTATGGTTTGAAAATACCAATACCAAGAAAATCACTGACAAAGCTTTTGAGAATCTTAAGGATGTAGTTACTATGGCTCTTAGAAGTGGGTCCCTTACAGTTATATCTAGGGACATGTTTCCTAGACCTTGGAATGTTATGTTTCTAGACTTCAGGTAAGTAATTTTGGTTGAAAAATATATTTGATTTTAAAAATTTCTCATAACTCTAGTACTTTCACTCAACTCAGGTTCAAACTTTCTCGTTAAAAAAAATATAGATTTATCCCATTATGAATTATAAATATTGAGTGTTTTAACTGTTCTAACTTACATGTCACTACCATCTACCATTCTATACCTCCTCCTCCTTCTTAGATTCTTGACTATTCTATGCTAAACAATATTTTTTATTCTACTTCTAGTGGATAATTCTAATTAACTTAAAATATGAATAAAATTAAATAGTTAGAGTTTTGTTAAACTAAACAATTCCGTTCCTAATTATCTTTCACTTTTGTAAATATTCCCTGATTTTCAAATGATATTTAAACTGGTCAAAGGGACAACAACCCATGGTCAAAGGTACTAAAAACTGTATGGTGTACCTTTGGCGACAGTTTCATTATTTTTTTTAAAAAAATTAAATAAAATTATAATGAAATAAAACTAGAACTATGAGAAAATTATACATGATAAACCGTACGATACGGATTGGAATAAAATAAATGAATTAAAGTTAGCCTTAATATTTAAGTTAAGAAAATTGAAAATGTGGGAAGTGGTCAAAGGAACAACACCTTCCCCTAATGTGTTTTCACACATACTGTTGAATAACGTACACTGTTAAAAAGTTTGGTGCAAGATTGCACCGGAATCCTAGAACTTTCTTGCTACCACCACTATTTGGGGGTGAATTCACCAATTTTGTGGTAAAACTATATCATTGATACCACGCAAAAGTGGTGAATGCACGTTTCAAATAGTGGTGGCCGCAAGAAAGTTCCAAGATTTCCGTGCAATCTCGTACCAATATTTTTAACTGTGTACGAAAATTGAATAATTCGCAATTTAATTTATTGTTAACTTTTTTGAATATATTTCAGTTTCCACAAAATTGCCACCTTACCAGAAGACATTTTCGCTGATATGCCTAACTTAAGAGCTTTCTTTTTCCAAGGAAATCTTTTAACGACTTTGCCAGGCAAAGCTTTTATTAAAAGCAACGTTCTGTTCGTATTCGTTGGTATGTTTTAGTTCAATCTTTTACACTGTTATTTTGACATTAATTATTAAAAAAAATACACTCTTAAACCAAACGAGCTATTTTAACTTAGTCTGAGTTAATTTTCACTCCCTTCCAGTGACAAAAATGCACTTCCCCTATAGGAGTGGATTTCACTCCTTTGTTTTGTTAAACCTCCGACAGGATCATTCCAAACGGGGGATTTTAACTCAGTCTGAGTTTATTTTCACTCCTTTCCAATGACGAAAATGCACTTCCCCCTATAGGAGTGGATTTCACTCCTTTGTTTTAAGAGTGTACTTATTTAATTAATGTAAAACTCTTTGTTGAGATAACTCAAGAGAAGTAACTCTTTTAGGCGACCATTTTGTGCAAAGTCAAAAAGAAATCTGCTTGGCTTCTTTAAAGAAAAAGACCCTAAGTTGGGCTAAGGCCTATTTTCAATCCTTGTTATTAATGGGTCGAATTAATTATCCATTAAAATCCAATAAAATTTATAAACAATCAATTAAATTAATTAAAATGTACTTATTATATATCATTTTAATAAATATCCGTTTGTTATTCATGTACTCATTGAAATGTTAATTATCTAGTGCAAGATTATTTTCATTTTGGAGAGGAGAGGGGGACGGACCCGTTACTCTTTTACAAAGTAATTGTTGTAGCTTATAAACAATTTAACCGAACAGCACAACTTTTTTAATAACTGCGGTATAGAGTTAACGCGCCTTTGTGGTTGCGGGTTGAAAATTCGTTGAATTTTAACTCATAGGAAACACTTAATATAACATTAGTACTTCTAAAATGCTTCTAAGAATTTTAATAATATTTATCAATGATAGATCCAGAGTAAAGAACTTTAGTTTTAGGTACTGTGTATTACCCAAACTCTCTTCGTTTATTTTACAAAAGTTCCAGCTCTTCGGTTTTAAGGGTTAAAAACCTTTTTTTATGTCATACTCGTGCGGTTTCCAAAGTGTCCCCAATCCCACTGTATTCGAAATCCAGAATAATCGAACTTTTTAAACAATGGACTAGCGTCAAGTGTCATCAGGGAAAAAGCATTAGAGTTGGGGGCGATTGGGAAACGACCAAAAACAATGACTGTGACTCCGAATAGCGGACTTCTTGAGGAAGTTGTTACCAACGACTTGAAAAAATATAGACCGAGTTTCTAATTGTTTGAAGAAGCGATTAGGTAGGTCCAACATGAACAGCAAATTTGGCAAAAAAAGGCTTCTATTCTTGGCGACTTATTCCTCTTCTGGACACAAAAACTTTTTTGTTAAACAACAGTGATTTTTTTTTAAAGTTTTCACCAATAATATGCACTGACTTTAATATGGTATCTATACAATTAAATAAAATAATTTTTTCATGGAACTGAAACTTTCAATATTTTCAGTGCATCTTATTTAGGAAACGCGCCAATATGTTTCGCCAAACACACGTGACATGGGTAGTTGGCTGTGGTCATGTTAGCTCCATTCAAGTTTACCAATTCTTTTTGTCGATTACTACCGCGAATGAAATGTTTCTTTTGTAATATGTACGTGAAAAAGCAGTGAAATAATGTAGGTAAATGTGAAAAGTGCACTGCGTTAGGTGTGAGGGAGTTAAGTCTCAGCGGATACTAACAGGTATTTTCGATTACATTGAACAATAATATTATGTTTTTTTTGGTGTTTTTTTTTGGTGTATTTATAGTAATTTATTAGTTTAACTATTTCAATCTCAACTTTTAATTTTTTTATAAAAAAAATTGTTAAACAGACTCATTACGCATCCAGAATTAAATTGTGAAAAGCAGGAGAAAAAAAAACCTCTATTTTTAACTAAAATTTAAGGGGGGGGGGGGGGATTTGGAATCTCAACTTTTAAATAAATAATATTTTTTTGAAATTTTGTTTATTAAAAATAGTCAACATTAAATTTGTAAATCTTTGAAAATGCAAGCATAAGAATTTAAGGCAAATTTATTTAATAAAATTGTTTCAGGGAGAATTTTATTTTTACCATGTTTTTCATATTTTCATTGAACTACTACAAATATTATTAAATTCTTCAAAGACATGATTTTTAAATATAATGATACAAAAATAAAATATAGCTTTATAGAAAAATGTATGTAGAATTTAATCAAAATTATTTGAAATATTGCTATTTTAACTTAGTGAGAAACCCCGCAAGTTTGATTATTCCAAATGGAGAATCGTTGAGATTGAAAGATTTAATGCTATTCAATGAAAAAAAATCATTGTGCTATTTTCAGATGTCTTTGTAGTTTGATTATTTGCATATTTTATTTCAATAAAAATCAATTAAAATCGACCAATAATAATGGGTTGAAAGGGAAGAACATATTAAAAAAATAATTATTATAATTACAAAATAAATAAATTTTAAAATATAAAATGTAATGAAAACTTTTAACATACTTTTTGCTGTTCGACTATTTAAAAATTTATCTTTGACAAATTAGTTTTTCTTATATTTTCAATTCATAAATTTTTTATTATGGTCGCTTTTGACAAACATTTAATCACGCGAATCGACGATCATTTAATCATTTTTTTGACGATCCGTTAATCACGCGATGCGATTTTTTGAAAATTGCTCGCGAGAGTCGTCTAGATGGTGCCACTACAGATGGCTCTTAGTTCTGGGGAAATGTGCCGAGTCTGCAAAAGACTTGATCTGCCCAAAAAGCTGCCCGATTTAGATAAAAATGATATATGTATCGTTACACTAATTTTAGTCACAAATTTAAAACGTCTTTACTTCCGTATAAAATCTTATCAAGCTATCCCAAGGCACCCCATGTCTTTTGCGCCTATTTCTATACTAAGTACTTTTATGTTGATATCAAATCGACTAAACTATTTTTCTACTGACGGTAATATACTTAAGCACCACTTGAAAAGTCGCCTTTCACTTTTCATTGTTCAATTTTGAGAAAACGGAAAAACATGAAACTTTTTGATTGACTTGTTCTGTTTCAGCACATTCAGCACCTTTTAACTCATTAAAGAGTAAAAAGGTCAAACATGTTTATTCAACAAAATTTCATTGTTAGTCAGTGTAGTAATTATAAGTAGAAAGGAGGAAAAAAGAAAATATATTCAATAAAAAGAATAAATTAAATGAAAGAAAAAAAAGTGCATTTTATGTCCCCCAACTATTTTTTACCCTTTTGTATTCTATTTAAAACTTTTCAATCCCAATGACAATTTGGTATCTTCATTTTAGAATTTTTTTTCTGATGGTCGATAGCCATTTATGATACCAAAAAGCACATCATTCGATTCTTCAAACTTTTTTCTATTCGAGAATATTTTTTATTAATGCCAATAGATGTCAGCCCTATTATGTTTTTAAAATTATGATCAGAAACAAATGGAATCACAGGGACTGAAAGGGTTAATTGCAATAGTTAACATTCAATTAAGTTGTATGTAAATTGTTTGTCATTAAATAATTGTTTAAAGACACATAATTTACATTAAAACTTAATTCGGTGCATAAAGGGTTAAAATATAGACCCTTCATCCAATTTAATCCAATCTAGTATTTCTGCTTCGAAAATCTTGGGCATGTATGTCACATGACTATGTGGCATAGGTTCCCTATGATGATGTGGCATAGGTTGTGTAAAAGATCCCTGACTATGTGGCATAGGTTGTGTAAAAGATCCCTGGAGGGCCCATTTGACTTGGATTCTCTCCGCAAAATTAAATCTCGGCATTATTTAACATAATGGTTTTACCTTTTTACATAAACATCGGCATGGTTTATCATTTTTATGAATACGTCCCAGATACAAGGAAAGCTTCAGCCTTTTATGTGAGAGTGGCGAGATATCGCCGACTAAGATATAACTATTTTCCTTATTATTCATAACTAACGGTAAATTACTATGAACATCACTAAACTAGTAGGAACTCAATTTGTGCTAATTAACTACAAATTAAGGCCAAATATCTAATAGTAATCTAATTGGTGTCAGCATATCTAAAAATAGATTGACTAAAAACCCATTGATTTTTATATTGTATTTTTCTCCTTTCAGGTAATCCACTCAATTGCAATTGTGAAATGAAATGGATAACTGAACCAGGAAAGATTATTCCATCGCTATTAAAAGGAGAATGTACGGAACCAAAAAGCTTCAACGGAAAGGAGCTTGAATCCTTTAAACAATCGGACTTTAGCTTTTGTGCCTAAGCTGTTAGTTTTATCTCGGGCATACAATCGAAAACAATACTAGATGTAACGGAAATATTAAAAATATTGTAATGCTTGTTTTTCTTAAGTTTTTCATATTCATGAAGTGATAAGTCTAAAAATTAGTTTTTTTTAAACTTTGAATATTTAAACCAATTTTTTATTCAATAGAATTTTATTATTATTATTTTTTATATTTCTCATTTTTTCCTTGAATCCAAAACGGAGATTTTGAGTTTTCTACACGTTTTAAAGGATATTGATTTTTTTTTTAAAAATGAAGTCTTTAAACATTGGTCCGTCTATCAGACTGATATAATATCAATCCAAAAAAGTGTACAAAAATTTCAAAATCATTTTAATCTATAATTTTTGAGTTGCATAGCTGTGTTTCCAAAGATGGCAGTGCACTAAAATCGGTTGTCATCTCATTTAAGGACCTACTCTTTATTAATGGCAAACTTGCCAGTGCATACCAACAAAGATGTTACCCACCTATGGTACCAAAGGAAAATAATATTTTGAATATAGAAAAACTCACATATTTTAGTTTAAATTTAACTTTTGTGAATATTAAAATAGTTATAGTTTAGAACCCCATTTAACCAGGTTTTGTCCTTTTACTTACATATCTAAACTGAACCCCTTCCTTCTCGCTCCCGTAAAAATTACGGGTTGAAGTTTCGCCCTCTATTTCTTGCTCCCGTAATATTTTGGAACTGGCGAGTGTTTAGTAGTAACGTGTCAATAAGATTAAAATTAACTTAAACCCACCAATTAAAACGAAAGTGGCTGGAGTGTTCAGTGGCAACGTGCATGCCTATAAGATAAAATATAACTTAAATCCACCAATATTAAAACGCCACTAAGCTTAACGAACTTAAAAAAAAGAAAAAAACTTTTAGGCAAAAGAGAAATGAAAAATTAAAGCTGAAATATTATTCGTACACAGTTTTATATAATTTTTAGGTATAAAAAAACTGTTTTATTACAGTTTTCTTCTTGAAAATTATCTCATTAATGGCTTAAGCAAAGCCAAATAACATCAATTCCACCCAGCAAATGTATCGAAAACATTCTAATCTCTATTTTTCGAACTATATAGCTCTTTCCAACAATGGAGTTGCAGTTAAAAGTGGTTGTGATCCTCGCCATTGCGAACCTACTGTACATCAGCAGAGTACTTCCTACCATGAGTTCTCCAATTACTTCCATGGCGGGCATTGTTGGGCTGAATGTGGTTCTTCTGCTTCTGAAAAGGTTCTTTCAAGAACTTTCCGTCATCATTGAAACTTCTTTTATGTTCAGAGATAAGTCGTACCTGTTGTAGAGTGAACATCGAATACTTAGACGACAGAAGAATGTTTTGTTTGCATTTCTATACGTATTTTTAAAGTTATTTTGTGTGCTGGAATAATAAAGATTTGTTTTTTTTAGTGTGTGTGATTTTTTAATTTTTTTTTTAATTAGAACCTTACTTAGTTTGCTGTTTTAAAAAAGTAAACATTTCAATATGGACAACGGTAAAAGTTCACAGTAAACCCTACATATACATGGGTTTACTTGGTAACCATAAATTCAAGAAACCCATTTTTATTGCAATATGTGATGAAACTTGTTTTATAACAGCATTTAAAAAGTAATATCTAAAAAATATTTGCATGGGAAAATTAACTGGACCGACTATTTCTGTCCAGTAAAGATCCCGAAAACTATTGAAAAGTTGAGCATGATTGATTAATGTATTAATTTAATAAATAATTAAGTTATAGTTAGTGGGAATGTAGTTTGTTGAGTATTGAGGACCAGGCATCAAAGTAGGTCTATTTCCTAGCTTTTCTACGAAACTGATAACTAATTAATAGTTGTAGTTGGAAGAATAAATTAGATAGATGTTAATAGAGGGCAGCACCAAAAATAAAATAAAACCGTTTTAATTGGTGAATTTAAGATATTTTAATGGGAGTCGAATGGTTTTGGGAACCTCGCATACTTTTGGGGGCATTTTTTGGACTGATTTTCAACAAAAATTGCAATTTTGGAAAAAAAATACATTTTAAAATAAGGTCAGCTTTCAAATATAATAATATCAGTCTGTGCTTTATTTTTTTTAAATAGCAAAATAAGTAATACTTTGAATTATTTTGGCCGTAAAATGATAAGAAATTGCTAGATACGAAACGAAATTTATACAGGCCAGGCAGGGCCATCTAGGGTCTGCCTAAGTTCATGCATATCCAAAGCATTAAAACCAAACCACAACTTTGACGTCACATTACAACATAAAAAAAACCTTATTGAAGAAGTGAATTACAACTAATCTCTTTCCTTGGTTTATTTACTTTTCGTCGTCAAAACATGTGTTTTGAATTTTCCTGAATTTCTAGTTTTTTTCTTTAAAAAACTTTTAAAAAATACACGAGTTCTGCGTCGAATCTGTAAATGCTTTGATTTACATAAGTAATAAAGAATTTGAGCGGTTTAGTTTGCTTATTAAAATGGTAAATATATATAGTTAATTTCACCTTCCAGTTTACAATTGAAATCATATATAATATGTCATATTAAAGTATGTTTTAAAACTGTACATGAAAATAATTTGGATCGAAATAAATCTCTGAGTTGTAGTTGTATATTTGCAGATCAAATGTAATGGTGGACAACTTAAAATAGCCTGTCCTATACCCACAATTATAAAAATGCACATAAATAAAATACATATAAAGTTTCAATTTTCAATAAAATGCTTAAGAATGCCCTTAATTTGTCTCAGAATAGCTATGGTATAATAGCCGGTCTTGATTTACATTATTTTGCCATGCAACAAAAATTTCAAATTGCATTTTTCATCCACTTCATATTCCATACCACTCAATTAGTAATAGCAACCTTACCTTACATTTTCAAGCTCTCCAATACGTAGACAGGCTATTATATCATAGCTGTACCTATTAAATTTATTTGTAAGATTTTTATATATTTACTACCAAAAAGGGTAATTTGGTATGGTACTTTTCAACTAACTTTATAACTGATGTTTTTACCCATGACTTCAGTATCACACCAATTACAAACCTGGCCTGACAGTCAGTAGCACTGATCATCACGCATGACTGTGTTCAGTTTTTTATATTTAAATAAGAGATGCAGATCTTCAGGCTGCAATTAATATAAAGTACCTGGTCTGGGTTTGTGGAATTTTTATTTAAAAAGTCAGCAAGTTGAAATTAAAACACACCAAAGTTTATGTAGGTTTATTCTTGTTGCATAATTGCAGCAGGCAACTCCAATTTTATCTTTATGACTGAACATTGCCTTTATGATATTTTGAATGTGGGAAATGAACTTCGGTAAAAATTAACCATAGAGTAAGGAAATAGAATAGAGCGGTCCATATATGTGCGCAGTAACGCACAAAAGAAGCAGGCTAAAGCGGTGAATCTTGGGATGCCTCAGTGCCAGTTTCCATAGCTTCGGCTGCTATGTTATGCACAGTAGCTCACAAAAACTGCAAAAGCGCTGCATTTTGGGATACTTTGGTGCCGGTTTGTTATTTATTAGCAGTAGTAGCTACGAAAAACCTGACAGCCCTGCTTCAAACCATTTGAACTGATTGACCCCTCTACTCCTCCTTCCAAACTCTATGAAATTAACTGTATAGTCACCCTTGGCGAATTTCTCCAAATCTCGCCAAAAGTTGGTATTTTGGGGACTTTTTTAACAGCCACATTTTTAAAGACAAGAGTGTATTGAAAAGGTTGACTGGATGAAAAAATGGATAATATATCGCTGAAATCGGGAATAGTATACTAACAAACAATGTCTTTATCCTAATTGAGTCAACTTGGAGAATGGCTGCCAGAAAAATTATTTATTACCAAATGAGAAAACATAGCGCCAAGAGTTACTGTATGGTAAAGCTGATTCATGAACTTAAGTTGCATGGTTCCTTGATATGAGAAAAAGTTGTTGAAAAACTTTGATTTATTACTCTTTCTTATTCACAGAAAATAATAAAAAATCTTTTAAATAATCAAGTTAATTAATTTTTTTGTTGCAGTATCAACTTTATGTGCTGTTTGAGCATGCATGTGGATATGCTTTATTTAGGACAACCGAATTTGAGGAAATTGCCTTATTTTTGCCACAAGTCCGTAAAAGTATTCTGGACATTAGCAAGTTCCGGAGCATCGTTTTTCTGAAAGGATTTCATCTGTTTCAAAATGGAAGCGAGGCACTTGCAAATATGAATTGTATAGCCAAAGGTAAAAGAGTTCAGAAGCTTTTATTTGGTTTCTGGTAATTAGGGTCTATTTGGAAAAAAAATATTTCTATACAGTCTAATTAGTTTAATTAAAATTAATCATATGTAGCCCAAACAAATTACGCTGTATTCTTTTTAAAAATGAAGATAACTGCTGCAATGACCTTATTGCTGTATTTTTTCCATGTGCGAAGGTATTGGTACTTCTTTATTATCCCACCGACCACTTTCGCTAAATCCCCATTTTCATACATATGATATATAAGTATAATTTATAAAAGAAGTTAATAATTAACCTTAAATTATGCCCATAAAATGTAAATCAAACAAAAAAACTTATTATAATAATTATATAAAAATTATGTTAACATTTTTTTTATATTATACTATAATAACATATTATAATAAAAGTATAATTTATTTGTTTTTCAAATCTTTATGTGGAAAAACAGTTAAGTGATTTACTAAGCATTGAAAGGCCGACAGAATAACACTAAAGTACCAAATTATTGCATTAAAATGGACCAAATTATTGTATAATTATGCACCAAATTATAGCATTGGAAAATTGACAAGATAATACTCAAGTTACCAAATTATTGCATTAAAATGCACCAAATTATTGCATAATTATGCACCAAATTATAGCATTGGAAGGTTGACAGGATAATACATCAGTATACCAAATTATTGCTTTTAATGCATAGATATTTTTTTCTATCTTTGTCTAACAAATTTGTTCTTTACTGAAACTTTCAGGGGAACTTCCCCTGGACCTTCGTTTGTTTTTGGAGAGCAACGTCCCCAAATCCAAGAAATCGACCCAATCAATACTTCTGGGTGTCGCAGATCAACATCTGGCATCTAGTATATCGGATGCACTCGGTATTGCATGTTCAACCACTGGGACTGTTTGTGAAGTTATTAGAGGTAATGTATGCAATGTTATAATACAAAACATGTGTAAATTTTATGAATCACTTTAAGCTTTTTATTGGAGTAACCTAACGTTTGATTTAGATTTCTAATAGTTTTCAAATGTTTTGTGGCATGTTCCATTTGAATATATTAGAATAACCTACAGTGGTGGCCAAAAGTGTTTACATTTTTTGAAATTTCATGTGTCAACTGTTACCCGTGTGCTTGCATCTATTAAATTTTGCTTAAATACAAACATTTAAATATCAAATTGAAGGTAATTTAATGTAGAATTTCATTTAAAAAAAAACAGAATTAAAGTATCTGTATAACAAATACAGTTATGCTCATTTTGGTTGAACAAACAAGCACAATTAATGGTTTCTCTTGTGCTGACATTGCAATAAAAATGGTGGTTCATTGACTTGCAAAACTAAGATTAAACTATTAGTTGCATAACTCATTTTTAATACAGATATTTTAATACTGTATTTATTTTTAATTCTACATTAAATTTGATGATGTAATGTTGTGTCCATGGATATATATTATACGAAACCAAAGGTATCATAGACTACTTCAGCAATCTGCAGACAGTGGTCCTCATAAAGATAAATAACTTTTAACTTGATATATAATTGTTTGTATTCAAGTGAAAATTAATATATTCTGAAGCAAACATAGTTGAAAATATGAAACTTAAAAAATGTCCTCAATTTTGGCCACTACTGTAGATGACCCTGGTAACCCTGATAGTATGGCCTTTGATGCCCTTGCAAAATAAAACCTAAACATCCATCCATGAAAAAAAATTATGTTTCTACAAATTTGTTTAACACAATAACGACTATTTAAAAGAAGCTTAAAAAATTAACTTTATTTGTATTGTATTAACTGGATTTTAAATTAAATGATTTTTATATCTTTATTAACCAAGTTTTGGATTTTATTGTAAAGTCTTTACTGACCGACCTAATCAGTAATTTTAGTCTTCAAGAATATGTAATGTTACAAAATATTAGAGCTTGACTGATATCACTTTTTGGCTGGTAAGCTGATGCTGATTGTTCAAAACTTAAAACAACAAGTCAGTACCTCTGTTATGCTGAATGCAAATGTTTCAAGGCATAATCATCGCACTTCTTGACAAAAACTTTGTTATGATCTAATTGTTTAATTCAGAACAAATAAAATATTAAATGGTTTAGTTTGAAATTTTTTTCATCAGCATTTGGATGTTTTCAAGGTTGATGGACTGATCTTTCTCTAAATCGACATTGTCTATTGCTGGATAATTTCTTAAACAATCTGTGCTTTTTTGTATCAGTTATGCTCTAATTATCACCTGAATATTTTAACTTCATTTCTATTAATGGATAAGTATGGATTAAAAAAGAATGTTTCAATGTATGGTATTCTTTTTGTTTTCTTATTTGATTTTGAAAGTTATTGGTTGGTTTTAGAACACCTGTCCTGCTCATATTCGAAGAGCTTAGTGGAAGAACATGTTAAGTGAAATTTTTGAAAAAAATTCAGATTTTTGTGTCAATAAATATGTTATTCCCTATTTTAAAAACAACGAGTTTCCACCTTTTAATAAACTTTTAATTGCATCGATTTTTTTACCTTTTGCAAGAACTGTTTTTAATGTATCTCAGTGTAAACAAAAACTTATTCTCATTTTCTCGTTTTCACCTTTTTGTCACTTAGCAGTAGTAACTTCTTCCAATAACTTCTTCAATTGCATTAGGATGTATACAATCAATGACTCTTTAAATATACTTATTAACAGTTGCCTATTATATATTATTTCAGGTATCAGGCATCACTTCCCTAAATTAATAAAAGGCTACAAAGACCAAAATACTCTCATTAAATCCCAGCAGGCATTGAGTCACCAATATGCCAGAGCAAAGATGGACTTTGATGTCAAAAAGTCTGATTGTATGGTCACTGAGACAATCACTATGATGGATCAATTAGAAAAGGATATTACTTCTCTTACATTGCGAGTGAGGTATGCAGGTTTAAATATCTTTTACTTCATAATTTTTTTACAAGGATTGAAGCAACGTATCACTTGACTTGTAACAGTTACTTTTTCAGGGTGGTAACAGAACCTGGAAATCAGGGAATTCTCAGGGAACTTTTTATTCTGGAAATATCAGGGTATTCCCATGGAATTTTTTTCAAATTTTGAAAAATATTAGGGAATTTTTTTTCCATTTTGGATTACTTAAATAGCAGGTTTAAGTTCTTGTGATCACTACTAACGGAGACTTGATAAAAAATATATATATTCTGGTTAATCCGATTTGCCTGAAGGACCAATCTTGGAGGAAAGATAAATCTCTCTCACAAATCATGTTATAAAATGATTTTCTGATCGTATGATTCCTTTAAACTTATTCATATTTTCGAAAATGTAGAAAAGTTAAGTAGACTTACCCTAAATCTGGAAAGTCTTAATTCCTGCAATATCTGGATGTTACAAGTATCATGCATCAAAATAAAACATGCATGTATGAACTTGGATAGCTCACTTTACACTAGAACTAATTCTTTGTCTTTTGAATTGTTAAAACTTACCTTATATTCATTACTGTTTAACGTGTATTAACTTTAAGTTCTTTGTTTTTTGCAGAGAATGGTATTCTTTCCACTTCCCAGAGCTCATCAAAATTGTTCCTGATACAGAATCCTACATAAAATGTGTGAGCGCAATCGGAGATAGACAAAACCTGTCCGAAGACATTGAAGACACTTTGCAACTGCTTCTACAGGATTCAGAAAAAGTTCAGAAAATTCTGGAGGCAAACCACAGTTCCATGGGTAATGTCAATGCTTGCTGTTATTAACACATTATCTAGGTCTTATTTTCAAATAGATTTTTTTAGTTTGCACTTTGCAATGCTGAAGTTTGCAGGCTATACTGCTTTAATTAGTTCAGGTAGTTAATTGAAGATCACTATTCTTTGTTAGATTTAAGGTTTAATAATAGTTGGTTAACAAAAGATATTTAAATGATGTATATATATATATATATTTATTAAGGTTGATTATTGACATTTTGAGATTTATACAATTTTATTCTTGATATGGTCTATTTTACATTTTGATCTACAGTCCTAGATTTTTGGGGCTGGGGAGCCCAGTCAGTTAGGCACTCGCCTAGCATGCGAAAGGTCCCAGGTTCGGGACCGGGCATCGCCAAAAAACTGCTGGCCTATAAAATGGCTCGTGCAGCTAAAAATAACCGAAGAATAATACCCTGTGTAAGGGAGTGCAAGTAGTTAAATATACCTCAAAGTCCTAACGCTGCATACAATGTTGCTCTCAACGGTTGCGCTGGGTGTCTATTCAGGTGCCTGCTCGTCACTTGACTGTGGTTCTAAAATACAAAGCCTGTCGCCAATAGCCCTCGTGTAGCTATAGTGCGACGATAATTCAAACCTAACCTAACCTAGATTTTCAATTTTGGAATTAAGCTTGGTTATTTTATTTAGAATTGTTTTTCACTTTGCAGTCGGGGAAATACAAAGCACTGTTCATATGGACTGTTTAATCTAATGGTTTAACCACTGCTATTAAATGTATGATAACTATTAGTTAAATTACTAAGAATTTTAATATAACAGATTTATCAATATAATTCTTTCATCAATGTATAATAGTTAATATAACACTCAATGACACCTATAATATACATTAAATAATATGCCTCTCTTTGAGTGTTATATTAATGGTATATATTATTTATGGAATGTTTTTTTGCTCCGATGCAGGAATGGAAATAGCAGAGGAAGATATAACTAACATTGAAAGTTTCGTCGAACAGATCAATTCCCTGATCAAGCGCCGGGATGAGATGAATGAATATCTCAAGTTAAAGATGCAAAAAGTAGCTCCCAACCTCTCTGCTCTAATTGGGGAGAAAGTGAGTTTTTTTATTATTGCATTTCAATGAATTAAACAGTAAATGCAAATTGGCTCGATACCAAATTTATGAGAGTTATTCTTTTGAGGTAGATATTGAGTAAAAAACAAATTGTTGTTTAAAGTGCAATTTTTTTAAACGAAACTTTGTTATACCTACACTCAAAGTGAACCTAAATTATTTAAAAGTCCTAATTTCATCCTTTTAGTGATTATATCTGTCAGGTACCGTTTGTTATCTGACATTGGCAGGTAAACTGTAGTAACCGCAATAAGGTAATGGATCATTAAAACTTTAAAATAAGTGGTCCTTCGATATTTTTTCTTATAGGTTAGAGTTATTAAGTGCATGCAACAATGGTTCAATTCATCAATTTAGATACTGCAACTTACCTGCCTACTGGCAGTTATAAGTATATACATTCATTAAAATCACAGCATATTATAAGCTTGCTAAAATCTATTTAAAACTTAGATTATCAACTCATTTTTTTTTGTAAAAGTATTGTTTAGCTAGCAACTTAGCATTAGTATTGATAGTTTATTTATATGTTATTTATTATTTTTTTATCTATCATCTTACAATTGTGTAAATACTTTTTTCTCAAGTTAATTTACTTAATTTAAGGTTGGTGCTCGCTTAATTTCACAAGCTGGAAGTTTAAATAATTTGGCAAAATTTCCTGCTTCTACAGTTCAAATTTTAGGGGCTGAAAAGAGTTTATTTAGGTATGTTAAGGTTTTCCGTTCATTTATTAATTGTTTGGTACTTTTTAGGTTAAAATTTAATCTGTTAATTATTTAATATTCATCTTTCATTTTAAAGTTTATACTATTTATTATTTTATGATGTTTGTGCATACTTCAAGAAAATAAATTATACAACTAAATTGGATCTTTTATGAAATGTGTATTATAAGTAACTTCTAACTAGATGAATGGTTATCAATACCATTTTATCCAATGGTAATGTTACTATGGTTATTTTCTGGACTTTTTCAGGAGTATGAAGATAAAAGGCAAAAAAGTTCCAAAATTTGGATCTCTGGACCAATCAAGTTTTATTGGAAAAGTTGGGAAAACAACTCAAGGTCGTATGGCTAGGTACTTAGCCCATAAATGCTCCCTTGCATCCAGAATCGATTGTTTTAGCAGTAAGTAATTTTTCTTTTTCTACAGTGGTGGCCAAAAGTGTGGACACTTTTTGAAAGTTTCATGTGTTTCAACTGTTACCTGTGTGATTACATCTATTAAATTTCGCTTAAATACGAACATTTAAATATTAAGTTGAAGGTAATTTAATGTAGAATTTCATTAAAAAAACCAGAATTAAAGTATCTGTATTAGAAATAAAGTTATGCTCATTTTAGTTGAACAAAGAAGCACAATCAATTAATTCTCTTATGCTGAAATTGCAATACAAGTTGGTGGTTCAATGACTTGCAAAACTAAGACAGATCATAATATTAGTTGCACAACTTATTTGTTATACAGATAATGTAATACTGTATTTGGTTTTAATTCTGCATTAAATTACTTTGATGATGATGAGGTTGTGTCCATGGATATAGATTATATGGGACCAAAGGTCTCATAGACTGCTTCAGCATTCTTCACGCAGTGGTCCTCATAAAGATTAAATTACTTTTAATTAGATAGACAATTGTTTAATTTGATATACAATTTTATATTCTGTAATCACACAAAGTTGAAAAATATGAAACTTTAAAAATGTGTCCACACTTTTGGCCACCACTGTATAGTCCTTCTGATTACAATGCAAGCTTCTTTACCTCGTGTGGTGTTCCATAAAAAATGTTGAGGGTTGCAGTTCAAACCTACTTTGCTTGAAGCTCTGCTGTGAGGTTAATAAATAGCAGTAGCTTTCCAAACCCAGGTAGATAGTTGAAAAATAGATACAGTAGAGTCCCGCTTATCCGAAAGGTACAGAGATTTCGGTTAATCAAGATTCCATAGGAATTTTCGGATAATTGGGAATCATCCACTACACGCATACAAAATGCTGGCAAAGAGAAAATTTAAAGTTGTAGAGTGTTTGCCTCGTTAAAAAAAATCTTAGATCAGACCCTTAGATACATAGAAGGGCAAAATGAATTCAGTACTTCAGACATTCTCTTATTTAAAAGAGAGAAACTTTTTCAGTAAAAAAAGGACTATTGCGTATTTTGAGAAATAAATCCAAATTTGTAAGTACGCATTTGTTGTGTATTTCTTTATTTAAGCATACATTTCATATTTTAGAACACAAAAAAATAATAATTCCGAAGCCTTTCGACTTAGCCAAATTTCGGATAACCGGGATTTGCATAACTGTGACTCTATTGTAGTGATGCTCACACTGGGAAGGAAGTGATTTCAAAGCTTGACTTGCAATTGGAAGGATTTTAGAGGTTTATCTTGATAATTTTTTGTTGATTGGCTTGTTATAATTGTCTGAAGAACTTAGTCCTTAGTGTTATTCTCCAGAATTAACAAGCCATATTTTATTTTATACAGCCGAACCCCATTACCGCGAACTCGAAGGGAACACCAAAATATTTTGTGTCAAGCAAATTTCATGAAAACCGTTAGGAATTTTTGGACATTGCACCAGTGAATAGTTAAAAAAACATCGAAAAATTATTATTTTACAATGTAACACATTGAATAGAATTAGTAATTAAATTAAATAAGTTCATTTGGAACAGTACATACTATAAAAAATTTAGGAATATTTTTAAGGAACCTATATTGGATTAAAACTGACCAATCATGGGAGATCTTTAGATTTTCTTAGAAGTAAAAAACAATCTATTCTTATAACGTTCACGTTCCATTTTTTTGTTAATTTTTTGCTTTATTTGTGCTTTGTAACTTTGAATCAATGAGAAAAAAGCAGGGTTGGCATGGTTTAAACCAAATGGTTTAAACCATGGTTTAAACCAAGGTTTAAACCAAATGTTTTTTTTCAAAAAAACCAAAGATGTTTTTTTCCCAAATTTTTTATACTCTTCGGTGGAAATATTCTGCTAGAGCTTGTAGTGACTTCCAGAAATTTTCTTTTTGAGAGTGATTATGTAAAAGAGGTGTCTGCAATATATTGGTAAAGCAGTTTTATAAAAAAGTTTAACAGTAACGTTTTTAATCTCATTCTGACTGCTAAGGCAACAACAGCTAACAATGAGCTCAATTTTTCCTCTTTTGGCTAGTGCAGTCTAAATTGATAATAAGCCTGGGATAAAAAAAAAGCTGCAAATTTTTTTGTTTAAAATTTTGGAATTATTACTTCATTATTACTTAGTTATTTCAATTAAGGTTATAATACTATGAGTGGTTTAATTGACATCCATTACAAATTTTAACGGCTGTTATTTATGACTGTGGAAATTGAAATAATCTGAGTACATTATGCCCAAAAATTAGTTTTATATTAATAAAATATCAAATTAAAAAAATATATGGGAATCTTATTTTTCAAGTAAACCATAAAATAAAGTTTGAAATTAATATAAACATCATTAGAGTCCTGCTAATACGCAAAATAGTTAAATACCGGAAAAGTTTTTGAAAAAACCTGGTTTAAACCAAATAAACCTGGTTTAAACCAAAAAACCCGGGTTTTTTGGGTTTTTTTGAAAAAAAACCTGGTTTTTTTCCAACCCTGGAAAAAAGGCAAATCCTTAGGTTTTTAAGCAGTTTTTCGGTTAAGGGGATTTCATGTTAAGAGATTTTCTAGCATTAGCTCAGAGTTTTATAGGCAGCGGAAATTCTTTCAGTTCATATTAAGCGAAATTTCGTGCTAAGCGAGTTCACTTTAATGAGGTTCGACTGTAATAAGGTGAGGATTGTAATAATTTTATAAAAAGGACTGATTGGATTTTCTCTACAAAAAAAAAAAAAAAAAAAAACTGTGCATTAAATGAATTGATATTAGTTTTGGTTTTAAGTAAGAAGACACTTTTGATCCTCCCTTTTCCTAGTTATGTTCATGTTATAACTCTTAAAAAAATAATTTTTGTAGATAAAATGGCTGAATATGTTAAGTTTATTTTGCATACACTCAACAATGGGGCAATCAAAGTTAAATATTTAAATTAAATACTAAAGCTGCCTAAATGCTAAGCATTCCAAAAAAAAAAAAAAAAAAAAAAACTCATTACCTAACTATTACATTATATATTAATTAATATTTCTAAAGTGCAGATTTTTTATGTTTTTTTAAATATTTATTAGAAAAAAATCCATTAAATTTCTTATTAACAATTAAAGACATAATTCCATTAAACATGCAACAGTCAGCCTTCCATTACAGTATACAATTATTTTGTGTCTGAATTCTGTTAATAATGCATATTATTTTAGAAATATCATCTGATAAACATGGATTATGTTTAAAGCAATTAGTAGAAGATCGTCAGAAGGTTCTACAAATGAAAGCCAACAGGTATGCAAATCAAAAGTTGAAAATTTTTATTGTTTTATCTTTAAGTATATTGATTTATCTGTTTTTTTCTAATTTATGTTCTTCAATCTAACTTATTTAATATTGTAACTTGTTAAAAGTGTGCAAAATTAATTCTGCTTAATAGTTGGATTATTTAAACAATTTTGTTATCAGGCCTCCCAACTGGTCCCTTTTTTCCCTAAAAGTCCCTTTTTACATCTCAAGTCCCTAAAACTCCTTATTTCATGAACCTGGTCCCTATTTTCCCTTTTCAAGATAAACAGACGGATGTTTCTCTTTCCCCCTGCTTATTACAAAGAAGAAAAAAATTCTGTTGACCAATAGGATTTCCTTCCTACTACAATCGACATACAACATGATTGAAGACACTTCAGTGTGGTAGAAGCGAGTTTCTGGCAAAGCAGTAAACCAGCTACCCACTCACAACAAACAAACAAATACTTTGATCCTCGGTGGTTTGTACTCTGATAGGTTTTCCAGCACAGTCATTTCATCAAAATCTGCACCTGAGCTGATTGCTGTTATATGTTATTACTTTAGAGAATGGCTTTCTAGATGGGAAGATCTTATGAACACCCAAAAAGAAAAGAATTTGCCAAAACGACATTTTATTAATCACATTAGTTCTTGTTGGCTGACAATCAAACCCGCAGCAACCAGAGTACTTGAGCAATTTGACGCTGTCAACAATGAAGTAATGTGACAATGAAGGCCATATAAAAGTTTCTATTTAAAAAAAGAAACTAAATTTTCTGCCCTTGATCTTCAGAGGCCTGAAGACAAGCTAAAAATTTGACCCCTGTACCTGTTACAAAGAATACATGATATCATTTAACTTGATATTTTAAGTCCCTATTTTTAAAATGCTGAGTACCTCTTTTCTCTAGGGACAAATTGAAAATCTGTTGGGAGGCCTGTAACCTAAACTAAGTTAAACTGTAATTGTGTTAATGAAAAGTATGGTGTTTATTTATTAGTTGAGTTTAATATGAGTTTTGAATTCTCTGGGTACATGTTTATTATATTCTGATTTAAAATGTACTTTCTTTTTACAAATATAAAATTAAAATGAATATTTTATTTCAAAAAATTTTTATTAAGATAATTATTAATCCATGCTTATAGTAATGTATCTTCCAGGATTATGAAAGTGAAATAATAAATTCTCCAAGACAAACACTAGATCATTCTGGACGTTTTCAAATCATGCATTTTTACGATCTGTGCATATTGTAAATACTTCAAGTTGAAATAAAAGTTATTTTATTTCTTCTGCATATCGAATTTTTTTTCCTTATCAAAATAATATTTTTTATGTATATTTAAAAGAATAGTTTAAGAAACCTTCAAATTCTTAAGTTAAGTAGAGAGTTAAATTTTTGGAACAAGTCTTGTATTTTGAATTCCATAGGAAAATCAAAATAAAAAAATTAAAAAATACATAATAACCTACTTTAAAATATTTTAAATAGTTTTATTATGCTAACTATCTAACAAATTGGACAATAAGGCATTATTATATTAAACTTAGCTTCTATGATATTCTTCATTTGAAAACTTATCACAAATATCTAGAACAATACAATTTATTTCATTAAAACATAAACTAAAATTTTTTGCCTTTGAAAAAACATTTAAAATTGAAATGGTTGCAAACAGATATTTAATGCTTAAAAAAGGTAACTAATATATTGGGGACATCTCTAAACAATTTTATTCATATGAAAATATGTACGAAGTTGAATGATTCAATTAGTAATCAAAATTTTCTTTGTTGTGTTTTGTGACTGTTCAGTGAATGTTCCTTTTTAATATACACTGCTCAAAACAATTAGAGGAGCACATCATTTTAACGAGATTAAGCAAAGATGGTTACCGATAACTAACATAAAATGAATAATTCATAATTTAAAGCCTAGTAGTAAATGGAAGAAGAAAATTTCATATGCAAATTAAAGTTCATGACGTCACAAACCAGAAAAAGGATATTAGGGCTGAAATCGGGAGGTAGCACATACCTCTGTTTTACTGCCGTAACTTAAAAATTCGATTGTTCTGCAAAATTTTTTTGAGACAAGGTGACTTGAGGATGTTTCAACAACGTGATTTACCGGAATCCAGGGCATGGCGTGCTATAGGCAGACTGGAATCCGGGCAAACACAACGTAGTGTAGCGGAAGGTGTTGGAGTCACCCGAAATGTTGTTGCGAGACTGTGGAATCGATTCCAAATAACAGGAAACGTTAGACGTCGACCAGGACAAGGTCGGCCAAGCGCTACTACAGCGACTGAAGACCTGTATATACGGTTAACAGTCCTTCGAAACACAACTGAGAATGCTACTCAGCTGCAAAGACGGCTGCTCTTGGCAACAGGAAGAAGGGTGTCCAATCAAACAGTACGCAATCGGCTTCCTGAGAGAGGGCTTTACACTCTAAAAGTGAATGCTCAAAAATGACGAAAATTTCCTTAATTTTGACGATTCCGTTACTGGCAAATGCTCCGAGTTTTCGTTTCCTCAAAGTGAGGAAATTTGAATCGTCATTTTTATGAGAATTTGAATGTCGTCTAATCTAAAGAAATATTTCATCATTTTTGAGCATGCGAGTGCAACACTCAGATTCAGTTTCCTCAAAATCAAGATACCGAATCGTCAAATCACGATCGTAAAAGCGAGGATTCGCGTTTACTCAAAAGTCACGTGATAGTTTGACGAAGCATTCCTCAAAATTAACGAAATGAGGCTTGAGGATTCATGAATCGTCAAAAATGAAAGTGCTATTTCTGAGAGTGTATGCACGTAGACTAATTGGTTGCATTCCATTGACCCCACGCCACCGTGCAGCCCGAAAAATGTGGGCTATTGAACATCGAGATTGGGACCATCATCAATGGAGCCAAGTGCTGTTCACAGACGAGTCATAATTCAGTCTGGAGTGTGGCACCCGACGTGTCCTGATATGGAGAGAAAAGGGCACTCGAAATAACCCCACATTTGTTCGTGAAAGGTCACAGTACAGACGAGCTGATTGGATGCTATGGTCTGGAATCAGCATAGGTGGACGTACGGACCTGCATATCATTCGGAACGGCACTTTGACGGCCCGAAGGTATGTAGACGAGATACTGCAACCTCGAGTCATCCCTTACGCTGGAGCCATTGAAGATTCCTTTGTTTTCCAGGACGATAATACCCGGCAGCATAGAGATAGTCTGGTGGAGAATATGCTTGAAGCTGAAACCATACAGCGAATGGAATGGCCAGCATGCTCTCCCGACCTTAATCCAATCGAGCATGTTTGGGACAAGCTCGGACGACGCATTGCTGGGCGACCAAGGTCCCCTGTTACTGTCCGAGACTGGGAGATTGTACTTCTTAGAGGTGGAACAGAATTCCCCAAAGTCAGATCGATAACCACATCGCATTCATAGCAAACAGGTGTGCAGCAGTCTTAGCTGTTCGAGGAGACCGCACACCATATTAAAACTCATGCCTCATGTCTAAATAGCACTTTTTCTTTATTGTTTACATGTAACCAAATTGTGGCCTTAAATCCTCTTTTCACGTTTTTCCAATATTTTCAAAGAATTAAAATTTAATTCTAAATTTTTTATAGACTTTTTCCTGTATTGCCCACTGATACACGTATACTATCCATTTTATGCCAATACGTGACAGTCTTGTGCAGTTTTCATCACTTTTTTGCTTGCTCCCCTAATTGTTTTGAGCAGTGTACATAGTACTTTTTAGTACTTTAGTTGTATTTTAGCGGCAAAAGTAGTACTTTATACTATGGTACTTTTTAAACTATGCAGCAAAGGATGTGTTATTTTTTTATGACCTTGCCATATTAACATCTGTTCTCTGTACTTGAAACAAAACATTGTGCTTGTTGTAATATGGAAGATGCCTTAATATTAAGAAAAGGGGCAAGAATTTGATGTAATATTGAACAACTGTTGGACCACTTTAAAGACATTATAATTACTTAAAACATGATACCAAATGAACACTTACATGTTAATTATGAAATTGTTAAGATTTGATCCTTTACATACTTTTTTTGATAGTCAGATTTCACAACTCTAGTATCATATAAAGTATCACAAATCTAAAATCTGTGCACAGTCTTTATTTATTGTTATTTTTGTAATTCTAATTTAGATCAGAAGTAGGGGAAGACAGGGTCCACTGGACCACGGGGTAAACTGGACCACCCTGTATTATTTATTTTATTTATTATTTCTAATGTTTCATGTTGAGGTACATAGGTGGCAGACGAGCATTGATTAACAGCTTACAACTGTGTGTTTTGCTGACAATTTAGTCATTTTATCCTAGAAAGTTCATTTGTGACAGGCAGAAGTAAATATTTACACCAAAGTATTTATTCTTTTTTTTTTTTCATTCAAGAATTGTGATTTGGAAGATTTTACTTGGCACTTTAAAAAGGCAATATCATATATTGTTATAGTAAATCTAAGTAAAACAATTTAATTTATGGTTTGTTAGTGTTTTAGAAATTTCTTGTTGTCTGACTTCCACATGAAGTAAAATTCTCCACCAGAACCTGGGTTACAATGGACGGTTTAAAAATTTATATTAAAAAAGTAAATATAAATAATTGTTTTTTTTCCAAATGTAACATAAAGCCTAATCTTAGGTAATATGCATGAATATTTTCAAATTAAAAAAATAAAATTAAAATTTTAGTTAGAGAGTTAGCACTGAAAATTCACCAACGTGGTCCATTGTACCCTGGCCTCCCCTTTATAATTATTTTTGAAATTCTTGTCTTATTAGTTATAGAAATAAGTGCTTACAAACTGGTATGGAAGATTATATAAATTCATTGAACACATGTAGTGCATGTCAAGATACAAGATAAAAATAATAAATTCATCTCATTATCAAATGACTATTGACAGCACCGGTTCACTTATCAGTTATTGCAATATTTACACTTCATCCTTCAATTTGTTTGTAGATTACATATGTCAAAAAGTATGATATTAAATTTGTGGAAACACAACCATTTTAGAAGATGTAAAATAGTGTCAGTTTTTTCCGAGTCAAATGCTGCCTTTTTTTTGATAAAACTATAGGTATGTATTTTTAAAATTGAAATTTGTGAGTTTTTTAAATAATTTTTTTTATGATTTGCTTATTATGTTACTTGTTTTAATTATTTTTTTATTTGGATTATTAATTGGAGATATTAAGTAACATTTGATTTCAATTTTTAATAGATACTGGTGTTTTTTTTCAGTTGAATTAAAAAAAAAATGTAGTAATTTACGGCACAAAATACTTAGCATTGGCAGTTTCATCTTTTAATTTAAATGGGACCATATATCATGTTTAGTTTCATAGATTCTTACATTAAAATAACTATTCGAAAAGTTGAGTGAAAACTGATGCATATAACAACCCTTTTTAATTCCTAATTAAAATCCTCAATGTGTAAGTAAAGCTATTAAACCCCCCACCATAGCAAAACGCATACAATATGGCTAGTGTAAATTTTAATTTGTTTGTAATTTATTTAGCTCGTCTTATTAAGATTTTAGAACTTATTTTATTTACTAAATTTTTTTTTTAAAACAAGCAATATTTTCAAAGCTAAATAATTTTTAAAGATTATTAAAAAAATCTTATTTTTGCATTAATGTTAGAAAAAAACAATGCTTGCATGTATGTTAGAATAAAAAAAAAAGTAAGAAATGACTTTTACTGCATAATGGATAGAATATGTTCACTTTATGTAAAGAGTTTGCTAGAATTTTTCCTCTAACATATTTAAAAACTTGTTTGTCAAAATTTCAGGTCTGTATATTTTTGTCCTTTATATAGAATCGAAACATGCGTCCTAACATTGTTTACAGAAGCTTGTTTCTAAGTAGTATGGTTCTCATTGGTAAGTATTTTTAAAAATTTTCGAATTATAAAATCTCTCTTTTGTAAATGTGGGGATGTTAAATATAATAATCCATTTCCCAGAAAGTTTAAAGCATAAATATAGAAAATTTGAGCGATAACATATGTTAAACATATGTTAACATATGATAAAATTAGCAATAGAGAGAATAAATAAAATAAAATAAAGTAATGCAATAAAAGAGAATAAATTGTGTAGGAGCAACTGCTGTGCAAGTTCATTTTTAATAAAAAAATCTTATTCCTTTTTTGTTGTTGTTGTGGCTGGCTAATCCTCCTTGGTCTGACTTCGTCAGACCAAGTTGGTCCAAAAGATCTCCCCCGAGCATATTTTGGACTGAGTCGAACTATCCAGGGATGATGTGTTCTTGTTCCCTCTGCTCGTCATAGACTTTCTTCTGGTCAACGATCTTTTGGAGTTGGTCTTCCTTTTTACATTTTGTTATCTGCATTAAGCCATTAACTTAATGCAGATAACTTATCCATTAATATTTTCAGATTAAAAAGCACCAAGTCATAAATAGATTTAGTAATCGTTTAAAAAGGTAAAGTAGTTGAACTTAATTTTCGATAGCACTGGCCTCATATGAGTAGCCCATAATAATCTTTATGGTTTACTCATCACCAACCCACGTGAATATCATTTACGATTTTTGACAGACAATTAAAATCACTAATATCAACATGGGGCTGTGAGTGTGGGGAAACCATGAAGATTATTATGGGCTAACCATATAAAGGAAATGTTATCGAAAAGAGTAATTAAGGACAAGTATTGAACTGTAAAATTATGTGTCATTGTCAATTTGTTATCCTGCTGCAAGAATTTTTACTGTTTCCTTTTTTTTGAATAATTTCTCTGGAGGATTATGTAAGTTATACATCATCGGAAGTGCACTTGCGCAGGATACCCATGTGGGCTGATGTGGTTTTACCAAAAATAAATGGGATCGTTTCTTTGTGGGAAATCTGAATAGTGCCCACACTAACCAAGTGGGCCCATATAGATACCGCATTTGTGGACTACCTCGGACAACTTTTGTTGGTCTGTGACTCAAAATATGCCGAAGAATGACGAACATTCATGTGATGTCACGTGGTTTGTTATGCATCAGCTCTTGACCCACGTGTTAATGTTATTCTATGCAGCTATCGAAACACGTGCTTATGTTTTCCAACTGCTCAAACCTGTCTGACTGCTTTTTTCCCCACAGTGATTTGGAATTGAAGCTCATGTGGATATGGCGTGAATGTCCCCCATACGATTAAATTTGTGGCGGTTCCACGATTCACCACACGCGCAAACGCAAAATAACATCCACGTTAGAGGGGGCTGAATTACTATTGCTTTACTACCAGTCATCTAGATTATAATATCCATCGTAGTATAAAAGCTGAAGTAACTCATCTCTACCTTAAATTCCTTTTGGTGGACCATGGGTTGCAGAGGAAGCTACAAAATTATGAAATTTTGATTGCGTTTGTATTACAGGTTTGTCCTTCGCCACCGACCACCCCTTTACCACAGAAGAATACGACGAGAAGCTCACCAGCTTCATCCGCGAGATCCTGGAAAATTTCCGGGACCAGATGGGGGAGGGTATCCCGGACATCGGGATCCCCCCCCATCGACCCCCTGGTCATTCCTGACATCAGTGAAGACATCCAGGAAGCTGTGGCACAGCTGGTTTTACGCATGCGCAACATCTCCATCGAAGGCATCTCGCAGTTCGAGATAAAGACACTGAAGGCGGACCTGGAGAAGGGCTTCGCCAACTTCAGCATTGCCCTGCCTGTCTTGGAGGCGGACGGATATTGCTACATGAATGGGAAGGTCATAGGGATTTTCCCTATCACCAGTGACGGGCCGTTCTTTATCAAGGTGTCAGAAGTAGGTGAATTTATACTCGTTCAATCAGTGTAGACTGGTTGGAAATTATATGCTTTTGGTTTCATCATCATAATAGTTTCCTAGTAGCTGTAATGGCTGTTTGGGGAAATATGTCGCCATATTTTCGGTATTCGATTGAACCATTTTTCAGGTTTAGAAACAAAAATCTGAGAAATACTTCAACCGAATGCCAGAAGTGTGGTGAACGTTTCACCACACAGCTATTGCATCTACTAGGAACCGCATTTTTAGATGAAACTAAAACACTAAATTTTTAACAGTGAAGTTAAACTTCTTGTTGAATATTTTTGTTAGTTAGCAACGCATCACACGGCACAATGCAATTAATAATTAAATAATATCTAATTAAATATGACAGTTACTTTACATGCACATAACCGCAATACAATATTTCCAGGTGCTGATACAAGGCTACGGCGACCTGAACGTTACAACCGGTGGCCAGACCCGGCTCCACATGAACGATCTCAAACTTCATTTGACTTTTGGAACTCTGGACATCGAATTCAAGAGCCTACTGGGCGGCGGTCAGTGGACCCAGACCCTGGTCAGACTCATATCTTCTCTTGGGAGGCAGATCTTTATGAAGTTTCATAAAGAAGCCATGCAAGAGTTGGACAAGGCTCTGCTGAAGCTCATCAACAGTGAGCTGGACAAAGGAACACTGTCGGATCTTCTGGATCAGATACCGATTGGGGCGTGAATGAGAAACATGGCCTGGACATGGTGAACAGAAACATCGGCCTGGAATGTGTTGATTCTGGCTTCGATTCCTGAATATTGATTTTATTTTTCAAATGTTTCAATGGCGCAATGTATAATTATGTTGTTCTGGCTTAGTTTCTGGAAATTGATTTTATTTTTCACATGGTCTTGGAAAATTCCCTAATTGAGGTTTTGGAAAATATTACGAACAGGAAATTCATCCCCCGATAATTGATTTTTCAAATTATTTTAGAATAAATACCCAATTGTTCACTGGTGTAGTGTATAAATATGTTGTTATGGCTTAACTCCTGGGATATTGTTTTTATTGGTCACGGGTTCAAGGAAATTTCCCTAATTGAGTTTCTTGGAAAATATCGCAAAGAGCAATTTAACACCTGGAAATTTATTTTAAAAAAATTGTATATGAAAATGCCAATATTTCAATGGCGTAGTGTAGAAATATGTTGTTCTGGCTAAATTCCTGGAAATTGGTAATAAAAGACCTTTTATTGTATAACATATTGCATTAGAATTTTTTAAAGGTTTTGATAAATCGTATTTGCCATTAAACCCGAGGATCACTCCCAGTTTAATTTTTTTGTTTAAAAAAAGCATTTAACTTTTACATGCTCTGACTAAAAAAAAGTTTACAAAAATATATGATCTGAATTAGTACACAACTTTCTTAATGCAATTTTTATTTTTTTTGAACATCATTATTTACTTGTCTTTTTAAAAAAAAAAAAAAAGATAATTTCATCTCTAAATGAAATAATTTGTAATTTTGTGTGTGATTATTTGATAAAAATATATATTAATTAAAGTATTCTATTTTATCTTTCTTTTTCATTAAAATATCAATTCAAATTTAGACAAGTTTTTACTTTTACTTATCTAATATGAAATACATATTAAGGCAATGAAAATATTGTGCGATGGGGTCGAAAATCTAAAGAGATCTGGAGATTTTGTGTTTTCTACACTTTAAGAGGTGGGTGAATCTTTCCTCAATCTTTGTTTTACATATTAAAACAAATACTTCCCTATTTTCCTTTTTAAATAAAAAAAATACAAAAAATAAATCATGTATAAAACCTGAAAAAAAAAAGAAAACCGTACAGTGAGTGAAAAAGTGACGTATTGGCAAAAGACTATTTTTTATAGGAGAATCAATTGAAGCTGTGCTTTTAAATTGTATTTCATTATCGATAAATAAAGACTCCTCTAACTTTGTACCAATTAGTTTGTGCTTTTCTTCAATTCCTTGATTTCCAAATATATAGGTATTTTTCACTAAAAAAAATCATACGATGCGCAATTTATTTGCCAAGGTGTTGTTGTTTCCTATGCTTTCAGAAGAAGGATACTAATTACTGTTTAAAAATAGGATAGGAAAATCCTAACCGTAATTAAATTCGAACATTTCTATTAGAATATAAATCTAAACTCTCATCATCTTCTCCAAAAGAGGGTTTTTTTTAAAGGGGAAGGCCATAATGAATTTATGCAGGGAAAAAGAATTCGTATAACATTTATGAATAAGTTATTATGTAACTTAGTGAACCGCAAGGGCTGTGTTAAGCGTATTTGTGTGTTCGGAATTTTTATTGTTGCGTAATTTTTCTTGAATAATTCTTACGTTCGTTTTGAATACTCATCAAGAATAATTTCATTCACGCGAAATATATAAAGTAAACTTATTAAACACGTTAATCTTTTATTAGATTAGGGTATTTTAAAATATTGTTTAGTCTTTAAAATGTTAAATCAAAGAATAATTATTTAAAAATTCATTAAATTAATGTAACTGCTTTTCCATTAATATTGAAAAGATATGAATTAACTGTTTTTGGGTTACATAATTATTTAAACACTTTTAAGTATAGATTATTGCAAAAAAAAATGAACATATAAATAAGGCCGTGTTTTTTACTGATAACAGTAACATTTAGTTTACAATAATATAATTAGTTTAACCAGTTTAAAATAATTATCGCATTTCCTGACAAAACTGTTTTTTTTTAAACTAACGTCTTACTAAAGTGCCAAGGAAGCTTTTGACAAACGGTCTCGTAATTTTCAAGAACCGCACCGGTGGCGCAATCGTTAAGATGCTAGCCTTTGGTGCTGCTGGGGTCGGGTTCGAATCCCGGTCAGGCATGGATGTTTGTGACCGTCAATAAATGTTGTTATATGTCTATGTGTTTGTATTGTCCTTTCTTTGTGTGTCTCTTGTGCTTGTAAAAACTCTTTCTGTGTCTGTCCCACTTGACGAATGCTTATAAGCGGTTCTCTGAACAAGCACACAAGCTGGAATATATATGTACCTATATACCCATACCATACCAATTTTCCAGTGATCCAGCTGGAAAAGGGCAGATGTCCCTTGTTATAAGCCTAATTTCTACTAAAATACCGAATAATATCATATAAGAACTGCGTCCATTATTGCACATATTGAATTTCCTTTGTATTTCAAATACGATAAGAAACCTGGATAAGATGATAAGCAGCTTGGCATCGAAAGATAGTCACCGATTATCATTTAACAACGCTTCGGTGCTGTTAACTATTTCAGTGTTGTGATGTTTACTTTTACTACAGATATTGTATAATATTTGTGCAAATGGTAAATAAAAGTAAATATCTATCGGATATATAAACCAGGTAAGCTCTATTTGAGCCTTAGATTAAGTTTTCTCCTTTAAAAATATTATCTTTAAATAGTGATATACTTTATGACTTATCTTACTTAAGGTTTTAGAACCAGATTAGATTCGGTTACACTACTTAGAATGAAAGAGAATAACTTAACACTAAGTCTCGATAGAATGTGCGTTTTCTAATACCAGACAAATTAGAGTATTTTTATGCTCGTTTTATGCATGGATTAATGATAATTTCTCTCTGGATAGTTTAGGCCGTTTATGAGTAAAAGTCTTTTAACCTTAAAATACATACGTAATTTTCTATTTTTACGCAGTAAAATAATAGACTTATTCAGGTGATGTAGTTCTTTTCAGCTTTCATTCATGCATTTTCTTCTATAGGTGTTCTGTTCAATAGGGATATTGATTAACCAATCGAGGCTCGAAAAAGAATTTATTTTCATTCAAAATTTCACTTAGTACTCGAGACCTGAAAAATCCATATTAAATGCTTTATTTTCCTCTTGTTCTTTAACTAAAGAATTGTTAGATTAATAATTAGTTGTGATATTTATTCTGGAATATTTAGTTTGCCTATTTCTGTTCCTAATTGGAGCTCCCTACACATTCCCAATTGTTTATTAATCAATATTTCATAAGCGATTAACGACAATTATCTGAAAAAAATTAAACGTTTAAAATTTATTGAAAAATAAATTGTGTTGCTCTTTGGCGCAGTATAGCGATTATCTGTTCCTCTGCCATAATTTTTCCAATTCTTATATTATTGCTCTTTTTAAGAAATTTATAAACATTATACTTTTGGTAGAAGCCTCTGTAATTAGATTCTTTTCGGAATATAAATTTGAGTCTCTATGTTTGCAATCATAACACGATATCTTCTGAGCGCAGAAAGTAATAAAATAGTTTAACAACAGTATTTGAATGCATTCTAAATATTTTATGGTTTCTTTTTACTCGATAAAATTTAATTCTATGACAGTAAAAAAATTGCTAAAGACTAGTACGAAATTGGTCATAAGCGATTAACAGCAATAAAATTTTATTGCATGGCTATATTGTCTGATTGAATGTATAATGTTTGACTGAACATGCACTTACTGAGGGCTTATGTTCTAAATGCAAATACTGAAGATAGAATAAACGAATGCCATTTTTCTAGACAGATATTAAAATATAACGTTTCGTTTGAATCCATAAAAGGCATTGAAATAAATGTGTACTAATATAGCATCATTGATATTAAAACTTAGTCATAACATTGCGTTTGATTGCATACGCAGTAATGTACGAAATCCCATCATTGATATTGATATTAAAATTAAGTCAAAATAATATTGTAATATAAATTATTTTGTCATTATGAAATGCTATATAATGTTGCCTTGCTGTCTCAAAATTAGTAGATTAATTACTTTATCAATATCAAGACAATATTTGATAAAAAAAAGTACTTTTTTATAACAACGTGCAAAAAAGTTCACTTTTTTATAACATATTCATTCATAAATCGTTGCGAAAATGACACTTTACGTGCTTGCGTCACAGACAGTGAGCGAAAGTTTAATTTTCGGCACAGTTTGGTAAAGTAAATAAGAGTATCTGATTGGTAGAAAAGCAAAATGATGTCATGAATATCTCCATGGAAACTAAATGGTCACGAAACTCAGTTAATTCTATTGGTTCATTACTTTTGCATTTTCTAATCTCCATGGAAACTAAAAGTATTACAAAAATTATTAAAGGAAATGAAATAAGATAAAAGTAAGAACACAAATTTCACTCCAAACAATACTTTTCTGGAATAAGATTCGACCAAACTTGATTAGCTGCTTTGTTAATTTAATCTGGAAGTTGGTCGAACATCATTTCAAATTCATTTTCACCTATGTTCGGTAGCACTAATTAATCTAAATACTATTTTGATTCAAAATAGAAAAGTATTTTGCAACTTTTCTTTCACTACTTTGCATTTTCGAATATCTCCATGGAAACTAAAGGATGTCATGAAAATCACTCATTGGTAGAAATACTTTTTTGCACGTCATTATAAAAAATATTGTAAGCAAGCACGTTCCGAATAATACTTTATTAAGCTCGTGTCATAATTTCACTCGCTCGTACCTCGCTCGTGAAATAAAAAGCCACTCGCTTAATAAAGTATCATTTTCGGAACTAGTTGCTTAAATAACTATTAAATAAATTGAGCAGAAATTAAAAATTAAAGAAAAATTAGATTTAATTAAAAAACCATTAAAATTTAACACTTATTCAAACAAATTTATATTATGAAATTTCGAGCTTTTGAATTTCTATTTACTTATAAGTTTAAAGTTTACTAAAAGTAATTAAAAAATGTTGCTATTTTTAATTTTGTTTCTTTACCAAAGTGTTCATAGTGATCAGATTCTACGCGCCTCCTGCTTAAAAATTAAACTCCCGCTAATAAAATGAAATATTAAGTGAAATATTAAACACTTAAACATTAAATGCTGCCCAAACATAAGCAACAGTAGTAGGTAAACTTACATTCTGCATTTACAAATCAGTGAAAGATATGCATGTTTCCTATGGGAAAGCTAACACCTGTTCCTTTAACAAGAACTATCACTCCAATAGAAGGGATCCTCCAAACGCAAAGGCTAATGTTAGAGAATTGTAACTTGATTTCTGTGAATGTTTGGTTTGGTTTTGGTTCAATATCAGTTATTTGCTTTTAGTCTAAGAGTTCTATAGTAGTGTAGAGAAACGACTCGTACTGAGCTGCCATTGGCAGCCATGGCTCCTACGGAGCCCGAATAGAGAGCAGTTAAGCCTAATAAGTGCTAGTTTATTTAAAATTTTGGTACTGAGAAAGAGGAAGTATACACCCAGGGCAAAGGCGAAAATCGAACCCGCAGCCGTTACAGCGCGCTGACTGCCAGCGTTATGGCCTGCGATCCAAACCACTCGGCCATCGGGCCCCACATGCAAACCTATATTGTCTCCGTGTTGGTCTATGGTGTGGTTGTTAGGTTCAGTCTCTACCTTACTATAGAACTCTTTACTCTTTTGTACCAATATAAAAATCAAATTTAATGTAGGGAGTAGGGGTAGGGGTAGATACATATAGATTCCCGCTTGTGTGCTTGATCAGAGACCCGTTTATAAAAGCCTTCGTCAAGTAAGACAGACACATAAATAATTTTAACTGTCACAGAGAAAGGAAGTAAACCCAGGGCGATCGCGGGAATCGAATCCGCACCCGTTGCAGCGTGCAGAGTACTGGGGTAATAGTAAAAACCACTTGGCCATCCGGACCCCAATTTAATGTAATTTTTCACCATCGTTAAAAATCGTATTTATTAGTGAGTGCTATTATTATTTAAAAAGGTACTTAAAATAACAATGCAAGACAAATAAAGCTTTTTAAGCAACAATATGTAGGAAGATCAGGCGTACTGCATTTTGAGGAAAGTTTAATTTGTTATTTAACTATGTAGCAGTAAAAATTCTGCAAATATTCTCCATTTTATTTCATAATAGTTTTTAAAAAAACAGACTAAAAAACGTAAATTAAATATGATTTAGGAAAATTTCACAATGATTTCATAGTTGATAAGTTCACCAACTGAAACAAATCTGCTCGGGCTAATAATTAAATACGTTTAAACGATGTGTTTAGACTATCAAATGGTTTCTGTAAGTCTGAACAATGTTCTGAGTGTAGCTAGGCTTAATACTCAGATATGTAATGTGAATAGTTTCACGAACATCCTTTTGAATAATTCAATATAAAGCATCATAAATCAACAAGCAATTATTTAGTCGATGCTTTTTCGAAAAATACTGGTAAAAATGCTAAACGGAATGTTTTTTTTTTTAATTTGATTTCAAGGATATTTCTTGAAAAAGGAATTATTTCTAAAAAAATTAGGACATTTTTCTATTGAAGCACTCAAGCAGCAACACTGTAATAAACTGAAGGAATGTTACCACGTAAACATGGCGGAAGTTGGAAAAATATGCATCCACTATGTTTACGGAGTAAAGTCTCAATATTTTTTTTACAGTGACAGGTTGTAACCAACTTCGAATATAATAATATTTCTTAACTTTTTATCAATGCAGGATTTTTCAATAGAGAGATAGTTGAATGCTTATACCCATATTTTATTCGAAAAGGGCCCATCAATTATGTGTATACAACGATTCTAAGTTGTTTTTATGAAATAGTTGATAAAATCATTGATCTGTACGAAGTTTAAACTTCAAGAAAAGTCAACAACCTTTCCTTTGTCGATTTTAAAAAGATTTAAAAGAACTAATAAAAATCCAGATGCGTTATTTTGAAAAGACTTTTAAAGACATTTTCAAAAGTATCTGATACCTAATAATTCTCTATTCAAGCAGAAATATATGCAAATTCTCTTTCGAACTCAATTTAAGAGCCTATTAAAACTTATTTATTGCTCCATATTTCACCTGACTCCTTAAACCAAACTACCTCTTTTAAAAATAAAATTTGCCTTCTTGATTCTCATGCATATGCAATATTTTGAGCATTTACTAACTGTAAGGAGCTCTGCTGCGGGGAGTTTAAGTTCTGGAATATTTAGTGGAATATAATTCTTATGCTAAAAGTGTAAAAGTTATCATTAAATCTTTAAGCATAAGGGAAAATCCAATCACCTTTCCGTTACTCAGACTAGCGTTGGTTCCTGTTTTTGAGTTTTTGTTGTTAATATGACGTGGTTTTTAAAGTATTTCTCTAGCATTTGTTTAACGTCCTTTAAATTAGATTCTAAAGTAATCACAATCACATAAAGTAAATTGGATAACTTTTCCGTTGCTCAGACTTGCGTTGGTTTCAATGTTTTAGTTTTTGTTGGTAACAAGATGCGTTTCTAAAGTACTATTTAGAGAATTTAACCGGGGCTAATTTTTAAATGATTTTTTTTGTTTTTGGTATTTTTTACTTTTATATATTCTGAGGAAAGCAAGATATCATTGGCTTTCTTAGACTTTTAGCTAAAAAATAGAATTGCTACCTATCCAAAAAATAAATATAATTTTTCCACAGCAAGTGATAAAATCCAAGCATGTTGAGTTGGAAAACGAGCCTCGTATACCAGACATATTTTCCTAGTCTGCCAAAAATGAATGGGGCAAAATTTTCCAAGTATTTTTTAAAAAACAACAACAACACAATAAGGTCTATTAAAAAAAATTCTGTAACTTTTATTGCAATTTAAAATTATACCAGGAGATTTATACACAGCAAGTAGATATAGATATTGTATGAGCTGCCACTTTACTTTGAGCTGCCACTTTACAAAAGTTTAATTGAACAAATTTCAAAAAAGGTTATTATCATCTGAATGTCAGTGAACATAAAATAGTCGCGTAATATTTGCTTTTGTAGTGCCATTTTTGGTGCTCCTTGCTTGAGGTTTCCTAGAGAATAACTAGAGTTTGGTAAGATTCTTAATAGTTTTTTGTATCCAGCTAATTGACTCCACATTATGGACAACATGGCATATTAGTTATTAGCGCAATCGTTCCCGATATATAGGGAATATTTAGTATGGTATGGTACAGCTGGGGAAAAAAAACGAATCACCCCTCGTTTCTCGGCTGGTATTGATCAAGGAGTTTTGTGTAAGGTGTCAATTTTCAGGAAATAGCGTGAGGAATTGGGAACTGGCAACAAAAATTGTTATAGGGGTCGTCTACATATTAAAATGAGTACCAACTTTGAAAATTCCAATGGCAACACCCAATTTTTTTTACATAAAAATGTTCAGCACCCTCAAAATACCCCATGTATAAAAAAGAATTATTTATTTTGCATTATTTGCTGAGATATTAAAGCCTTAATTTTGAACTCGGTTAGGGGCAAATCTCCTAAGTTAAAAAAGGTAATATTTTGGTTGTGTCTTTTCAAAACGACAAGCTAAAAAAGGGTTAGCATAATCTCGCCAACGGATGCTAAAATTTAACTTTCTTCAGTAATATTGGAATTTTTCGAATGTTTTTTTTTTTTTTTTAAATTTTGGATTTTGAAATTCAGAAATAAAATAAAGACTAGAAGATGAAAAGTTTTAATTTTAAATTAAGTCGCATATACGGTTATTTATAACGAACAGATTTTCAAATGCTATTAGTTACAATCAGATTGAAAAACATGATTATTTCACTTATACTGAAAACTTTTTATGCAAATTTTTGTTTCATTCGCAAACATTGTTGCAGAAATTTTGTTTAAAATTCGTCGCACTCTATCGGTAATATCGGCCCAGTGACTTGCTGGTAGTGCTTATTTCGCATTGTCACGCCACAGGTCCGGGGATCGAATATCGGATTGGGCGAGGTTGGCCCATCGTTTCATCCCTTAAGTGGGTCAATAAATTGGGGACCAAGCATGCTTGGGGAACTAAATGCTGGGGGTTCCGCGTGAGGCTTTCCATATTACCGGGACATATGCCTTGCACCCCAGAGCCCTTGTATCCCGGAAGCTGAAATGGGCACAGCAGGCGCTGGCCCACTAATGGGCTGTTGCGCCGAGGAGTTCTAGTTTTTATCGGTAAACCACGTATTGCAAATTGAGGGTTACGACCTTAACACGATATTTAAGGAAAGCAAAATAAAAATATTCAGAATGATTTGGTAAAGATTTTTAACCAACGCAGTTGGCACTAATCCTTTAAAAAAACTTATGTGGTAACAATCAAATGTATTTAAAACCGAATTCTAGTAATATTCTAGGGTATTTAATTTTTAATATTAAACACACTTTTGAAATTGTATTGGAAATAACATACATTTAAAAATATAGGAACCGATATCATTTAATGTTAATTATACAAAAAAAAAATACATTGTATGCACTTGAAATAAGAAAAGATTTTTAGACATTTGACAGAAATCGATAATTTGAATAAACATTTACCAACAAACGCTTTTTAATCACCAAACGATAATGCAATTTAGGATCAAATTTGCCGAGTAATTTTTAACACGGTCCCTTAAATTCGTCTTTTTCAGTTTTTTTACAATAACTCGGCAAATAATTGTTATTGAATTAAAAAATTTGGGATTTTGGTTCTACTTGATCTACTTTATCGATTTATGCGAAAAAAATTTGGGGTTGCTATTCATGTTTTATTTTTTCTTATTTAAATTTAAATAAAAAATTATAAAAAATAAAAAATTGATGAAAAAACATGTGTGATTTGTTTTTGGAAAATTAAGAAGTATATAATGAAAAAAAAAATCTTTGTTCTATTCATTTTATTTGTAGAGGTATGAATAAAAGTTTGTGAAACTTTTTTAACATTATGGGCGTTCAACTTTGAATACTTATATCTCAGCAAATAATGCAGTATAAATAATTTTTTTTTATATATGGGGTATTTTTAAGGTGCTGAACATTTCTATGTAAAAAAAATTGGGTGTTGCCATTGGAATTTTCAAAGTTGGTACTCATTTTAATATGTAGACGACCCCTATTACAATTTTTGTTGCCAGTTCTCAATTCCTCAAGCTATTTCCTGAAAATTGACACCTTACACAAAATTCCTTGATCAATACCAGCCGAGAAATTAGGGGTGATTCGTTTTTTTTCCCCCAGCTGTACATGTATGTTCCAGCTTGTGTGCTTGTTCACAGAAACGCTTATAAGCTTTCGTCAAGTGGGACAGACACAGAACAGAAAGAATTTTAACAAGCACAGGAGACACACAAAGAAAGGACAACACAAACACATAGACAAATAACAATATTTATTGACGGTCACAAACATCCATGCCAGACCGAGATTCGAACCCGACCCCAGCAGCTCCAAAGGCTAGCATCCTAACGATTGCGCCACCGGGGCGGCAGGGAATATTTAAATTATTGAATGTTTCTAAATAATTTCCTGATAGTTACTAGTGACATATTGAAGTGTACGAGATTCTGTCAGTCTTGATTATCACTATGTAGATGATTTTATATCTTGAAAAACACTTTTTTACATTTAAAATTTATTATATGGTTATATAATGATTATATAATCACAAATGAACCACATTTTTGCATATTGATCTTGGTTTTCTTAAGGTCGGCCCACGGCAAAACTAGCACTGGTCTCCCCTACTTTAAAATGAATGTTATTATTTCATTATATACATGTTTTTAGAAAATAATAATGTTTACATGTCTTTGTCAATCGCGCATGGATAAAATACTCGTCTCCTGTTAATATAATTAGTTGTGTTGGAATACCACAGTTTTGTAATTAAATTTTGTTTTGTTCTTACGCCATCCCTATAATTCTGATATTGAAAAAAAAAAAACAATATTTTATTGTTGCCATTTTTAGCCTACTTTTCTTTATTTAATTCCAAATAATTGCAAAAGAAAAGTGCTTAAGTATCTAGAATAGCCTACTTTCCTGTTACTTAAATACTTATTTAAATTCATATACGAACATGTACACTCTTACAACAAAAGAGTGAAATCCACTCCAGTTGGAGAAGTGCATTTTCGACACCGTAAAGGCATGCATATTTACTCAGACTGAGTTAAAATCACTCGTTTGGAGTGATCCTGTCGGAGGTTTAACACACAAAGGATCCACTCCAAAAGGAGAAGTGCATTTTCCAGTCGTGAAATCCACTCAGACTGAGTTAAATTCGGAGTGTTTGTTTTAAGAGTGTAGGTTTGTACCATTACACAATACGTTTGTTCCACTTGGACTGCTTGAATACAAGTATTTTCTGAGTGCATCCCTGGTGTTGATCTAGTGTGACGTTAATTCAACCAAACATCATAATTTGACAATATTTATCTAATTACGGTAAAGTAAAAAAATGTCGGTGTTATTCTAAACCCTATTTAACACTCTATGCCGATATATTGATTCAACTATGGAATCCCTGATAAAGCACCCCATTCGTACATACGTTGGTACACACACAAAGATAACTTTACTTATTTTTATGTTTGATTTCAAAATATTGCAAAAGACGAGGGGGTGATGAGTGATAAGTTATCTTTCAGCTCTTATTGAAGATGCGTTTTTAAAAATATCAAAAATAAAATGTTGAAGTGATAAGAGACGTATGTATTCATTAACAAAACTTTGCCGTAAATCATATTGGAATATTTAGTTTAAAAATGCCGAGGTGCGTGAATATTTTACTGAAAAGCATTTTCGTCGTTGTCTTTCTATTTATTAAATAGACGTATTTGTGTTTTAGGGAATATTTAGAGAAGGAACTGAATTTTAAAACTAGATAAAAGATTGGAAGCAAACAACGCGAAACAACTACTTACTAGACAAAGTAACATCGATTCAGTCATGCAATGATAATTTCATTTATTATGATTAATAGTCTTTCCAGGGCTTGACAATCCTCAGAAATATTACCCGCCTCCGAGGAAGGTGTCGATTCTCGACTGTATTCTTCACGATTTTTGTAATCCATTTGAAGATGAAAGTCCATATGTCTAGTTTTTACTTTAACACATAAAATTCAACTCGAAATAAATACATCTAATCTAAAACAATAACGTAAATATATTCTAAATTAAATTTTACATCTTTTTACAAAAATAGGCTTTTAGAGGAACTCATGTCCTTGCCTTCTAAAGTTTCATTCCGATCTTACAAAAAAGCTTCGGCTACACAAGCCAGCGAGGGCAACCCTGGGCATTTCCCAGGTAAACGACGCTGATTGGTTGCCCGGGAGAGGTGTGCCTCGCGCGTGCCCGGGCAAGGCAGATGTTTTTTCCCCGGGGACTGCCGAATCGCAACATCCTCCCCACCTTGAGTTTTGGAAAGGGAAACTGAAAAACTCAAAAAACAACATTAAAATCACAAATTAAGACAATTTAACATATTATTTACAGTTTGTCTATCCTCTCCCCGAATTTCTAACGGGTAGAGTCGCTGGATGGGTCTCAAGAGTGTCCCTTTCGACGTCTTTACTTTGACAAGTCGCCTGATGTTGTCTCGACCTGGATACAGTTCCTTCACCACTGCCAGTGGCCAGACCAATCGCTTCTTGTCATCGCTTCCAACGAGAACGATGTCTCCAACTTGGATGGTATCAGTGCGACCGCCGTGTGAAGATCTGAGGAACCCCAAATATTCCTTTTTGAAGCGCTGTTTCAAGTTCTCTCTCAGTCTCTGTATGTAACGCCATCTCTTCACGAGGTTCTCTTTGTCGACACTGTCCAGTTCTGGTACTTCATTTCCAGGAAGACTCTGCAGAAACATTCCTGGTGTTAGAGTTCTTATTTCTGGCTCTTCAGAAACGTAGGTCAATGGACGGCTGTTCATGATGGATTCACATTCGACAACCAGAGTGGAGATTTCATCCAGATCCAAGGAGGCTCGTCCCAAGTTCTTTCGCAGCAGATCTTTCAAGATGCGTATGAGCCTTTCCCAGAACCCTCCCCACCATGGGGCTGAAGGAGGATTGAATTTCCACTTGATCTGTTGTACTTCGAATTCTTTCTGTATCTTGGACCAGTTCAATTTTCGCAAAGCTGTGTGCAGTCCGACGAAATTCGTGCCATTGTCTGAGTACATGACCGAAATCCGACCTCTACGGGCTATAAATCTTCGTAGGGCAAGAATGAATGCAGGTGTACTCAGAGATGGAATGAGTTCGAGGTGCACCGCTCGGTATAAAGCACATGTAAAGATCACTATCCAGTGCTTTTCACCAGTTCTACCAATGAGAGGGCCGGCCAGATCTACACCAGTCACTTGGAAAACATGAGACAAACTGGTACGATCTTTTGGGAGTGGAGGAAACGGTACCCTGAGAGACTGGGCTTGGTACCTCCTGCAAAATTTACAATTTTCTACAACGCTCTTGACAGTCCTGCGTCCTTTCACTATCCAAAATTCATTGCGTAAAACTGTTAGCAATGTGAGAGTTCCCGCATGTTTGTGCAGAAGATGTTGCTGCTCAATCAGTCTCTTGACTGCCAAATGTTTGGACGGAAGGATAACCGGTGAGAGAAATTCTTTGGTTTCATCTTCATCTGTAAGTCTGGTCTTCATCCTCAAAATTCCGTCTTCATCTCTGTAAGCGTTCAAATTTCTCAGAGATTTCTTCTCAGCTTCATCTTTAAAGGACTCGTTCTGCACACATCGAAAAAGTATGTTTCGTGCTCTTGTGTATTCTTCAGGTGTCAAGTTTGGAATGCTTCTGGACCTCAACTTTGGACCACGTCTCCTGGTTGTTGGTCGGAAACGCATGATCCAAGCGACGACTCTGATTATTTTCGTTAAGCTTGATATTCTTTTTAGTAATAGTCCTATTACCGATTCGATTCCCGTGTTGTTTGCTGACACAACGGTTCGTCTTTTTTCTGACTCGACTGCACCTTCATCTGGGTTGACGGATGACTTGGGCCAATATTCTTGTGGTAACTTCAACCAGTCCGGACCTTCCCAAAATCTTGTTTCCGCCAATCTCTTGGCTCCGCACCCTCTAGATGGTAAATCGGCAGGATTTTGATCACCCGGGATGTGAAACCAATCTTCAGATGAAGTCAATTTTCTTATTTCAGTTATTCTGTTGTTCACGAAGACTGACCATTGTTCTTGTCTTCTTATCCATGTCAGAACTGTAGACGAATCTGTCCAAAAGAAACTTTGTACTTTGTTCAACTTTAGGCTGTTTTTAACTGAGTCAAACAACCTAGCTGCAATTGTGGCGGAAAGCAGTTCCATTCTCGGGATTGTGACATTCTTCAAAGGAGAGATTCTGCTCTTAGCTTGAAGTAACTGCACTGCTACTCCGTCACTGGATTCACATCTTGCGAACACTACAGCGGCGTACGCAATCTGACTAGCGTCACAGAAAATGTGTAGGCTAATTGTGGTATCACTTGAGGCACCAATCCAACGAGGAATTCTGATGTTCACGAGGTACGGCAGTTCCTTGGACCATTTTAGAAATTTCTTTTGGATGTCTTCTTTCACCTCGGCATCCCACGGAGTCTTCTCTTGCCAGACAGACTGTAACAACATCTTCGGCTGCAGCAATACAGGAGTTGCAAATCCAACCGGATCGTAGATCTTGTTGAGGAGAGAAAGAATTTTTCTCTTTGTCACTTTTTGATCTTCGTCGAAATGCAATCCTTCCGAACTTAGCTCCAGAGTGTCTGTTTGCTTGTTCCACACTAAACCTAAGACATTGAGTTTAATGGGATCCATAGCTTTACTGTTATCCAAGGATGTATTTTCCCAACCTCTCAAGTCGAATTTTCCTCTCTTCATTATTTCAGTAGCTTCTTTTATAAAAGGTTCGAGGTTGGATTCACGGTTGATGCTCGTGACGCAATTGTCGACATAAAAGCTGTCCTTTAGTTTTTCAATAGCACTCTTCGTAAAGGAGTTGTCCTGTGCCACAAGTGCTTCTTTATTCAAGTGATGGTCGATTACAGCACCTAAGAGAAAAGGACTACTGCAAACTCCAAATACTACTCTTGCATGTCGTAGTACCCTCAGTTTTCTTTCTTCGTCATACCAGAGGAACCGTAAAAAGTCTCTCTCCTTGGGTTGCAAAGAAATCTGTAGAAATGCTTTCCTAATGTCCGAAACGACTCCTATTTTGTACAGACGAAAACGTGCTAGAATAGAAGGGATCTTCTCAATGAGATTTACTCCTATCTCGAGGCAGTCGTTCAGTGAAGGTGCGTTCAGGGTCTTGGCTGAAGCATCGAAGCATATACGAAGTGGAGTAGTACTCTGTTCTTTTACAACGGGTAAGTGAGGAAGGTAATGTCCAGGATTTGTCAATTCTGCATCTGGTACATCTTCTACAATTCCTTCCTTCTTCCAATCTTCAAGTACTTGGTGATATTGTTTCAGCAAGTCGCCTTTTTCAAGCTTCTTACATGTAGAGTCCAATCTTTTCTTGGCCATTTCATAGTTATCTGGAAGAGGAGCATGGTCAAATTTCCACGGCATGCTTACTTCATATCTTCCGTCTTCTCTAACATGTACTGTTTCTTGAAAATGTAGAAGTACCGCTTGTTTTGTCTCTTCTTTACTTCGTTGTTCAATAGGGTCTCTGATTCCGATTAGTTCCAGGTCCCATAAATTCGGAATAGGTGTGTTTCCTTGACTCAGCATGGATATCACGGACATGTTGACGTTCTCTGACCGAAGCTCGGTAGGGATCTTCCCAGACAAGGACCAACCCAATTTGGTTTCAAAGGCTACGAGTCCGGAAGGAAGTTGTTCTTTTCGTCCAGTGTAGAGCTTTCCAAGTACGTCTGAACCGAGCAGAACTTCTATAGGAATGTTTTGTCTTCCAATATCAGAGATGTCGATTTTCTTTTTCCGTAGTTCCTCTATCCATGGGCCTTCACAAATACTTGGGATTTCATTACAAATCAGTCCTTGGTCCAACGCATCCAGATTACACACATATCCCCCTTTGAGATTGCCTAAGTAAATCTTATAGCTCTGGTGTCTACACTCATCAGTTTTGGTTCCCCCAAATAGTGAATGAGTAATGACATGTTCGCCCTGTGATTTATATCCCAACTCTTCGGCTGTGGACTTCAAAATATAGCTTTTTTGGCTACCCGAATCACAAAGAACGCGAACATTCTTTTCTCTCTTGTTATTTATCAATCTTACCACCAGAGTCTGGAGAAATACATTACATTTGGTTTGTGGAAAAGAGTGTAAAACGTCTGTAGACTCTGAGTTCACGACCTTGTCGTCGACAGCTTCATTGGACTCAAATGATTTCTTTTGGTCTAACGAGGGGCACATGAACTTCAGATGTCGCTTGGAACATTTAGCACAATTTACCTTGGACCGACAAAATCTTGCCAAATGGGTACCAAGGCACTGGAAACACAAACCACTCTTTTTTACTATAGCTGTTTTCTCAACTAAAGGAATTGAAAAAGCCCGTCTACAGAAACGGCTTTCGTGGTTGAATTTATCAGGGCAGAAAATACAACAAAGTCTTTCATCCGCTTTTTGAGTTGCCAACAGTTCTGTAGCGCTGTAAATTGGCTTTTCAGGAGCGGGAGGATGTGACACGCGACCTTGACACACATCTTTTTTCGGGACAGTAAAATCAGTTCTTGACAATTTTATTCGTTCAGCTGACTCTACTTCTTGTTTCAAAAATGCCAGTAACGCGTCCAATTGTGTTTCGTTATTTTTCGTAGTTGGGTCCTTTTTCAAATTTATCCTCACTCTTTCCCAGTTTTTAAGTACATCCAAAGGTAGACAATTTTCAACCAATGGAAATAATATTACGGCACATTTATCGGTCGTAACTCCTAGTGAACTCAATGAACGCAGTTGCGTCGATAGTTTATTATACAACGTATTCAGAGAAAATTTCGATTTATTTCTGTTCGCATTATTTAACACCAGTGAAATTATTTCCCTGACGTACACTTCAATGATTAGATCGTCTTGACCATAACGATCTTCCAAGCTCTGATACGCCAATAAATAATTTTCATTTGTTACCGGAAATGATTCAATGAGCTCTCTAGGATCGGAATTCTCTTCGGTAGATTGTATCAAATAATGGAACTTTTCAGCGTTACTTAAGTGTTCACTGTTATGAATCTTCTCGAATTGATTACGGAATGACAAATACTCTTTTATATCACCGCCAAATTTTTTCAACTCGATCTCCGGTAAACGCGGACGTCTTTTTATCTCATCGTAATTAATTGCATTATTACGGATAATTTCAGTATTATTTATGGGTACTGAAACCGGTTTAGCTTTATTCAAAGCCCTTTTTACCAACACAGATATTTCTACAGACTTGTCATTATAGTCTTCGATTTCATTAAACGCTACGTCAAATTCTGTGTCGTCTTTTATACTATCTAAAAACAACTGATGTGTTTTTTCTAATTTTTCTTGTTTTTGTTTAAATAAACTATAACTCAATTCAATATCTTCGCTAGTGCTATCCTCTTTATCAATTATTTCCTTCACGGCATTAAGTGCCTTCGTGAAAGCGGTACGTTCGGCCGCTTTTAATCTTTTTAACTGATCCATGTTAAAATAGCAAAATAATAAAACTCACGAATAAATTTATTTCTCAATAAATTCCTTATTTTCTAATGTATAATAGCACTAGCACGCAATAGAAATTGAGTCCTAATATTCTATTCTAAAGAGGAAGCAAGCTTAGCTTACCTCTATAAGTCCTTCGCTCAGAAGCGGTGTACAGGTGGGCGAATCCATGCCCACCCCGGGGGCGCCAGATGTCGATTCTCGACTGTATTCTTCACGATTTTTGTAATCCATTTGAAGATGAAAGTCCATATGTCTAGTTTTTACTTTAACACATAAAATTCAACTCGAAATAAATACATCTAATCTAAAACAATAACGTAAATATATTCTAAATTAAATTTTACATCTTTTTACAAAAATAGGCTTTTAGAGGAACTCATGTCCTTGCCTTCTAAAGTTTCATTCCGATCTTACAAAAAAGCTTCGGCTACACAAGCCAGCGAGGGCAACCCTGGGCATTTCCCAGGTAAACGACGCTGATTGGTTGCCCGGGAGAGGTGTGCCTCGCGCGTGCCCGGGCAAGGCAGATGTTTTTTCCCCGGGGACTGCCGAATCGCAACAGAAGGCTTGTCCAAGAATGTACCCGTCTTCCTTTGAAACTACACTCTTAAAACAAAAGAGTGAAATCCACTCCAAAGGAGAAGTGCATTTTCGACACTGGAAAGGAGTTAAAATTAACTCAAACTGAGTTAAAATTAACCCAGACGGAGTTAAAATCACTCGTTTGGATTGATCCTGTCGGAGGTTTAACTAAACAAAGGAGTGAAATCCACTCCAAAAGGGGAAGTGCATTTTCGACACTGGAATGAGTGAAAATTAACTCAGACTGAGTTAAAATCGCTCGTTTGTTTAAAGAGTGTAACCGTCAAACTCAAGCTATATAAATGACATCTAAATATATAAATATAATTTTCCCTTATTTATTACAAAAATTTATATAAATTACACACTGTAATTACTACAATTATATTATACAGTAATAAAAGAAACTCTAGGTTAGTAGATAACTAATATTAACCTGGTATTTCTTTTTAATAGCATGTGTGTCATATTTGATTCATTCTCAAAACGCAAGATAACAAAAACAAAATTTTAAAAATAAAATGTATCGCGAAAGTTAACTGGGAAATGGCCGTCCTCGTGGACGAGAAATTCGTTGTCCTCGGGGAATTTTCGACCGTCGAGGACGGGAGAACGGACAGTTTTTCCAGACCTGAGCCTTTCAGATTTTTTTGTGATATCAAATATGGATACAACAGAATAAATCCTATTTCAGAATTAGCAATCAATCGTAGTTAAGTCGTAATTTAAAGGAAAGCTAGTTTTTGCTTTTAAAGGAAAGTTAGTCTATGCTAAATATCCGTTTGACAGTTACGTTTTAGTCAAGATAAAATTTTCTTCATTATCTTAACTAATATACTCCTAAGACTTATCTAAACTATAAACTTTAAATTCCATTTTATCTTTGTTTTACTATCTTGAAATTTTTGCAACATAAATTTATCATAGCATTATCGATTAGAAGCTTAAGGATTCATGGTTTTTTTTAAAGCAAACTCTACGCGTTTTGTCTATGTCAATGTCTTATTTTCCCTTTTATTCAGTTGTCAAAAGAGATATCCAACAGATGTTTTTGTATGTAATAAATGTGACTGATAAGATAGAAACATGTGAAATTCCTTATAGAAAGTATATTTTATAGTATTTTTTTGAAATGTAACGCTTTGGAATTCAAATTCAGTAAATAATTAATAAAAAGGTATTTTGTAATTTTTTTTATTACACGTTTAAAATTATTAATAGTATTCTATGTGTAGTTTTATTTTCATTTGCATAAAATATTTTTTTTGAATACATTTGAAAAAGCATATTTAAAAAAATAAGTATTATTTTCCTTTAAACTTGTTGCTATTATGGTTTGATTATTCATTTTCATTAGTTTGGATTTGCTATAATTAATAAAATAGTATTTTAATTTTTAAAATTATTTCATCGTTAATTTAGAAATATTTAACTCAAGGCATATATAGAATTGGTGTGTTTTAATTAATAAATTGTTAGGACAAATATTATTTTTGTAAAGTATTTAGTTCGTTGTTTTAACTTTTTAGTTTTTTACTCTATGCAGCATGTTTATCCATAAGTAGAAAAATATAAAATTAATATGTTATGTAATTATATTATAAACACTGCCGCCTCGGTGGCTGAATGGTTAGTGTACTAGCCTTTGGAGCTGCTGAGGTCGGGTTCGAATCCCGGTCAGGCATGGATGTTTGTGAAAGTCAATAAATGTTGTTATTTGTCTAGGTGTTATTCATTTCTTTGTGACTGTTAATTTCTTTCTGTGTCTGTCCCACTTGACGAAAGCTTATAAGCGGTTCTATGAACAAGCACACAAGCTGGAATATATATGTATCATACCATACCATACCATACCTTATAAACACTTCATAAACAAAGCTAAATATGCGCAATCTATTTCTTTATAATTAATTCAGATTTTTTTTTATTATTTAATACTTATATTTTTATTTTATATATATTTTTTTATTTAATTATATTTTATCGAAGATATAAAGCAATACATAATATTTGAATACTGTATTTTGAAATTTATTAAGATTAAGTTTATTAAAAATATTTTTTTTAATGAATTCATATTCTTTTTAGGTTTTTATAAAGAAAAATGATTGATCCAAAAACTGTGGCAGTGTTTACCTCACTGCTAGCTGGAGCAACATTTCTATCTTATAAAAGTTTAGATTATTCTGGGACTGGTAAGAAATGTCAATAGTTATTTCATCTTCTAGTGCCGAAAATGACACTTTATTAAGCGAGTGGCTTTTATTACACGAGACCGTAGGTCGAGTGAAATAATGACAAGAGCTTAATAAAGTATTATTTGGTATGTGCTTGCTTACAATATTTTTTTTATAATAACGTGCAAAAGCGTGAAATTTGTGTTCTTACTTTTGTCTTATTTAATTTCCTTTAATAATTTTTGAAGAACTTGTAGTTTCCATAGTGATATTAGAAAATGCAAAAGTCATGAACCAATAAAAATAAGTGAGTTTCATGACTATTTAGTTTCCATGGAGATATTCGTGACATCATTTTGTTTTTCTACCAACCAGATAGGGTCAAGTGGGGTAAGTGTGATAGGGTTTCTGCATTTTTCATTAAGAAAATTCGTTCTCTGCTTCAAGTAAATTCCAAATCCTAAAATTGGTAGTGAATTATTATAAGAAACATACATATGTAGAAAAAAATTATATGTTTGAATTCCAATTTTAAGTGTACAAAATTTGCATTTCAAAACCATTGCTGTTTTATCACACTTACCCCACATAGGAAAACCCACATAAAAAGAAGACAGTTGCACTTAAATTCAAAAGCTCAAAACTTTCTTTAAACAAAAAATAAGGTCAATATTTCTTTTTAGTTTAGTTATAAGTGGCCTAATGTTATATATTGCAAACTTTCAGATTTTTAGAATGATTTCCAAAGTTACAAGAGCTGTTTATCACACTTACCCCCAATCACACTTACCCCACTTGACCCTACTCTTATTTACTTTACTGCACTAGTGCTGAAAGTCCCACTTTCGGCACTGTCTGTGACGTAAGCACGTAAAGTGTCATTTTCGCAACGATTTATGAATGAATATGATATAAAAAAGTGAACTTTTTTTGCACGTTGTTATAAAAATATTTAAACTACAAATTAAATTTCTTAAATTGTTTAAAATTATATTTATGTAGCAGTTGATTACAGATGATAACACCAGACTTATTAGTCCTTTTATTTTCCTTTAAGATAAGTTCCCTCACACACAGTTTCGAATAACGGTTTTAAACTGTTACAAGATTTACCTAGAAAAATTAACTCTAAGGACTTTAACCATTTTGTACCTTTATTGTAATGGTTTATTCTTTGTCTTTATTGGTTGTGTAAAATAAATATTAGATTAAAACAAAATACTAATAAGCTAAACACAAAGTAAATAATACAAAAAGAACACAATTAAAGCTTCCTGTTACATTATAGTTCTACTGCATTATATTATTAAAGAGTGTCCGACAATTGGCACCAAAGAAAATGAAAAAGTGCTTAGTAGATTACGAATCTGATTAGCTTTCGTAAAAAAATATTTCTTTCTCTTCTCCCAAATCCATCACGAACTGTCTAAAGCCCATAGAAATAAGAAGAAGACTCAGCTTGGCGAGAAACAAAGTGAAGTCGCCAAAAACTCACCTAACTACCCAAGTAAACCCAAATAAACCGCTCACTCAATGTTAGTTTATGCTGAAACGCATCATTTTAACCCTTTCAGTTCCAGTGATGCCATTTGAAGAGTACACGGGAAGAACCGATTGATTTATTTAGAGTCTTTCTGTAATTGTCTCTGCTTGGCGGACATTGGCGACCGGAAACCGGTTTCTCTTATGGTTCTTCATTTGCGGTACAAACGTGTGACTCGTTCCACTCAACTCTGGCGCGAATCAGGGTTGCCGCAAAAGATAAACAAAGCGAGTAACTGGTTTCTTTACACCAGTTTAGGCGATTTCTTGCTATCATCCCTAAAGAGGCTATTAAGGAAAGCCTTGTACGAAATCAATCGGTTCTTCCCGTGTACTCTTCATTTGACATCATCATGTTTCTGGTCATAATTAAAAAAAATAATAATAGGGCTGACATCTATTAGGATTAATAAAAAATGTTTCCAATAGAAAACAGTTTGAAGAATCGAATGATGTGCTGTTTGATATCATAAATGGCTATAGACGATCAGAATTTTTTTTTTTCTAAAATGATGATGTCAAATTGTCATTGGGACTGAAAGGGTTAATCTTCAAAAAGCGGTGATTAAAAATAAAAAAACGACTCCTTGTGCAGTTGTAGACTATAGCATGAGATTTGAATTTACACCAAAGTGATAGTAATTATCCTCAGGTGGGAAAAATGCATTGTAATTATAGTTTTTGCTAGAGAGTCAGATATCACTGAGGGCTAATTCCATTCGTGACAGACATGACATAAGACAACTTTCTTGGCTCTTAAAAAGTACTAAATGTTAATTGGCTGTTAAAAAAATACCTTGGGGTGATGCAAATAAAGGTCTTGATTATAAAAAACGCTGAAATTTTAAGAGAAAATACTTAAAATTAATTGGGTTAAAACATGCCGTGACTGACTTGACAAAATTGAGACACAGATTTTGAGTGACCTTATATTTTTACCATTTGCTCTTAACTGGTATGCATTTCAAGTCTAGAATTTTTTTGGAATCAATATAAGATTCTGATGTGCCAACCAGAAACTCCAGAAAGAAAAAAAATTAAGAAATTTATAAATAGTAAAATATTATAAATATTTATTAGCGTGACTGACATGACAAATGTGACAAACATGACAAAGTTTTGATGTTCTATATTTAACTCAAATTTTAAATTTAATTTTCGAATTTTTTACGAACTGTTGATTTTGAGGTATAAAAAGAGAAAATAAAGTGTCAAGAATTTTTGCCAAGTAGATTTTGTTTAAAATAAAAAAGTTGAAATTAAAAAAAAAATGATGTAAATGGGGCATTTTCGTGGAATCTACCTGAGATGGTTTGTTTAGTTCGATTGGTTGGTAGACATATGTATTAAGGTTTGTGTACTTGGTCAGAGACCCGCTTATAAACCTTCGTCCAGTAAGACAGGCACAGACAGAATTTTTACTGACCCACAGAGAAAAAGTACACCCAGGGCAAAGGCGGTAATCGAAACAGCACCCGTTACAGCGCGCAGACTGCTAGCGTAATGGTGTGCGATCCAAACCACTATGCCCTCCAGGTCCCTCGTTGAGAGGGTTTGTTGTTTTGGCTTGACAATGACAAATGACAGTGGTTGCGCCCTCTAGAAGGAAGAGTGTTGGCTTTATAGCCCATTACCCAGCTCGCCAGAAGAGATAGTCACAAGAGACACACAAAGAAGGACGACACAATCACATAGACAAATACCAACATTTATTGACGGTCACAAACATCCATGCCTGACCAGGATTCGAACCCGACCTCAGCAGCTCCAAAGGCCAGCATCCTAACGATTGAGCCACCGGGGCGTGTTGTTTAGGCTAACTACAAAGCGATTGATGACTTCACTTGGCGAATTCGTTTTTGTATTAGTTTTTGCCCCGCAGTCTTTCCATATTCCCTCCTTGAATACAACTCCCTCTGTATATTTGTAGTCAATAGCGCCACCCTTCTATTTCATTTGCAATTCAAGAATATCCCTCCCGGCCAACTTGATATCTAGCATTTGAGTGATAGCCATAACGGAATGCGATTTCCCATAAAACTTCCATTAAAAACAAAATTTTTATTATTTCTTTCTGAAGTATTTTGCTTTGCCTGGGGTCTAAAATAGAAACGAAAGAGTTAAATTACAAAAAAATCTTTCCTAGGATTTAAAATTTACTCTTAAATGCGTTGCTGAAAAAATATCTTAATCGAAAATAGTGCTCTTAAATTTTTCTTAATTAAAAGTAAACGATGTTTATAGAAGGAAAAAATAATTTTCATCTGGAACAATCAAAAATTTATTCATTAATATGAAAATGGTTAATTAAAGATGAAAATGGTTCATTAAAATAATATTTTTCTTGAGTGATAACGGTGTGTTTTAGCTTTTTGATAAACCCTTGATGTACCGAATAAAGTTTTAGTTTTAAATATTTGTCTTTGAATATTTTAATGATAGCTATTGTAACTAATTTGAATATAAAAGGGTAAAAAACACTTGGTTCATTAAATGCACTTTATGTCCCGAATTATTTTTCTTTTTTCCCTCTTTTTTTACTTATAATTACTAGATTACTCTGACTAACAATTGAAGAGCTTAATGGAAGAACGTGCTAAGTGACATTTTTGAAAAAAATTGAGATTTTTATGTCAATGAATATATTATTAACTTTTTTAACAATAACAAGTCTCCCCTTTTTCAAAAACTTTGAATTTAGTATATTTTTAGCGCTTCACAAGCACCGTTTACGACAGATCCGAGTGCGAACGAAAAACTTTAAAGATCATTTTCTAGTTTTCACCTTTTTGTTACTTAGCACGTTCTTCCACTAAGCTCTTCAATTTAATTTCGTTGAATGAATATGATGTATTTTTTTTGTTCTTCGTCAATGTATTTAAACTGCATACTGAATTAATAAAAGTCCACTATATATTTTTCTTCACACGAACAATTCAATGTAAAACTATGGCACTTAAAATGATACTTATAAAGTACCATCACGAGTTGACACTGGATAAATAAGGTATAAGTTTTTAGGAGAATTTACTTTGCTTTTATGGACTTTAATGTACTAAAACCAAACATGACAATACAAAAGTTTTTTTTCCCCGTTTTTACGAAATTGAACAATGAAAAGTGAAAGATAGTTTTTTTTAAGTACTACTTATAAGATTAAGTGTAAATTCGAAATTATATTCGAACCTCGTTAAAGTGAACTCACTTAACACGAAATTAGGCTTAACATGAACTGAGAGCATTTCATATTAATAAAAAGCTTTTAATTAATGCTACCTCTGTAGATTTAAGTGTTCTAAAACCAAACATGTCAATAAAAAAAAGTTCATTTTTCCCCGTTTTCTCGAAATGAAAAGTGAAACAATGTCTTTTTTAAGTAGTACTTTAAAAAGAAGTAATTAGTACTTAAAAGTAAGAGTAGTACTTGAAAGTCTTAATTAGCACTTAAAGAGTAAGTAGTGCTTAAAAGTTTTAATAAGTACTCAAAAAGTAAGTAGTACTTAAAAGTTTTAATTAGTACTTATAAATTAATTAGTACTTAAAAGTTTTAATTGGTACTTAAGAAAAGGACCGTCTGTAGATAAAGTGTAAATTCGAAAATAGTTAAAGTAGTCTCTCAGTCTAAATTAGTCACTTATCAGTCTCTACTTCTAGTTTAGCTTTCACTTTCAAAAATGCTAAGAGATACAGAAATATAGGGTTCTGGTCAATCGAAGACAAGTTAGAAAAAAACAACTTTCCGACGTATTTCATTAGAAATTTAACAATACTCACGGGTCTGTCTTACAGGCACCGATCCCTAGCGTTTGAGCGATAGTTCTAAAAGAGAATAGATACCTCATAAATCTTCCATCAAAAGCAAACTTTTATTTATTATTAAAGTATTGGAAACTCACTTCTTTGAAGTTGGGAGGGAAGTAGAAGACATTTTTTTCTTCTCAAAAACCAGTCTTAGATTCTTTAAAAAAAATTTAAATGGATGTCTTGAAGGTTGTGCTTAAAGTAATGGGGCTATAAAAGTTATATCCAGTCTTGTTTTACGGCTGAAGTTATTAGTATTTATTTTGTCTTTAACGGTTTTGTCGAAGTAAATTTATGATAGGTATAGATCGTAGGAATTGCGGATATAAAAAAGTAAGTCGTTTGAGGTGGATTCGATTAAAAAATAAGCGGACAACACTTAACTTTTAACAATGTTATATCTTTAAAAATTTTATTATGTGTTTTAATCTTAGTATTAATTACTAAATAATAGTTATAATAGTTATTTTTTAAAGTTTTAATAGTTTTCTAAATTTCTTAAATTGTGTTTTAAATCTTCTTTTTGAAGATGTGGGAAGAACATGGCTCTCGATGATTTTTTCACCCAGCCTGAACCAATTTATTCCTCCTACAGAATAAACCTCAACTAACACCAGCGACAGAAAGTTATTGTGTGTATCTTTAGTTTTGGCAAGTTCTTGATTTGGTTTCATTGAAAATTTATGTGCAAACTACATATCAACTTGTACTAATAAGTACACAGGGTCACGATAACTGGTAGTTTTGGCAAGAAGGCTTCCTGTACCCAAGGTAATTTAGTACCAATCAAGATATTCCCATGGCCCCTGCACTGCTAAAAACATAAACGGTTCAATGCAATTGACAACGACTGTGTGATGAAATGTTTCACCATATTTTAGGCATTTGGTTGAAGTATTTCTTAAGTTTTTGTCGCAAAAACCTGAAAATAGGATTAACCTAATACCAAAAATAAGGTGAAACATTTAACTTAACAGCAGTCACAGCCAACAGGAATCATTCTTATGGTAAAATCAAGCGCTAAATTGTATTCTTAACCCTTATTCTCATGGTCATATATATATTTTTTTTTTTAAATTTTCAATTTTTTTTCTGTTTTTTTACAGCTAAAATAAAGATTATTTAGTGTCATAACCTTTCTAAAATAATTAATGTATTAATTAATTAGAGTTTTATAAAAGGTAGCATATATGCTACTTCATGAGATTGGGGTAACTGGTTCATTTAGCTTGTAGTTGTATTTGTGTTACCTGATTTGTAGTTGTTGTACTAGTGTTAAATGATAAAGGCAGTACATGTCCAAAAAATTATACTACGTACAAATATTACTTAAATGAATGTTTTTTATAAAGTATGAATATCAATGAAACAAAGAATAAACAAAAAACTATATACATCTATATATACAATACAATAATATATTCTTATATTTAAAGAAGTGCTTTCTCAAAGCAATTCTGCTTTTAGCTTCCACACTACGTTTATAACGTAAAAAGTGGAAGGTTTTATAATCGTTTAGTCCGTCCATCTGTCTGTCCGTCTTTCACCCACTTTCACAGAACAAACCAAACGTCGCACAAACTAGTGGGATACGTCATTTTGAAGTAAAAAATCAGCCTAGGTTACATACCAAATTTCATTACAAATTGAAATTGGAAGTATATTTAAAAAGTAAATAACTAAAGATTTAAACTACATTGAAATAACATGAGAATTCCATTTTCATTCAATAGTTTCAATGTTGCCATTTCGTCAAACGTACGGGAACCTTTATTTAAAATAAAAGTAAAACCTTTGAAAGAATATTTATTTATGTGTTATAATTAGGTTTGGATTGTTGCAATATCACAATGAAGTTTTTTCCCCGACGGTTCATTATATATGTATGAAGAAATATGTATACAAAACTCTAATTTTGCAAAAAAATATGCAAAGTTTCGCTTTATTTTTAAAGCATCAATTTTACGACTTATATATTTTTTTGAACTGTAAATTAAATTGTGGCGACTAAAAGATACATATTTATTAAAACATTGCATTATTATTCCACGAATTTCAAACAAATTTAGCAAACAATAATGAGTAATTTGTGGCGACTAAAAGATACATATTTATTAAAACATTGCATTATTATTCCACGAATTTCAAACAAATTTAGCAAACAATAATGAGTAATTTTTGATTTGCGAAAGTATATAAATGAATAGTTAATTTTGGCGTTTAAAATTTTTAATTAGAGATTTTCTCTCTGGAGTGTATAAATTGTGCGTTTCTTGTGAGCATATATTGTGGGGAAGCGGTTTAGGTGACAGATTCTGTAACAAACCTACTTGTTTTGTTAAACAAAACCTTAAATTACACTTTTTACAAAAGACGTTGGAGAAACCTTTGTGACAGAATCTGCATTTTCCACTAACTCTGAAAATGAGGAGGTGGCCTACTCCATCTCTCATGATCGATTAAATTTGAAAAATTTTTGCTTTAAAATTTAAAGCGAAACTGTATATATTTTTAATACAATTTTTAATTTTTTATGCATCTTTCTTCCTACATATATAATGAACCATCAAAATAACTTCATTGTGCTATCACAACAATCCAAATTGAATTATATCGTAAAAATAAATATTTTTTCAAGAGTTTTATTTTTAATATTTTAAATAAAGTTTCTCGTACGTTTGGTGTAATGGCAACAGTGAAAATAATGAATAAAAATGGAATTTTGCATGTTATTTAAACGTAAACTAAATTTTTAGTTTTTTAAATTTTAAATCTTCTCATTTAAATTTTTAATGCAACTTGGAATGTAGCCTAAACTGATTTTTCGCTTCAAAATAACGTATCCTACTTATTTGTGAGACTTTTAGTTCGTTCTGTCAAAGTGGGTGGCAGACAGGCAGACGGATAGACTGAACGATTATAAAACCGTCCCCTTTTTATGTTGTAAACGTAGTGTGGAAGTTTAAAATATTCAAGTGTAAGTAACAACCAATCATGTCAATAACTACCCTAATTTCATGAAGTAGCATATATGCAACCTTCAGTTTTTAGCTTGTATTTTTCCAAAGACAGTGGTAATCGAACAACTTAAGCAATTTTTTAAAACTATAGAACATAAGAAATTTGAAAATTATTTTTCAAAGTAAAAACAAAACAAAATTAATATGAAAAATAATTCAATGGACTTGTCTTGTAGAGACAACGAGACATGATGCAAAAACCCAACAACCCAACAAGTTACCTTCCTCTAAAACAAAAATTATTTTAACTTTGAACATTGTTTTCACTCTGATCGAAGCTTTTACTGTTCTTCTAACAAATAACAATGCAACATACTAGCTGACGTCACTTAACAGACATAAGTTAGGAGGAAAATCAAAGGTTGCATATATGCTACTTCATGAGAATAAGGGTTAAGTAGAAAGAATTACGACAGTGCAGTGCATGTATGCTTTATAACCAAAGCTTTCACGATCCTTGGTTACTTAAGTAGTTCCACTATTTAGTGGCGGTTGTGCAAAACTGTTCTGTACGAATCTTTTGTCTTCACACAGCCACATATGCCAGCGAAGGCTGGACAGGAGACATCGAAAATGAAAACAGCATCCAGTTCTCGCCTTCTTTGGCGGCAGAGTCTAAAGTTGACATAGATGAGTTCTTGATCGGCGTGATTGAGAACTTCAAGGAGGACATGGTTACTGGAATCAAAGAGCTGAAGGTGCCGATTCTGGATCCTTTCGTGTCTAAAAAGCCTATCAAAATCAATGTGGAGGACTCGAAGGCCACGGTGCACGGGAATTTCACCGACCTCAAAGTGGAAGGTAAGCTTTACCATTAAAATTTCTGTAAAACTACGGAACATTTACGCAATAAATTTCTTTATATCACACGACTGCAATGTTTGTTTGATAGCAAATTGACGCTTTTTTTTACGAACAGGCTCACATGAAGAATTTACTCGAAATAGCGTTGAAGATGCGCGCACCCAATTACTGACGTTAAAACAAACGTTTTTCCCAGCACCAAACAATAGATTTTACATCACATGCACGTTCACTGTACCATCTCAGGCAGAAAGTTTACAGACACACTATGACGGAAAATTAGAGAGTTTTTCTACAACGTTGCTTAATGATTTTCTATGTGAAAAGTTTTAAGCCGATACTTTTCTGTTTTTTACTCAAAAATTTAAAAGAAATGAAAGGTAGACATCGTTCTGGGATTTCAGTCTGCCTATCGGTTTGCCCACAACCCTTTTCACATTCCTTTCTTCCTTTCTAACCATCAAATTTTTTAAATTGTTATTTCAGAGGAAAGTTTCAAAAAAGGAAATTAATTGACCAATGAATGGACTAAGTGTGAACTATGAGGGCCATGGTCCTCATAACTTTCAACTCATTTCCATACTTTAATAGGCCAAATTCCTATCTATCATATTTTCCGTACTTTGATTAGGGATAAAATTCAGCTTCCACGACTCAGCTATTAGTTTTTTTTTGTTGCTCGTCTATCTGTTAAAGCCCTTATTTAACTTACCCTCTACTAACTATTAGACTTATTTTTTATACTTTTTGTACGTAAGTCTGTCGATTTTCTTCCATTCCAAAGAGGAGTACAAAAAATGGGCTATTTAAGTTCTTTTAGAAGTTCTTGCTTAAAAAAAAAAAGATTGTATAATATTGGATAGAGGAGGGCGTTCTATGTGAGTTTAAAGCATACCCACCAATAAAAAAAATCAATTAAGCAGTGCCTTATCAATCAATTTCATATAGAAACGTGTTTAGAAAATTAAGGCCCTCATTAATGCACGCATTAACAGAATATTTTTTCACCTCCACTATAAGTTAATCTGTTATTTTTAGTAGCTTAAAATTTATAAACCGCAGTCAAATACGAGAAAATACTCTGAAATCCATTCATTAAATTTCATAACACCCACAAGTCACTAGCGGTTTTAAAAATAAATCTCGCCATAGTATTTCCATGAGTTTGTAACAGAGATTCGCGTCTTGAATATTCCCAAGCGGCTTTAATAAATCTATCTAATTTCCCTAGAAATATTCCCTATAATGTGCCCGAAATTCAGAGTCATTGTATCATATAAGTTAAATGAGTCCTGGAGTATAAAGATTTGGCCTAACGCATTCAGAATACTTAATAAGTAATTCAGTCGATATTCGGGAAAATAGCTGTGCTGGAGGGTCAAAGTTGTAACGCACTGTGAAAATTTCGTGTAACATACACCACTTTATTAGTGTAACGGTATTCCTTAATTTTGGTAAAAATCTAGCTGCCTTCAACTTAAGGTAGACGAATACCAAAAATTCAAAATTTTTACTATTACTTTAATCTTTTCCAAATTTGGCATAGTGATTTCAAATATAATGAGCAATGCTATTTAGGCATTTTTTATTTTAATATAATTTATTTATTTTAAACGGTGCTTTTTTACTAAAAAAAGAGGTTTAAGCTAACAAGTCTACCACATTGAATTTTCCTCCTATAAACATTAATTATGTGTTAAATTCTCCGTTTTGAACTGATACATGCAATGACCCTCTAAAGTTACATACAAATTACAAGAAAAGAAATTATTTAAAAAAATGTAAAGAATTTAACTAAAAAAAGATTTTTTTCGATTTACTTACACTTGAACACTTAAAAAAAACTACTTTATTTGCACCAGATGTTAGAGGCTTATGGCACATATATATATTGAAATAACATCTGTAAAAAATTTCAGGTAAATTAATGTAAAGCTTTTTATACAAGAAGTTTTGGAGTGAACCCCTTTTTTTTAGGTGAAAAACACTGTTTAAAATAAATCAATTATATTTAAATAAAAAAATTGCCTAAAAAGCATTGCTCATTATATTTGAAATCCCTATGCCAAATTTGGAAAAGATTAAAGTAATAATAAAATTTTTAGAATGTTGGGTACTCGCCTACCTTAAAAGCATGTGATTAAAAAAAATGAACCTGAGTAAACTTTTTATTTGTATAAATGTACTCCATAATATTGGTGGAAATTTAGCTTAGCTGTATCCAGCCTACGGAGTAATGTTACACTAAATTTATAAAGCTACGTTACAACTCAAAATCGGAGTAACATTTTTGTTTGTGTAATGTCACTCCCGAATACTGGATATCTAGCTAACTTAAGGCACAAAATGAAAATTATATTTTTATTTGTGTAAATTTACTCCATAAATTTGGTGTAACGTTACTCCATAAGGCTGGAGGCAGAAATATATATACCAGTACTATTGAGTATAGTTACACAGCCCAATTTTTAATGTCGAAATAAGTGGAGATGCATTGAAAATTCCATAGACCTAATATATATAATATTTTCAAATCCCAACATCTGTCAAATTATTGCTGTATAATTTATACAGTTCCGTACGAATATTTGGTATTCTTCGTGCATCTTCGAATTTATTTATTCAAAATATTATTTAAAATAGCATTGAAATAGCTACTTTATAACCAACTTTTAGTGACTCGTTACCCAGGCTAATACAAAACCCTGAATGTTGGCTGCTTTGCTCTAAAACTCTTATAGTAGCAAAACCAGTTCTACAGAACAACTAATTTCACGTGCTGTGAATAAAACATAAATGCGAGATGTTAATTGGAGGTTTATTTAATTACCTACACCTTCATAAGAAAAAAAAAAACAGTTACAACTACTTGACGGGATGAATTATATAAGCAGATTACAAAATAATACAACAATAGAAAAATTAAAATCTTATTTAAAACATAGATGTAATCATATTTAAAGCACTATATTCGTGAATCTTCTGCCATCGAAATTACGGAATTGTACAATTTATTTTCGAATAGCATTCAATAAATGAGCTCGCATGGGCGAATCTTGCAGCAGCAACAATAAAAATCATACCTTATTTTAAAGTGTAAGAATTGTACTTTCTGCTGGTAGTGTACAAATTTGCATGTTATAAATTTCTTGCATTAGTTTAGCCAATCAAATTGTCTCATTCTTATCGCGGACGCGCTTTAAATTCAGCAGTATTTAAACATATTTATTGATATCAAATTTTTATTAAAAGTTAGAAGGTACGAGAAAAGATACGTAAAAATAAGCTTAAAAGAGATAAGTGAAAATGGATTTTTATTTATTAAATTATTTTATATATTTGGAGGAAAATCTGCATGGTTGCTATTTTTTTTTCGGTAAGATTGTCATGACTCAATCTTTAATAGTCGAAACAGTACACTGTTAAAAATTTCAGTTCAACGTTGAACTAAATATTGGTGAAAAATCAAGAACTTCTTGTAGATACACCATAAAATGGTTCAACCAAATATCACATTCTGGGAATAGACCTGCTTTCACGAAAAATTGGTTCAACTTCTACTAACTACAACCGATAATTTAAGTGTTTACTCTAACGCAGACAACATTAGTAGTATTGCTTTGGCTTAAGAATTGTTGTCCGTCCGTGGCCGAGTGGTTATGGCATCAGCCTAGAGATTTAACCTTCTCTGGAGTGCGGGGGTTCGAATACCATCTACTGCCAATTATCCTATAAATGTGATATCTGTACTGGAAATAGTAGAAAAAATCCTCAATTGGGAGACCTTTTTTATGGTTCAACCTTTTACTATAGTTACGCGTTGGTTCAACCTCTCACCATAGTTACGCAATTTGAAAATACCGTTTTATGGTTCAACAGTCTACCAAATCATGGTTGCAGCAACTTTGAACCGTAATTTGGTTCAACCCTGAACTATTATTTTTCACAGTGTAGAGTGACTCTAGGTGGTGTTGACATCGCGATTATATTTATTTTCATCAAAATTAGTTACATTAGTTACAGCAATTTCAAATGAATGCAGTCAAATTTCGTATTCAAAGCACAGGCTGGAGAAATTGTTGGCTTGTCAAAATGGAGAGAGTTTTCTTTAGGCGAAGTTTCTGGCAGTAATCGTGATGAAATTATTAAAAATTAGGAAAATATTTCCCGATAAAGATTTTATTCATAACACCAATACTTTTTTGATGCTTAAATAATCTCTAGTAAAAATTTCTAATGCCGAGGAGGAAAAAAGAATGTTTTTTTAAGGGGGGTATAGGACACAAAATCTTCAAAGTAATCCAAAAAATTATTATTAACTTAAAAAAATAACACAAATATTTTGGAATATTTTTTTATTTATATTTGCAATAGAACGTGAGATGTGCAGTTTCTTGTGTCATGACATCTGTGTTGGCCAACAACGTTTATAAACTTCAAAGCTGTTTTTCTCCGTGATCGTGTTTTCGATGATTTTTTGACTTTAAATTGATATAACTCAAAATCTACTGCCCATAGAATGTTGAAATTTTCCACACATATTTTTCAAACATATATCTTTAGTTCGTTTTTAGGGATTGGTTGTAAATAAATTGTTTTTTTATTTATTATTAAAAAAATAGTGAACCTGTGAAATTATTAAAAAAAAATTCAATAATTTTTTTTAAAGAAAAACTTTGACAAATTACAAAAATCGGTAAAGACGGTTTGTTAAGTACATTTTCTTGTTTATAAAAATGCTAAATTTTTGTTTGTCAACAAATAATTTTTACGTCACTTTTTGTTTAAATTATAATTTTTTTAAGGCCTTTGACTATCTAAAAGTGTTAGTATATTTAGTATACATTTATGGGGAAAAACTTATAGTGATGCCTGCAATATTAAAGAAAAAAGTTAAAAGTGTCCCATACACCCTTAAAGTTGAAATAAAAGAGTGGTAAGCAAACCTCATAATAACAAAGAAATATTCTACACTTTCATACATGTTATAAATAGCAGAATCATAAATACTTCTAAATTATATTTCTTTAAAACTTCTCTTTTTAGCCATCCCCTTATCTAAAATGAAGTATAAAATTTTCTGCTCTATTTGTCGAGTAGTTTTGAATCTATTTATGGATCCCAAGTCAAAAGTTCTATTATAAAATGTAACCCACTCAGAACGGTTGGCGTGAAAATTCGACACGTTTGAAAATGGTCTTTCCTCTTAAGGCGTCTTAGGAGTCTTAAAAATTTGCAAAGTATGAACTAAAAAGTATAGTTTGCGATTTCATGTATGGTATGATACATATATATTCCAGCTTGTGTGTTTGTTCAGAGAACCGCTTATAAGCTTTCGTCAAGTGGGACAGACACAGAAAGAAATTTTACAGTCACAAAGAAATGAATAACACCTAGACAAATATCAACATTTATTGACTGTCACAAATATCCATGCCTGACCGGGATTCGAACCCGACCTCAGCAGCTCCAAAGGATAGTACACTAACCATTCAGCCACCGAGGCGGCGCGATTTCATGTAATTTTTTAACTACTCAATATATAAGCATAATTTTTTTATGTGTAATTCTATAAGATTATTTATTCTAAAACACATTTTAAAATGTATGAAACTTTAGACGAAACCAAAATAATTGAAAACAAACACAAAAACTATTTGAAAACATTTGGATTAGGCTTGCACGCCACATTTTGAGGGCTAAATTGAAGAAATGATAAAGAAAATGACTTTATATTGTACAAATATGTACAGATAAAGACTTATACCAAAGTTTTAAGCCCAATTTTAATTAGAAATTATTTTAAGAATTTAAAAAAAAATTAAATTTAAAATTTTGATTGTAATATTTTTTTGTATTAATAAATATTTTTTTATTTATCTTTTGAACAGGTATAAGTCTTTATTTGTACATATTTGTACAATATAAAGTCATTTTCTTTATCATTTCTTCAATTATGACCTCAAAATGTGGCGCGCAAGGCTAATCCCAATGTTTTCAATTAGTTTTATAATGTTATCATTTATTTTAGTTTTGGCTAAAGTTTCATAAATTTTAAATTTTGTTTTAAAATAAATAATTCTTATATAATTACATATAAAAAGTTATACTTATATATTGAGTAGTTAAAAAATTACATAAAATCGTTAAAAACTATGCTTTTTAGTTCCTTTGCACATTTTTCAGACTCCTATGACCCTTTAACTTTATCTAATCAAACCAAATATGGGACAAATAAAGGCATTAACCCTGAAATATTTATGTAAGGTAAATTTAAAAAGAAAGGATTAAACACACCTTAACGTTTATGTCTTAATTTGGAAATGAAAGTGTTAATGGTATTAATGGTCCAAACAGTGCAAAAATTATTACATCGAGTTCTAGTAACAAACAGTAAATCGGTAATATTTCAACTTACTATTTGGTTTAAAATCACTAAATAAACAAACAAAAAAAAAAAAAAACAGAATTTTTGTATTTAAATTTTAAAAAGCAAAACACAAAAGCTTTTGAAGTAAGAATAGAAGCAGGAGGCTCTGAAAGACGCAAGATTTGAAATGCATTCGAAAAATGTTTTGAAATACATTTTTAAACAGAAACTTTCGAAATTTTGGTTGTTGGAAGTTTGGAACATACGAAGCTTTTCACGAGGAATTGAATACGAAAATGCATTATTTCACTGAAAAATATTTGTATGTAAAGTTGATACTATAAAGCATTTTTAAATGATTGTTTACTGTGAGTAAAAGTATTTGTTTTTCAAAGAAATAGCATTGCTATATGAAAATGGTTAAAGTGCTTCAAAAGCTATTACATATAGTTCGATTGTTTATTTATTTTAATGTTATAAAACAATTTTGCTGAAGTTTCATCGCATAGGAACGCTTTGCTTCACTTTTAAAGATGGATTGCATTGCATTGTAAAAAATAATGTAAAATTACAGCACTTTTTACTGCTATTTTCATCTCAATGTGTCGTAATGTTTGTTTAACTGGAATGTAAAGTGATGTTTTCCCAGTGTACAGTTACGTGAACAACTTACTCTAATAGCGATTAAATAGAAATTATAGGTGCATCTAATCAGTGCCATTCAAGCAAACATTTTCGTCTGTAATACACAATAAATTTTACATCAGCCATAATTAAAGTTAAAAATAAGTAAAATATTAACCGAATTTTAATCTCACCGTGACTATTTCCTTATTTCAGCACAAAGTCTTTAAGTTTAGAAGTATCAGTTATCGAAGGGAGTGTTTTAATTTTTGTATTCTTCTGTCCATACGTTATTCACTTTTACAGCCAAAACCCTTCTGCAAAAAACATCTCTAGTTTAAGAGTGTTATAGTAAATGTGTTGCCATCATCCTTTGGTGTAAGCGTACAAATGATGTCAAAATTATTGTGTTGTACAAGCAACTTTTACTGTTACTTCACTGGCAGTGATTGAATGCACCATCTTCTTTTAAATACAAATACAAAAATTGTCGACCAACAACAGGTCATAGGCCCTGCAAGGTTGGTAAAAAATATATCTAATACTTAACCAGTTTAAAATAACTATCAAGATTCTTCTTAAAGTCTTCTACTCTCTTCGAATGCAAAACATTATTTTTTAAAACATTCCATTCATTGACAACTCTATTGTAAAAATAATGTTTTCTTACCTCCCTTCTAATGCACGTTTTATCCAATTTCTGACCATGTCCTCTGGTCCGGCTATTTAAGGTAAAACCTAAGCCCTCCATGTTTCCCTGTTTTATGAACTCGAATACTGAATTAAATTACCCCTAGATCTCTTAATTTCCAGGGAATACATGTTTAAAGATTTTAATATTTATATAGTCACCACGCCAGTGAAATATAAATGTACATTGCAATACAATATTTTATTTACTCCAATAGGCATTTTAAAATGGATTGATAAGTTGACATGGGATGGTTTAAATGGAACCAAAGCGGTTATTTAAAGGTTCTTTAAACTCTATTAGAGTAAGTTGTGCTATTGTGACTTTGTATAACATGAAAACATCAATATGCTGTAAAACAAAAATTACAGCACTGTCACGTAAAAATTTACCGCAAAATATGTTGTAACTTTACAGAATTGTTTTTACAGTGCAAAAATAAAGCCAATTGAAGAGCTTAGTGGGAAAAAGTGTTTTATGACAGTTTTGAATAAAAAAAATATTTTTGTGTCAATGAATATGATTTTCCTTTTAAATAACAAGTGTCACGTTTTTCATAAACTCAGTTAAGTATTTTTTTTTTACCTTTTATAAGTGTCATTTTTAACTTATCTAAGTGAAAACTCTAAAAATTTTAAAGTTCATTTTCTCGATATCACCTTTTTATCACGTTCTTCCACTAAGCTCTTCAATCAACAAGCTGAGTCTCAATGATAGTTCATTTGAAAATTCGGACTGAGATATTAAAAATTATTACCATTTTAGGGGGGGGGGGGGTTGGTAGGTTGGTCGGCATATATTTTCAGGCTTGTGTACTTGGTCAGAGACTCGCTTATAAATCTTCGTCAAGTAAGACAGACACAACACACAAACACACATACGTGGCAGATGCTGCCAACTATCGAACGCCACCTCCTAAATTTAGACATGTCCCTGAAGGGGAGGGAAATAGTCTCCAGGTCCCTGTCCTCGTGGAAAACTGCGCAACGACCGCCCACAGGACTCTCGGACCCAAGAGATTTAACGAGCACGTACTCCGCATATACTCGACAAACACAAACATCCATGCCTTATCGGGATTGTTTTATCATTTTAACCTTCTAATGGGGCATACTGTTACCGTTTGGTAACAAGTAGCATAATCCACTTCATTCTATTAAATTGGAGCTCCTCCAAGACAAATCTGTGTTTTTTCATCTATTGCATTTCATTTTAAAGTTTTAGTTACTGATAATCCTCATAGATGACAGTAGTAAAAGTGTATTCAAAATTAAAGAGTGAGGTCATTAACTTTTGTGAAATTACGTTTTTGGCAGTATTCAAAGAATAATAATATTAGTACTAAATACTAATAAATGGTTTTGAAAAATTAATCATAGTTAAAAAGGGTTATTTTGAAATATTTTTAGTAGTTTTCTAGTCATTATTATCAAAATTGGAATTTTGCAGTTGGTTTTTGTCGTATGGAAAATGTTTTAAAAATTGTAATTGTTTAAATTCTAATGCAGTTAAATTATTTTTAGTATTTTTCCCATAATGTGTGAGTATTCAAGATACATATATAATATTTTGGGATGAAAATAAAAATTCATGCATAAGAGGGTTAAACAGCATTGAAAACATATGAAGAGTACACGGTTAGGTTAGGTTAGGTTTGAATTATCGTCGCACTAGAGCTATACGAGGGCTATTGGCGACGGGCGTCGTATTTTAGAACCACAGTCAGGTGACGAGCCAACACCTGAATAAAGAAGAGTACACGGGAATAAACGATTGATTTATTAGGCGGACACCCGCAATTGTCTGCTTGGCGACATAAAACCGGTTTCTCTCTTTCTTCTTCGCTTGGTCCAAGCGTCGGGATCGCCAATCGCCCGAACTTGGTAGCTAGGAACCACCGAGATCGTAGTTAAAGTACTACAGTGGCTTATCACGTGACCTACAACATTGACTTCATTGGGAGCTACTTGCGCGTCTCGTCGTTAGCATTGGAGGTCACGTGATCTGCCACTATATTACTTTAACTATGATATCTATGGTAGGAGCTGATTTCTTTACACAAGTTTAGGTGATCACTCGCTATCATCGCCAAAGTTTCCTGCTGAGGAACTTCTCTGAAAAATCAATCGGTTTTTCCCGTGTACTCTTCATGTATGAATTTATTTGCAGGTATGTCCAGTTTCGTGCTGGAGCAATTACACGCCGATCTCCAGAACCTGTCTTTATCTTTCGAGCTGCGTATCCCTCGCATACGCGCCGTGGGCAACTACAGCCTGGAAGGGAAGATCATCAAGATCATCCCTCTAAGGGGAAATGGAGAGTTCTGGGTGGAATCTCACAACCTCAGCGTGGCAGCTAGAGCGTCCATGCATTCTACTCAGGAGGACGATCATCTGCAGCTGTCCAAGTGAGAAAGTTTCTAAATTTCTGTAAATTTACAACACATTTTGTAGACGTTGAAGTCGATGATCCTCGGCAAATGTCCAGTGAGAAAGTTTCAGAAGTTCTGTGAATTTACAGCACATTTTGTAGTTGTCGAAAGGAGAAAGTTCCCAAACTTTCCGTAAATTTACAACACATTTTGAAGCTGTCGAAGAGAGAAAGTTCCCAAATATCCTTAAATTACAACCGTTTTGTTGTTACTTTTTACATGACGATGTTGTAATAGAAGTACCTACAACCTCAGCGTGGCAGCTAGAGCGTCCATGCATTCTACACAGGAGGACGATCATTTACAGCTGTCCAAGTGAGAAAGTTTCAAAACATCTGCAAATTTACAACGCATTTTGCAGCTGTCGAAGTCGACGATCTTCTGCAACTGTCCAAATCAGAATGTTTCCTAATTTTTCTTAATTTACAACACATTTTGTAGCTGTCGAAGGGAGAAAGTTTCCAAATTTTCGTAAATTACAACGCATTTTGTGGTTACTTTTTACATGATGATGTTGCAATAGAAGTACCCAAAACCTCAGCGTGGCAGCTAATTCGTCCATGCATTCTACTCAGGAAGACGATTATTTACAGTTGTTAAAGAGAGAAAGTTTCAAAATTTCTGTAAATTTACAACACATTTTATAGCTAAAGAAGTGAGAAAGTTTCCAAATTGTGTAAATTTACAACACATTTTGTGTCTGTCGAAGTGAGAACGGTTTTACATTTCTGAAAAATAACAACACAATTTGCAGTTGTCGAAGTGAGAGTTTCCAAATTTGTGTAAAATTACAACACATTTTGTGGTTCTTTTTGCAACTGGTACCGTAATAGTAGCAATTGATGTAATAATGAAGTACATTATAAAAAATTTTGTTGTTTTTACAGAAAAAAAGTACCGTGTGGTTGGCCAGGAAACACTGCATTATTTGCAGAGTAAATCTGTTAATTTTAGGCGAATATTTGTAGCTTTAAAGCGAAATATGTTTTCAAGCAACCAATTGTAAATGTAAAATGAAATTTCATTCAGTCACAGGTGGGGATAGTGACTACAGTACTAAGGAGGATTAACAAACTCCGACCCCGGGTTTGAAACAAGGACTTTTAGATAACTAGTCCACGCTATCCCAAATAAGCTGTTTCTTCACAAGAAGCTTCCACAAACTGTTGAAATGATTGTTCAGTTACAGTCTTTACGTAATTAAAAACATAGAAAACTGTTTTTACTTAAGGCAGTTTATTTTTTTAGAAAAAAAACTTGTTTTAAATTAATTTAATTAATTAACAGTATTTTTTTAAATATATGTTTTTTTGGAAAAAGTAATATAATTTGAGGGGATTATAAACAAATAGAGAGGAAATTCTAAAAAACAACTGGATCACATTTCCTTATTTATTATTTGTAATAATAAAAATTAAGTTAAAAAGAGAAACGAGTCAACCGAATTTTACTTCCTCCAATGTTACAGAAGCTTTTTTTTATTTCACGATTTATTTAAAGTAGACGAGATTTTTTCGCTTGATTCTTTAACCATATTTTTTTTGTGAAAAGGGACTTTGATGTGGAGATGGACTTTGAAAAAGTGGAACTGTACCTGGAAAATTTCCTCGGCGGTGGAAGATGGACCGAAATCCTCTTGAAGATAGTCAACGACATCAGCAAAGATCTCTTCAGAATGAGTCTTCCTCTCCTAAAGGTAAGATTGATGTCTACTAGGTTTTTTGTAAGTTTAAAGGAACTGGTTGTTGTGTAAGTTCAACAACACGGTCATATCCTCCTTTAATATTCTGCAGTTGCAAGAAGGGGGGGGGGGGGGTAGGGGTATATGCTATGCATATATATTACAGCCCGTGTGCTTATATTGATAAAACATATACTCTTTTATAATGATGAAACAGGAAAAATATGGCATCAACAGACATAATTTGTATTCAATGGTGGCAGATTTTATATGTTTACAGAGAAAACGCATATTTTGACATATTGAGATGGAATTTTGCGATAAATTTCTTTAGTGTTACAAAAAGAAATTATAGGGAAACAACATAAATATTCGGTTCCCTAACAGATTTTTTACATAGCTTTTTTTACACAAAATGTAAAGAATGAGGCACAACAAATACCTTTGAGAAATGATGCTGAGAAAAGCGTTTTTTCTTTTAAATAATAAAATTTATTTTTAAACATACACACTCAAAAAAAATTACAGCAAACCAATGATGAATAATTCAATAATGAATAATTCTGAATAATTCAATTGATTCGAAGAGAATCTGATTAATTTTCTTGATATACACATTAAAAAGCACTGATCCATTTGAATAATTCGTATATAACTCTGTGTATTTATAAGTATCTAAGTGAGTTATGCACACTGCATGATGATTGTAATTATTTAACACCTTAAATCATGATTGTTGAGCTGATTCTAGTTGATAACTGCAAATATTTCGAATTTCCTTTTGTAAGTGTCAAAAATAATATTATTAAGTAACCGAAAATTTGCATAGTTGTTTATTGATAATTTGGAATTATTGATTTTATATCCATCGTTTAGCCTAACCAATCATAAAATGTCATTCAAAATGGAGTCTGACATTAAAATTATTTCACTGAATAGAAATAGAACTACCCAAAAAATGATCCTGATTCATAAATAGTAAAAGTACAATCCACGTCCACAAAAAGTGTCAAAGAGCCACCAGCTCCAAGATAACAGCTTCTAAAAAACGCAATTTTAGTACTGTCTTTTTCTAAGCAGCTGACCGCCATGTTTAGGTGTTCAAAGGAAACAGATGTTGACACTCCGTTTCCCCTCTAGACAGTGGGCGATAGCGCACGGTTTTTCTATCTCTATGAAAAAAATACCTCATAATTATGAGGCTCAACCATTCGTTGCGTATAATTAAGCCTGGTGTTGGATCAACTAACGATAAGGTATCGAATTCTCAAAAGAACGAGAAAGCCATTAAAAGCATCCCGATTTAAAGTCATTAAAAAAAGGTATATAATAAAGGTGTTTCTAAAAAATCATCCAGTTTCGAAAATAAATAAACAAATTTTGAATGAAGGCATTTTCGATCTTTTGTTTTACCCAACCGGGAAAAAAAGAAATGTTAGAATGGGACAGAAGCTGATTTGGCTTGTTTAAAATGTAACTGTCATTTTTGTAGAATTAAAAAAAATTCTACCAGAGATTGGAGTCTTATAATGCCTTTACTTGTAACAGTTACTTTTTTTAGGTAACGCCGCTAGATTTTTCAGATAGAAACTAGAAGCTATTTACTTTTAGCGATAACGAAGTAACAAAAAAATTCGTTACTTTCCCGGGCTTCTCATGGCACTCTTTCATGGATATTTTAAGCACAGTTTGGCTTAAATGTATTTATTTTAAATTTAACTTGGAACAACGTTGAATTTCCTCTCTTAACTTTTTTCGATTGTCTCTATTTCTTTAGTCTTGGTTCTCTTTGAAAGATAAGATGGCCAAATTAAAATTTTTCGTATAACTTGAAATTTCTAACAGTTCCTGTGTTTAGTTACTTTTCATGTAAAGTAACTGTAACTAGCTACTTTTTATTTTAAGTAACCGAAACGGAGTCACTTTTTTAATTAAGTAACGGTAACGTAACAGGGTTACTTTTTATATTAAGTAATCAGAAATTTTCATATGAAATATTTGGCAACTAATGTGCGCAAATTTTATTAGAAATTGTATCAGCACATTCTACCACGAAGTAAGGATCTGCTAAATTTTTAAAGTAAGCACAAAAACCTTATAATAAAGTGATATTTTAAGTAGTTCATGTTTGAATTTGTGAACCCACTACTATCCTAAAAATAATTACATATTACTGTTCACATAAAAATAATTTCCCCCAGTTTTACGGAGTAACGGTACACTAAATTAAGCCATAGTTTTACTCAATTAGGGAAAGGGTTAGATTCATATATATTCCGGCTTGTGTGCTTGATCAGAGACCCGCTTATAAGCCTTCGTCAAGTAAGACACACACATAAAGAGTTTTTACTGTCACAAAGAAAGGAAGTACACCCAGGGCGAAGGCGGGAATTGAGCCCGCACCCGTTACAGCGCGCAGACTGCTGGCCGATGATGAAACTCAATTAGAGTCGATGTCATTTGCTGTTTTATCTAACCATCCCAACGTGGTGTAAAGTTAATTATGTGTTAAGTTTAGGTACCCTAAAAAAACTCATATCGATTAAAATCCCAAACAAAACATACAATACAGCCTTTCATTTCCACACCGTCCTTTTAAAGAACTGGAATATTTATAGGATCGCATGGATCAAAAGAATTCTATGGACGCTGTCCAAAATAGTGGACTTAGTTCTTGAATGATGGAGACACACAAAAAAACTCTTAATAAAGAGGTATTGTTATTATGGTAAGGCTGAGACATTTTTATATCGTCTAAGAGGGGTTTGAATAACTGTTAGGAAAAACTGTTTACAATACTTGTTTGTAAGGAGGATTTAGTGCTGTGATATAAGTTTAAAGCTGCTTTTTTAAAAATATTTTTTAATTAATTCATTAAATGTTTGAATGATTTTCTCAACCCAACTTTTTTTTAAAGCTTTTTCACCGAAAAAATATCACTGAAGGGGAAAAGTATTGGATTTCATCAAATGAATGAGTTATGATGAAATTAATATTTTACTATTGGGTTGGTCAAGTGGAAAATAAAATGAAACAAATAAACATGTGTTTCAAAACTTCCTACATGTATTTTTTTTACAATGCTATCATTGATTTAAAAGTTGTTGTTTGTATACATAAGTAACCAAAGCCTTAAAAAAAACCCCTAATACTTATTAATCAACAAAATTAAAAAAATATACAACTTCTTTTTTCTTAAGTGGAATCAATAACAAATATTTATAAAATTATAAAAATATCACGCATGGACAAACTAATGCCACTTCAATTTCGATAAAAACAATTCATTTTCGCAACAATGGTCACGTTTCAGGTCTTGAGTGGCAACAGAAAAGCTGAATAAAAAAAATATTTCCCGATCTTCGATTGGTGAATCAATGTTACTTGGGTGTATGTAGATTGCGCCATAGTCGATAATCGCCAAATGCGCTAATCACCCAATATTAAGTATGCGCGATGTTACAGGTTGTATGTGATTCGAAATTCGTTGTTGAATTTTTTTTTATTTATCGTATTGCGTACATTTATTTTCATCAAAATTTAACTCATTTTAAACAATTAAACTAGCATTACCAAATATCAATGTTTTTTATTGGCTCGGAAAAACTAAACTGAAGTTGGTTGGTTGGTAGGCATATATTTTCAGGCTTGTAAACTGAAGTGATTGCAATTGCATTTAGCGATTTTTGAATTGACAATCTAGCTACAAATAGCCAATGCTTGCAACCTCGCAATAGTTGTTTGAACTGGTTTTGGGCAGGTACTTAGCTTCGACGAATAAAAAGAATTGAAGGAATTACGTCACAAGTACAAGCCAATTAACTCAACATTTCGACAGGTACTTGGCAGATGTATTATCCGTCAACAACCTCTTAACCTACGGCACTACATATCACAAGACCTATCAATAACTGAGGTTTGAAATCTCAAGCAAGTGCTTTATCATGTTAAGTACTATGAGGTGGGCATGTTAAGTATCATGGAATGGCTCTTGGAAGACCCTCGAAAACATTGATTACCGATACAGAATGGAGTATTTTGAAATTGAATTTTTCATCTCAACTAATTTTTTTTATTAAATTATAGGTGTGTAACACTTCCCGATTTTCAATTACCATTCAATAAATATAAAGGTAATTATATACCTTATAAAAGAAATTTCAATAATCTTAAAACATAAAAAGTTTTACGGCAGCTACCCCTTGCGCATTTTCTCGAAAATCTTATTATGACATTCGACAGGTACTGGGAAAGCGTGTTCTTAAATTTGAAGCCTGTCTATCTTTTCGTTTTTCAGCAATACCTTTAAAACCAAAAAGTTCTATGATAGCTACCATTTGCGAATGCGCGAATTCTCGAATACCTTATTATGAAATTTGACAGGTACTAGAAACTCGAGTATCAAATTTTAAGCCCGCAGCTGTTTTAGTTCGAGCTGTAGAGTGGTTTAAGACATTCAGTCCATTGTTCTGAACATTGTTCAAAAACCACTTTCTTAGAATCCGAATTGTGTCGAAAACACAAAATCCCCATTTCTAATTTCCTCTTCCTCATTTGAACACTTTAAACACCTCATTTTTCCTATTAATTAAGTAATTGAATGTAAAAATATATTTTAGTTATTTTTATGCGGTTTTTGTAAATATATACAGGATAATTTAAGGTAGGCTTTAATCTTTTCCAAATTTGGCATACTGATATCAAATATAATGAATAATACTATTTAGGTATTTTTTTAAATTTAAATATAATTTATTTATTTTAAACGGTGTTTTTCTACTAAAAAAGGAGGTTTACGCTAACAAGTCTACCACATTGAATTTTCATCCTATAAACATTAATTATGTGTTAAATTCTTCGTTTTGAACTGATGCATGCAATGACCCTCTAGAGTTGCTTACAAATTACAAGAAAAGAAGTTATTAGGAAAAATGTTATAAATTAACCACAAAAAAAAAAAAGGATTTTTTTCGATTAACTTACACTTGGACATTTTTTAAAAAAAACTTATAGATTTACACCGGATGTTAGAGGTTCATGACACAGATATGTATTGAAATAGCATCTGAAAAAAATTTCAGGTAAATTAATGTAAAACTTTTTATACTAGAAGTGTTGGCGCAATTCCCTTTTTTTAGGTGAAAAACACCGTTTAAAATAAATCAATCATATTTAAATAAAAAAAATTGCATAAAAAGCACTGCCCATTATATTTGAAATCACTATACCATATTTGGAAAAGATTAAAGTAATAGTAAAAATTTTAGAATTTTGGGTATTCGCCTACCTTAACTTTTCAACCCTTTAAAGTTGAGAAAAATTGGGCAAAGGGTAAAAATCAATCTCAATGTTTGTAATTTTAATTGATTTATACAATTGTAACTGTTATACGATTATTGTGTATTGTGTTACCTGTTAAGCATTATTTAACTTTAAAACCCTTTAAAGTTGGTAAAAATTCGGCAATGTGTAAAAAACCCTTAAGGTATCCGACTACGTTGAAATCGTATTTTTCGGTAAAAAACAGAATTTTTTTTATAATCTTAAAATAAAGCACCACTCTTTAAGATTCTAAAACTCTCTTTATTTTGTTTGTGCGGCAAATATTTTTTAACTCCATTGGTACTCCATTAATACTCCATTATACGAAAAACGGCATTCAAATCCCTTAGAAAAGATCACTAGTAGAAAATTGCGATCTACAAGAATAATTAAAAATATGAAACTTGAAGATGAAGAGTGTCTTATGTACCAAAAAGAAGGCTTTCCTGCTATTTGAATGTAACCGCAAACTTTAAAGTGATTTTGAATGAAAGTTTTGAACATTTTCTTCTGGACAAATCATATTTCTCAAAAAGTACTTAACCGAATGTTTTCAAATTTTGTGTGCATATTTGTTATACTATTTTCTAGGGAATAGACTACAGACTAGTAATTTCAAGCAATATTATAAAAATTATGACACTAACTATCATAAATGGTAGAAAAAAAGTACATAAAATCTTTAACTTAGCATCGACAACTTATAACTTTTTATTGGTGCAATAAATATCTAAGATTGTAGTCTATTCCCTAGGTATCTAATTAAGATTTATTAATTTATTATTATTTTTAAAAAATCCTAAATATTTTTTTAGTTATAAATTTTATATTAAACACAAAAAACATCAAAATTTACTTACAAAATCTTAAATTACACAAAATATATTTATTTAAAATAAAAATTGTGACTTGTTATTATTATTAGTTGTGTTGGTGAACAAAAAAATACATAAAATATAAGTATTAAAATTTAATTAAAAAAATAAGTGTCAAACGTAGTCTGATACCTTAATATTTGTAATTTTAATTAATTTATACAATTATAACTGTTATAAGTTTAGTGTTGTTTGCAAAATTGAAAGTCTCACGAATGGACGTGATGATTACAAGGCTATTTTCACATTTATTTTTGATAAACGAATATTTTTTGCGACTGATAATTACAACATCAAAGATGAAGATAAGAAAAATTAAACATGGAATATAAATAAAAAAAAGATATGACTGAAGTTACTTTTTCTTCTCGTAATATTTACTAAACTACATACTAAAATCAAAATTAGAAACTACATTCATGCCCTTTTGATAAAACTACATAAAAATTTCGAGAATGAGCCACATGAGAAAACATAAGCTTCAAACAAGCGAAAAAAATAAATTCAATGGCATTCTTTTTATAAAACATATTTGACAAAAAAAAGTATGCAAAAAATAAGTTTGCTTGTTTCTAAAGAGAAAAGCAACTTTGTGCGCACTGTTTATATGAAATATGTTTTGAATTATTTCAAATAAAATATTCTGTTAGAACCCCTTTAAGATTTTTTCGACTTTGGAATAAAAAAACAGGGAAGTACCAAACACGAATAGGAAGATTTTCATGCACAAATTGCTTTAAAAGGAAAGAAAACGGGCCTCCAAACTGAAATGTCTCTCGGTTAATCCAATCTGAAACAAAATACTTTTTTAGCGATATTTCTAAGGCTTTATTGAATATTTTAAAAAAAAAAACTTTTTCTAATGATAAATGTCGCTGCGCGCACAGGGCTTTCTAATTCCAATTTTTGAAATAGGTTTTATATGTTTTGAATTATTAATAAATTATTTTACAACAAAATTTTCGAAACAATTACACAAAGTGGGATTGTAGAACAATGTAAGTTAGCTACATTTATAACATAAAAAACCGTTTGTATAAATTTTTTAAATACAGCTGGAATAATGTGGTTTGGAAATTTATTTTTTCCGTTGGATCAACTAGGGGAGTTTGGAGACCCGCTATTTCCTTAAATTGGATGAAACCAAACCGAACCGAAGTCTATGTTAATCCAATGAAGAAAAGTAGAATTTTAATCTTAATATTGTATTGAATATTTTTTACAAACTTTTTTTTTGTGTGAGAAATTTAGCTGGTGTAAATATCTCTATAAATATACTTAAAAAAAAATAGAATATTTTGTTGTAAAATTGTATATTAAAACCTTAAAAAAATATTGGAACCAATAGAAAAAATATAATTATAAACGTTTAAACCAGCTATAATCATGATATAAAGATACCTTATATAAAAATATTCAGTACAGTAATAGCTGGAGTAATTAGGCTTTAACAATTATTTCCCCCCATTTTATATACAATGAGAGAAGACATCAGTTTGGGGTCTCACTGATTTTCAAACTGTCAGATTCCAATCGAAATGAAGTTTTTCTGAGTCCGACTGTTTATTTTGGCTGGCTTATCGTAAAATTCAAACGCATTTTGAAAACATTCGCAAATGAAAGAACTGGAGGAAGATAAAAGTGCAAAATTGTAAGTTAAACAAGCTGCGTATCTGCATATTAAATGGGGAGAGTAACGTGCAGTAATCGATAATTTGCGTGGAAGAGATTAGAAAGCAAAAATCGACTTATTTTTAAATGTCTAGGGAAATTTGGAAATATTTTCTCAACACAAATTCAAAAACATATCTTAATGACTTTTATTATTGTAAGAAATTTTATTATTATTGGTAGGTTTTTTGTTTAATCTTATGAATAAAAGCGTTTTTTATTATTTTAGTTAGATCTCATAGCTTTCTTTTTGTTGAAAAATCGTATAAAAGAAAAATTCATACTATTTTCTCTAATTATTGATAAAGCTTATTTATAACCGTGATTCAAAAATGAATATATTTTAAATATTCGAAAATAGAAATAAAAAAAAAACTTCCATTCTGATGAAAGTTGAATTTAAATGTTTTAGTAAGAAGAGCTCCAAAGCAAAAATATAAACAGATGCTACATATTTTTTGTAAATTTACTATCAGTATAAAAATAAGTTATATTTAATATTCACACAAATTCTTAATGTACGGATAGACGGATGAGCAAGAAGTATAAAAGCTACACTTTTGAAACGAAAATTTCAAAACTAAGTAAAACATTTGTAAATTCGAGTATATCACATAGTCAAAACGGCTCCTAGTTAATGTTACTCAAGTTTGAATCTTGCATATACTCATTTCAGAAACCATGCATAAACTCGAGTATGAACCCTGGTATTTTATTTTAACACGTCCATTAAAATTTACCCTTATGTGTTCATTTTTGAGTAGATCTTTATTCCCAAACTGAGCATATTCCTTTTTTAAAAATCGAGTATCGTGATGGCTTGATTATTTGTTTTGTTATATTTTAGTACATATACGATTTATAAAATGGCTAGTATAGTATTATACAGATACATAGACGTACTTACAAAAAATATAAAAGATCTATAATGTCATACCTTTCAAACAGTTCTTTTATCTAATGATTAGAGCGGATGTTAAAAAAGCAGATTCGGACAGACAGACACAAAAGTCGACTGCAATCTTCACGATGTCGTTACCTACTTTCCATTTTCGAAAAAATCCTTTGATACAAAAGATGGAAGTAGGCTAAATATTTGCACCATAAATACTTTACTAACTCCCTGGCATTACAGTCCATGCTGAACCATGGCATTGAACTCTCTATGTTTTTATGATGTTAATAATGTTTTCCCTCCAAATAGTCTAGGTATTTCAAATTCAATAAATACTTTATTGAATTCAATTACAGGAAGAATTGAACAAGTCCCTTCTGAAGGTCATCAACAAGCATCTGATGAAGCTGCCCATCACCTCCATTATCCCCGGATCGTCGGCCAACGAGTACGTCGACCAGATCCTGTCCAACGTGCAAAAGTACGTGCGGGACAACAGCTTAGATCCCATGAAGCTGCCTGACTACGCAACCAACTTCTCCAAAGAGGTATGAGGGGCTGGGGAGCCCAGTCGGTTAAGCACTCGCTTAGCATGCGGAAGGTCCCAGGTTCGGGTCCGGGCATCACCAAAATAGCTGCCGACCTATAAACGGTCCGTGCAGCCAAAAATGTCCGACTAATCATACCCCTTGTAAGGGAGTGCACGTTAAACAGACGACGCGTACGATGTCGCCCTTAACGGTTGCGTTGGGTGCCTATTCAGGTGTTGGCTCGTCACCTGACTGTGGTTCTTAAATACGACGCCCGTCGCCAACAGCCCTTATGTAGCTCTAGTGCGACGATACTTCAAACCAAACCAAACCAAAGAGGTATGAACTGAGAGGTATGAATTTCCAACTGTTAAGTTGTCCACAGATCAAAGTTTGAGACATATGATGAGTACACGAGAAGAACCACTTGATTTTATAGGAGTCTTACCTTATGTGTCTGCTTGGCCGACATTGGCTACAGGAAACCGGTTTTTCTTTTGTTTCTTCATTCGCGGTACAAACGTGTTACTCGTGTCTACTGATCTCTGGCGTGAATCAGGGTTGCCGTGAAAGAAAAGCAAAGCAAGTAACCGTTTTCTTTATACCAGTTTAGGCAATTTCTCACTATCATTGCCAAAGAGGCCTATTGAGGAAGCCTTCTACGAAATCAAGTGGTTTTTCCCTTGTACTCTTCATATGCCAAAATTCTGAAAGTTTTTTCTCAGAATTTGAACAACTTACTTCATTCACATGCAAATGCTTATAGATTAAAAAAAATGGTTAAAATATAATAATATCAATAAGGTGCAATGAGCAGATTAATTTTTAATAAAACCGATCATTAATATTTTAATTTTCAGTTTTATGGTTTGCTTCTAACAAACTGTTTTTTGAAAAAAATCCTTATTTATTTCGAACATCTTTCGAAATAACCCAACCATCAATTATATCCGGAAGTTGTCCAACATTTCTTTATTTAGCTTAATATGAAATTTTTTTAAAGTATTATTACTTTTGTCTTGGTATAAATGAGCTGTATGTACTGTAGAATTCAAAGATGTTTAACAATTTAGATTTTTTTAAAAATGATAATAAAGTAGAATAAAAATAGCTGCAGACACTTGTTTAAGGATATTTCAAGTCATTTAGAAACTGAATAAGTAGCGTGCAGACAAGAAAAATCGACTAACTAAAAGGAGAAAAAAAAAACAGATTTAACAATTCTGGTCCACGTTTTATTCTAGCTTTAATACTACTTAAGAATTTTTCGATAAATAAAAATATTCATTAGTAAGTATGGGAATTTCGAAAGACTTGGATATGTACGTGATAAATTAGTATTAAAAATGTACTTTAGCTGAAGACTAAACTATATATCCATCAAAACTTTAGAAAGATGAGTGGGCAATTTTAATAAATATTTTAAGTGTCTCATATCCGAGTCCGTTATCATTTACTTCTATTTATGTTCTTTTGTATACTTTTTACATTTTATATCAAACTAGAATAAAAGTATCCATGATTTATCATGTATATTTAGTATACAATATTATACGAGTCTGCAAAAGTCATAATCAGAAAAATGCAGTATCGTTGGAAAAAACTGGTGTAAGCTTTTAAGCTTTATTACGTACGATATTCAGTTAGGTTTCAACAGTTTTTAAAGGTAAAAACATGTACTGTTAAATTTCGCTGGCGCTATTCTCGTCAAACGGAATTTTTGACGGCAAAAAGCAGTTTACACAGTGAAACGACCACAGCATGCAAAAAGTTAAGCGTTACTGAAAATATTCCATTTGGAGGGGGTTGCACATTTTTGGCGCCTTTATCGCTTGAGTCCGAGAAATAGAGTAGTAAAAAAAAAACTTTATGGTCACAGAGCATGTAACAAAAACCCTTACTTTATTAAAGAATAGCTTCTTATCAGTTAAAGGTTAAAATAAAAAAAAAGCAAAAGAAGTTTGATAAATTTCTTTTTAAATGTTTAAACACCCATTTTTATTAGAAAACTCTTGCTTGCTGAAAAGCCAAATTTGAGTATAATAGCCGTGAAAATTGGCTTTTCTTAGAACGTTTTTTAAAACGTCAAGCTAAAAACAAACGAAAAAATAAGCAATGAATCGAAATAATAAAAAAATAGACGCTTTTATGACCATTTTCTTGAAGAACATTGGATCTTTAAGGAGTTAAAATTTTAAAGTAAAATATAAGACGGAAATACGTTTTCTTATATATGTTTTTATATGTTTTCTTAATATGTTTTTGCTTACAAATGATGTAGGTGGCCTACATAACTTTCAACGGCGAGGCGAAGCTGTACGACGGGTGGTTGGCGGGCATCTCAACTCTGCACAGGACGGATGAGTGTCAACTGAAGACGAACAGGACGACCATCACCGTGTCGGCACACCTGGGGTTACTGGATCTCCGGCTGGCATACAAAGGTAAGAAACTCGACTCAGGACCGGATATCTAAATCGGATAAGTAGGCTGCAGCCTAGAGCGGCAAATTTTACGATTAATAAAAGCGGCATTTGGCTTTTTTTTTTAAAAAAGATACTAATATTTTTAAACAAGAAAACAAATAATTTACATTAATTCGTAAACGTATTTAGATAGTACAAATATTTAGTAGTTAACATGGTAGCTGCGAGGTCAATTGCCCCCTCTTATCCCGGATTTGGAAGTTGAAAGAAAAACAGAACAGCTTAAAAGAATTCGCATATTACTTCGTTTCAATTTAGAGTGTAAAGGTACATAGATAATTCTAATATGTAGAAAGAAAAAAAAATAGTTTTGAAAACTATATCAGGAGGCAAATAGATCCCATCCTACATGCGGCAAATTTTTAAATCCGGCCCTGACTCGACTGAATAGATCAGTGGTTCCCAACCTTTTCTGGACCATCGTCTCATTCTTTAGGTTGATGAACATCCATCGCCCCCTTTTAATTTTTATGTTATGTCTAGTCATAATTTGTGCTAAAGTGAAATTAAAGTTTAACTATAAAATAGTTTTATAACACTTACTATGGTTTATATTAAAACACCCAAAGAGGCTTTATCCGGTCACTTTTAAATAAAATAGAAAAAGTAACTAAACAGATTTTATAGAACAAAAGTGAAATAATTAACTAAGATATTTTTACTGCTTTATAGAAAAATTAAGAGATTGAATACTAAATATACTGCTTTGGTTATGGTTGGATAATGGTTTTACTGTACAAAGGTACAACATTATTTTAATCCCCCCGCCCCTTTGAATACTCACCGCCTCCTGATCGCCCCTCAAGTATTTTTTGCCCCCTTGATATTACAAAGCGCCCACTTGGGGGTGATCGCCCCCATGTTGGGAACTTGTAACTTGACTTGTTGGGAACCTTGTTGGAACTTGAACTTGTTGGGAACCACTGAAATAGATGAATCAACCAACAATTGCATTTGAAGAACTTGGTGAAAGAACGTGCTAAATGGTGTTCTTGAAAAAATTGAAATTTTGAGTCAATGAACATATTACTCTAGCCTTTAAAGACAACAAGTTTTCACTTTTTTATAAACTTAAACTGAAGTATATTTTTTACCGTTTGCAAATACCGTTTTTGACGAATTTAAGTGCAAACTAAAAACTTTCAAGATATTTTCTATTTTTCAAATTTTTGTCACTTAGGACATTCGTCCACTCTTAGCTCTTCAATTGAGGTAGATTGGACATTTAACACTAAAGAAAAAAAAGCTTTGGGGCAAAACTATAATAATAGCAAAATAAACCATCCAAACTGGGTGAGGCGTGGCTTATTAGTGGGGTAGAGGACATTATTTTGCATTGATATGCATTGCTATGACGTCACTACAGGTCATTCCAATTTGGATGAATTAGCTCTAGAGTGGTGTGTTTTTGTGTCATAAGACAATACGTTTTTGCGTATATTTATGACATCACTGTAGGTGCGGCCGTTCCAGTTGCTCATTAGGGGAAATGTCACCTTGTTTCTGAAAACCATGGTTGCGTCGATATTACTTGAAGTATCTCTCCCAGTACTAACGAATATCAAAATGCGTGGCCAGTCTGGATACATTAAAATGGCATAGCGCAACTGTTACCAGGAATATTAGCTAACAGGAATTATTATTCCCAGAGTAGCTTATTTAATATCAGCAAGATACATTTAGCGATTTCTTTTAAAAAGCCATATAATTTAAATAACTTCTTTTGTGCAAAAATATCTTCTAAGTATGGTTGCGCATGGAAAAAGGGCTTAGCAATAGATTTTAAGTGGCTTAACATCTATTTATTCCTGCAGTGAAATTGTGTAAGTTCAGTTTTACCGTTAAATTTAAGTATTTATTACTTTATTTGGGTCTTTTAAAAATATATTCATTCATTTAGAATTATAAGAACCTTGCTAGCATTAAATATTTATATAAATTTATTTGAGCACAATAAATGCTATATTTATCATTCATTTGATGTATGAAAGCGAAGTGAAATTGGTTTATATAAAAGTACTTTCATTGCAATAATAAATGAAAGACTATTCTTTATATATTTCTTAAGGAAATTGTTTGGCATACGTTATCATGCCACGTTTTGGAACAGGTAAAAAGCTTTTCTACCTGGTGACGAATGGACGAAATTTATCCTCTCTAAATTGCACTAAACCTTTTTAAGAGAAAATAAATGTGATCTCTGTATAGTGATATTTTATTAAAGTAATACGTGGTTTCATAAAAGTTCCATTTTAAAATTGAAACATTTATATGAGTTTGAGGAATAACGCATTCATCGCTTACTGTAATTTATCCCCACTTATAGAGAACATACAGCCACCCAATGTTCAGCGTTTTCTTTCCAAGGAATTGGGTTTATTTTCCATGATAATAACGCTTGATTCAAACTAAAATTAAATTTCAGAATTTTTTTTTTTATGTTTAAGTATATTCTTAAACTGGGAAAATTGCTTTGAGGATGAGTGTAAGATATTTCTATTACTTTAGTGCTTTCAATTACCTTTTATATGAAATATAAAGTAATGAAAGAGTTGCAATGGGGTTGAAAATCCAAAATAAAAATTTAGCGTTTTAAATACATTTTAAAGGGTGCTGATTCTAAAAAAGTGGTTTTTGATCATTGTGTTTTGTCTTTTAATCTTCCTGTCTGGAAGCCCTGTACAGCTCGAACTAAAAGAGCTATGGACTTTAAATTTGGTACAAGAGTTTTCAGTACCTGCCGGACGTTATAATAAGGTTTAAAAATGGTTCATGCTCAAAGCATAGAATTAACTTAATGATTTTGAAGGTATTACTGAAAAACGAAAAGAGCTTCAAATTTGGTACATGAGGGACCAGTACCTGTCAGACGTCACAGATTAAGTTTTTTGGGAAAATCTCGCATGTGCAAAGGGTAGCCACCAATTGAAAGTCGTGTTGTCTTAAGCACCCTTAGTATTTTTTTTTATTTGGAACTGCAGACAATAGATTTAATCATTCCGCAATACTTGTTTAAAAATAACAGCCTTACCAATAGGTATCTTTGCAATCAAAAGTGAAGTACATAATGAAATGTGCACTGCAATGTGGTGCGATATAGTAAAAGTTCCAAAAAATACTAAGTTGTGCTTTAGATGTATACTAATGAAATTTCAGGTTATTTGGATTAGTAATTAGGTAGCTTCAAGGGTTTTAATTTCAGAACTTTAAATAAATCACCTTGTTTAATACACTCTCCCTATTTAATAATAATAATAATAAAAATAATGATAATAATAATGATGATGTCGACGACGACGACGACGATGATGATATCGCCGACGACGACGATGATGATGATTAGAACGATGACGACGACGACGACGACGACGATGATGATGATAATAATAATTTTATTGCATAAAAGAAAAAATAACAGACATTAATTTGAGGATAAAAATACAAAAGCAATAATACTATAGACGGAACACCAAGGTCCCTAGGACCATAATGGCGAACCTACAAATGTATATGGTATGAATTTACAAACACATAAAAAAAGCATTTAATTAGTGTAAACATAATAGTAGTATAGTATATTAAAAGTAATACCAATATTATAGTAGTATGGTATTTAATAGTAGTACTAATATAAAAGTGGTATGGTATTAAACTTTATTTATAATTTCAATTCCTAGGAAAGGCCAAGTTCATGAAGATGGGCCCTTCACTCCTGTGCGGCGGCAACGTGAAGAAGGTTTCGTTCTACTTCAAAATCGAACAATCGAACAAAAAGGGGGCCAAGCCGAGTCTCAGCGAGTTCGAGATCGTTGAACTGTCCACCATCTGGATCGAACTGTCTGGGCTTGGACCCCTCACCTGGATCCTGAAATGGATGCTGACTGGAATATCGAAGATGGTGGAGGGATTTATAGTGGAAAAACTGACCGCCGAGGTCCAAGAGTATATGTCGGCGGAATTTCAGAAACTGTCTTTTCCAGTATAATTGAAGAGTACACGGGAAGAACCGATTGATTTGTTAGGCGGACGCCCGCAATTGTCTGCTCGGCGACATTGGCGGCAGAAAACCGGTTTCTCTCTTTCTTGTTCACTTGGTACAAGATCCTGGTCAATCGCCTGAATCTTGGTAGCTATATAGGAACCACAGAGATAGTAGTTAAAAGTATTAGAGTGACGGTCACGTGACCTACATTGGGGCTCTTCTGGGAGCTCCTTGCTCGTCCCGTCGTTAGCATTGGAAGTCACGTGATCTGCCACTCTATTACTTTAACTATGATCTCTGTGGTAGTAACTGGTTTCCTTACACAAGTTTAGGCGATCACTCGCTATCATCGACAAAGCGGCCCGCTAAGGAAATTTCTCTACAAAATCAATCGGTTCTTCCCGTGTGCGCTTCAACTATATTAAACGGATAATATTTCAAGAGTACAGGGGAAGTACCGCTTTATTTCTGTAGAGTCTTTCTGTAATTGTGTCGGCTTGGTGGACATTTGCGACCAGAAAACAGTTTTTTTTCGGTTCTTCATTCGCGGTACAAACGTGTGCCTCGTATCCACTGATCTCTGTCGTGAATCAGGGTTGCCGCGAAAGATAAACAAAGCGAGTAACCGGTCTCTTTACACCAGTTTAGGAGATTACTCGCTATCACCCCCAAAGAGGCTATTAAGGAAAGCCTTCTAAGAAATAAACAGATTCTTCCCCTGTACTCTTCATTTAGGATTGACTAGTAAATTTTTTAAATAAAATAATCTGTGTTTTTTCATAGTGATTGTATCCCCAAAAGTAAGTTTCAGAATTTCCACGGCAAAATATATTCGAAATCACCTTGATATGACGCCATTAATAAGATTCACTGAAAGGAGCATAAGTCCACTAAAATAGAGATGATAATTTAAATAAAGTTATTTAAAAGAACTTTAAAGAAAAGAAAAAAAAGGAAAGAAAAATTATATCGTTATTCAAGTGTTATGTATTTTTTTCCATATTCTAAATGTCACAATTAAGTATAATGTCATAATTAAGAATTAATCACTTCTTCCCAACCAAAACGTAACATTCCAGGTAGCTTACTAACATGTTATTCATAAAGTACATTTGGTTAGTGGGAGCACAAGCAACCCCTATTGACTCACATGGGCCACGTAAGCCCATTTATTAGGGTGGGCCGAAAAAAACTTTTTATTTTATTTCTGATCGCTATAGTGCGGAAAAGTTGCCATTGGTAAAGACATGAAAAATGCACTAATTATTATTTTTTTATTGCCATATCTTCCGTTCGCGCAATGCCTTCAAAGTTGGCGAAAAATTGTTAAAAACCGTATTTTTTTATAATTTTTTTTAAAAATTATTTTTTGATTGCCATATCTTCCGTTCGCGCAATGCCTTCAAAGTTGGCGAAAAATTGTTAAAAACCGTATTTTTTTATAATTTTTTTTTTAAAAGGCAGATGTTTTTAATTACGTTCCTATATCATGAATTAACTACTAAAAGTATGTAAAATCCAAATATTAATGCACTTATTAATAATAAATGCTATAATATATTGTATAATAAGTTATTATACATTTGTGTCAGATCTTCCGACCACTCAACGTAGTATAAAATTAGGAAAATTCGTATTTTTTGCTAAATTTCAAGGTTTTAACTTTTTGTAAATTTTAATCATACAACATGACATAGGAAAGCAATTAAAATCATATATCGGGTTTAAAAAAAATTATGAAAATTTACGGTTTTTGACAATTTTTGCCAACTTTGATGGCATTGCGCGAACGGAAGATATTGCCATAAAAAAATAATAATTAGTGCATTTTTCATGTCTTTACCAATGGCAACTTTTCCGCACTATAGCGATCTGAAATAAAATAAAAAGTTTTTTTCGGCCCACCCTACCATTTATATTGATGCCTTACAAATATAGTAAACTTAAAAAAAATACGGAGACACAGATTCCATACATATTTTTAAATATAACTTCCTTTTGTATATAAAACTTTGTATAAACCCTCTTTGCCATAGATGAAATACAAGAATTAATACCGTTGTTCTGTTTATTTGCTGTTTTATGTGTCCTCCTGATATTTTGTTATTGAAGAACAGAAGTCTGTGAGTTGGTAATTGTGAAAAGTGGTAAAGTCCAGATCAAATTTAATTTACTGCGAGAATTTTTAATCTAACGAAAGTAAAAGCTTATTTTTGTAGCTGAATGATATCAAAATAATAATGAAACAGAATTTAACATTTAATTTATAATCACTTTATCCAAATAATAACTAACTCTTATCCTCGATGACTTTTTAGTTTTTATTCAAAAAAGAACTTTCTAATTAAAAGTATTCCACAATTTTAAAAGTTACTCTCCACTAAATAAATAATGACTAGTCCGAACGAGTTTCTCCATTAATTTTTAAAATGTAGCCACAACTTTGGTTCTTGGTGTTACTTAAGAGCAAATTTACAACTCGTGTCTCCGTGTAACTCCGGTTTTCAATTAATTTCTATCTTGTTACAGATACATTCACTTTAAATATGCATTAATAAGTTTATTTAATTTACATTAAAGTAGCAAGGTAGGTTAAGTAGCAAGGTCTATAGAATATTTTATACAAATTCAAATGATGTTTTTTTAGTAACAGCCAGTATGAACTTTAATAAGGAAAAACTATTAAAAGTTTTTTTTTTAAAGAAACCTTATGGACTTAGGTTACTCAGTAACCTAGGCTAATACTTGCTTCATCAAATTACTTATTTTTTTTTTTAAAAGGAATGGTTTATGAAATGTCGATAGAGCACGAAAAATAATGCTGAAGGACATGTTATTGGAATTAACTCATCAAAATTACGAATTATTTATAAAATTATTATTTTTTGCAATTCTAGGTATAAATGTATTTATATTCAATTCATCTATGTTAATAGTTAATTACTTTAGTTAATAGTTAATTATTTTAAACAACTTAAAATGTATTGAAGCTATTGTTTAATTTAATAATCAATCTATAATAACTGATAGCTACAAAGATCTTGAATGCCAAACTTTTCATCTTAATCAGATGAAAAAGCTATTTTCTTTACCAAAAGACAATGCAATTTTACATCTGTCGTTGAAGAACTTGCATTGTCGTTTTGACAAAATTTTAACTGAGATTTTCCACTGAAAGATATTTTTGATTTGTATAATTTCTTTTAAACAATAACTTTTTACCAATTTGGTAAGTTTTACCAATTTGGAAAGAAACCTTACAAATCAATTTGTCTTACTTTTCAATGTAAAGTAATGCACTTTGGTTTGAAGACCCTCGGTCATTTGATCTCATTCGCCGATAAATTGTTTTTGCACATCACTGAAATTAGTTATACAATGAACGTATGTAACATATTATTATGAATTATTATTTTTGTGTATAGAAATTGATGATTCGACGCGCATTTTAAAAGAAGTTGTAGACAATAATTAAGATAACAACTTTAATTCCAAACCTAAGTCGGACAAGTTGCAGTTTATCTTTATTTTTTTTAAAAGGCTCTATTTATACTTTAAATTCTTATCCGCGAAAATTTCTAAGAAGAAAGTTTTCCATTAGACACATTTAATGCAAATGTTATTCAATTTCAAGCTGTTAATGCAGTCACATATCATGAAGGATGGGCAGTCAGATTGCGAATTTCAATTTCTAAAATCCAGTTTTAGAAGAAAGAAGATTCCCAAGTTAACGTGTAAGTTAACTTTAAAAAAAAAGAAGATTGTTGTTGATTCATAGAATAGGAAAGTACAATTGCAATTGGACTATTTTTGTGAGTATAAGGGTTTTCAAATCATTTAAACTTTGAAGGTATAGTCAGGTTTTATAATTATCATTTTAGGATAATAAACAAATACTTAACCATGTTCCATTATGCTAAAATAACACGTAATGTTGATTAAAATATTGTACTGACTACTTCAAATAGTAGTAGTAAAATTTGATAACACTAAAAAAAAAACTGACAAACCCATTAAATTAGGTCTTCGATCTGTTTTTAGTTTTTACAAATATTCCATAAACTTTAATTTGTTTCATGTAAGAATGTAAAATAGAATAGAAAGAGTACTAATATCACTTTTTTATTTTTAATGAGATAAATATAATATTTCAAAAGAAAAAATTATGAAGCTTGCGTTCATAGTAGACACTGAAAAATTCTTACTAAAAAAAAGCGTACCATCGTAACGATTGAGCCACCGGGGCGGCACACTGTTTCTTAAACTTTCTTATACTGTTTTTGTATTATTTTCAAAAATATCTTTTCAAACACAAAAAAAATAGCGAGGAGAAATTTCTATTTTGAAGTAAGTTGCTTACAAAACGCATCTACAATACAATCAACAATTTTTTTGCATCTGCAATTTTTTTTGTATGAAAGATGCACGCAGACCGAGGCTTGCATAATTTGCTTCTCTTGCGAACAATGAAAGGACCTTGAAAAGAATCACAAATTTTCATACGTTTCTTCACTTTATCACTTTAAAATATGCCCAAATATGAAAATATAAGAACTTGCGAAACATTGATTGTCGTATCAAATACTTTTTTTACGATTTGCATACTACAAAAATCCATGAAAAACATGATATACCTTTGTTGTTTTTAAAAAGAAAATTGCGCTATGTATTTTTTACAAGTCAGAATGCAAAACGAAATGCACATAAAATGGGAAACGGTATTTCTGCACTCCTTGTTCTCAAATAGAGTCTAAGGGCTATAAATAAAGAACAAGTATCTTTAGTATTTTTATAAAAGCAGTGTGTATTTGTTTCTGTCAATTATTATTTTTTTACTTAAACGTTGAAACTTATTTTTAAATAAAAAGTAGATAAGTTTAGTTGGAAAACTAATTTAGGGAAAGCTTTTTCCACGTAAAACATCAAGTAATAAATATACATACATCGCTTCAAAGTGCAAGGTTTTTGTATGAACCTTTTTATAAAAATTAATTTAAATTAAAATTATGCAAGAAAAAATAAAATCTTGAATTTTTGACTTGTCTTATTGTTACATTTGAATGTAAACTACGAATGAATAAAATAATGTCATAGCTAATGTATGTAGTAAATGTAATCAAAAGATGCAAATTTACATTTATTTGTTAAATTCGATTATTCTATTTTATTTTACAAACAAATTTGACTTCTAATTTGCTAGTAAACTAAATTAATAGCTATGAGACAATATTAAAAAGACAAATAAATAAGTGACAAAAGCAAAAAGTACAAGGAAGATCAAGCAAAAAATATTAATATTTATATCTGAAAAAGTTCCAAGATCTAAAGTGAAAACTTCTATTCCAAAATACCTCTCTAAAAATTCATATTTTTATAAATATGATAATATTATATAAGGTAAATTCATTACCATTCTATCATTGAAAATACTGCATAAACTTTTGTGTCGCGGCCATTTTTCGACACATAGTCAATACATTCGACGCAAAGTCATCGATAATCCGTGCACTTTTACAAATTAATTAAACAAATGATAAATATTTCATATCATATACACATTATTACATATAATATTATATACACATTATTACATATAATGTTATATACACATTATTACATATAATATTATATACACATTATTACATATAATGTTATATACACATTATTACATATAATATTATATACACATTATTACATATAATGTTATATACACATTATTACATATAATATTATATACACATTATTACATATAATATCATATACACATTTTTCTGCACTGCTCAAAACAATTAGTTAAGCACTTTGCATCCTTTGTTTACCCTTTCAGTTCCAACCTTTTATTTGTTATTCTAAAAATCTAAAATTCCTCAAAAAGAATTAAATAATGTAAATATAAGAAAGTATAAGTAAACCGAAAAGTATAAGTGAAAATAAATGACTTGTTATGCCCTTAACATCCCCACCTTAATGGGATTTGCACATAGTCACACAAACATGTTCTTTTGTTTTATGGGGAGAGGCTCGGCGTTCCAGAACTTTAAATTTTCTTGTCGCATCAATCGTTGTGGAAATATTTAAACGCACCGTTGAGCACATGTTCAGTATCTCAGTATAAAAAAGGTATTTTGTAACGTTGCTTATCCTTTATATGTATGCCCTTTTTGTACTAATGCACTCGTTTTTGTGTACTTATACACAGAGAGGAATTTCGAGCGGTGTTTTGAAGTTCGAGATGTCATCGAATGCGTTAACTTTGGCCAGTTTTTTTTTGTAAATTGAGCATAAGATATAAGTTATAATGGAAGCATATTAAGTTAAAATTGCTAAGTAAGTTAAATACACTCAAACCTCGTTAATTAGAAGGGCAAAATGATCTATAAAATTAGTTCATGCCACTTTGAGTGAAAAAAAACCCATGTAATTCAGTACAAACTATATAACAATGCCGTAAGAAATAGGCAAAGTAATGTCTTTTCTCTAGATTTTCGCGCATATGTATCTTTCCATTAACTGCAAGTATATCTCAAATAATTTTCTGCTCAACGTAGTATACTATTTAAGTTTACGGAAGTATTTATATATTAAGTACATTATATATGAAATGAAATAAATTTACTGCTTTTAATATCCTATACGTGTTACGTTGCTAATATCATACATGAAAAAACACCGTTTTGAAGTAAATCAAGCATAAAATAAAAGTTATAATAGAAGCATGTGAAGACAAAAATGCACATTTACTCGAAAATTATTAATTCGAAACTCAAAGGGACCTACAGAATTAGTTCATACCACTTCAAATCGAAAAGTCACATGTAATTCAATGCAAAGAAATAGTTAAACAAATGTATATCACTCTATCCTTTTAAGAATATATTTCTTTCTACTACATAAATGATATCTCAAACAATTTTCTGTTCAATACGTATTATCTGCCATTTTAAGATCACAGAAGTATTTATTTTAAGTACATAAGTACATATGTAAACCCAAATACATTTACGACTTTTAAGAATATTCAAATGCGTAAGCATTAAACAATCTCGTTTCTATTGCCTAAATTAAATGCTCGTTGTCGTTTCATCTTACATGCTACATATGCACCTTTGTATAAAACAAGGACTTATGTCCTATGTTATAAAATGGACTGGTGCCCTTTTTGTACTAGGATACAGATGTACATAAAACGAACGTAAGCCGCTGTAACTTTGTAATATTTGGCAATGCAACTAACAGCGAAAACACTTCCGCAGTTATATTTTAGTAGCTATTTCGATTGCATTTTGATGACTTCACTTTATATATCGTCTCTTTGGTTTGAGAAAGTTTTAAGTACACCCTCGCGCTACACTCTTAAAACAAAAGAGTGAAATCCACTCCAGTTGGAGAAATGCATTTTCGACACTGGAAAGGAGTGAATATTAACTCAAGACTGAGTTAAAATCACTCGTTTGGAGTGATCCTGTTGGAGGTTTAACACACAAAGGATCCACTCCTTTCGGAGAAGTGCATTTTCAAGACTGGAGGAGTGAAAATTACTCAGATTGAGTTAAATTCGCTCGTTTTTCTTACGAGTGTAGAGGTACAAATACGTAGACCTTTGTACGAGGGCTGTTTTTTTTTCAAACCCCCGATGGGCTGTAACAAAAATACGGATCAAACTACAAAAATTATTTTTTTACCAAAGGTAATGCATAATACTGCTTATTTCACCACATAATCACCTTGACGATTAAGGCATTTGTCATACACTCTCAGAAATAACACTTTCATTTTTGACGATTCATGAATCCTCAAGCCTCATTTCATTAATTTTGAGGATTGTTTCGTCAAACTATCACGTGACTTTTGAGTAAACGCGAATCCTCACTTTTACAATCGTGATTTGACGATTCTGTACTTGATTTTGAGGAAACTGAATCTCATTATTGTACTCACATGCTCAAAAATGACGAAATATTTCTTTAGATTAGACGGCATTCAAATCCTCATAAAAATGACGATTGATTTCGTTTCCTCACTTTGAGGAAACGAAAATTCGGAGCACTTGCCAGTAAAGGAATCGTCAAAATTAAGGAAAATTTCGCGGTTTTTTGAGCATTCATTTTTTAGAGTGTACCTGTAAACAAGTTTTTAAATAATCTCTTCATAAAATGTAGTCGCCAATGATTGGTTGAAAGTTGTTCGGTTGACGGTTTCATTTAAAAAAAAAGTACATTTGGAAGCTTATCACGTCAATTTTTTCTGTCCTCCAAGCCACTGCCAGTCAATAATTCACATATGGTTCACTTTTGTGTTTTCCTAAACACTTGGTCAACATTTCTGAAAATTATAGCACATTTTACGGTTACTTCCTGCTTCACAGTGATGTAATGCTTGTTTTACTGCAATTTTTTTTAACAGTTCATCTTGATATACAAAAAAAAAAAAAAATCCCTATCATGTGCTATCCTACAGATAATTCCGGTCTTGGCTTCTTCAAAAGGAAAATAGGTATTTTTTTTTTAGTTTTGCATAAAAAATTATTTTAAAGTAAAAATATGAGCAACATCCTTGTCAAACTGCACAAATTTTCAAACCAAGAGATAATAGCATAATAACTATTCTATTATTTATTCGTTTAGAGTGGATTCAATGATTAATGCGTTAGTAAATAAATGTAGGATATCAAAAGTAAATGCATTATGTGGTACTTAAATATGCCGACGTAAATCATTATGCTATATAAGTAAATTTAATACAGTTATTGATATCTTCAATCAAATGTTAAAATATAAAATTAAATAGGGAAAAAAACGAACATTGAGTTTTCATATCTTTAAAAAATGTGAAATTTATGTAAATATTTGAATCGTTAAATATATATAGGCAAACGTCATTTTTGAAAGTGTTTCATGAGAGTAAAAAAACTCCATTATTTTTTTTTAAAAAAATTTAAATTGTGGTTGTAGTGTCTGTAAAATATGTTTCTTGGGAACCTTAGTCAGGATTAAAACGTTCCTTGCAAATCCATGCGAGCCAATTAAGTTTACATACCTCTTTACCCCTTTTTACAGTGGGTTTGTTTCAGATTATATAACTCTCCTGTTTTAATTTTTGAACTTCTTTCAATTTCATTGTTTATTTCGATTTCACTTTCAAAATGAACGGTTTCTCGTCTGCTATTTTAACATCCTTTTGATGCAATTTTGTTTTACTTAACTTTAACTTAATTTTATTAAACTTTCTCGTTATGCATTCAATTAAGTTTTAAGTTAGCAAAGCATAAACAAAACGTCAATGATGTCAACAGCAATTTGTAAATACAAATACAAAAAATTGTCTGTCAACCAACAACCAGTTTTCTATAGCTATCGAGATTCTTCTTAAAATCTTCCACTCTCTTCGAATACACAACATATTCTGGAAAAGCATTCCCCTCATTGACGACTCTAACATGATTTAAGAACAGAGATAAGATATTGTTCAACTGAAAGATTTTTTTTATACAACATTTGTTTCAGTAAGGTAGGAAAATATTGTATTGTTCAAAGCAAATTTAATTCCAAAAGGACCAAAACTGAATACAATACCGCTGAAACTGCTGTAACTCACGGCGTGAAACATGACCATTAACGATTTTACACCGTCCATTAGATTACATAGTTTTCTTAAGAATTTTTTTAAAAAAAATATCTGATACACGAGCGACTTACACTGTGGAATAGTAGTTACTACGTGCAAATAGTAATTACAAATAGTGATTTTTTATGCGCATATTTTTTCTAGAACATTTCTGTAACAATACTTTTTTAAGCTTTGCATTTGGGAGTAAATCTCCGTTCCCCTTTATCTAAACTCAGAAATGCATTCTATAATAGGTAAATAATGACAAAAGAGAAACATTAATGCCTAGAAACTTAAAATGATTCCAACAAGCAATTTTACTCAGTGTTCTCCGAATCGACCAAAAAGCTCAAGCCACTAGAGGGCGAAAGCGTGGCTTGCGCGCAGATAACTTGAGAAGAAAGGAATTTGCCCAAAACTCACGTCACTTCGAACCAAGGAATGTCTTTGGGGAAAGTTTCCCGCGCTTCTCTTTATTCGAATTAAATTTTCTGTTTCAAATAATTATTCGTAAAATCAGACGATTTTTAGAATAAAAATCTTTAATGGCATCGAATGAAAATAGCTGATTTTTTTTTTATATTTTCATTATAAGAGGAACTAAAATGCTTATTCGAAAAAATATATATAATTAATAATCAATTAAAGAACTAGAAATTTTTTTTGCGAAAGTGTTGTTTGGTAACTATTAGGTGATTAATAGTTCTACAATTCTGATTCAGTTCCCAAAGAAAGTTAAACTTCTGTGGCTTTGTCTGTAGTGGAAGTTTTAAAGGAGGTAATTATCCACTAAATAAAAGCCCTGGAAATGAGCTCTCTTTGAAAATGCAAAGAATTAACAAGTTTTGCATTGCTGCTTGCTTCTGTGCTGCACGTAAGTATTTTACAACTTTTTCTTACAAAATACTATATTAAATAATCTAAAAAAATATTTTTAATAAAATTAATTAAAATGAATTTTTGGAAGAACTATATTTGGTAATTTATAAAAAAATTTAATACATCTCAATGATTCATTTAAATTATATTATGGTTATTTGTTTTCTATTTATATACAAGTATTTTGCATAGAGAGCTTTATAATGTCTTATGTTAATATGGTAATAAAGTGAACTAATTTCCTATTTGTATTAGGTGATAAATTTTATATATATTAATTGAATTTTCCTTATTTATAAACAAGTATTTTGCATATGGTGAACTTAGTAATGCCAATGTTCCAATTATAATTTCAGTGAACTGATTTCCATTTGTATTTTGTGAATAATTTAAATTATGTTAATATGATTGCCCTTATTTGTAAATAAGTATTTCGCATAGAGAAATTTAAATTTGTCCTGTGTTCAAATAGAAATTCATTGAACAAATTTGCCATTTGCATCCGGTAATTAACTTAAATTATAATAATAGGATTTTTCCTTATTTACAAACATGTATTTCGCATAGAGAATTTCAAATTTGTCCTATTCCGAAGAAAATTCAATGCATAAAATTTCTACTTGTATTCAGTAATTAACTTAAACTATCAGTTGGATTTTTCCTAATTACAAAATAAAATTTCTCATAGAGAACATCACAATGTCCTAAACTCCAAAGGTAATTCAACTAATTTTGTGTGCGTATAAATTTGTCAATTTATAATTTTTGTTGTCTGCTTCGATGTTTGATTATAAATTTAGATGTTATAGAAATTCATTACTTACTGCTTATTTGCTTAAAAATAAAAGATAAAAAAGTTAAATTTAGATTGCTTTCGTTTAACCATAAACTGTGCTAATAAAAGTACAAATAATCATCAATAATTCGCAAGAGATAAGAATTTTACTTGTTATATTATTTATCCCATTTTAATACGAATTTTAAAATTTGTTAAAGATGTGTGTATTCATTTTTAACTAAGCGCTGTGTTAAATTTAAAGAGAGAGAGAGTTTGCCAAACTTATAGTTATATTCTAGTAATAGACTAGAATTTGGGGAAAATGTAGTTAGTGTTGTAAACACTGAAAACATCAATACTTGTATTCTCACCGTACTTTTTACAGTATATGCTAATAAGTTCAAGACTAAGTTATTATTTCTAAAAAAATCTTTTCTGTAAGCAGAAACCTCAATGTTTGCAGAATAACTACCCTTGTTCCATTGAGGTAATATGAACGAATCACTATTTTCAGCATACTTTACTACTTAAAAAGTTATTCTAGTAAATCAAAAGTACACATATAAACCCTCATATGAATTCACTATTTTCCAGGAAAACATCTAATTAAAAAATAATTCATAGTTTTAAATATTCATAATTTTAAATGTTCATAATTTTAAATATTCATAATTTTAATTATTCATAATTTTAAATATTCATAATTTTAAATATTCATAATTTTACTTAATTAAATGTAAAGAATATGTAAGTTTTTTAAGCCAATAAATAAAAATTATTAAATAATGAATAAAAAACAAATTTAATTACATATTTGAAATTTAAATCAAAAACTTGTGCAATGAAAACAATGTATTTTTAGAAAGTTAGCATAATATTTCCTAATTCATTTATTAATCACACATAAAATAATACTTTAGAAACTATGTTTTCAGCTGCTAAGAGTTTCACCTTTCGTTCGAGACATTCCCTAATACAAAGCGGAGTAAAGAAAATAAAAATAATATTACGTGAGTAGGTAATTTAATTACATATTTCAAAATTTTTAAAGACAACACTGAGAAAAAGCTCCATCTAAAACAAAAATATTTATTTTATTAAACATCATAAGGGCAAGTCTAAAGGTAAATATATTTTGAAATGCCTTGTGGAACAAAGCTTATTATTAGATTATAAACTTTCCATGCGAAAGTAGTCGAAACCTTTTAGACTTTTTTCCGAACTGTATGTGAGTCTACCTTAATTGAATAAATTTACTGTTCCTTCGTTAAAAATATAATTATGTAGATGAGTTTAATTCTTAAGGATAGAGGTGAAAATGCGTGTGGTTTCAAAAGATTTTTTTTTATCATAGAAGAAAAAGGCGAAAATTGATCTTCGATAATAGGAAGCCTTTTCATTTTTTATTAACTAAAATGTTTTTACAAGCATGAAATCTTCGGCATTTTTAAATTTAAAATACATTCTTAGATGTTGCATTGTGTTGTATGTGAAATTTTTTAAACAAAATTTTGGTTAAAAAAGGAATACTAATAGTCAAAATAAAGTTGCTGTTTTTTTACAATTGCGTCGATTTAATTTTTTTAAAAAAGAATAGTTATTTTCAATGATCATTTTAAGCATTTTACCCACTATTCACCCATATTTTTGCTAATTCTATATGAATTGGTCAGATCTAAACTGGAATATGCGTGTATAGTTTGGGATCCCCACTATGATTTTTATAGTAAAATGATTGAAAAAATTCAGAATATTTTCTTAAGACACCTGTTTTTCACGGAAAATGGTTATTGTAACACTTACATGTCAACAAATATTTTGAGAGAAAATTTTAACATTCAAAAGCTGCAATCAAGGCCTTAAATTTTTGTTAATGCTATTTTTTCATAAACTTTTAAATAAGGGCATAGACTGTATTACTTTAACCCAGGGAATTTTTGTAAGGGTTCCTAGACAGTCTGCAAGAAATAAAGCTTTAAAATTTTGTGGAACTAATATAAGAACTGTTACTGATGAAAATTTTTATTTAAATAAATTTTGCTCATTTTATAATTTGCATACAGATCATTTGGATATTTTTTTAATGTCTTTTCCAGTCTTTAAGAGAGTTTGCATGTCCTTAATTTTTTAGTTTTTATTGTATGCATTGTTTTTTGTGTTCTTTTGCTGGTGGTGTTGTATATTCTTGTTTATATTGGGCAATGTAATGGGACCGAAAGGTCTGTTTTGTCTCAAATAAATAAATTAATTAATAATTAATAATTAATTAATTCTATATGAATTAATGTACATATTTAAATTGAAATTCTTTCAAAATTATATTGATAAAAATCACGGTCCCTTATTTATTATTATTATTTTTAATTGCGTAATTATTTTTTGAGTTATTTAGTTATTTTTGGAGCTAAAAGTTTCACCTTGAAAAATCCTGGAAGACGTGATGATTAATAAAACGAGGTCAAAGTATGTCTCAAGATAAAATAAAGATTAAATCAGAACAATTTAGATGAAACTCTTTTAACCTCATGTTCTTAGAAAGTTTTTTCGTATTTCAACTGTATCCTAAGTTTCTCTATGAGTTGGATTAACTTTATTCAAATATTAAATAGTCAATTCGACATTTAAGCATTGCATTTAAAACAAACACTTTACATTGTTAAACCCTATAAATCCATCTATATGTTTCTTGCAAACGATAACTAATAAACACACTGGTACAGTTATTTAGTAATTACTATATTAATCCAACTAATTATTCGTACTCAACTATGGTTGATTATAAAATTTTCTTCATTTTTCATTACTATTTCCCCAAACGTCTAAGCAACGATAAATTAAATAAATTTTTACGATACAACGACAACTTGAAATGCGAATTCCCGAGCACGTTACAGACATGCTTAAAATGTAAATCCACAAAGAAGTTTTTTTTTAGAACCACATTAAATGAGGTCTTTTTCATGCGCTACAAGCATTTTAAACATGTCAGACTAATTCCCCTAATCCACAAGTAGTTACAGAAGAAAAATGAAACCGTTCAGATTTCTAATTATACCTCAGGTGGCTTCCAACGGTCCTGCATTCTACTTAATAATCCACTCTACAATGAAAGTCTGAGTCCCCGAAATTCGTCAGCAATAAATTGATGGATTGGTTTTCCAAGAGTGTTAGTAATAGTTTTTTTAAATAGTTTTTTTCTCATTTCCAATGCAGCAGTAAATTGCAAACCTGATCTTTTTTTGCCTGCATAATATAAGCACAATACTAATATACCAATAGCATATTTGAATTCGCGTACACACGTTACACAAATAAATGCAAATAACTTACACAATACAAATTTGTGTACACCCTTTATATAAATAAATGTAAAGAACTTACACAAAACATAGAACTATACAAACAATATTTAAATAGCATGCATTTAAATTGCAAATAAATATAATTAAAGGAAAACACAAATATATTTATAATAGTCAATTCACGAACTGTATCCCGATTTCGAGAGAGCATATTAATATACTATTATAACAGTAAGTTATGTCATAGTTTTAAATTTTTCAAAAAAATTATTGCATAATTTGTAATTCTGAATAAATTCTCCATATATTAGGGGAAATTGCAAATATGCTTCACACAAAACCTTTATTTAAGTTTTTATTGAAAAATTTTATTTCAATTTTGCTATGGTATTCAAATAAAATATAAAATACTTTTCTAAAGAATGAAATAAGTTTATTAATTCCGATTTCATGTATAGTTCAGAAACCGTATTTTTTTTATTTATTTCTAAAGAAAAAAGTTTAGTTTGACTTAAATAAAGCTTTAATATGAAAAGGAATATTGTAATAATCATACAACATAAAACATAATGATGAATATAAAACTATGTAAAATAATTGTAAAAGAATAAGATTTATATGTCAGTGAAAACTTGTTTGAAATATAAATTTGAAATGGAATAAGATTAGCAATTTTCTCCAAACAACGCAATAGAAATCTTCATATTGATTCATACCTTAAGAGAATCTACCTCTATCACATTCACAGCTATTTTAAAACATAAGCTTTACTGAGGTGAAATAAGTTTTTTCTGTTGCTTTTTTTGCTTATATCAATAAAAAAATTTCGGGCCTAAAACAAGTTTGGGATTTGTTTGAATCGACTTTGATATTGATTGGGTAATGACTTTAAACACAAGAAGTTCTGAAATAATATAGCCTACCGCCCAGTTATTTTAATACTCACAGAAATTCTTATAGTCTGGATAGACAGGCAGAAAGACTTACAAAAATAAAATGTAAGTTCTTTTGCGGCATGCATTTATAATAAAAAAGGTGTTTTTAATCGGATGGTTAGAACAGAAGTTAAAACAGACAGCCAAAGGACAGATAAACAGACGGACGAAAAATTCCTTTGGATGGACTGATCTGTGGATAAAATTTATAAAAGTCTCTAATGTCATATCTTTCTAACAAAACAAATCGGACAGTTAGATTGAACTGACTTTGGAAAGTACAACAGACAGAAATCTCCACGAAAATAGAATACTTAGAAAAAATAGAATACTTTGAAAAGTAGGCTAAAAATATAAAAACTTATATAAATATGCTTTTGTACCTAACATACACTTTTCCACTCGAATTCTTGTTTTACTTAACCTGTTACTTCATATGTTTCTGGTTTATTTTGAACAAACAAACCTATTTGAAAGCAGTAAATTTTTTTATTAGTTCAATAATATGTTTCCCAAGAGTATCGATACACTTTTCTGAACAAAAAAAAACCCCGCATTTTATCGGAGGTTAAGTCACTTTGTTCTAGTAGAAACAAACCAAACAAAAAATTAAAGACTGTGAGCGATTTTCCAGAAAGTGAAACAATTTACCAGAAATAAGTTTTTATTGCGTTACAAAATATTTGATGAGTAAACAAGAAAGTTGATTTCAAAAATGAAGATAAATACAAGTCACTGTTTGTCTTTTCTTACAGAACTGACCTTTTTCTTATCCAAGTCCTTTCTTTACTTTTAGTACAAATAATTGGAACGAAAGTCTACCCAGTCCTTTTATTTTACACGTTGTCATGTTGTTGATAAACGTTAAATTTTGTTTTAATTTCTCTGTTGATTAATTTTAAGGGTTGTTTTATTTCCTTTGTTGATTAACTTTAAAGGTTGTTTTAATTTCCTTGTTGATTAACGTTAAAGGTTGTTTTAATTTCTTTGTTGGTTGTTTTAATGTCTTTTCTTTTAGTATTTAGTGTATTAAATTCTAATTTTTTTAAATATTAATTTTATTATTATTATTATTATTATTATTATTATTATTATTATTATTATTATTATTTATTATTATTATTATTATTATTATTATTATTATTATTGTTATTATTATTATTATTTTTATTATCATTATCATCATCATCATCATCATCATCATCATCATCATCATCATTATTATTATTACTATTATTATTACTATTATTATTACTATTATTATTATTATTATTATTGTTGTTGTTGTTGTTGTTATTATTATTATAATATTAGTATTATTAATTTAGGTTGTTACTTAACGTTAAATGTTGTTTCAATTTCTTTCTTTTTAGTCCTTAGTGCAATTGCGTTAAAAACTGTCCAAAATTGCAATTGTTTTATATTATTTTTACCATTATTATTTTTAAATTTTGGCTTATTTGATTTAAAATAGAGTTGAAAACGTCAGTTTATTTTAAACTCCGAGGATATTTTCAATCTATACAACATCTTAAGCTTTTGATGTTTGACAAGGTTTTAGAGATAAGAAAATCCAGTACTTTCCCTCGTTATTTCAAAATAAAAACATCTATCATATTTATATAACACGGGTTTTCGTTCGTATAAGTTTGATCGCTTAACAACTTAAAGCATATAAAATTCGAGTATTTCTGTTTATGTCAAATATATCTGTTTTTTTAAAGGTATTTATTCTACATTTTAAAGGGAGCACTATAAGTTTAAGGTATTCTTATTTTTTTAATACTGATAAAACTAGATGTTATTTCGTTATATTCTGTACTTATATTTCAAGCAATTTTGAATTTTCCCTCTTTTATAAAAGGGTCGATGTATTATATTGTAACATTTGTATCGAGCACTTTTCACAGGAGTACATTGGTAATTGTAATATTTTGTTGAAATAAATTGGAATATTTCAACAATATTGGATTAAGGATCATTGTTGGAAAAATTATCCAAATAATAATTTTTAAATCTCAAAAATAAGTTTCAAAACTAGCTTGTGTTAAAATTCATACCCCGAAATACTTAATATTAAAAAATGAATGATATATGTGTAGATGCATAAGAATTTTAAGTGTCAGCTGCGTAAAGCTTTGTTGCATGGCGAGCACACAGTGTCAACTAATTGATTCTACCAATTGATTTGCTGAGGAGTTAATATAGAAATCAACCAACTAGTTGAAAGGGTCCAAGCGGACTCGAACAGTTATAAAGCTCAGCGTTTAAAGTTTTAATTGATTCATGCTCATTGTTGATACATAATAATTAGCTGAAAGGTTATATTGGAAATCTTGGGAGTGCACATCCTTGTTGGTTGGTTGGTAGACATATATTTTCAGGCTTGTGTGTTCACATCCTTGTGATCAGTGATATTAGGGGAGAGAAGGGTACTGCCGTCACCTCGGGTAATGCCGCCACCCCTTGTATCTCGCCAGCGGTGTGTGAAGGAGGGGGGCTGTGAGCACTGACCTGTAGCAGGAAACAAAGTAATTTGTAGTATAGACGGTAATGGCCGTGCGGTGAGTTGGTGTAAAGTTATTTAAAAAAAATACGGTTTTTAGTGATTTTCATCTAATCTCGAGCCTTCTGAAATTAAGCGATAAGTGACTGCTATCTCTAAGTTAGATAAATCAGTTATATATCATTTAAAAGAGTAATTATTTGGCTATTTTATCACGTCGTTAGTTTGGACGCTAAGCTAACTACCTTTCTTTAAACAAGCCGTCTATACCATTTTTTCTTACTGGGGTAATGCCGCCATATCACTCTGGGGTTATGCCGCCACATGCAAAAGGATGGTGGCATAATCCGTAAAATAGAAATTTCATATATTGGCCCTACAACCTATTAGTTTTCGTTAGAGATGCCACATATCCGAAAAAAAATAACTAAAATGGTCACATAGATCAACGAAACTTTAAAAAAAAACCTGCATAGTTAGTTGCACATAGAAAGTTAATAGAAGAGCTGTATCCTGTACAATTTACCATTCCAAAGTTAATTAAACCTATTTTAGTTCTATGTATTGCTTTTTAATGTAATTTTCCATTATTTATAGATTATTTGCTTTGTTTATTGATGTGGCGGCATAACCCCAGTGGTGTGGCGGCATTACCCCAGATACCGGGGTAATCCCGCCACTGTGCGAGCATTAGAAAAATAAAATTTAATTGTGTTTCTATTAATAATTTAAATTTTAAAAAATCACTACAAGATAGGTTATGAACTGTAGTATGATATGCTCATTACAATTTACATTAATTGCAACACAATTCTGCATGAAAATTCAATTTCCCTTAAGGTGGCGCCATTCCCCTTCTCTCCCCTACTGTTGTTAATAAAACCTGAATTAACTCTTTTCAATTTTATTTAAAACATCGTTAAATATAAATGTATCTTAACAATAAATTTAATCACAAACAGGCCATCATACAGCCAGACTGCAATAGAGCTAATTAAACACAAACTCTACAAAAAGATCATAGCCAACAGCTCATTATCAGCTCTTCAGCGATGTCATTCCAAAACCCCAAACACTGTTACTAATTACTCATTGAAAAATTCTATTTCTTTAGGAAATATGATTCGTAAACAAGAATTTACAATTCTTCATGTTGCTTAAGTAAACATAAAAATGATCTGACAATAAAATTATAAATAAAAATATACGTAACCTGTAATCTTCATACGATGTATTATAAAAATAGGCTTTGAGTCAAGTTTATCAGGAATCATTAGCAGGCAAAAAAAAAATTAAATCACATTAATTCAAACAGAAAACTAAGGCATTAAAACAACAAACTAGTACTAAATCTGGTATGCTGATGATCTTATATTAAATATGCTAAAATATGCTTCCGCTCTAATATCGTTCAAAACTAAACAATCTTTTTAGAATTATGCATGAAAACTATTCAAGTAAATGGCAATCGCTCCGATTTTCCTTAAAATTAAGGTTTTTTATGAAAAAAAATTGGTGTTCTCTAAATGACAGGATACCCGGTATTTTTGGAGTAAGTATATAAAGGAACATTAAAACATTTTCCAAACATCGATGTCTTTGATTTATTTGGTATGTTAATTTATTTTCGAACAATAATTTAGAAACGCTGTTTCTACTACATTTTTTTTTAAGAATTTGCAACCTAAACCATTATACAAAGGTTTAAAAGTGTGTTTAGTTTATTCTCTAATGATTATGCGTGATGTTTGAGAATTATAGTTTTTTGATGAATAAGTTATGCTTAGTCTTTTTTTTATTTATTTAAATACTTTCCATTAATTTTTCTAATTTTATTTGATGCTACAATTGAATGTATTACTTTAGTAAGACTTAACCTTTACAACCAAATATATTGATTGCTCGGATTCTTTAATTAATTGTTAAAATTAATGTGTTGCAATGTGCAGAATTTTACTTCTCTAACATTTTAAAGGTATTGCAAAAATGAAGCTAGTAATTCTCATATTAAGAATACTTTCGACGCACTGCATATTCTCGCGCACAATTGTTACGTAATTTCAAAACTCGCATTTTGTAAACATAAAAGTCGTGTCTGTTCACTGGCGACAATTGACGATTGTTCTTTGGATGGTTCGTATATCCAGCGCGCTGTAACGGGTGCGGGTTCGATTCCCGCTTTCGCCATGGATGTACAAGCCTTTCTCTGTGACAGGAAAAATTATTTCAGTGTCTGTTTTAATTGACGAAATCTTATAAGCGGGTCTCTGATCAAGCACTCAAGCCGGAATACATATGTTAACTATCCCATCCTATCCCACCTTACTCATTCTTTAAATAACGTGAATTATGCATCTACAACCTCCATATTAAAAAAAATTAAAAAGGTGCTGTAAAATTAAAATGCTCAGTTTAAAAGGTAATTACGATAATATTTTTCAAATAAATCTTGTTTTTACTGTATCAAGAACATATTTATTTTTCAATTTTTTAAATAATTTATGTCGATTGATAATTTTGCTGTAAACGCGATTTCTGGAATTTTATTAGTTAAGTATGATTATATTTTATTTAATTGAGATAAGGTTAGAAGGTTACTACACTCTTAAAACAAACACTCCTAATTTAACTCAGTCTGAGTGGATTTCACTCCTCCAGACTGGAAAATGTACTTCTCCTTTTGGAGTGGATCCTTTGTATGTTAAACCTCCAACAGGATCACTCCAAACGAGTGATTTTACTCAGTCTGAGTAAATATGCATGCCTTTACGGTGTCGAAAATGCACTTCTCCAACTGGAGCGGATTTCCCTCTTTTGTTTTAAGAGTGTAGGAATTTGATATAATTTCTGAATCTTATTTTCAAGTACCGCTCTTGCATTAATTTTTATATAGAGGTATAAAACTTGCAACAAGCAGTAAGTCCGGTTCTAAATAACGTTCGTAAAAATAGTATAATGTAGTTCTAACAAATCAACAAAACCTTAACCTATCAAAAATTCACTACAGTTATACACATGAAACTAATAAACTTCCGCACAAGTAAAAGTAATATATAGCATACACTCATTAAACACGCATTGACATACAAGCTTAAACACTTTAATTAAAAATCAATTAATGATATTACGCATTTTCTGAATTTCAAACTTGCCCATTCAAAATGATAACGCTTTGAAATAAAGACGGGAAATTTTTCCTCTTTCGATATGCGAATAGATTTTTAATGTAAACAAAATAATATTTCAATTTCGATTTCTGAAATATTTGATAAATAAATAGATTTGTGCAAAGAAAGGAACATTTTTGCTCTTTGAAAAATTGCACTGCAAACTTGAGTGAACATCAATAAACTATAGGACTATGGAGTTTTATTAAATTCAAAAACTAAAAATGAATGATAAATATTATTTTTCAATACATTTGAAATCTTTCATATTTCGTTTAGTGCATAATATTTATTTATAATACTTTGATTGACTATTAAAAGATTGAAGGACTCTGGAAAAGAAGTTTAAATTAACATAATAACTAATAAACTTGTAATAAGTAAATACTAAGTAATGCTAATTAATTTAAGCGAAAAATGGTAATATTGTCGCTTGTATCTATTTTTTTAATAACAGCAGAATTTAAACAAATTCTTTTGAAATTTATTCATTACTTTATTAATTTCATTTATAACAATTATCAAAACGAGAAGCTAGCCAAAAAGTTATAATTTAAGTTTTTAATAATTACATTTAGTTTCAAAACTTGGTCTGGACGCATTCTCAGACAAAAATGAATATTTTATCTTTACGTTAAAAAAATTGATCTGAACTTACTTTAATAAACCTCAACAAACCTTATTGAATAATTGAATGAAATAAACTAAGTTATTCTATTTTGTTTGATAGAGATATCATCGTTAAAGCAGTGCTTGATCGTTGGGACGAGCTTGAGTCAGAATATGTTAATTAATTTTATATTTTTAATAAATAAAATTTAATTAAGCTTGATAAGATGAAAAAAAAACAGAATCATTTAGTTGGTATTTTTTAATCAATCATCTATTATAAATTGAAAAGAAAATCTTATTTTTTTTTAACTTCTTGTGATTAGTCAATAATTTCTTTCATTAAATGAATTAAATATACCTAGTTTTTAATTAAAGGGGAATTACCGCTCTGGATCGCGGGTCTCCAAAGCGAAGTGCATCAGTGTTAATCCAATGGAGAAAAAAATATTTTCACTGCCACATTTCTCCGGCTGTATTGAATATTTTTACAAACGGATTTTTTGTGGGATAAATGTAGCTGACTTACAGGTCCCGATAATCCCACTTTTTGAAATTGGTTCGAATTTGTTTTTAAATTTTGAATAAATAATTTCACAAAAAGTATTTGAACAATTTAAAAAAAGTTGGATTATAGAGATCTGTAAGTTATCTAATCTATCCATCATTTATTGTTTAAAAAAAACCCGTTTGTAAAAATATTTCATACAGCCTCAGAAATGTGGCAGAGAAAATAATTTTTTTCTATTGGATTAACACTGAGGCCCTTAAGTTTGGAGACCCCCAATCCAGCCCGCCCGTTCCCCTTTAAGGGGTCTAAGGAGTCTTAAAAATGTGCAAAGAAGGAACTACAAAGCAAAGTTTGATCTTTCATGTAATTTTTTAACTACTCAATATACAAGTATAATTTTTTTATATGTAATTCTACAAGATTTATTTAATATGAAACAAATTTTAAAATTTATGAAACTTTAACCAAAACTAAAATAAATGATATTAAACATAAAGCTATTTGAACACATTGTGATTAGGCTTGCGCGGCAAATTGTGAGGTCAAAATTGAAGACATGACGAAGAAAATGACTTTATATTGTACAAATATGTACAAACAAAGACTTATACCTAAATTCTCAGCTCAATTTTAATTAGAAATTATTTTAAGAACTTTTTTCTAAAAAAATTTATAAAATTTTTTGAATTTTGATTTTAAAAATTTTTTAAAAATTATTTCTAATTAAAATTGAGCTGAGAATTTAGGTATAAGTTCTAGTTTGTACATATTTGTACAACATAAAGTCATTTTCTTGGCCATGTCTTCAATTTTGACCTCACAATTTGCCGCGCAAGCCTAATCACAATGTGTTCAAATAGCTTTATGTTTAATATCATTTATTTTAGTTTTGGCTAAAGTTTCATAAATTTTAAAATTTGTTTCATATTAAATAAATCTTGTAGAATTGCATATAAAAAAATTATACTTGTATATTAAGTAGTTAAAAAATTACATGAAAGATCAAACTATGCTTTGTAGTTCCTTCTTTGCACATTTTTAAGACTCCTTAGACCCCTTAAATAGTTAGAGTTAAGGCGTTTTATTTGCTTTTTTCACTTGCATCATATTTAAAAAATGTTTGGTTTATACAAACAATAACTTCTTAAATCATATTTATCTATTTCTTTTTCTCACCACTATGAGCTTTTTATTTTGTGGGAAAGTATTTTGTTTGAAAAAAAAAATGTTTTTACCATTTTATGGGAACTTGAATCAAATATTTTTTCCCTAAATTATTGCTACAAAAGTTAAGAAAAAGTTTTAAAACAGATTTTGAAAAAAGTTAGATAAAGTAATTTCGAGATAATTGGCGAGTAAACTTTGCTATAAAATGTGATTTTTAGGCTTAAACGAAAAGTAAGAAGAAAAACTATAAATTGTACGGTGTCATTACCGAATTCTAATGATATTTCGTCAAGGATTGCCTAGGTAGTTAAGAATTCGTTCGTTATAAGTACTGTTATTGCTTGATTTTTATTGGTTTTAATGACACTCCAAAGAACTGGGTTTAGTTTCAATAGAGTGTGTTTATCTAAACTAACTACATTATCACATATATTTCTTCAGTGTTTCGATATAAAGTTTAATTGCCCATTAAAGATAAAAAGAGTAAAAACTTACCCAAATAAAACTCTTTAACTACATAGACATTCATTACAACTAATTCTATTCACTTTAGTTTATTTAGTTTATGAAATTCTTTTTTAAAAAAAATTTGAAATTGCATATCAATTTTTTATTTTTAAATATGTAGCAACTAATAAAAATTACTGTCTAAAAAAAACTCCTTACACTACTTATCGATTTAAATTCTGCCGTATAATTTAAAGGTCTTAAAAAATATTTCTTTAAAAAAGAAGAAATTCCCAAATACGAGTCGTTTATATTCATTCAAACTTTTCTTCTGTATTTAAGTGTATTCAGTCTATTTTAAGCTCAATTACAATCCGTTTGAACTCCTCCTGCGTCCAAAATTGCAACTAAATCCTCAAAAGAGATTATTGGATATCCTTGAAGCATAAAATAAGGATAAAATCCATCGGTTTACTTAGATTTCAACAAAAGAAATAAATAATTGCCATTTAATGCTTCGATCAAAGATGATTCGCGTTATACCTGCTCCTGTTTGCCATGTTAGTAATAAAAAGTTGTGTATGGCCTTCTATGGAAGTTTGGTTTTGAAAATAAGAATATGAGGTACTGTTTGTTTGTACTTTTTTTAAACTTTTGGTTTGTTTGTAAACAAATGTTTATTGTCTGTATTCTAAATTGACGTTTAAATGACGAATTTATACATTAAATATATTTTCGGCTAACTCTATCGAGTTGAATAACTTTGTGGTTGGTCTCACCATAATAATGAAGCAGCCGATCAACACCTGCTAATTAGACTGTGGGGTGTACACTCTTAAAACAAAAGAGTGAAATCCACTCCAGTTGGAGAAGTGCATTTTCGACACCCTAAAGGCATGCATATTTTCTCAGACTGAGTTAAAATCACTCGTTTGGAGTGATCCTGTCGGAGGTTTAACATACAAAGGATCCACTCCAAAAGGAGAAGTGCATTTTCCAGTCTGGAGGAGTGAAATGAACTCAGACTAAGGTAAATTGGGAGTGTTTGTTTTAAGAGTGTAATGTTTCGTCATATTTTCGGTATTAGGTTGGACTATTTTTCGGCAGTTGAAAACAAAAACCTGAGAAATGGTTACTAAAATGTAGCGAAATATTTCACTACGCAGTCGTTGTAGCTGCTAGGAACTATATCTTTCGTGAAACCAAGTGAAAAACTTTTTTACAATCTATCACGTACGGCTCAAACGGGCAGTGCTAAAATATTTTATTTTCAGTAAGAAAACAATAAAAAATTAATGAATGAAGATAAGATTTTTTTCCGTCTATTGATTCGTGTTAGTTGGTAATGAACAAACAACAAGGCTTCAAAGTTGTAAAAGGATTTGAATTAATTTGGAAAACGCAAAGTAGCAGCTAACTCAAAACTGGACGGCGAAAAACGAATAGGAAGGCAGCTAAATTGCAAAATGCTTAACTGGTACATATCTTTAGAGATTGAAATATTCGAAGAGATAAAAATTAGATTTTTTTATCCCCAAATATTCAAATCCGTAATTTCAAAAACATTTTATCCCTTAATATTAAGTGGATTTGTGTGTGTCAACCAAATATAACTTATTAAGATTACATAAATTAAACTTGCAAGTGGAAATTAACAATGTGTAAAATAGAGATATAACAGTAATGCAAAGTGTACAAAACATATTTCGGATTTATTTCGGCATTCTATTGAGTAACTGATATTAAACTTTAAAGTATATGCTTATTCTATTCAAAGACAAAAATATGTAAATCTCTTTAGAACTTAAATACAAGTTACAATTTTATCGAACCAAGCTGACGAATGGCATTTTTTCCCGTAATTTTTTATTTTCCTTAAAGTTTTTCAGGCCGAACAAATTGAGTATTTATGAAACTCTCTCTTTTCAAGATGATAAATTGAGTTTTAAAGTCATAATACTGGACTGTTTTTGAAAAGAAATTGTCTGATTATTTTTCAATGCCGTGTTGTTTACGGAGAATTAGGATTCAGTTTTAGTAAAGATATTTGATACATTTATTTATGTATTATCGATTTGTTACACGATAAATCTTTTTATAAAAGCAGTAAAAAATAATATTCAACATTAAATAAACATTATACATTATTATGATCTTTCTCCAATGCCTTGTTTGTTTTCCGAGAATTAGGATTAAGTTTTAGTAAAGTTATTTGATGCATTTTATTTGACGTATTATCGATTTATTAAGATAAATCTTTTTAAAAACGAAGCAAAAAAATAATATTCAACATTAAATAAACATTATACTTTATAATAAAAAAAGTGTTTTATATTCCTCAAAATTAATAATTCTGTAAGTAGAACACGAATGGTTAAAACTATTTTAAATGGGTTTTATTTACACGAAATTTTTGCCGATTTTCAATTTTTTTAATGCTAAGGGGGTTAATGACAAGGGAGAGAGAACATGGCATCACGTGGTAAAAAATTGTACTTGAGTGGCTTAGTAAAAAAATACTAATAATATACATTAAAAAAATACTAAAATTTACCCCACAAAGCAAAATATTCTAACTTAATATTTCCTTAAGCTGGATAGAAATAGATGAGAAAATTAAGCATGAGTTTTAAATCAAATATTTGCCTTTTGTTAAATTTTGTTTATGTTCAAAAATTAGTGGATGGTGGAGGAAAATGGCATCGCGGAGTAATATGAGGTACTTAAGCTGCTGACTCCTTAAATACGGCCCGGATGGCCGAGTGGCTTGGGCCATTACGCTAGCAGCCTGTGCGGTGTAAAGGGTGCGGGTTCGATTCTCGCATACTCCCTCGTGTACTTCCTTTCTCTGTGACAGTAAAAATTCATTCTGTGTATGTCTTACTTGACGAAAGCTTATAAACGGGTCTCTGATCAAGCACACAAGTCGGAATATATATGTACCTACCCTACCCTCCTTAAATAATGATAACCTAACGGACAAGGTCATTTTCAGAGTATACTCGATAACCTATAGAATAGGCTGTAAATAAGATAACCCTAAGGTAATGTACACTGTAAATATAAGCTATTTTTACAGAGAGAAGGAATGAAAGCTGCTATAAACTATTGTATCCTGAAACAAGCCAATGGATATTCTTAAGTATACCCAGAGTGAAGGCGGGAATTGAACCCGCACCCGTTACAGCGCACAGACTGCTAGTGTTATGGTCTGAGATCCAAGCCACTCGGCCATCCGGGACCGTAAAAGACGTTTTCTCTTCTTCAAAAATTACACCAAAAATTGAAATAAATTGGTTTTCAAGTTTGGTATTTAAACATTTTCAACATTGCTACACATTTTCTATTTATAAAAATTTACAAAGGTGAAAGTGGTACAAAGAAGATTTTCGAGGAAACCTTATTTCTTTTGTACTAAAATTTAATTCAAGTAATAACAATGATGTAAAATAAGCTTTTATGAAAAATGATTCCTTCCTAATACATTTCATATATCATTTTAGTATAATTAGAAAATTTATTAACTTTTAATTGTTATTTATCCCATTTTACCACACCCTTCCCTGCAATTAAAAAATATTTTTAATGTTAATTAAATATGATGTAACATTACATATTTGTAATTTATTATATACCACAATAACTATTTAATCGCGTCATTTTATTTTACAAGCGTTAATGAAACCATTGTCCAAACAATCCAAAAGCCTATGAAAAGTAACACAGTAAAAGTAAAGCGCAATTGTTCTCAAAATTAATTTATTTTTTAAGCAGAAAAGTAGCTTACATTATAAATATAAACTAAAAAAAATACACTAAATAACGTTTTCTAAACAAACCCCCAAAAAACTTCTAAAGTTTTAAAAATTTTATAACGTAATAACTTCATACCACAAAACACATGTTTTGTTTTAAAAAAGATAATACAAAAATATAAAATTCCGTAAAAATAGTTTCAAAACTTTTTGAACAAAAAACTGAAGTAAAATCTGAGCTTTTACCTTAATATCTCCAACACTTTTCAACCTAAAGAACTTGGGGAAAAAATAAAGTATCTCAAAGAAAATTCTGAGAAGATACATAAAGGCAATTTTATGGTAAAAGATTATGTCTTAAAGTGAAATATGATCAATTTTTGAAAGTGAAGCGGGCATTATTGAAACTATTCTTTCGCTGTCCTTTCTATCGGAAATCTATAGTAAAATTGATCTGTGAAATAATCCAAAACTTGATATTTTCCACCAGTTTTCAAATTAAGGGAAATAGTTTGATTTTGTAAGTTCCTTATTCAAATTTCAATAAATAATTTATAAACAGATATTCAATTGAAGTAATTGAATTAAATATGTGGGTGCGTAATTACTTGAAAGTTTTAAAACTATTTTTAATCAAATATTAAATTTGATTGTAGAACTATATATATGAGGTTATATTTACTGGAATGTTTTAACATTAATTTTAATAAAATATAAAATTAGCAACAATTATTAAGAAAAATACATTTTATAGATTGCGCAATAACAAATTGAATTTTGTTATATAAATTTGTGACGTTTTGAATTAATGGAGCAACAAATTAAAATAATCTGCCACTTAGATTTTCTTCTATAGATTGTATAACTATAAAATTAAAACTCTTGCATAAATTAATAAAGTAGAGCAACAATATAAAATAATGTATAACAATTAAATTTAAACTCTTGTATAAATTAATGAAGCTCTATATTAATGGAGCAACAATATAAAATAATCAACTATTACTTGGAAAAAATACGTTGTTGTGAATTTTATAACAATAAAATTTAAATTCATTTCACATAAATTAATAAATTTCTGGATTAGTGGAGCATAAATATAAAATAATCAACGATTATTTAGAAAAAAATTTTTTATAATTGTGTGGAAAAAAATATCATTGGTCCAAAAATATTTCACGCGCATTTATATCTTTAAATAAAAGCAGGTCTATAAATATCTGGATTTTGTTAATGAATGTAAGAGTGAAAAAAAGTCTTTTTCACTGATTTTGGGTGAAAAAAAGTACTTTTTTTTCACTGTTTCAAAAAGTCTAACTTTTCGCACGCATCTGATCTTAAAATTATAATGTAAAAGTCGGATTTTTATCACGCAATTATAAAAAATAATTTCATGGATTGCGTAACAATGAATTTGATGCTTTTTTCTATAAATTAATGAAGTTCTGGATTAATGGAACAACAATATAAAATAATCAATTATTTAAAAAAAATACTTTTTGTAGATGGAATAACAATAAAATTGAAACTCGCTATTTGTGCATAATTTAATGAAGTTTTTTTTTGTTAATGGACAATATACGGTTGAAACTCCATCAGTCAATAATGTTGGCCGGTGAAGTCAAATTAAAATGCATCATTAGAATTTTTATACGATATTGTAAACTGACTTCATTGGAAAAGAATTTTCTCATATATGAGACTTTTGATTCTACTGTAGTGTAAAGTCACTCCCTATTTCATTGCTAGATAACTTATTTGTCAAAAAAATATTTAACTAATAGTTTAGTCTTTATTAATTTTTTAAATAGGAAACTTGTTTTACAGATACTTGAACTAAGGGGGTGGAGATATCACATTTGAACAATTTGAATCATCTATAATTCAATTTTCAACTATACGTATATCGAAATTTATAAAAGTGAAATCATATTGATCTCAAAAATATTAATTCAATTCGGAATCATTTTGAGAGAAAACTTATTTTGTTTAAAAAATATTTGTTTCTTAATACTACTTGCTACAAAACGAAATGTGGAAAAACGCTTGCAAACGTTTTATAGCCCTCAAAAATATTTTTTCAATCCGGAGTCATTTTAAGACCACATTTTTTTTACATCAGAATTTTTTTTCTCAATACCACTTCCTAGAAAATGAAATCTGCAAAAACATTTTCAGAAAAGAAATAACCTTAATTTATAACAGAGATCTTCTAAAAAGATCCCGAATAACCTGTCTGTATAGAAAAGTATGTTGCACGTCCGGATCAATTTCATTTAGAACTGAATCACATAGCCTTGGATGAGGGCCAAGATACGACTGGAGATTTTTCTCATGAGTTAAATAAACCAGTACCACCTTTTCTGGGAATAGATAAAAAAAAGAGACATAAAAAAATAGCTGTCGATGTTTTCTTAATGTTACTCTGGTAATTTTCATCTTAAATTACAAAAAGTAGATAATTAAATTGCAAAAAAGTTAATACAGAACTTTGAGATTTAAAAAAAAATGGGAATGAAAAATTCGGAGTAGGATCACATGCACTAACATTTTTAAGGTAACTTTATCGATGTAATTATCTACTACATGGATTAAAAAAGGATGTTTTAATCTCTTTATCAATAGAAAAAACTTAATTCCAAAAAATTAACAATCTAATTTCTTTTAAATACCTTAAAGAAAAGTTTTTTTTAAAAATCGTAATTCATGGGTATCGAAACTTTCTGGAATTTTTCTCAATTTTTTTCAGATTTTAATTAAGTTCCTTTTACTTCATTTAAAAATAAGCATCACAAACCCTTTATTTAATAACACATGATAGATATAGAGTCTATAATGATATAATTATATTACTAAAGGTGTTACAATATGCATGTATGGTATGTAAATATATATTCCAGCTTGTGTGCTTGTTCAGAGAACCGCTTATAAGCTTTCGTCAAGTAGGACAGACACAGAAAGAGTTTTTACAAGCACAAGAGACACACAAAGAAAGGACAATACAAACATATAGACAAATAACCACATTTATTGACGGTCACAAACATCCATGTCTGACCGGGATTCGAACCCGACCCCAGCAGCTCCAAAGGCTAGCATCCTAACGATAGCGCCACCGGGGCGAATGCAATGTGTTATTAGACTATTCAATATATTTTATAGTTTAAATCTATACATGGACGGTTCCAAATACAAGTGAAACGAGTCCACTTTTTTGTCGATTTCGAGTTAACAGCGCAATTGCATGCATTATCTATATGTAGAATTTCAGTGCAATGATGAAAAAATTGCTAGTTCAGTTAGTATACACTAAGCAACACAATTAAAAAATGCTTTTGATTGCTACTGCCTAGCAGCTTCAATTTTCAAGTCTGTAGCACAAAGAAGCATTTTATGGACTTGGTTATTCTTTCAAAGTCATTTTTATGTACAAATGTGTTGGTGCCCTTTAAGATTACTTTTAGTTGGTCTATTATGGCGTTGCAGAAATACGGTTCATTTATTGCAATCAGTCGTATGTTGATACAATCCTGCCACATGAACGAACATGGCGCTTTTCTTATGACACTTTAAGAGTATCTAGCTTTCTGAAGCGATCAGCATATTTCAATAGAGCTTGGGTCGCCTCATAAGTATAGTGTGTTTTGTATTTTAGAGATCTATACCTTACGTTTTAGGGGCACCGGACCCCCAAAGATATTCCAATAATGCCATTTGAGTGTCTTTAGAGTTATTTTAAAATATGAAATCTTAGCTTTACAACAATATCTTATAATAACAAGTTTTAGTACTAGAAGTATTTTTAATATATTTTTGAAAATATGTTGCTAAATTCATTCATTCATGCTTTATAGGAAAGAAGTAACCATTTTTTACTTTAAACGCTTTTATCTCAAAACTAACTTTTTCAATGTGGAGGTACCTTTTTCTCAGAATCTACTATAAGTATCATCCTGAATTTTTTTATACGTATTTAAGGAGTTAGTTTCTAAAACCCGCTCTAGGGATTGAAGTATAACTATCTTACTTTTTTTCTTTTTAATATTTTTGATGTTTTTAGGTAAAAAAATATGTAGTTTAACTTGTATAAATATATTTTAAAAACTGAAAAATAATTTTAAAAAAGCCTCTAGCAAAGTATAGTTAAACATTTATTTAATCAATAGTAAAAATTTCAATTAAAAATATCAAATAGATTCTGAGAAAAAGGTACAAAAATGGTCCTTTTAACATGGTCTGCAAAGGTGGGCTCCGGTCCCCCATAATGTGTCTCCGGTTTCCCTTAATGTGTCTAAAATGAGTTTTGTTAATGATTATGTTCTGTAAGCCCCATTTTCTAACTATGGGTGCGCTTATTTCTGTAAAAATGCACTTAATTCCAAAATTTGCCGGAGTAGAGATACCCTTACATAAAGGTTAATAAAAACTTATAATTCATTGCAAACATATATTTCATGTTCCACTTGTCCAAAAATGTGTTTTCGAGGCACCTTTCCTTCACTGTAGCAATTTGTTAAGTTAAAACGCATCCATGTCAAATACTGGCATAAAATGATTTTTATAAAAAGAAAATTGATACTGCGTTCCGCACAAGTTTTGTAATTCAGTACAAAATTCAAAATATTAAAAACATTTTTTTTAATTAACTTCGAGGTTCAGGAAATGATTGTAAAACTTTGTTAAGGGGTAATGTTTGCGAGCTTAATTTAAAACAAACATTAACAAAATTTATTATTTTTAGCTATTGTGTTGATTACGTAAACTTGTCTTGGGGGGGGGGGGATTACGTCTTGATAAACGTACGTTAAAGTAGAATGCTCAGAAATGTTCAACAAAAACTTATTTATCAAAAGTTGGCAGCTCATACATTTCTTAATTTGTTAAGGGGACACGGTACCACTTTCAAAAAATCTTTAATTTTGACATATTCACTATAAAATTAATGTTTTATTAGTTGAATACGCGTATTTTGAAACAACATATGACAAAAAAAATTAATTTTATTATTTAAGTTTTTTAAAAAATATATATATTGAATTTTTTCCAATGCTAAGGCTTATTTAAAATACAAATATTTTAACCCAATTGTTTTCTCATGTACTTTAAACTCTTTTACATAGGGTCATATGGGGGAATTATGGGTCAAAAAATCACAACATCCAAATTTTTTCTAAAGTTTGAAAGATAAGAAGATTCAATTTTGCATGGAGTAAGCTTAAATAATGTAGAATTTCTTTAAATAATCACTTTACATAAAATTTAACTATTATTACTTTTATTTTAATTATTGAGTGACCAGGAATTACCCCGGGTTTGGGTAATTATGGATCACCCATTTTTTTTTATCGTAATGCATGTCAAAAGTAGATTAATATTCCGAATTATATCATTTTTAGCACATAAAAAGATTGTTTTAGCACACAAAAATAATGAAAGTGAAACTTGGCATATTTTTTTAGGCCAAGTTAGAATTCTCTATGCATCTTTCCTCATACATGTATAATGAACCATCAAAAGAACTCTATTTTGACAAAAAAAATTCAATGGACACTATTACAGCAATCCAAACTGAATTATATCGCACAAATAAATATTCTTTCAAAAGTTTTTATTTTAAATATAGTTTCTCGTAAGTTTAACGCAATGGCAACAATGACAACAAAAATATTGAATAAAAATAGAATTTTCATGCTATTTCAATGTAGATTAATTTTTTTGTTATTTAAATTATAAATAAACTTCTAATTTGAATTTTTTAATGAAATTTGGAAAGCAGCCTAATCTGATTTTTTTCCTCAAAATGACGTATACCACTTAGCCTAAAAAACATACAAAATCAAAAAATATCACTGACCCAGAATTACCCCAGTGACCAAGAATTACCCCAGTAAACTAGGGGAAAAATCACTATACCTTTAAAACTATTTTAAAAAATAATAATGAAAAAATTTATAAAGGAATGAAAAGTTTAGACCTTTTCCTATTGAAAAATAGCACCAACAAAATAGTTAGTTCAAATATGTTTCTCGAGTATGGATCTTAAAAAAAATCATGTTTTTCAAAGACAATCTTTTTTAAAGATGCTTTTATAGTAGGGTAAAAAGTATTTTTTTCTATTATTTGCTGCAGAGTTACATTGTTTGTGAGCTTGATATAAGAGAATAGAATGTATAAGGATGATTTGGCATGATTTTTTTTTCTAAAAACCATTTTTAATTCTTAAAACTTAGTGATCATTATTTACCCCGGAAAGAGAGTGACCCATAATTCTCCCATGTGACCCTAAGAATTGGGATCCAAATTTGAATTGTATTCAGTAGTTGTTTCAAAAATAATATTTATCTAGAAAATCCCAAATTATTTCAGCACATCTGAAAAATTTCAACTTAAGTATTTTTTTAATAAAAAAAGTATTACCTTTGAAAACAATTTTAATGCCAATTCTTAACGTTAACATATTTGACACACAAAATTTCATACAAAATTCCATAGACTTTGATAAATAATTAAAAAAAAAAAGCCTTAGCGTTTTGAAAAACTTGCCATCAAGGAAAAATGAACACAGGGAAAAAAAATTTAAAGTTTTCATTCGTTAGCAATTTTATCCTACATTTCCGAATAAAAAGTGAAATAACTTTTTTAAAAAAATATTGCTACAGTTTTAAAACTTGGTAGACTTATTTAGAAGATTCCAAACTTTAATTTTAGAAAATAAAAAAAATCGCAATTTTTGCCGTTTTTGAGGTACTGTGTTTACTAAACAAATATTTTCAGGCAATTTTGTCAGGTCAAATTTTGTAACACATTAATTGACACGAAAAATGAAATTTAATAACTAAAGTTAACGTTTTTTGAGAAAAGAAGGTGTTAACGGTATTCACAAATGGATCTTTAATGAGTTAAAGCTTAAACCCCTTTTATTACCCTTCAAATTAGGTTTACTAAAGTCTGGTAAATCCAGATCTGGAAAAGGCAACTGGAACTTAATCACCCCTAAACACTATAGAACACAATACCAGAGTTCTTTTGCACAAAGTATGTCTAAGAAAGATGTCCATAAAACTTTCCCGAAAAAGTTTCTCTGCGAACTGTACTTGGAACATAAAAAGTAGCTAACAAAAAAAAGATAAAAGTGGCTACAGAAATAGGACTCCCTTTGAAAAAGTGTGACTGCTGCCTCCAATAGCCGAAAATAAGAAAAATTACTAAAAGAAAGAACTCCGCCATTGAGGTAAAATCCGATTTCAGTTAAAGGAATTAAAGTTGGTCAATTCCTTGATCTTATTCTTTCTTATCACTATATAACTATTAGTTTTTCATACAACCTGGAAAAAGTAATTTGTCACTAAAAACATATTATGTTAAGAGGGATTGTCAGTCCCATAGAGCTAATGCATTTGTTTTTGGATTATAACTTCCGCAGAAGTATTGCTTGGCCATAGCCGCTTTTCCCCTGGTATGGGAATTAACATATCATCGAAATGAAAGAAATTTGAAACGGAAATGCTATCTATTTATTTAATTATATATTTTTGAAGTTTTAAAATGCCAAAAATATATAATTAAAATAATGCATAGACAAGAAATTTAAAAGTCAAAAAACACATTCCCAAAATGTTGATCGTGAATATCGGTAAAAAGAACAAAATCTCTCTCCAAATAATATAGTTTGCATTATTTAAATTAAAAAGTTTAAACATATTGCTTAATAGCACTTTCCTAATAACGCTATTCACAAATATCTGTTAGCAAACAATAATAGAATTATCCTAATCAGATACTTCCAAAATAAAAACGTAAATACGCTTATCACCTAATCACCTATTATATAATCTGTTTAAATAAAAAATTGAACGTTTACGGCTTTCCAAACTTTCCAAAAATCTTTGTTTATTAAAACTTAGAAATGTAATTATCTCTTAAGATACTTAATAACGAATTGCCGATAGAACAATGGGGTATTAAAGGCGTAATTTTTTAGACCTTTCATTAAAAAAATTTATAATTGGGAAAATGCCTTAAGGCTATTTATTATTTGCCTCGATAATTATTAAAAAGAACCTATTTCCCGAAAAGATTTACTTATCTTGTTAATATTTTATAGTTTATAGAACATTTTTTTTTTATTCTTGGAAAACTTAAGAAAGTATTTTTTTTTAAGGTAGATAGTAGATAAAAACTATTGTCTTATTTCTTAACTTAAAAAAAAATTCTAGAGCTTGACGTAAAACTATAACTATTTTAGTTTAAAATGCTTAAATAATTAACTTGACATAACTGTGCGCTAATTTTTGTCACTAGGTAAGTATCTTAATGGAAAAAATAGATTAAAAATAGAACTATAATAGAAAATTATAGAATAATAAAAAACTCAAAATAAAAAGTATTTTTAAAAGCATTTAGATACCAAAATTCGTAGGTTGTAAGTCAACCGACTATCATCCAATTAGTAACAATAATACGTTAATATTTGATACTCTATTTTATTCATATCAGTTACTGAAAAATTTTAATATATTATAAACTTTGCAATGTAATGGTTTCCGACTGCCTATTTCTAGCCTCATTTCAGAGCTGTAACACAGCCAATAACGTTAACGCCTCGTAATTAAGAACCCATTTTACAAAATTTAAAAACGTTGAATGTATAATTTTCAATGATAAAATAGTTCAGTTTCTCTATTTACACTGTAAAACTCTGGTGTAACTTTTCTCCAGCTTCAAGAGGTGAATCTCTGAAGTAATGTTCACATGCAGGGAGTTTACTCCGTAAAATCAAAGGTTGTGTCACTGCTGCATCAATTTCACGGAGTTACATTGAATTATGGAATAACCTTACACCGCAGAATATGTTACACACTTGTTTATTGTTACTCCGTAAATTTCATGTAACGTTACTCCATAGCAGCAGAAGAAGCTTGGCTTACATGTTACGGAGGAACGTTAAGTAGCTCGGTTTTTTACAATGTAGGTTGATGTGCAGATAAAGGTACAATGTAATCAGATTATATCATTTAAATTTTACAGCCCCATTACCATTTTGTATGCAATAAACTATACTGATTAACTTAATTGCTTTAATTACTGAAACTTTCATCTAAGTATTATAGTACATATAATTGATAGTAATCGATATTTAGGTACAATACGCAACATTAGGATTTGCTGTTCTAGTGTAATTGTCTTTGCGAATCCCTTAAGTCGTACAAATAGATCCAGTATCTTAATCGAGTCAGTATATAAAAAGATGCAAAGACAAGGATATTGAACAAATAATACCTTGATATCTTTCCACTGTTTCGTAATGAACTATAGTACTCAATTTTAAATATATTCTCCGTTATTTCTGTTTGAAAGAATTAAGAAAAATTAAAGTAGGTTATTTACATGGTGGTGCATTTAAACACGTTTTTTCGTAACTCCTTTTAACTTTCGCGTTATTTCTATAAAACTTTCACAATTATTATTTTTTAACGACTTTCGAGACTTGTTACTTTGGGGTAATGAAATATTATTTTTTGTCACCAATTCAATGATAGTGTTGCATTTTATTTTGATGATGTCTGTTGGTTAAGGCTACTATTAGAAATAAACAATTTATGAATATTGCCAATAGATTCTTAGAAATTGTCAGTGTCCCAAGGTATAAGCGTCCCAAGATACAACACTCTCCCCTATATAATACATCATTTGGATAAAGTAATTTAAATATTAAATTATGTGATAGTGAGTTGGACTAATCCCCACCTTGTCTAGTAGAGCTAGACCAGATCCATGAGTTTAAAAGTTCCCAAAAAATAAACCAAAAGCAGGTGTGGGCTCTTCACAGCCTCTTCGCGTGAGAACCCCTTCTTTGAGACGTCAAAATGTTTTTTTACAGCCATGTCTCATTTTAAGAACCATTTTAATCATTTAAATAGAAGAACCTAGAGTTTGGGCACAGTATGGTCCTTGATGTCCTTGCAACATTAAACCAAAACATCTATCCATCCCTCTATAATTCTTCGATAAGTAACAACATTCTATAATGACAATAAAAAAATGAAATAAATAAAATGACAATGAATGCGCCTTCTAGAAGGGAGGACATAGAAATAGCCTTTATAGCCCGTTACCCTACTCGCAAGTGACACAGTCACTTCTGGCGAGTAGGGTAACGGGAGAGACACACAAAGAAAGGATGACACAAATAACATCATTTATTGACAAACACAAACATCCATGTCTTACCGGGATTCGAGCCCGAACCCAAGCTCCAAAGGCTAGATCCTTAATTGTTGTGCTGCCGGGTCAGCTACTTAATACAATACTTCGACAGGGGTAGGGTAGGGTTGGTGCATATATATTCCGGCTTGTGTGCTTGATCAGAGACCCGCTTATAAACCTTCGTCAAGTAAAACAGACACAGAAAGAATTTTTACTGTCACAGAGAGAGAAATCACACCCAGGGCAAAGGTGGGAATCGAACCCGCACCCGGTACAGTGCGCAGACTCTTAGCGAAAGGCAGCATTCTTAACCACTCGGCCATCCGTACCCCCATTACTTCGACAACTAACAACTGTTTTCTAAAAAAGCACCCCAATTGTCTCATACAGAAATGCAATTTTCCGGGTAAAAGAGTTCTTTGATGCCACTTCTTACCAGATGGGCCAGTTAATCTTCCAAGGCTAATGGCGACCATAAAAAGACAATGCGGGATCAGGACCAGCCAACTAAAGAACACCAGGCAATGATCTGGTGGTAGGCAATTTGAGCAGAGATGTCGCCCTAATGTTGTTTTGTGTTAACTGTGTTGCGATACTTGGTTTTTCATTAATTGCAATCGAGTATGATTTTTACTATTAAATTAGTATTTTTAAAAATTAGTATTTTCTAATTTATTGGGTATTAATTTACCCGTATTACTACTTATCTAACAAGACTTAACTTCGCTGTGGTGATGTCGCATATTTTTTTTATCTGAACAAGGTAAAGAACACCAGGCAATGATCTGGTGGTAGGCAATTTGGGCTGAATGTCGCCCTAATGTTGTTTTGTGTTGCGATACTTAGTTTTTCATTAATTGCCAATCGAGGATAATTTTTACTATAAAATTAGTATTTCCTAATTTATTGGGGATTAATTTACTTGTATTACTACTTATTTAACAAGACTTAACTTCGCTGTAGTGATGTCGCTTATTTATTTTTTTAAATCTGAGCAATGTAACTAATTCTATATACCTGTATGTTGTATCTAATAGAATAAATAATACATATTTAACTTTAAACTTAATATATATTATAACTTCACTGCAACGATGAAGCTTTTTCTTTTACCTCAACAACTTTTTGGATGGTTTTATTGAAGACTAGCCGATAGTTAAGGAGTTAAAAGTAATTCCTAGTACCCATGTTAGTGTTTACGCAGCTCTACTATATTACCCGCGTTAAAGCTCTAAAGAGCAACCTCTGGAATATAAAACATGTTACCAACTTCTTATTATGCCCCATGCAACAAGAATACAGTCTTTCAATTCATATCGCCCCTACACAGGGACCTTTTCTAACGACCAAATCATTAAAAGGCCGCCATCTGTTGTCCATGATTGCTCCTGTTTCGTCGCAAGTGTGCATCTATGGCCCATACAGATGAGGACGTATAAATGAATAAGCAGAAGTGGCCGCAGTGTAGCCTGTCGATATGTCTGATAATGATGACAAAGAAAATAACGGCATTGTTAGTTTGTACCAGATAATGGTTAGGTTAGGTTTGAACTATCGTCGCACTACACGAGGGCTATTGGCGACGGGTGTAGTATTTTAGAACCACAGTCAAGTGACGAGCCGACACCTGAATAGGCACCCAACGCAACCGTTAAGGGCGACATCGTACGCAGCATAAGGACTTTGAAGGATATTTAACGTGCACTCCCTTACACGGGGTATTATTCGTCGGACATTTTTGGCTGCACGGGCAGTTTATAGGTCCGTAGTTATTTTGGCGATGCCCGGAACCTGGGACCTTTCGCATGCTAGGCGAGTGCCTAACCGACTGGGCTCCCCAGCCCCCACCCTAGAATGGACTAAAATGGCATGTTTTTGGAAGTTTCTAATTCCGGCTTAGTCTTTAGCGGCCATTTCGTCTCTTGAATGTTGTTAGAAATGACAAGGCCCGCAGTCAATAGTCCTTCCTCATTTTAGTGCGATGTATATTAGCTTGTTTTAGGTAATGTAACTTCCTCCAGATTGACATGATTTCATTTTAGTTATATTTTTTTAGTTTGAAATATCGTCGCACTAGACCTACACGAGGGCTTTGGTGACGGGCGTCGAATTTTATAACAACAATCAAGTGACGAGCAAACACCTGCCAGATTTCATTCCGACATTTCTTCTATTAGTCCTCCAATTGAAGCTCTGTTCTATGTAATAGGGGCCCGGATGGCCGAGTGGTTTGGGCCATGACGCCAGCAGTCTGAGCGCTGGCGTCAATTCCCATTAAACCAAACGAAACGTAATCAAAAGCCAGATTGTGACCTATGGATCAGAATATGCATTTGAGAAAGAAAATCTCAATTCTTACATCTATATTCTTAGCTATTTTTAATTTGCTTTATAAAGTAGGTCCCAGTATAATTAGCCTTCATGTTGCAAAAAACAGACCCTAGCTTTCGGAACCAAATCAAAAATCGGTAGAAAAATCACACGATAACGTCTTTCGTTATGCAGTTTTGTTTAATTTAACATTTGAATGAAATTTTTACGCTTATTTCAACAACTTATTTGCTTTCAACATTTCAAATTCACTCAAACTTTACCTAAAACCTTGTAATAGGTTACAATGCAATCTTTCATCATGCATTTAATTTTGAAAAATTAAATAATTAAATAAAACGAATTAAATTATTCAGGAATAATGCGATTTTTATTTTTGCTTTTAACAATTAAACAATTCTTGAAGTCAAAATTCCGAGACAGAATCTTAAATTTCTAGTGTTTGTTCATATCATACAAACACACTTTAGTTTAGTATATGCTCTTCAATCCAAAAGTTAGAAAAGCGTTTATGCCAGAGAGCATTAGACAATTAATTTGTTCTGTAGAACTATCTTTGTTACAGAGACAGTCTTATAAACAAGAAACAAACTTTCAGGTAGAAGCGAGATTTTTATTTAGGGCTAAGTATAAGAAAAATATTTGTTAAAACCTTACTTATATGCCTTATTTTAACCACTGAAAAATTTCGAAACGTAGGAACCTATCGAATAGTTATGAGATATTTTTCTTCGCAATATTTTTTCCCCTTGCCTATAAATTTTATACTTCAGGAACTTATAAAAAATGTATGCTTAAAAGAAATGTAAAATTATTAGGATGTTTTGTTAAAAAGCTGTTTCAGGTGCTGTTGCGGACTTTTAGTCTTTCTAAGATTTTTTCTTTGTAGTTTATTATTATCATGGCGAGATAAAAAAAATATTACTATACAAAATATTCCGTAGCGGAATCGATTAAGTAATTGTTAATTTTTGACACGTTCGTTTTTTTTCTTCATCAGGACATTGTTTGTTTCATCATCTTTCTTACTGTCTATAAATCGCATGTTAGTTTACTGCATTCATTTATTTTAAAAAGCAGTCTATCTTATAAGGCTTCAAAGAGATGACAGAGTCAGGTGTTACATCATATAAATCTTCTGATCGTTAGGACCGTTATTTCATGCACCAGTCCTTCTAGTTATGAGCATAAATTTCAAAATTTTATAAATGATGAATTTAGATCGATATTCTACGTTTGGTAATGTTTTAGGGAGATTATGTCTTTAAAAATATACCTAATTCTGCTTTTCGAAACAAATATATGATTTAAAATAATAATTTTAACATTTTTAGAAAAAACAACCAAACACTTTGGCAAAATTTCCAAGCACCTCGAAAGATAAAAGAAATTAATTCAAATCAAAGTTCATCGAAAGCAAAAAAAGCGCAATGTTCGAAAGAAAAAAAAATATTGTAAATTTCAGATCTCAACAAAATAGGGTAGACTGACCAGTGAGTGAACAGGCCCCAGTGAATGAACATTTGGTAAATATAATTAAAAAATAAGGATTGAAAATCATTCCACTAGATGGATTGGCAAGGCTGACTTCCTCACATGTAGTAGGAAGCTATCTGACATATGGTTGGTTGTCCTGGTCATTATATCCTGGTGTTCATTCACTTGCGAACACAGCGCCTTAAACGTTCATTCACTGGTTAGTCTACTACCCTATATTTGAAAAAATTTAAACAAAAACATATATTCCTTCGTTTAAAAGTATATAATAAAAATTTTATCTATCAATGAGAGTTAGCTTGTAAATATTGTAAAATTTAAGAACCTAATAAATTATCGCTGAAAGCATTTAATAAAAAAAACCTTTGTTAAAATAAAAATATAAATTAGAAAAATAGATCTATCGATAACTGTTCTCCAAAAAGAGAATACATACTATTTCTAACACTGTCTGGACAAAGAAAAAAAATCTCGGACTCTGGCATTGTCACCAAGAAATCAGAAAAGGACCCTGTCGATAGAATGGAAGATTGAAAAGGAGTCCGCCACAATAGGGGGATGTTCTTTTTTCCATCTTGTTATTATTTTGGACAATCTTTTTTACCCTGACACTGTCCTGACGCCCAAAAAATTTATCCTTTTTTCGTGATTGGGAATTTTTTTTTTGTAAAAGTTCAAAGTCAAAAAATGATTCGGTGAGAGAAGTTATAGCGGTTTAGAAGGCAGGCGGAGTTTAAAGAATATTTTTCTTTGAACTGCGGTTTGCTCAGTCGGTTATGTGTAGAATGTTCGGTCATATGCTCGACTGGACATTCACAAACGGTATTGTGGTCCATAAAAATATCAGACGTATGCCTGATGGACAACGACATTTTATTTTGAAAGTACAACAATGCCAAAACACTTTTTTGATATGCGTTGTATTTGATTTAGTTTAGAAAACATAAGTCAAATTCTATTGATTTTGAGTAAAATGAAGTTCAAACTGCGATGGTGGCAAGAAACACTCTTATTTTCGTCCACATATCGTTTAATTTCAACAATAACACTCGAACGGTCATAAAAATTTGTTCTTGAAATTTATTATCACTATTATTAATAATATACATTAACTTTTTATTATCAGTAAAATGCCGTAAAAACATTAATACTTAAAATAAAGAAATAACTTTTTAGTACCACTAAAATGCCATAAAAACATTAATACTTAGGTAAAAGAAATAAATTCTCTGCAATGTCTGGACTTATAAACACTTTGTGTCGTTCAGACAAACTTACGTGACTCGATTAGCTAAATTCATGTTTACCCTCTTTTAGGTTTCTTATAGTTTAGTTTACCTTCATCGACAGTCTTTGGTCCAAATAAAAAACAATAATTTTGAGGCCCTCCGCCAAGAGCCCTCTTGTAGCTATAGTGTGAAGTTAATTTAACTGTAACCCGGCAAATGTTAAATTCTTTTTTGATAACTTACTTAATATTTAATATAAGGAGCATAGCATTGACAAATTGAGTTTAATTTATTGTTCATTGAGCACATGTTTAAAATAAAGAATATTCATTCGCAAGCATTTATATTTTCCTTCAAAGGGGCTCAAGCCTCTACTTTTGTAATCATGTCCTAGAGATTTCAGAAAAAAGTTAAGTTTAGTTTTCAAATGTGTTAAACTGATTTCCAAAAGAGCACTTACTTTTTCAACGCATCGTGCTTTTACTTTATTTTGGGAATGTATGAATGCAATGAATATTTTCATTGTTTTAAAACCCATCGCTCTACAAGATCAAGAATTAGATGTTTTTCTTTTGCTATGTTTCTTTGTTTTTATATTTCCATATTTTGAACCATTATTATTTAAAGCTAAATATTACATATAATTACATTAATAGTATCAATTTGATCACAATTTTTTTTTTAAAATTATTTCTTTTTATTTTAAAAAATTACTTCTTTTAATTAAAAAAAATGTATAAATATAAAAATAAAGGAACCCTTTAACGCTATATATCAGCCTTAATAAATCGATTTAATAAGAATGTTCTTTTTAATTGTTCGTTTCACTTGAGAAGTTCTATTCGTTCGGATGGCAGCACATGGAGTGTGGAGTTTTGTTCCAAAACTCCTTTATAACATTCTCGGCTGCCAGTCACATGACCGTTAAAGCAAAAACATGTCTTTTGCAGGGATATCGTTTGCGAAAGCATGTGTAGTATTTTTATGAAAATATTTTACCGATTCAATTATATTTCTGAAGTTAAAACTCATGAAAAGCTGAAAGTTTAAATCTGAAGCTGATAACTGCTTCACTTATTTGCCAATATTTAAAAGTTCTTCGAATTAACAATTTTTAAGTAAAATAATTAAACGATAAATTCTTAGAGCATCTTTGTTTGCTTGTTTGTTGTTTGAAATTAGTTCACGTACCTTTACTTTTGCAGAAAAATGAAGCATAAAATGTGCATCATGAGAAAATCAAATTTTAAACTCTTTTTTTTAATATTTTTTTTTTAAAGTTTAAGAAATTTTTTTAAGCGGGTCTGTGATCAAGCCATAGAGCTTGGAAAGATAATAGAGCGAGCCATGTATGTGCACAGTAACGCACAAAAGAAGCAGGCTAGAGCGGTGCATCTTGGGACACCTCAATGCCAGTTCTCATAGTTTCGGCTACTATGTTAAGCGCACTAGCGCAAAAAAACCGCTAAAGCGAAGCATCTTTGGATAAATCAGCGCCGGCTTGCTATGCTCAGTATCTCGAAAAACCTGACAGCCCTGCTTCAAGCCATTTGAACTGATAGACACCTCTACACACTTAAATGAACGAGCGATTTTAACTCAGTCTGATTAATTTTCACTCCTTCAGTCTGGAAAATGCACTTCTCCTTTTGGAGTGGATCCTTTGTGTGTTAAACCTCCGACACGATCCCTCCAAACGAGTGATTTTAACTCAGTCTGAGTTAATATTCATTCCTTTCCAGCGTCGAAAATACACTTCTCCAACTGGAGTGGATTTCACTCTTTTGTTTTAAGAGATTACTCCTAATTCCTAACTCCATGGATCAAGCACACAAGCCGAAAACAGATGTACCAACCAACTAGCCAAAATGTTTCAGAAGGATCAAAAATGAAAACAATACCACTGGAACAGTATCCACTCACAACGTAAAACATACCCATTGTGGTAGTTAAAGATCCCGTGCACCTTAAAATATCTCGACCATCATATTTTATGGTTTTAAGAATTACTAGGTAGGATTTGGTATACTTCTGTTCTCGTAGTAGTTAATGAAGTAGATCGCATGTAACATTTCCAATATCTACCAACCAACTCTAGAGTCCAGAGGTTAATTGTTAGGGTTCGGGAATGCCTGTTATTGTAGTAGTTAATGAAGTAGATCTAGTGCGAAGTTTCTTCGCTCGACCACCATATTTTAGAGTTCTAAGGGTTACTTGGTAGGGTTCGGGATATTTCCTTGCAAAAAAATAGTTAATGAAGTAGATCTCGTGCGGTGTCTCTTATGTCGACCATATTATTTTAGAGTTCTCAGGGTTACTTTGTGAGGATCGGGATATTTCCTTGCATAAAATAGTTAATGAAGCAGATCTCGTGCATGGTTTCTCATGTCGACCATCATATTTTTAGAGTTCTAAGGGTTACTTGGTAGGGTTCGGGATATTTCCTTGCATAAAATAGTTTATGTAGTAGATCTCGTGCGTCGTTCCTCATGTCGACCATCATATTTTTAGAGTTCTAAGGGTTACTTGGTAGGGTTCGGTATATTTCTTTGCATAAAATAGTTAACGAAGTAGATCTCGTGCGTCGTTTCTTATGCCGACCATCACATTTTTAGAGTTCTAAGGGTTACTTGGTAGGGTTCGGGATATTTCCTTGCATAAAATAGTTAATGAAGTAGATCTCGTGCGTCGTTCCTCATGTCGACCATCATATTTTTACAGTGCTAAGGGTTACTTGGTAGGGTTCGGGATATTTCCTTGCATAAAATAGTTATGAAGTAGATCTCGTGCCCCGTTTCTTATGTCAACCATCATATTTTTAGAGTTCTAAGGGTTACTTGGTAGGGTTCGGGATATTTCTTTGCATAAAATAGTTAATGAAGTAGATCTAGTTCATCGTTTCTTATGTCGACCATCACATTTTTAGAGTTTTAAGGGCTACTTGGTAGGGTTCGGGATATTTCTTTGCATAAAATAGTTAATGAAGTAGATCTCGTGCGTCGTTCCTCATGTCGACCATCATATTTTTAGAGTTCTAAGGGTTACTTGGTAGGGTTCGGGATATTTCTGTGTATAAAATAGTTAATGATGTAGATCTCGTGCGTCGTTTCTCATGTCGACCATCATATTTTTAGAGTTCTAAGGGTTACTTTGTAGGGTTCGGGATATTTCCTTGCATAAAATAGTTAATGAAGTAGATCTCGTGCGTCGTTTCTCATGTCGACCATCATATTTTTAGAGTTCTAAGGGTTACTTGGTAGGGTTTGGGATATTTCTTTGCATAAAATAGTTAATGAAGTAGATCTCGTGCGTCGTTTCTCTAGTCGACCATCATATTTTTAGAGTTCTAAGGGTTACTTGGTAGGGTTCGGGATATTTCCTTGCATAAAATAGTTAAGGAAGTAGATCTCGTGCATAATTTTTCTATCGACCATCATATTTTTAGAGTTCCAAGGGTTACTTGGTAGGGTTCGGGATATTTCTTTGCATAAAATAGTTAACGAAGTAGATCTCGTGCGTCGTTCCTTATGCCGACCATCACATTTTTAGAGTTCTAAGGGTTATTTGGTAGTGTTCGGGAATTTTCCGTGTATAAAATAATTAATGAAGTAGATCTCGTGCGCTGTTTCTTAGGAAGACCATATATTTTAGAGTTCTAAGGAATACTTGGTATGGTTCGGGATATTTCCTTGCAAAAAAATAGTTAATGAAGTAGATCTCGTGCGCCGTTTCTTATGTCGATAATCATATTTTAGAGTTCTAAGGGTTATTTGGTAGGGTTCGGAATATTTCCGTGCATAGATTAGTTAACGAAGTAGATCTCGTTCGTCGTTTCTTATGTCAACCATCGTATTTCAGAGTTCTAAGGGCTATTTGGTAGTGTTCGGGATATTTCCGTGTATAAAATAGTTAATGAAGTAGATCTCGTGCGCTGTTTCTTATGAAGACCATCATATTTTAGAGTTCTAAGGGTTACTTGGTAGGATTCGGGATATTTCTTTGCATAAAATAGTTAATGAAGTAGATCTCGTGCGTCGTTTCCTATGTCGACCATCACATTTTTAGAGTTCTAAGGGTTACTTGGTAGGGTTCGGGGTATTTCCGTGTATAAAATAGTTAAGGAAGTAGATCTCGTGCATAATTTTTCTATCGACCATCATATTTTTAGAGTTCCAAGGGTTACTTGGTAGGGTTCGGGATATTTCTTTGCATAAAATAGTTAACGAAGTAGATCTCGTGCGTCGTTCCTTATGCCGACCATCACATTTTTAGAGTTCTAAGGGTTACTTGGTAGGGTTCGGGATATTTCTTTGCATAAAATAGTTAACGAAGTAGATCTCGTGCGTCGTTTCCTATGTCGACCATCACATTTTTAGAGTTCTAAGGGTTACTTGGTAGTGTTCGGGAATTTTCCGTGTATAAAATAATTAATGAAGTAGATCTCGTGCGCTGTTTCTTAGGAAGACCATATATTTTAGAGTTCTAAGGAATACTTGGTATGGTTCGGGATATTTCCTTGCAAAAAAATAGTTAATGAAGTAGATCTCGTGCGCCGTTTCTTATGTCGATAATCATATTTTAGAGTTCTAAGGGTTATTTGGTAGGGTTCGGGGTATTTCCGTGTATAAATAGTTAACGAAGCAGATATCGTGCGTCGTTCCTTATGCCGACCATCGTATATTAGAGTTCTAAGGGTTATTTGGTAGTGTTCGGGATATTTCCGTCTATAAAATAGTTAATGAAGTAGATCTCTTGCGCTGTTTCTTGTGACGACCATCATTTTTTAGAGTTCTAAGGGTTACTTGGTAGGGTTCGGGATATTTCTTTGCATAAAATATTTAATGAAGTAGATCTCGTGGGTCGTTTCTCATGTCGACCATCGTATTTTTAGAGTCTTAAGGGTTACTTGGTAGGGTCCGGGATATTTCCTTGCATAAAATAGTTAATGAAGTAGATCTCGTGCGTAATTGCTCATGTCGACCATCACATTTTTAGAGTTCTAAGGGTTACTTGGTAGGGTTCGGGATATTTCGTTGCATAAAATAGTTAATGAAGCAGATATCGTGCGTCGTTTCTTATGTCAACCATCGTATTTTAGAGTTCTAAGGGTTATTTGGTAGTGTTCGGGAAATTTCCGTGTATAAAATAGTTAATGAAGTAGATCTCGTGCGCTGTTTCTTATGAAGACCATCATATTTTAGAGTTGTAAGTGTTACTTGGTAAGGTTCGGGATATTTCCTTGCAAAAAAAAATAGTTAATGAAGTAGATCTCGTGCGCCGTTTCTTATGTCGATAATCATATTTTAGAGTTCTAAGGGTAATTTGGGAGGGTTCGGAATATTTCCGTGCATAAATTAGTTAACGAAGTAGATCTAGTTCGTCGTTTCTTATGTCAACCAGCGTATTTCAGAGTTCTAAGGGCTATTTGGTAGTGTTCGGGATATTTCCGTGTATAAAATAGTTAATGAAGTAGATCTCGTGCGCTGTTTCTTATGAAGACCATCATATTTTAGAGTTCTAAGGGTTACTTGGTAGGATTCGGGATATTTTCGTGTATAAATAGTTAATGAAGTAGATCTCGTGCGACGTTTCTCATGTCGACCATCATATTTTTAGAGTTCTAAGGGTTACTTGGTAGGGTTCGGGATATTTCTTTGCATAAAATAGTTAACGAAGTAGATCTCGTGCGTCGTTTCCTATGTCGACCATCACATTTTTAGAGTTCTAAGGGTTACTTGGTAGGGTTCGGGATATTTTCCGTGTATAAATAGTTAATGAAGCAGATATCGTGCGTCGTTTCTTATGTCGACCATAGTATATTAGAGTTCTAAGGGTTATTTGGTAGTGTTCGGGATATTTCCGTCTATAAAATAGTTAATGAAGTAGATCTCTTGCGCTGTTTCTTGTGACGACCATCATTTTTTAGAGTTCTAAGGGTTACTTGGTAGGGTTCGGGATATTTCTTTGCATAAAATATTTAATGAAGTAGATCTCGTGCGTCGTTTCTCATGTCGACCATCATATTTTTAGAGTCTTAAGGGTTACTTGGTAGGGTTCGGGATATTTCTTTGCATAAAATAGTTAATGAAGTAGATCTCGTGGGTCGTTTTTTATGTCGACCATCACATTTTTAGAGTTCTAAGGGTTACTTGGTAGGGTTCGGGATATTTCTTTGCATAAAATATTTAATGAAGTAGATCTCGTGCGTCGTTTCTCATGTCGACCATCATATTTTTAGAGTTCTAAGGGTTACTTGTTAGGGTTCGGGATATTTCTTTGCATAAAATAGTTAATGAAGTAGATCTTGTGCGTCGTTTCTTATGTCGACCATCACATTTTTAGAGTTCTAAGGGTTACTTGGTAGGGTTCGGGATATTTCTTTGCATAAAATAGTTAATGAAGTAGATCTCGTGCGTCGTTTCTCATGTCGACCATCATATTTTTAGAGTTCTAAGGGTTACTTGGTAGGGTTCGGGATATTTCTTTGCATAAAATAGTTAACGAAGTAGATCTCGTGCGTCGTTTCTTATGTCGACCATCACATTTTTAGAGTTCTAAGGGTTACTTGGTTGGGTTCGGGATATTTTGGTATGGTTCGGCATATTTCCGTGCATAAAATAGTTAATGAAGTAGATCTCGTGCGTCTTTTCTTAAGTCGACCATACAATTTTTGAGTTCTAAGGGTTACTTGGTGGTGTTCGGGATATTTCCGTTTATAAAATAGTTAATGAAGTAGATTTCTTGCGCTGTGTCTTATGTTGGACCATCATATTTTAGAGTTCTAAGGGTTACTTGGTTGGGTTCGGGATATTTTCGTGTATTCAATATTTAATGATTTAGATCTAGTGGGCTGTATCTCATGTCGACCTCATGTTTAGAGTTCTAAGGATTACTTGGCAAGGTTCGGGATATTTCCGTGCATAAAGTAGCTAATTCCAAAATGACATCGGGGGTATTATGATGCATGGTTAGGCAATCAATAGGTGCGTTTACATGAGCCATCGAATCCATGGATTGAAGAGCAAACTCGGCAATGTTTTCCTTTTGGGTATTTTTCCCAGACAGAACTGGGATTGCAGGGTTCATTGGGGGTTTTGCATACCCTCCAATGACGGAGGGTTTGTTGTTTCATACCATGGATTCAGCCACAGACTATTATTTGGGTTAGAAATCTTGCTCGACCACGTTTTCCCCTAATGGGGATTTTGGCATTCCATTGAATCGATGGCTCATGTAAATGCGCCTAATATGTGTGTAGTCTGCCAAACTAGATTTCGCAAGCGTGTGTAACCCAGAAACTGTCACTATACAAAAAACAGGGTGGTTATAAAATAACGCTCCCTATTCGAAGTGGTCTGTAGCTTGAATGAATAATCCAAATGCATCAAAAATTGAGACACTTACTAATCAAGAAGGGGGAAAAAGAATAGAATCATAAAAAAAAACTCGTCACTTGACCAGGGTTCTAAATTACGAGGCGTAATTGGATGCGTTGGCCGTAATTAGCCGTAATTGGCTACTCCTCGTAATTATAACCTTGGTCAAGAGACGAGTTTCTGTGTTATAATTCCATTCTTTTTCGTAAAAAAGAAATTCGTCTCTTGACCAGGGTTCTAAATTACGAGGCGTAATTAGCTGTGTTGGCCGTAATTGGCCATAATTGACGACGTTTCGTAATTTAGATTCTGGTCAAAAGACGAGTTTTTTTATGATGATTCTTTTTTAGGATTTGGTCTTTTTTATGATAATAACATTCTTTTTCCCCCTTCTTGATTAGTAAGTGTCTCAATTTTTGTTGCATTTGGATTATTCATTCAAGCTACAGACCACTCCGAATAGGGAGCGTTATTTTATAACCACCCTGTACAGCTGTGGAAATAAAAAAGTACCCACTTGAGGTTATTTCCTCAGTAAGTCACCCTATAGAATCGGACCTTTTTGAGATTGTGTACAATTAACATTCTGAGTTAAATGCACGATACAAAATTTGCATAAGGGGCCGTCTTCAGATTAAAAATACTACGATCTTTGAAATTTCCAATAGCAACACCCAATTTTAATAACTTAGAAATGTTAAGCACTCTTGAAAACCCTTAAATCTAAGTTTTTGTTACATTTGGATGAATATTTGACGAGTTATTCAATCGAATCACTTGCGGACCTTTTGGGGACCATTTCTAAAATGACAAGCAAGCCTGCATGCAAAGCCGTCTTTATTTTATCAATTACACATGTCATCTTATACACAGTCCCCTAAAGGGTAATTAAAAAGTATTTTGTGATTTACTCAGCAAATTATGAATAAATTTTTTTGAAAATTGGGATTTCGCTTAAACTTCTTGTCTTAAATTTATTTCGTTAAAAATATTAAGGGGTTTCTATTCATAATTTTTAAAAAAATTAATATAATAATTATTTAAAAATATAAAAATTGTTTTAAATACCCCAATATTGAATGCATTTTGTTTGGGTTATTATAATTTCCTTTCAGTAAAAAATTCGTTTCATTATCTTAATTATTTATAGATCGGGATAGTTTTTTATGTGCAACTCATTTAACATTATGGGACCTAAACTTTGCACGTCTCTAACTCCTCAAATATTGCTTAAAGACTAACAAAATTTGGCATTTCGTATTAACATAGGTCAGAGATTTGAAACATGCATTCAAAAAGGGGTGTTTCTATTGGAAATTTCAAAGATCGTAATATTTTTAATATGAAGACGGCCCCTTATGCAAATTTTGTATCATGCATTTAACTCAGAATGTTAATTGTACACAATCTCAAAAAGGTCCGATTCTTTAGGATGAATAACGGAGGAAATAACCTCAAGTGGGTACTTTTTTATTTCCACAGCTGTACATGCGTAAAAACAGCCCATATATTTGGCAATAGTTTAAGGAATGATTTCTAGAGGACTTTATAACGTTTCAATGTGTTTTAGCTGCTTTTCCATTAGTTTCGGCTTATTAACTATTTAGGATGTAAAAATTTTCCCCTGCAAGTTTCTTGGTTTAAATTACTTTTTTTACTGAAGGGTAAATTCTGTAGGCTCACCATGATGCACATCCTGAAGATATAATTGTTATCTATTTAGCAATAATGATTACTTATTTACTTCAATAATTTCCGAACCTAATATTGATTTTGGTTCATTAAAACAAAAAAAATACGTTGAATAGTTTAAAGTGTGCCTCAGTCCAGTTTAGAATATTATACTTATTCTGCAGAAATCTTGTAGCTGAATTATTCCTCCATAACATCATGTGTAGAAAATTATTTTATTTCAATAATTTAACTAATTTTTTCTCACTCGAACTTATGCAAACTGTTTATTAATTTATTTCGTTTGAATCGTTTTTAGTCCCAAAGTAAAATATGGTCCTTAAAGCTAACCTCAAATAAAACTGTATTTCAAAAATAAAAAAAAAATTAATTAAAGTTGGATCAAGATGTCTTTTGCAACTTAAATCCATTATTGATATAAAATGCCTTCAGTTATTTAAGTCTGTAATTTGTACAATGACAAAAAAAAAAATGACAATGAATGCGCCCTTTAGAAGGGAGGATCATAGGCTTCATAGCCATTACTTACTCGCCAGGAGAGACAACCAAAAGAGACACACAAAGAAGGATTACACAAATGCATAGACAAATAACAACATTTATGGACACACAAACATCAATGCCTTACCGAGATTCGAACCCTAACCCAGCAGATCAAAAGGCTAGCACCCTAATCATTGCGCCACAAGGTTGGCCTTTATTTCCCGGAAAGCCAAATGACAATAAACCAAAGACATGAACCATTGAAATTATCCGTATCAAATCTCTGTACGATAAAATGCATAATACAGTCACCTTACTTGTTAAGATTTCCAACAACAGAAATATATTTTTAAAAATTTATAAATTTAATAATTAAATTGAATTTTACAGTTTAAAGCATGGATGCGTCTTTTATATCCTTCTAATTACACATATTTAAAAAAAAATTAAGAAATAATTGTCCAGTTAAATATTTTAATTTAAATCTCATGCAGGTGACAACAAGTTTACACTTCAATTAATTTTCCCTTATCCTGTCAGAAAGCTAAAGTCGCTATAAATAACGTTTTACAAAGACGGAACTACAAAGCTATTTATAAAATTCAACAATAAATCTTTACTTAAGCTTAATTTGAAAGTTCCAACTTGTAAGTTGACATGAGCAGAGAAGTGCTAATTAAGAATTTTTTAAATAGGAACTCTTTGAAATTGTTTGCCATAACCAGTTGATGCCGATATTGTGAATACCATTTGCAACTTCATTTCCGAAAAAAAAAATTCAATTTTAACTTTTTAGTTCGCTTTTCGTGAAACTTAATAGGTCTTTTTTTTTCTTTAATGGGGCTGCAACATTGACGGTCAAGCCTTTGTAAACTCGGCATATTCTCCTGTAACAAAAGCCATTTTTTGTGGTACCATTTTGACGGCCTCGTTACAATGAATCTGAGCTCTCTGTGGGTGTTAAAGTATGCCGATATTTGAATTTTGCCGAGAGAACCCAAGCCAAATTTGCCCTCCAGGGGTCTTTTACACGTCGCATAATCATATGACATGCGTGCCCCAAATTTTCTCATCCCGAAAATCCGACGACTCAGCCGGGCTCGAACCCGCGATCTTGGGCTTGCGAGGCGGACACGAACTTAATAAGTACTGAATAAATCGTTCTTCGTGTAAGTCTTCATTTGTTCTATATTATTTTTATTTAAATAAACTCAAGCAGAAAGCTAATTTTCGCTCTCTCTTCGACTGCATAACATAAAATGAGTGGTAAAGCATTTCACTCCTTGACAACTCTATTGAAAAAATATTGTTTTCTTACCTCACTTCTAAAGCACGATTTATTAAATTTCTGATCATGTTCTCTGGTCCGGCTACTAAAGGTAAAACTTTAGCGTTCCATGTCTCCCGGTTGAACGAACTTGGAAAACTTTTGAACTTTGAACTTTTCTTGAACTTCATGAACTTTAGATACATTAACATTTCATTACTTAGCTTATTTCTTGAATGACAGTTTTATTATGACTAAAGTTCCAATCAAAACTGACTGTAAATTAAGAACAAGTATTCAGAATTAAAATTTAACAGGGGAAATTGTCAGCTTATTGAGCAGCCTGCCTAAAATCAATGACAGCACTGAATACTTGCGTAATGAACTGTTTTAAAAATATCGACTTTTATTCTTTTCGGAAAAGAAGCAGGAAGCCTCTGAACACAGTCTTCGGTGATCCCTTTCAGTCCCAATGACAATTTGGCATCATTTTGAAAAAAAAAAATTGATCGTCGATAGCCATTTATAATATCAAAAAGCAGACCATTCGAATCTTCAAACTTTTTTCTATTAGAAAATATTTTTATTAATCCCAATAGATGTCAGCCATTTTACTTTTTAAATTATGATCAGAAACATGATGACACCAAATGGCATCACTGGTACTGAAAGAGTGAAAGGGTTAAAATCCACGGGACCATGGCATATAGGAGTAACGGAGTAAAACCAAAAATAAATGCTTCAATTCAGATAGGAAATAAAACAGAAACCCTGGTGAGGAACTAGATTATTACTTGGTTAACCATGTAATGCTAGTAATTTACAAAAGTTGGAGACGAGGATCTAATTTAAGAACCCCAATCAAGTGACGAGCTGAAACCTGAGAGCACACCCATCGCAACTTTTACTCGACAATATGGTGACGGGTTATACGTCTGTATCCTCAGATGGTTTTAATCTATACCTTGTCTATCCAGAATGCGAGAAAGCATTCTCCTCCCCCATCCCCGATATGGTTTTCTTCCAAACGGCGTGAGCGGGTTTTTTCCCCACCCTACTTAGGTTCGAACTGTTCATATTGTTAACCTCACAACAGAACCTCAAACGCGTTAGGTTTAGAAAAGCGATGCTCCCCCCGTTTCTTAGAAAGCCAAGCGAAGGGATGGAGGAAGAAAGTCATTTCGAGGCTCGCATAGTAAATAGACAGAGTATTGGCAAGTAAAAAAAAATCTTAATCTGGTTTTTTTTCCTTATGTTTTCTTGTTAGTCTCCATGACTGTTGCTGCTGCTCTTCGGTGCTTCAGATGTGGAAAGTACACGCCGGACGGGGCGGGGTCTGTCATACCCTGCTACACATACAACGACACAGACATCAGAGAGTGCCACAAGGAAGACAGATACTGTCTGGTGAGCGAGATATGTTCATATATCGTCGGTGAAATGACAAAACCACGAATGTGCAAAAACACAGGGTTGGAAAACCGGAAACATTTAAACCGGTTTTTGGCTTCGGTTAAATGAGCAAAAACAGTTCTTAAATTAGCGGCTCAGTGGCTGAGAGGTTAAACTTGTCCACCTCGTAAGCCCAAGATCGCGGGTTCAAGCCCCGACTGAGTCGTAGGATTTTCTGGATGGGAAAATTCTGGGCACGCATGTCACATGATTATGTGGCATGTAAAAGATCCCTGGAGGGCCCATTTGGCCTGGGTTCTCTCGGCAAAATTAAATCTCGGCATACTTTAACATCCACAGAGAGCTCAGATTTATTGTAATCTGTGCGTCAAAATTGGTAGCGAGAGTCGCCTACATGGTGCCACAAAAAAATGGCTCTCAGTTCTGGGGAATGTGCCGAGTCTGCAAAGGCTTGACCGCCAACGTCCCCTTGAATAACAAATCCCTTGAATGCACATTCGTGGTTTCGTTATTTGACCGACGATATAATACTGAAGTGAGCGGGTAAACAGTAGTATCTAAACTAATGACTTGGACCGCGCTGTTGCAAGTACTCCGTAACTCAAACCAAACCTTTAACCTCAATAAGACCCGAGCAAAATCATACACGTATATTCTTAATCTAAACATACTTTTCATGCAAATATATGCTAAAAAGTATGTTTTTCAAAGAAATTATTAAAAGAAATTATGTTTAATAGTTACTTAGGGTCATGCCTTAAACTCTAAAAATACAATTTTTTTTGTACTATAAATGCAACAAAAAAGAGCCGTATCACTTACCTGCAGTTAGCAGATTATTTTAACATTGTTTTTAATGCAAAATGCTTTGAAAATTTATACTCAGGAAACTTTTTGAAAAGTTTGGATTTTTTTTAAATAATTGTTTAAGAACTCTAATATCGTATTGGCCCTCGTTCAACTTCATTTTTTATAAAAATATATGACTGATACCTAGAATCAAAGGCTGACATATGATATTTGGATCTTCTTCTATTGTACCAGGTTAATTTTGGAACTAGTTAACATGTTAATTGTTTGTGGGGAGCTTTTAAAAAATGTCCCCAAATAGGGACGCCAGGCAGCAAGAGGATAAGAAAGTATACCGAAAGGCTGATTATTTTAGAGAAAAAATGGTCTATTTCACTGTTTTAGTTACTGCACTTTTTTTTGTCCTCGGTATAGAATATGTTAAAATGTGAATAAAGCATGTTTATGTTTTTCAAATGAAAGATCTTCCGTTTATGACATGTTTCCGGCCAGTTAGGAAACTTTTCCTTTATTTTTAATGTTGAGAAGCGGAATGCCTCTGACACATTCACAGATGATTGCATCCCATCTACATGTCGAAACGACAGGAAAGCGATTAAAAAGATGCTATTATGGCCCTCACATTGGCCTAATGGTTAAAGCATTAAAATACTATAACCTTTTCAGGATTCAGGATTACGGAGGTTCGAATACCACCTACTTCCAATCATCGTATAAATCGAATACACACTTAAAACGAACGAGCGATTTCACCTCAGTCTGAGTTAATTTTTACTCCTCCAGTCTAGAAAATGCACTTACTTCCCCTATAGGAGTGGATTCTTTGTGTGTTAAACCTGCAACAGGATCACTCCAAGCGAGTGATTTTAACTCAGTCTGAACTCTGAGTTAGTATTCACCCCTTTTCCAGTCTCGAAAATGCACTTCTCCTACTGGAGTGAATTTCACTCTTTTGTTTTAAGAGTGTAGGTATTGGAAAATTGTATGGTTTTGTTGCATGCGTTTCTTATAGCAGCGTCCAAATCACTTTTGACTTATGCAACAATTTGTCTTGCATCAACAAAATGTTGCAGTCGATTTGTAACAAACTTTACACACCTTACGACTAAACTTCTTAAATTAAGGAATTTGTCGTAATTCTACATTTGCACGCAATACCCGAGAAAGTATTAATCAAATAATCTGAAATAACATCAAAAAGGATTCCAAACAGCGATTACTGTTGATGTAAATATAAAAATTTCATTATTCTCGACAAAATTACATCCCGATTTGCAAGCTACACCAAGACAAATCTAGGTGCCGCTGGAAAATATGTGGTAAATTAATAGAAATCGTGTCGAAATTATCAATATTTAATTTGCGGTTGCGAATAATTAGAACTTTCTTCCCGAAAATTGTTCGAAAGATCGAATAATGAAAATGAACACGCATGGCTTTCGAATTCAAATTAAGGGTTAGTTTCATATTCCGTATTTGTTGGATTTGTTCGTGAAAAATTAGCATTCAGGTATTGTAATTAAGATGCCATAACTTGCGTTATAATTATATTTTCTCTGCAATTACTGTCCTGCGGAAAAGTGACGTATTGAAATGTTTTCAGAGATGGGAATGTTTCACGTCGAGAGTGGCAGCAGTTCCAGCTGTATTGTTTTCATTTTTGGTGTTTATGTAATTGCATTTGTTTTGGACAATCTATAATAATAAAAGAAAGAGTCTGTCTGTGTGTATGTCTGTGGATCGCAAAAGACCTACTTAGACTGCTCTAAAAAATTCGAAATTTTTAATATAGGTTTCTTTTAATACCTACGTGTGCACCTGAGGCTTAGATTTTTCAGATTTGATTGTGATTTTTAATTAATATAATTAGTTTAAAAAAAACGTCATCCACGTGGGATTGCGGGACCATAACAGGGCTTGAAAATACATGGACCGGGCCGAAACGGGGGCTTGACAGCTCTATTAGTGTGATTGATTGAGTTTGGTTGAGATATGCGCTCGCCCTAAGGCTGCTTCACCCTCTATTAGTGTTTGCTTTTTTAAGTGACCATGCGCCAACACGAATTTCATTTTGTTTTGATTTTGAGTGTATTTTCACAAGTAAGCACGCCTCTTAAAGGAAGCAATGCAAAGTTAACGGGTTCCCAGTAAGGCCGGACCATACTGCTAGTGAACAATATTTTCTTACCTAATTTTTGAAACGAACGTAGTGTACAAAATTTTATTTCAATAGAATACAAATCTTATCTGTTTCTAAATCACGTTAATTCCCACACAATTTCTCTTAATTTAAATGTTTCCCACAATTTCTTTTAATTTCGCTGAATTAGACAAAATATCATCTAAACTGAAGTTTTTTTTTAACAGCATTGATATGCATACTTGAAATTTAATCGAATCAAACCGATGAGTTTTCTTAAATGTCAGGACAAAAAAAAAGTTGCACGTAGAAACTCCAAAATAGAACTCACATCAGACGAAAAAAAACCCCGCTCATTTTGAGAGTAAAATTGAAAACAATCAATGACATCGGAGGCAAAAAAGAAAACAGGAGTTACATCATCTGAAACAACCTCATCATCTGGTGTTGAACTTTTTCATTGCATTTTATTTCTGGAAAAAGAAAGGACCAACCTGTATCCTAACTGTTGAACATATTGATTAAAAGTTTGTTTCATTCTCTCCACATTTGTCTTATACATCACTTTTTCTGGAATTACTTTTGTTTTGGTTATCGAAAGTGAGTATTCTCAGAATAATTTTCATTATTAATTATTTCAAATGCCAGCTTCTTGATGTTGCCGTTGGGGGTTCAAAACATTCGTTAGAGAATGCTTGAATCGAAAGAATTTTTTTCCAGCTATATCGGTTATTTTTAAAGTGAAACCAAAGCAACCAATAAAATCTCAGTACGTAAAACCGAAGCAACCAATAAAATCCAGTACGGATACAAATGAAAACGAGAGTGTTACATCATCTGAAACATTTCCACTGTAGGGATATTCTGATTAATGCATGTTCTAATTAAAATGTATTCAAGAATTAATTTTTCAAATTCTATTAATTGTTGCTGATAAATTTGCGTGTATTGGTATCATGCATTTTATACTTTTCTTATTAAAATATATAAAAAGCGTAGATAAACAAACATTCCGAATATATGAAGTTGTTATTTTTATAATATCCTATGCTTCTACTTTTAGAAACTACGTGGTGTCAAAAAAAGACAATTTTAATAACAGAAAACTTTACAACACAAAAAAAATTCTAGACTTTAAAACTTTTCTTGAAATATTTTCACGCTAAAATTGCAAACTGCTGCCCTTTTCAAAGACAAGAAACAATGATTTTATTTGTTCAATTCTAAGTCTTAACTGTATGAAACTGAATAAAAAACAATCAAAATTCCTTTATTAGTTTCCGAAACATTTCTTTATTAAAGTTTTAAGATAAAATTGTGAGAAAATGTTTTTGCTTCTAAGAAAATTTATATTTATAAATGTAGTAGACTTCAAATTTCTTTGTCAATCTTCATTTTGGCAGGAGTATTTTAATGACAAATTTTTGAACATTCACATCACATGAATGAATTATTAAATAAAGAAAAAAATATTTTTATTCATTGTCAAAAAAATGGGAATGATTATAAGAATATTGCTGTTACTCTAGAATTGCCTGAAAAATTTAGGTAAAGCAGGAAATATTAATTTTTTGTGATTATCCTGTCGACAAGGCCAATCCTTTTGCGCTAGTTTTTCAAATTAAACATAGATATTTCAGAACTAAGCGCTCTAAACTCAATTAATTTACCAATCATAATAAAAGAATGATAATAACCAGATATATTGTTGTCAGTGTTGGGTCAGTTAATATCATTAATATATTAGCTGTCTATTATAAATAATATTAACTGACATTGGGGTGTGACGAAAATAATCGACGAGAGTATCTTAAGGTACCGAAATTGCTTGACAATAATTAATTCTGCAGTTTGTTTTGCTTTTTGTGGAATTATCATTAATTATATTAACACAAGTTCCTTATTCAAAACATTCAGTTGAATATATTTTCCTAGACATTTATTTGTGTTTTCCTTTTAAGAAAATGAAACTATTTCGGTTACAAGATTTATTTTTTTTTTGTCCTGAAAATGCTAGTTAGCATGTTTCACGTCTTGAATGCCAACTGTTCCACGGGAATTAAATGAATAATGTAGAGAGCGGAGCATAATGCACTAATACACCATTCACCAAAAACAATAATGCTATCCAAGGATAAAAGCAGGACTGGTTAACATCACTAGAAAAAGCTAATTATATTTCCCTTCATACTTCTCTTAATTAACTAGTGTTGAAAAATTAAAAATAATCGCAACACAATATGAGAAAAAAAAAACGTTTAGTTAAATGTTGGCACTTTTGAAACTATACATCATCTTTATTGTTTTTTATTGTTAATGTTAAGGGATAACTGGCGAGCTGGGCCGGGGGTCTCCAAAATCAAGTATCTCAATGTTATTCCAATGGGGGAAAAAACTATTTTCTCTGCCACATTTCTGCGGCTGTATTGAACATTTTTACAAGCTGTTTTTTTTTAATAACAAATATAGATAACTTACAGGCCTCTATAATCCCACTTTTTAAAATTGCTTCGAATACTTTTTGTAAAATGTATTTAATAAAAAAAAACTTGAACCAATTTCAAAAAGTGGGATTGTCGGAACCTGTCAGTCAGCTACATTTATCACATAAAAAACCCGCTTGCAAAAATATTCAATACAACCGGAGAAATGTGGCAGAGAAAATATTTTTCTCCATTGGATTAACACTGATGCACTTTGCTTTGGAGACCCGTGATTCAGCACCCTCATCCCGCCTTAATTACATAATTTTCGAAATATATTCTATACTTGATTTGTTAAACTAACAAATATATATTTTTTATTTTCAGAAATATTTAAATAAAGGCATCATTGTACGGGATTGTGCTTATGAATGCACACCTGGAAGTAAGTTTGTCATCTCCTTTTGGCTTTTTAACGTATTGTATCTCTTATTTTATCCTTTGTTCGTTTTGAAATTTGTTTAAAAAAAAATAATGTTAGTAGCACAAAAACAGCTTGAACAATAAAGAGAGGCTTGAATACTAATTTTTGGGGTTTGGGCAATGCGGCCAGCGAAGGTCTTAAAAAATAAATGTGCTATTCAGTTTTTAATGAAAAATTCGAGATAAATTTAATATTATAATATGCAGACCTATTTTTTTTAATTAGTTACACTAGGACGTTTCAAGGTTTATGGAATCCCGAGGTGTGAAACTTTTTACTCGTACTTGGATAGTCGAGCAATATAACCAGATGAAATTTTTTTTAAAAAAAGTCAAAAAGTGGCACAAAATTAGACAAATATAACTTTTATTACGTCAATTAGAATGCACAGTATTTTGAGTATTCTTTTCCGGCAGAGCTAACAAAATATGCTTAAATTTTGAATTTATTAATACAAGTAAACGCATATTCACAAGAGCTAAATACTAAAAAAAATTAATATTGAACCCAAAATAATAATCTGGAGACTGTTCAAAATTAACCAAAAAAGTTGCGATTAATGATTAAAATCTTTAATAGACAAACGGACCAAAATTAACCAAAATGATTAGCCACAAATTTAGCAACTCTGTACTCGAGCTTTCTGGATAATATTTAAACCGCATTTTTAAAAAAGTTATTATTTATTTCATTTCAGTTCAGGAACTATCTGAATTCTTCTGCTGCAACGAAGATGGCTGCAACACAGCATCAACCATAGAAAGAAATGGATGGACATTCCTATTGGCTCTTATTACTATGGTGTTCTACCTGACGTAGAACGAATGAGAAGGCTTGTTTCAGACACAGCGGTTTATGTAATTTCTTTTTTGTAATTGTAGTGTGGCATGATGCACAGTGTCAGTTGGAGCTTTTACACGCACAGAAAAAATATCGTACTTAGATTTCATCAACGGTATTTGCTCAAGTAATGTTATTGTTAATAAGTGACTACACTGTAAGAAAAATATTTTAATTGTACAACAAAAACACTTTTTTAAACGGTATTTTTCTGTAAAAATATGACGTTTAAAGTAAAAACCGATTTTTTTTCTTTCAGTTTTTAACCGCTTAAAGAGTATTAGACTGCAACCGAAGAATTTGATTCTTTGTTAAAGCTTTGTGTGCCGAAATCGCTAAGTTGGGAGTTGGACTATAGGACTAGAGATATAAAGGTTCGTGGTTCGAGAACGGTTTCAGCAGTTAATTATTCCTCGGTAGTTTTGTGGCCAGTGTCACTGGGTTGACCTGGGTTCTATTTCCCGCCGGTGGTAAACAGTATTTTTTTCTTTCTTTACATTGTCTGATAAAAAAAAAACAGCTTTTGCATTAGAATTTCAAAATGTTTGTAAAAATAAACGAATTATCTCAGTAAATTATACAGTATTTTACTATCACAAAAGCTGAAATTTTTTTTTCTGTAAAAAAACAACCGAGTTTATTTTGCAGTGCAATAGCTTTCACATTAAAAATGTGATACATTTTTACTCCGACGCTGAAATCTGCTACCGTTTAATTACACTACAAATAGTGTTAAACTTACCACTACTCTATCGAATATCATTGATAAAAACGTAAACGCGATATTTTTCCTATTGCGTGTGAAAGACTTATTAATTTAACATTGGCACTGTGATCATGCGGCAGCTCAAATGCGGCAAAAATTACCGGAACAGTTGTGCCTAAAACGCGCCTATAAGAAGAAGTAAAAAAAGAATTTATTACCTGGTGTAAGCAAAACAACACAACAATGCACAAGTGCCACCCCCAGTCTCCCCTTCACACTTCGTTCTAAAGGAACAATAGAACAGAAGAAACTCTTCCACGGAGCAATCACCGAATTTTTCTTTATTTTATTTCTGATCTGGATGGACAAAAGATCATTGATTTCTTCGGTAGAACTTTCGTAGTAATTCTTCAAAGAATGGCGAGACTCTCTGTAGAGGTTAATTATTGAACTACTAAAATTGTATAAGTTTTTAGTTTGAGCAAGAAAAAAGAGACCGTTATATCAAGAAAACCTTACACAATTACTCGAAAATGTTCCACAATACTAAGAGTCAGATTCAATTTAATAATTCATTTTAAATTTTCGAAGTGATTACCTTCTCAATGCTCATGTAACAGTTTTATTAAGAGGAAACAGAATCTTCTGATCGAAGTGTTCTCTTTATGTTAATCCAATGGGGGAAAATATGTTTTAAGCCAAATTATTCCGGTTGTATTAAATATTTTTAAAAAGTTTTTCATCCATAAAAATGTAGGTGGCTTACAGGGCTTTTAAATTCCATTTTTTTTGTAATTCGTGTGAATATTTTGTTGTGAAATTATTGGTAAAATTTTTTTTAAAAAAAAAATTGAACCGATTAAAAAAAAACGGTATTATAGAGCCCTGTCAGCCAGCTGCATTTATCATTAAAAAAACCTTTGTAAAAAATGTTCAATATATCTGAATTAATTTGGCTTAGAGATTTTTTTTGCAATTAAGTTAAAACAAAGAGAAAACTTCGGTTTGGATTTCTGTTTCGGTGCAACTATACAATAGTAATTTTTCATTTTATAAAAAGTCTTACTACTATCAAAATACAGTTTTTGCCATTTAGCAACCTTCATAGGTAGTGAGTGTAAAAAATGCACAAATCAATACTTAAATTTTATGATATGTAGTTGATATACAGTCTACACTCTTTAAAAAAAAAGAGTGAAATCCACTCCCGTAGGAGAAGTGCATTTTCGACACTGGAAAGGAGTGAATATTAACTCAGACTGAGTTAAAATCAAACGTTTGGAGTGATCCTGTCGGAGGATTAACACACAAGGGATTCACTTCTGTGGGAGAAGTGCATTTTCGTCACTGGAGGAGTGAAAATTAACTCAGACTGAGTTAAAATCGCTCGTTTGTTTTAAGAGTGTACCATTCTTTACTATACAACTTTTATCCACATTAACTACTTACAAGTTCCAAACGTGAGCTGCATGTTTGAAATTGTCTTCCTACTTCTGCCTTTGCCTATTATCACGTACATTTATTAAAAAAATCAATGAAATAATTAAAGACGCGTACTAATATTATAAGAGTATTAAGTGAACAAAATAGAAGTAGAGAAACATACGGATAATAAATTCTTAGTTTTTTGTACCAAAAATAAGCTTAAACTTTGCTTATTTTTTGCAAAAAGAACTCAAAAGACTTAATAGTAAATGTGCCCGAAAGACCGGCGAGGCTCCAAACCAAACTGAAACTGCGTTACTTCAAAGGGAAAAAATTTTAAGCCACATTTCTCAGGCTATTTTGAATATTTTAATTGGTTTTTTAATATGGTAAATGTAGCTTCTTACAGGTATCAAAATCCCACTTTTTGAAATTGTTTTTAATACATTTTGTGTAAAATTTTTAATAAATAATTTTACACAAAATATAGTAACCAATTTCGTTTAATAGGATTATAGAGACTTGTTAGTCAGCTACATTTATCATATAAAAAACCTTTGTAAAAATATTCAAAAGAGCCAGAGAAATGTGGCTTAGAAAATATTGTTTTCTCCATTGGATTAACGCAGAAGCACTTTGGATTGGTCTGTGGACACTTTGGATTGGACTCTTTCGACTGTGCTCATCCGAGCACAGTCGCCCTTAGGTAATGTTCTAATTAAAACAAATTTTAAAAACAATTGTCTAGAAACTTTGATATTTGGAATGTTACAAAGTTATTTAATGTAGGTAAGCAAGTACGATAAACCACAAAACATTTAATGTTGAACACTGTGCGTTCAATACAACTATAAAAATATTTAGTTTATAAATCTATAAATTAATTACGGTAAAGAAAACAGTTAAAATGCAATATACGGAGTTCTTAAATGGACTGGTATTTGACTTGTTTTAGGTGACACATTTCTTTGCTGCTTTCATTCCTACGCATACATGATAGGTTCTTCTATTGGTGCTATATTCCCACGCGACATTGATTCACCAATCAAGTCCCAAGAAAGAAATTATTTTAATTACACATGTTAATATCCAAGACCTGAAACATACCCATTTTCAATGAGAAGTTTCATTCTAAATTATTTGCTAATTTTGTAACACCTTGTATGGAAGTTCATAATGTATACAAAAAAAACCCAAAATATTTTACTGTTTACTAATCTAAAATACCTTGTTCGCTTTTTCTCAATCCATGTATTTCTAACTTAAAAACAGCACTTAAAAATTTTATAGGGTAGGGGAAGGTGAGTTACCTTGGACCTATTTTGACTTTTCAATTTTTATTTTCTTAATTACTTGCAAAAAGTGAATAAAAATATTTTTACTGAATACTTTATGTTGTTATATACAACATATATTTATTTTAACATGTTATTTAAATGATTTCAACTATTAAAAAAATAAATACAGAAAATTGTAATTAGGACCAAGGTACACCACCGGCGGTGTACCTTGGTCCAACCGGTAGTGTACCTTGGACCAATTATTAACAGGTAGAGAGACTCGATTTACAGTCCGAAAACCAATATTTATTAGCCACATAAAATTCAAAAATACATTTTGCAACCTTCTCTTATTTCTAGCCAAGATTGTAGTATTTGGTTTTGTTAGGTCCATTGGCTCAGTAAGGGGTTTTATTGCCTTAGTTGTTTTTAGTGCCCTTTTGGCTTTTTCAGCTGCAATGCAATCTTTCTCGGGTGTATTCGTTAAAATGCAGCATAAAATTAAACTGTTATTTCATGCCATAGAAATCCATGGCTATCTTTCTGTCTTAAATTTGAAAAAAAAAACAACTCAAATGTTTATTCAACTCCCCTATGTTATTCAACTAGGCCTAAGCGTAAAAAGGATGTTCTGCTTAGATATTTATTATAAAAAATATCTTTTTAGATGAGCATGCAATAATTATTTTCTATATTATATCAATATGGTTAAAATTTTATGGGCTTCCATAAATCTAAATAATTAACTACAAAAAAAATTCTTTATCGCATCATATCAAAATTTCTTACAAATTTCCATTTTTCTAGATTTTACAAATCAGGGTTGCATATTAATAGCTTAAAGTACTTAATTTTTCAAAGGAAAGAATTTACTTGAATTTTAAAAAGGGTTTTCAACAATCTGAAGCACATAAGACCTATAGTAGTGTACCTTGGACCAGTCCAAGGTACACCACTTGTATTAGGTTCGAGTTACACCACTTGGATATTAAAAACAAAATAGTTAATCACCAAGTTAAGGTTAGACTTAACTTAATTTCAAGCACACTGTTTTATAGCTAAAACTTTGCTTTATATTGCATAACCATCGTTTCTGAATAAACACTACATGTTTGAGTAAAAAATTACACTAAAGAATCTGACAAAAATTTACTTTTGAACTGTGAATTTAGTTTTTCGAAACCTCTTCAATAAATTGACATTTTAAACAAACAGATAGAACTTTACTGAGATCCCTGGTAGCAAATACTTTAACTGCATGTGGTGTTGTTTCAATATCTAAGCTAATCGAGCTAGAATCAGCATAGGTTCGAGGTACACATACGTCCTAGGTACACCACTTACCCCTATTTGAAAATGTAACCTTTTATTTTCAAATGTTTATCTTCGAAAGAAAAACAAATGCATTCAGATCTCACTTGTAGCTAAATTTCGATTCGAATGGTATGTATCATTTGCAGAATACGATGTGCTTTTAAAGTGAGCTTGCGATGCGGTGCAAAACTGATGGAAATGCGTGTAAGTTACCTTAAATATTTTTTATTCTTTGTGGCAACGCTCCGAAATACAAACCAGAAACAAATCATGGAATAAAATCAAGATGTGATAACCCAGTTCTTTTTAAAAAGCAATTAAATGGTATCAGAGTTTTAAAGACGATAGCTAAAACATTTTGGAGCATAACATAAAAGTTGCTTCATAAAAGTTTAACTGAGTGTTTAATTTTTTTTAAAAATTATTTTAAAATAATATCTACTAATAGTTTAGGTGCAAACGAAATATTAGGAAACTTAAACTATGTTGTTGAAAGTTGAAATACAAACAAAACACTTTTTCCACGAAATCAATAACGCTTACTGTTCTAAGATAGATTTTTATTGTAAATTTTTGTTTCTAGCATAACAGTCACTTGCATCAAATTTTTTAAGTACCTAAAAACTTATTATTTATTCTTGCAAAACTAGACCATTACTATAAATACCAACTTCGTTTTCAAACTTCTACTAACATTTTAAAAACCTTTTGCTAAATAGTTACTCCTATTCTTTTTAGAGTTTCGATTATTCACTTAAAAGAAAAAAAAAATCATGTTTTTTTTTTAATGTACCATTCTTCATTTTTACTTTTAAAAAAATGTTTGTTTGTTTTGTTTGAAAATTGCTGTTATTACTGTATCTAGACCAAAATTTGTAGTTTATATCTGTCACTGTGTAAATAAACAGTTCAAACAATTAAAAGATTCCACTGTGTATTAAAAAAATGAATTAAAAGATATTTAAAAGATAGTTACTCAACGAAATCCAAATCGTTAAAAAATGACAGTTTCGGTCAAACAACTTTAATTAAAATTTCAAGACATTTTTTTGAGTTATGTAACTAGTGAAAGAAAAACAGTTTATTTTCTTTTATAACATTCCTAGAATAGAAAATAAAGTACTATGGTTCTTTCGCTTTTTAAAACAAACTGAAACACTAGAAATTGCTTCAAGCGGTCGCTGGGTTTTTCTGTATTCATTCTATGTACAATAAAGAGTATCTAAAATAGTTTTGAGTTGAAACCGCTACTTTTCATTAAAAAAAGTTTTATTTGTCAAATTGTATTGTTTTACTCCCATAAAAAATGCTTTTGTTATTTTCATTTTCAGAATTCTGGGCACATTTTAAATTAAAAATATGAGTCTGTACATATCGAAAAACAAATTTTAATCTATTATTTATTATAATACAAATAAACGTTGCCTAAAGTTTTTTTTTTCTAGAACAAAAAAAAGTAATTTCAAATGTCAAAAATAAATTAGAAAAGTAATTAAAATGTTTATTTTTAATTTTTTGAATTGTAATGGCTTGTTTATGATCGCTTCCGCCTTAACTGCTTATGGTTTTACAAATAAACGTAAAATATATGTTTGAAGTGAAGATAATCGAAGAAAACGGTGTAAAATAATTTTTATAACAACGTGCAAAAAAGTTCACTTTTTTATATCATATTCATTCATAAATCGTTGCGAAAATGACACTTTACGTGCTTGCGTCACAGACAGTGAGCGAAAGTTTAACTTTCGGCACAGTTTGGTAAAGTAAATAAGAGTATCTGATTGGTAGAAAAGCAAAATGATGTCATGAATATATCCATGGAAACTAAATGGTCACGAAACTCAGTTAATTCTATTGGTTCATTACTTTTGCATTTTCTAATCTCCATGGAAACTAAAAGTATTACAAAAATTATTAAAGGAAATGAAATAAGATAAAAGTAAGAACCCAAATTTCACTCCAAACAATACTTTTCTGGAATAAGATTCGACCAAACTTGATTAGCTGCTTTGTTAATTTAATCTGGAAGTTGGTCGAACATCATTTCAAATTCATTTTCACCTATGTTCGGTAGCACTAATTAATCTAAATACTATTACTAATACTATTACTATTATTTTTGAATTAAAATACTATTTTGATTCAAAATAGAAAATTATTTTGCAACTTTTCTTTCACTACTTTGCATTTTCGAATATCTCCATGGAAACTAAAGGATGTCATGAAAATCACTCATTGGTAGAAATACTTTTTTGCACGTAATTATAAAAAATATTGTAAGCAAGCACGTTCCGAATAATACTTTATTAAGCTCGTGTCATAATTTCACTCGCTCGTACCTCGCTCGTGAAATAAAAAGCCACTCGCTTAATAAAGTATCATTTTCGGAACTAGTTGCTTAAATAACTATTACTAAACTATTAGTAACGCTTTACGTTACCTTCAAATTCTATGAAGATAACCATGCTTTTATTATATAAACTATTTCTTAAAGGTTATTCTAGACCTTTGTAGAGAAAAAACTACAAATTTTTTCATTTTATTTAACCCTTTCAGTTTGACATTATCATTTTAGAATTTTTTTTCCACATCATTCTATTCTTCAAACTTTTTCTATTAGAAAATATTTTTTATTAATCCCAATAGATGTCAGCGCTTTTATTTTTTTTAAAATTATGATCAGAAAAATGATGATGCCAAATGGCATCACTGGACTGAAAGGGTTAAAATATTGAAGTCTCCCCATCTAAAAAATTGTTAAATAATAAATTACAAAAATCAAGTCACCAATTTTTTTTTCTGTTTTTTGTCACATTAATTGTCAAATCCATTTTTTATTGTATAATTATACGTAGTGTGTAATGCAAGTAATGAATAAAGTATTTGTTTCATTTTGTTAATAGTTGTAATTTTTTGATGTTCAAAATCCATTTTTTCACCCGTAATGTAAAAACCCCACAAAATCCCCATTTCTAGTTTTCAACAATCTAGCAATTCTTCCTTAGTCCATTGCCTTAGATTTTGCTATAAGAAATTAAAAGTAAATAATACATACAATCATGCCGACGCAGCGGTGCAATGGTTAAGGTGTTAGCCTTTGGAGCACGTGCTTGTTAAATCTGCTGGGTCCGAAAGTCCTGTGCGTGGTTATTGCGCAGTTCCTTACGGGTACGGGTCCCTGGAGACTATTTCCCTTCCCTTCAGGGATATGTCTAAATTGTCGAGGTGGCGCGCGATAGATGGCAGCATTTGTCGCGCATGTATGTGTGTGTTGCGTCTGTCTTACTTGACGAAGGTTTATAAGCGGGTCTCTGGCCAAGCACACAAGCCTGAAAATATATGTCAACCAACCATACAATCATATATACAATTAAAATCAGCACCCTCCAAAACGTATAGGAATTACAAAATCTCCATGTCGGATTTTCAACCCAACAGCAATACTTTTTTTACTGACGCGCTCGTTAAATCTGTGGAGTCCAAAGTCCCGACGGCGTCAGCGTACGATGTCGCTCGAAGTTTCGTTGGGTGCCCGCTCAGGTGTCGACCTCGTCACTTGACCAGGGTTCTAAATTACGAGGCGTTTATTGGCTGTGTTAAAGCTCCTACAAGGAGGCTAGAAATAGGCAGCCGGAAACGATTACACTTTCTTTACCTTATATTTGTCATTAAGTGATTGAAAGTAAAAAATACATACAATTAAATATAAAATTACGAAAATAGAAATATAATTACTATAAAATATTGCGCATTTTAGCTTATTAACTAGGTTAATTAAATGAGAAATAGATTGGTTATTTAGCTAATTTTTAATTAGTGGGTTTTATGAATTTTATTTCGGGTAATGTGCTTATATGAGCATAAAAATTTTAAAATTTGTACTAATGATGGGCAATCAATGTTATTATTTAATGTATCGAAAATATAATTTAAAACATAAAAAGATCTACGCCATTTCAGTGCAGATTCTGGCAAACTAGAGAAAGTATGGAGGGCTATTAGATTTAAAAGAAATATATCGGACAAACTTATTTGGAATTTTAGCATCCACACTGCGTTTATAACGCAAAAAGTGGTGGGTATTATAATCGTTCAGTCCGTCCGTCTATTTGTCTATCAGTCACCCATTTTCACAGTCCAAACTACAATTGCTACAGGAAATTGTGATACGACAAAAAATTAAGGGCATCAAAATTAAAAGACATATAGATAATATCAGAAAAAATTTGAATTCTAAGTACTTCAATTATTAAAAAGTGACAGATATGACAGCGGCGAAGTGACAAATTCTGTTACAAACCTACATGTTTCATACTATTAAAGATTTTTTTTAAGGCTTCTCCAAATATACCTCAATTATATTCTAAAATGGGACGAGCTAATTTCATTTCATGAAAAAAGAAGAGTGTATACAAGAAAATCTTTCTGCGAACTTGAGCTTTTTTCACATTTGACGATTCAATTAGGAAGAAACAGCAAGAACGGAAAAGGGCGTGTCACCAAAATCACAGAATTCAGCAAACTGGACCAAATCCAAGGGTAGTCCCACAACAAAGATGAGTCCAAGTACTGCTATGGATTTTGCTAACAGATCTCTCTAATATCATTCCAATCTTAATGGAATTATGACATTTGGTCATAGGTCTCCCACATTTTTATGATTTCGGCAACTTTCTTATTCTTGGTGATGAGTATCATTCTTTTTGTAGTAATATAAATAAAGAAAAGCTGAATATGAATAATAATATTATGAATAAAATATTATTATACATAATAAGTCCCAGTAAAATGTACTTTTGACCTACAGAAGCTTAAATTCGATAACGTATAATTTTATTAATTTTTTTATATGATTTTAATCTTAAAGGAATTATAACATTTTGTCGAAGGTGTCCAACATAAATATTGCCGAAAAACATAATGGAGAAAATATTTTGAGGTGTATAGGCAAAAATCATTTTATTATTATACTTATACAGATTCAATAATGTGTAATCGTAAGCACGCATTGTTTTCATTACTTTAATATGATATACAGTGAATATCAAAAGTTTTACTATTCATATGCATTGTTCAACAGATTTTTTGGTTCCTATTAAAAAAGCACAAAAATAGACATTTCACAAAAATGATAGGACCATATACACTCTTAAAACAAACGAGCGATTTTAACTCAGTCTGAGTTAATTTTCACACCTCCAGTCCCAAAAATGCACTTCCCCTAAAGAAGTGGATCCTTTGTGTGTTAAACCTCCGACAGGATCACTCCAAACGAGTGATTTTAACTCAGTCAGAGTTAATATTCACTCTTTTCCAGTGTCGAAAATGCACTTCTCCTACTGCAGTGCATTTCACTCTTTTGTTTTAAGAGTGTAGACAATGGTTATCCCCAAGTAGAATTTTAATTAAAGGAATTATTAATATCCACTTAAATAAAAAAAATATCGATGTACAAGTAGGTAAGGATTTTTTAAACAAGATTAAACATTTAAACAATAACTTCCTTAACAAACCATTCATTGACTTTAAAAAAAAATACTTTTGTGGATAAAGGTTAACACTTGATTCTTTCTTTATCTTAAACTTAAAACATACAAAGAACTACACGGCTCAAAACAATTAGGGGAGCACATGTTTTAAACCCTTTCGCTCCCAATGATTCCATTGGGAATCATCAGCTTGTGATTTTTTTCTGACTAAGTTAAATTCGCAACTTATGTATCGTTAGATACATCATTATATGGAAGAATAACGTATTTTGAAGAATTTAATATTTTTTTTTAATATTAATGAAAATATGAAAAATATGGTAAAATAAATTTCTCTTTAAAACAGTTTTAGAAAATAAATTGACCCTAAATTTTTCATGCTTGCATTTTTTAGATGTTTAAAAATATATTTCAACTATTTTTAACAAAAAAAGTTTTGAAAAAATTATTGTTATAATTTATTAAAAAGTTATTATTCCATTTCCCCCCTTTAAATTTAAGTATTAAAAACTTAAGATTTTTCTCCTGTTTTTTACTATTTCGTTTCGAATGCATAGTGAAGCTATTTAACAAATTTCAGATTTATAGGATAAAAATTAAAAAGTTGGGAGTGAAGTTAAAGTTGGAATTAA